>OX104071.1:50695294-50718465 GCA_944474145.2 Dicrocoelium dendriticum
AATGGAGTGGCTATTAGTTCGGAGTTTAGGTTCTAATGAGAGGCTTTTCTAGACGGAAGAATTTACTGTACAGCCGTTTATGAATTAGCTTACGAAGTAACCCACAAGGCAGTGGGTGGTTTGGAGGTTTGCTTGAGGGACTCCACCCGGAGCGTTTGGCTCAATAGCCTGACCCACAAGGCAGTGGAGAGCAGATCCAGCTGGGGAAGTGATTTGCGAGAGACAGATTGGGATCGGCTTGACGGCCGTCGGACAGGCACCGTTCTGAGGTATACTGGAACCGTGCGAGAGAATAGTATTGGTTTTTGGCGAACTGTAGAATGGGATTACGCCGCATGCGACCCTAGCGGGCAGACGCAGGTGGGGTGGTTTAGGGGTTTGCACCAATTTGACCAGGGGCTGCCTGGCTTGAGGCGGGCAGTAGCAAACCATTGAACACCCGGAGGTGTCCTCCCACCGTCAGAGACAATGCGTGGCACTCGTGCTCTACGCCAATCGAGCATTGAGAATATCACCCGTAACCTGTTGTCTCCCATGGCTAGGTTTTACGGGAAGTGGGCCATCGACCATTCCTAACCTCCGGAGAGGATGGACTAGGATACTGCCAGGGCGCCCAATCCTGACAGGAGAACGACTCGGGTCCTCAGCCAAAGCCTTCGATTAAATGAACACCCGAAAGGCAGCGGGTCTAGCACATGGTCAGTTAGCTGACTCATGCGGATTGGTGTCCTGGATCTTAGCAGGGAGAAGGGCGAAACCTAACTCCCACCCAGCGGTCGCCACGTGGAGGCGCCCAGGACATGAGACTATGGCGCAACAGTAGCAGCAGTGGGTAGACCATCTGTCAGGATCTAGCCACCACCAGCCTCAGCGCACCATTCGGTAAACTTGCGAGGTGACTCACGCTCACAACAGGACAAACCTCACCAATCTTTTGATGATTAGTAGCTTCCAACCACACCATTCCTGACGGGGACCTTGTCAAGCAGCTGCATTTTTACCCAACATAAATCATTGTTCATTGTTCCTGGTCCACTGACTGAGTAGTTGCAAAGAATTCACGAACTGGTATTCAAACGATACGTATAATTCAGAGCAGAAAACTTGCTGTCTCACGATCTATCCTCTTCATTTGCCGACCCGAAAACATCAGGCTGTCAATACTTGGAAAAGTAACCAGTCGATGCGTTCCACAAAACTATAAGCTGGGTTCACGGTGCACACTTCCTCTTTTTTGGCCAAATCCGTACACTACGTGATTGGATGAATTGTGCATCTGGTTGACGTAAGTAGAGGACTTGTGGTAGGCTGGACTTGTTACCGCAAGCTCACGGATCGGGCATTGTGCGATTATGCCCTTACGTCTCTGTTAACGAGCTATTTATTGTAAGGCCACAAATCTGCTTGGTCCTGTTCGTAATTTGTCTAGCGATTGGAGTTCGCGATATCGTTCCGTCCACATCTGCACTCCGTTAATCCGATGTATGTCTGGGAGAAGTACGAACTTTCGTCTGGCTCCTCTGGATATGTAAGAATGCCGCGGATTGGACAGTTGCATCCAGAGTAGCAAATCGTCGTGTAAACAAATAGTCTAACGCCAGATCAGCGTTAGGAAGGAATACGTCGATGCCGAACAAGCCAGGCCCCATCGCCGCGGCAGGGCAATCCAAACTCATCGCCCTGATTGGGCACAACCAGAGAATCAACCGGAGAAGCGGCCAATTAACGCGAGGGGGCGTTCCTTATTGACTGTAATTGACCTTTCCAGACCTTTCCCACGTTCGCTTTAAATACCATTGACGAACTTTCCGATTTCACATTATAATGAAACGGTGTGATTTGCTAATTCATCCTGTTGCTCTGCTCGTCCGATCCGGTCTTCTCTGTGTCCTGTGGGGGGGGGGGCCAGCCAACTTCGGGTTTTGATTGGGAATCAAGCGAGGTGCATCAGGCGAGGGGGACGAAACACTTCAATGCATCATTCCCTATCAAACTCGCAGTACATCAGCAACCTGGATACGGATCGATGGTAGCTGTCAAAACCAATCAACGATGCCCTCATGAGCATGCAGAACAAGAGGAGGAGAAGAGCGGATCATACTGTAGCATCAAGCACTCACAGCCTAGGTGTCTACACCCTGGCGACAACACACGGTCAAAAAAGCTGGCCACCTTTGAAAGATAAAAAGGCACTGGTAATATAGCTTCCTTACAACTCCTACCGCCGCGCGTTATACTTAGCCAGTGCCTCACAGCTAGGTCGGTATCAGACACATTTAAATAGGCAATTCTACTAGGAGATGACTGCAGATGCGCCAGGAGTGCAGACTACGACTTATGTCTTGGGCCAGACACAAAGCGGGTCTCATGGATACCTGCGTGGGAGGCGACAGGTACCGACCGCTTCCAGTTCACTAGACAGTGACTTAATTTCCCTCCCGTGGGCCGAGTCAACGTTCGCGTTCCGTCGCTAGGGGATTTTTGTACCACCCTAACAAGGCTATCAACATTAAGTGGGGACCCACGCATTCAGTACTCGCGTTACTGAAGTCAATGCGTTGTTCAATATTTGTTATTGTCTTAAAGAAATACCTTACCTATATCCGCCTAGTACACTCCTACGCAGATTACTGGTGCAGATATGATTCTTCTACCCGATAATAGTAAGAATGCAAAGGTAGCGATGACCAAGGACTAGGACGTGAATTGGATATTCAGACGGAAGCTACCAAGTCTTATTTCCGTGGAATAGATCAGGCCTCACTCTAGTCTTGTACATATGGCCTTTCTGAACGAGAGAAACACTTTCTAGCGCCATAGGTACTGCCTGATGTAGAAGGCAGTCCTGGCTAGGAAAATACATGAAATGACTTCGGCAGCTGCACGTCCATTTCTGCCGATGTGTCTACCACGATAGGCAAACTGAACGACGGCCTCTGTTCTTCGCCTTCGAGGGTCAAGAGATCATCAAATAACTACTACGCCTGCATACACACTGCATAGTTAGGATACGACGTGTATGCCAAATGTTGCAAACACTCTATAGAGAATGTGCAGAGTTAACTAGGCCACACAAAAATCGTCAATCAGCATGCCAATGAGGTGGGGATGATCTAGACCTAATCTTTTCCACCAGGCAGCACATCAACGCCTGCATCGTGAGATCTCAATATGGAACATTCTAGGATATGGTCCAGGACAAGTTTCAGCAAAAAGTGGGGAAGTGGGACAACGCTCAGTAACGACAATTTTGCCAGAAAAATATCCGACATATCACCATTGACTCTGACGCGATTTGTGGCGTTGACGCGCAGGGTGTTTTAATAGCACTCCAAGAATGAAACAGACCACTGATCAAGAATCCAGGTGTCGGTTAGTAAGGAGCAACGGAGTATTTAATACTGCACATAAATTCAAATCACCATTTTACTGCAGCGCACTTTCACTGACTGATTCTTGTTAGCCATCTACCTAAGTTTACTGGTTCGCGCTCATGGTTTTCGTAATTGTTTGGGCCCCTCCTGTCTTGGCTGTGGTTCGTTCACAATAACTGAACCCGATACGGTAAGTGCAAATATTCTCATTTGCGCCGGTGGCATTGCTTGGTCTTCCACTCTTCGGTCGAACAGCGACAGTCGCTACATGCGCCCTCCTTCGAGGCTCATCGTCTTACGCGAGCAACTGGTCTACCCTTCCCGGAGATCAAAACCGTGCTTTCCTAGCAACACTGTCAACAAATTCTTCACGGCTCATTTGGTCAGTGTAGGCGTCGTCACATGGTCATCGCGAGGATGCTCAGTTTTCCGGTCTACTAGCTGCACGTTGCTTTCGCTCGTGTGACATTCTAGCCACCATTCCTCCATTTTCTTTTCAGTTATGCTAGTTTCATATTATCTTTCATTGCGGGTGACCTAACTGTCGTAGGATACGATGGCAACCGGCTATTTCTGCTAACGCTGCTGCTTCTCATGTTGCAGAGTATGCTCACTACGTTGCCTCCGCAGTCGTACTCGATTCCATAGAATAAGTTTGCTAATTATCATTAGCTTATATCTTCTCTTCACCTCACGACCGCCAGTCACCCACTTTACCTAAAGACCGAGAGTTCTAAGTACCTTTTCAACATATACTTCATCCCCAGATGTCGCAGATGGGACCTGTATCGATCAATGGACATAATACATTTTCCGTACCAAGGTGTTCTTGTGTAAACGAGTTTGCAGGACTGCAAAGCCTTGGCAATCAGTTGTATCGTCCTTGTCCTAGGGCTGGATAAGTTGCTGAGCAGGACTTTTATTAAGTTCAGCGACGACGTTTAGCTAATTCAAGCAGAATGAGTTAAGTAACCTCGTGGATCTCCTTGGCCATTGTAAACGCTTTCTTTACTTCCTTGACCGTTGAGTCAGCCCTTCGGTTGACTTACATAATATGGACCAGTGATTCCGCGAATAAAATTCCAGTTTTTGCTGTTGCTGTATTAAGTTGGGAACCTTTGTCGGAAATCAACTTCTTCAGTATTCTCCGCTGAGCGAACAGGTATGATAGGTTACTCACAACCACCTGCACTGAGATCGTATTGAAAGCATCAATTGCAAATAGTCTCTGGAATAATCGACCTCAATCAAACCATCCTTCCCCTCACGATTGAAAATGGTTAAAAAGTATTTCTGCCAAGACATATCTAGGACTTCATAAAGCATGAGGGGCTCCATAGGCTGGTGCACTTTGCCTGTTCGACATACTCAGCAGTTTGAGATACAATCCTGTATTTGATGGTCATCATAGGCCAAAACAATAGTCATCGAGCTCTCGCTACCCAATTGTTGATGCCTAAGTAACCACAGCGTGTGGGATCCAGGATGTAGTGTTGCATTTCGTTAGAGGAAGTGTATGGTCTACTTTTAAATAGGGCTCCAACTTGAGTGAGGAGTTCGGCCCGAAATCTTGGGATCGAAGCTAACTCCTTCGATAGCCTCTCCTTGTCCTCGGTCCAAGTATTCAAAATCGTTTTCTGAATGGTATGAGTAGCTCGTATGCTTCTGTCAAGGTAGTTATTGCTGGAAACTTTTCTTTGTGACGGCAGTTATGTGTAACGTAAACAAAGTCTTGGTATTCTTGCATTCCGGTCCCGTACGGAAGATACGCTCTTAAAGGAGTATTCCCAGTGTGCCTATTGAACCCGGATTAATAAACAGCCTTCAGATCAGCGTTTGGGAGACTAATTGTCATCCGTTGCAGGCGACAGGCAACGACGTCGAGTGGCTTATTGTTTATGGACACCAGCGGCTCCTAGTCAGTAAGAGTGGCACTCCGGCGACTGAAAGTGTGCGAATTAAAGTGCTCTACTGCACAAACCAAAATGAGCATAACTTTCCCGACGTAGACATAACGGAGTTCGGTCTTTATTAGCAGGAATGCATGGACGTAGGTGAGGTATGTGTGGTAGTCCATACACAAGTGTGAACAAATGCCCGTTCGCAACACTGCAGTGCTGCAACTCGAACAAGGGAGCTTTGGTATGTCAACTGATATCTCACGTTGAATGACTAATTGGAAGCCATTTAGAAACACTTATAAGCAACACACTTCAGCCTGACAGACGGATGGCATTTTCACTCGCCTAACACCATTATCTGTTGGCTCAATGTCTAAATGGGACGCACCTAAAGTACAAATCCCGTTAACATCTGTTCCTATCTCGATACATTTCTAATTGTCAGATGGATCTTATTACATTTCTTCTCGTGTGACACCGTGACTTATTAGGGGTTACAATATGAAGTCAATGTATCCCATCTCAAATGTCTCTGTACGCACGACCCTTGTACTGCTGCCGCCTTCAGGTAAACGTACTGAGATTCAGACAAGTCATCAAGGTTGATTCCCAGAGCAGCGGCAATAGGTTGTAACATCCGAATCGAAATGTTTGGGCATAGATAGTATTCTGGACACCTGATGAATTGGTCGAGATATGCTAGCGGTCAGAACGAATGACCAGGGGGAAATAAATAGTAACACATGACGGACTGCCTAGTGGTTCTACCTCCCTGTTGATTCTCGCTCACCTCGGACAACAGACGATTATAACGGGCTCTGGTTTTACCTTACGACACGGATAGCCTGCAGTGGACATAATCGCACCATTTCCCTGCTAACTTGGAAAGTTGCTTACGCCATCTCCGTCATTTTTTGGTGTCATCCTTATTCTATATCCCGCATGTAAGTCGCGCTTGGGTACAGTTTCATTCTAGAATGATTAACTACTGACTTGGTGCAATGTGGTATCTTTATTGCACCTGCCTAGAACGGATGAGCCACAGGTAACCTAACTTTTTTAGGCTTATTTAACTCGGTTGTATTTCGCGATGACTTCACATGTGTTGCCCATTACGATATTGTACTCATCATGATCTATGCTATGCTATTCTTGCTACCTTCTCAAGCGGAGTCTAGTATGGTTACATACCGAGAGTGAGCTATGGCATCTTCCTCTTCGTATTATTATTCGGCCGCGATTCACATCACTATGTAAGCTCCATGGTATTACTCACCATAACCGTAGCTTGACCAGCTGCTCAATGCTAACTTGCATGATGCTTAGAGAGCCGGTGCATCGCAGAATAATGGTTCAGTCCATCCATGAGCTCATTCGTAATTGATGTGCGCGCGGTGTTTCCGAGCGATTTGTGTGCTTGCTACGGATCATTGCTAGGGTGGCAAATTATTGTGTATGTTTCTAGTTCGATGGATACGTTTGAATCAAAAGGTTATTATCGCTTGGCCGTTTACAGTACGCATAAAATGTCAAATTTGACATTTGGAACACAATGCTCAACGATTGTCCCTCGTGTGACCACATTGGATTATGCATTCGAAGAGAAATTTCCCTGGAAATTCTGTGTCAAGTGAACAATCCCGACAATTAACCGACTAGCGATTATCACGATGTCGCCATTTCATGTTCCACTCCGCAGGCTAGTGATGAGAGTGAGTATAGTTATAGTTCCAGTTATCCCTCAGCCATACTGAATTTACCGGGGCCTATGAAAACACACGTACTAACCGGATGGAAGGCAGACGTGCAGAGACGCCTACCAGAAGTTGCATTGCACATGGCCAATCTTTTGGATGGATTAAGTAAAAGGTTGAACCTAACGGGAATGGTACGTCAGTGTGTTATTATATAACATCGGAAATGAATCGGCGCATAGCGACAATGGTTTTATGAGCACCGAATGGCTGCACCCGAAACGTACGATATAGACCGTTAGCAAATAGCTTATGGCCACAGTAGAGTACAGGTCGGTAGGTACAAACGGTTGAGTACTTGGACATTTGCACAATAAATGCGAACACTGTTTGGAAAGTCGCATGTTTGACAGTGGGCAGCGGGACTTAGTTGATGTCACCTGTCAATACCAAAGGTTGCGCATCAATCGTTCTTTGAGTAGGTGCACATACCTCGGCAGCACATGACCGAACCGGTCGGAGACACAGAGAGCCAGAAGTGGACACTGCATCGCATTCGCATGCTGTGTGATCTCCCCCATCAGCTACTCAAACCAGACTGTACATGTAGAGGGCAACACCTAAGTGCACACTATTTCACTGTACCAGTGGTTTAGTCATCATTCTACCTAGCAGCTGCTTCACTATTGCTACATCGGGTTCCTTCAAATATGGATGCCCAAGATTTAAGGCTGTCACGTCTAAATGTTGAAGAAAACGTCAACAGTTCGTATTGGGTAGTTATTCTCATGCCTGCGAAAGTGGTTGTTAGCCTGACCTCCAAACGAAACCCATACATGTTGGTCGTACCACTGATCATGATGTCTAATGTGTCTCTATCCAGTTTGTGACAGCTCACACTTAAGTTTGCATAAACGCATGTGTATATGTTGTATTCGAACTGCCATTGGACACGGATGACGCCAATCTATGTATATATGTATACCGAATGAATTCGACGAGGATACTCATACCGCTTTTGTACGGCTAACTTAGTGCAGGGAAACGGCACTCGAGCAAACCGGAAATAACATTATCAGAACATGAAGAAGGTGAGTTTATGACAAACTCATGTTGATTTCAGGTGTTGCGAATCCAAGGCAAATTTGATCGATGCGAACTCCGTAGTCTGATCATAAGGGCGGTTGCTCAGGTGCAGGAGAAGGTACTATTGCACGCGGAATAGAAGCATGATGCGTACGCTCCCATTCGATTTACTAATCCAGGCCAATAAGGCGGCGTATGTGGTACGTTTGCTTGCGTGCTGAGTAATCTTGCATTTCAGAAGTAGATGTTGTTTGAGCTCCCCAGTGTGGATGCGCTTGATGTGAATGTTGACAAGGTGCCTACCTGTCTATTACCCACTACCTCGTCCATACAGGCTTCAGGAGACAGCTGGTCGTTGCTGGTGGGGACGGAATGCACTGTTCTTGTGGCCGTGCTAGGCTTAAAGGGTGGTTGTATTCTGTGTGGCAGAAGTTTCAGCAGCAACAAGGGTTACTTCGTCAGTGCGTAGTATTCTAATTGTCGAATCGTACGTTCATTAGATTCACATGAATTTCTTGATGGCCCCATATCCGGTTCTTGGATTGCTAAGGTTGATGTTGCCTACACTATGCTTCTTCATAGCAGTTGGACTACACCGACATACACTTAACCCAGATCGTTTATTCCGGATAAACGTTCTTTCAATTCCTTTGCTTTATTTTATTTATTTTATCTGTTGTTTCGCTGCATTTGCTGTGCAATTTTTTATGTTTTCTTCCCCACAAATCCTATGTTGGTTGTTTCCTGTCCCCTGTATAGCTGCATTTGATGTGAATGTTGACAAGGTGCTTCCTGTCTTTCACTCATTGCTTTGTCTGATTGCTCCAAAATTCTGTAAACCGTTACTCAGGGGGCATGTTGCACGGTCCTTATGGCAATGTTAGGTTCAGAGAGTGGGTTCCATTCAGTGTGCGGCGGATTATTGCCCAACCACCGTCCGGTGTATTTTTGGTACGCATGATTCCCTACCAAGACAGACAGGAATGTTGCTGCCGTACTTTTGAAGAAATGTGAGCCGGCTGGCAGATAAATCGTTGCTCCCATCCACTTGTCTCCGGGCCTTATTACTTCTGATATCCAGTGGACATCAGTTATGTGGATGGAGTTGTGTGTGGTTCAGCGCAAGCCACCCACGGTTTCTTTGTATGTGCTGGCCTCCTGTGGCTGTCTCCGTGGAGACCGCAGTGAGAAGCAAAGCCGGAACCGGATGTCATCAGCCTATAATATATACATATATATTTGGCAGGAGAGCCTATGGTGCGCTGAGGCTGGTGGTGCCTAGATCCTGACACTGCTGCTACTGTTGCGCCATAGTCTCATGTCCTGGGCGCCTCCACGTGCCGATCGCTGGGTGGGAGTGGGGTTACGCCCTTCGCCCTGCTAAGATCCGAGACACCAATCCACAGGAGTCAGTGAACTGACCATATGCTATACTCGCTGCCTCTCGGGTGTATATTTAATCAAAGGCTTTTGCTGAGGATCCGAGTCGTATTCCTCTCACGTGTGGGCGCCCTGACAATATCCTAATCCCTCCTCTCAAGAAGTTAGGAAGTTGTCGGTGGCCCTCTGCCCTTAAAACCTAGCCATAGGAGACAACAGGTCTATGGTTATAAGCTCACAGGTGGATTGCCATGGAGCAGGAGCACCACGCATTGTCACTGATGGTGGGAGGGCACCTCCGGGTGTTCATTGGTTTGCTACTGTCCGCATCCTTCCAGGCAGTCCCTGGTCAATGTGGCGCAACCCCGCCAAAACCCTCGTGCGTCTGGCCGTGGTCGCAGGTGTATCCTACTGCGGTCGCAACACACATATGAATCGTTCCAATACCTCAAAGACTACGTGTGACTGCCGTCAAGTAGATCCCAATGTATCACTGCAGTCACATTCCCAAGCTGGATCCGCTCCCCACGGACTTGTAGGTCAGGCTATTGAGCGAAATGCTCCGGGTGGAGTCCTTCAAGCAAACCTCCAAAACACATCCTCCACCTTGCGTGCGAATGCCCACTAGTGCAATCGTATGCTTGCGCACAAAGCACTTAGCATTGGGTGCTGGAAAGTGCGCACATTACTGGACCGAAATTCGAGTGAGCTCCCCGAACGACGCACTGCACTGGTCGCGATGGAGCTGGCGTGCTACCACATGGGTATTGTGGCGCGCAATGAAACTCGGCTCGCTGAGCAAGGTAAGTTGCATGAAGCAGGCGCTGGCTATACCTTCTTCTGGGTGGGCAACACAACCTCAACACGAAGTGAACATGGGGTCATATTTGCAATATCCGATCGCCTCCATGGCCAACTGGTAGGTGAACTGAAAGGCATCAGCACGCGACTGATGACTGTTCGCCTACGACTCGGAAGAGGTAAGTTTACCACTTTCATATGCACGTACGGTTCGAACATGTGTTATCCTGATGACTCGCATGACCAATTCTACACTCAGCTCTCCTCCGTGATGCGGTCTGTACCGAGGAGCGACCGACTATTTCTGCTGGGTGATTTCAACGCGCGAGTTGGGCGTGATGCATCGGTGTGGACAGATGTTATCGGTTCGCATGGCATTGGTTCAGAGAATGCGAACAGCGGGCCACTCACGGCCTGACGATCACAAACACTCGGTTTGCAGTGAGTGCGAGTTGCATAGCGACTTGGACGCACCCACGGAGTGGTCACGTTCATGTGCCCGACTGTGTCAGCACATGACAGCATGATACGCGGGAAGTGCGCATGACACGTGTACTGAGTAGAGCTGAGTGTGGCACTGATCACAAATTGGTACGGACCAACCTGTACATATATTTTCGTAAATCTATGGGTTACATACCCGCCGTGAATCAGCGCAAATATAACATTCTCTCCCTCGGTACTGTGGAGAAAAGTATTGAGCTGGAGAAGGCGATGACTGCACGCCTGTGTAATGTGGAATGTATAGCCATGGTGGACGACCTGTGGCACCACATTCGCGACCATGTGACAGCTGTTTCCGAACAGACCACCGGGCGCGTAAACTGTAAGCAACCTGCTTGATTTGATGAGAACAATGCGTCGATTGACGCATTGGTGTGTGAGAAGAATGTAGCATTTGCTGCACATGTGGCAGGCCCTAGTGACTTGGGGAAAGATAATCATATCCGAAAACTTCCGCGGGAGTAAGTGTCTCGCCTTCGGGTGAGAGGACTGCGCACAAAATTGCCAACTGTCCAGTAGTATACTTTGGTCTCGCTCGAAATGGCTCTCACCCGGTCACTTGGGTGTGAACGACCAGAGTGATGGTCTTATGCTTGCATTTGCGTACTGGTGTACTTGCTAGTCTCGGACATCTTGCAAACGCTGGATGGGCGCGGATCGTTAAGTTGAAGTCAACCTACGGCATGCCACAGGGCAAGTTCACGGCTCGATACATACCGTGTTTCGGGCTGGTTGGCACAAAGGCAGACGTGCAAAATCAAGACAGCACTGCATCAGTGCCGGGCTACTGCCGCAAAATTGTGTTTGCGCTTGCACTGGCCTGAGCAAGTTGTGTTCAACAAATGCTTATTTTTATCTCTGCTAATGAAATTAGTGTAATCGGCAAAGCTCTTTTATAATGAATTTTAGCTTCCAACAACCCATCGTAGCAAAACTGCAATTCCTTCCAATCATGCCTTACACCTATGAAGTTTACGTTTTGAGAAATGGGCCCTGAAAATCTATGCCGCCTAACGACTACCCGCTGCCGCATTGCCTGTTCTCTCGTCACATTCATGATAGCACTTGCAGCAAACAAATGGGGTCAAGCTGTCCAATTTGTTTCACAGTAACCGCGATGGGACCGAAAATTGTCTTTACTGCCGCACATAACCTTATATTCCAACATATTCACTGCTGAGGCAATATTTCATTAGCATGGAACAAGGAAGCTGCACTTCTAGGAAATATGTAATCCTCGCCGATATTGGGATACACATATTCCACAAAGAGTGAAGCTCATTTACTCTCGAAACTGATTGACAAATCGTGGGCTCATTGCACACGCATGTGGGTACCTACGCATACTTTCCACCACAAGCAGTTATCCCTGTGTAAACCTTGCTGACAAATATAGGTTCAAACCCTGATTAACAAATTCAAAAAGACCGATCGGCCAAGCTTTCATGGTCTGCATTCTTATTGAATAGTTCTTAGCTAATCTTTCTTTCCCCTTTATGTGCCCGGTGCGTTATTGTTTAGAAACACTCATACTACGCCGTAGTCTGTACGCTGATGAGCGAGATAACAATACGAAACCGCATGGCCTATTCTCACATCACTATCTTGTCCACATCCTGCCGGTATTCCTTAGGCATAACCTTTGAAACCACGTAATGAAACTTTAAACTAATTGGCGTAGAAATGGTCAGCACAGTAAGAACAACAAACAACATCACATCAGTATGAGTGCAAGAAGCCACCTACTGCGTGATGGCTGTCTGTGAAGCATATACTATTCTGCATACGCGACTCCTTTCGAATCTCCATCTGCTGGTTTCCCCAGCCAAAACTTCCCAACTAGTAGTTGGAAATCTAACTTGGGACTACGGTACATCTGGAGATTGTAGCTGCTGGAGCGGAGTCACGGCTGGTTCATATGATGGTGCCTTGATTAACTTTCTACATCATTTAAGTAGGTGACTTTGCCAAGCTGACTGGTAACTGTACCCCGAACCCAATTATTTTTGTTCGGACGATTATCTCTGACCCACACCAGGTAACCGGCTTTAACATTCCTCACGGCCCGTACCGCTGGTGTTGAGACATGTCTGTAATTGACAGGTTTGCCACCCGTTTCAGCTCAGGCTGATCGCTTCTCACACAGAACTGATTTGGCAGCCTAACAGCATCTGTGGTCGTAAGCGTCACTTACTCGCTGGTTATAACAGTGAGGAAGGCAGCCATTTTGTTTCACAACCTGGAAAAGCGAACCAGAAATTTCCGACAATCGAGCCACCTCAGGGAGGTATAATAAGTCAACTCACATAATGCAGAATTAATATCTTCCAGAGGAGACTGGAACTGACGGTAATTGAGAGGATGTCATGGTATGAATTTATCATTTAAAACGATCAGTTTTAGGATAACAGAAATATTCAAGTTTTTCCTCACGAGTTCGCCTTGATTTGGGATGCACTGTGAACAGAGCAATCCGGATGTTCAAATATTCCAAGTAAGCCTTGATCTGCCCTACCAGACCTCTCCTTATTCCAGCCATGTACTTCACTATCAATCGTGACGTCACAAAGAAAATACCAAGGAAGGTTATAGCCTTGAAAAAGTTGTGCCATTCCACTAAAATATCCTTTCCAGTAGTTGTTCCATGCATGATGCCTACTGCTGCACAAAATTTCAACCTCCAAAACTCCGAATTTACTGCGAATGAACTATAGAAATTGTGATGTAGTAGAGAGATTTATCCAGCATCAGAAATACCGTAAAATGTTTCAGATTTCTTGTGTATCTGCAGCACTATTTTCTCTCCAGGTTCTTGTGTTCCCTGCACACCTGAACATGCAGTAAAGCCGATACTTGTAAACAAATCATTATTCTCAAGATATAAATCATTCACAACTTCCATAATACTATTAGATTAAGTTGCCAGCAGTAAACATTAGACCTCCTTCCGCCAATTTTTTAGTTTGTAAGTAGTGCTATGGACAACAACGTTTTTAGATAGCCATTTCGCAAAGTAAGTTCTTTATGTTTCTATAACTCTTCTTACGGACTCACATTTTATCGAGCGTTGCTTCCCAGAAAAATTTTAAATATGCCGATAGGAGTCTCAATTCTTAATGGCGCCAAAGATTATACTCTGTCGAAACGGGTACACTTTTTCCGCATGTTGCGTAACTGGTTTTTCGGTCCATGGTTATCACGAAGAAATATTTAACCCCCATTAATCGTTGAAAAAGCGACATTCCGTGTTCACTATTCTCATTAACAGTAGACATTAATAGTGGTGCAAAACACTGGAGTTGAAAGCCAGTAATTCATTGTATTGGAAACATAGTTGGTGTCCTACTGGAACATACGGGAAACAATATTTAATGGCCCCTGCTAAGGCCGTGGTTCACAGATGACTCACTGTAGTGTACACCTTACTAAGTATAGGTCAGTTTGATAATATTGGATATCACCAAATGAGTGATGAAGCAATTATATGCGCAGAGCCAGACTAAATAAACGGGCTGCAGCAATGGTTTTTAACTGCAGTTCAGCGAGAGCCAGCCAGAGGTGCCGCAGAGACAGACCGAAATCTAAATCCAACCCTCCCACCCATCTGATTTACTTTCGCGGTTTCTACATTTAACAAATATGTGACCTGCCTTGAGACGCCTGTACCATGCTTCCCATTGTCTTGACGAGGTTACTATGCTTGTGAACACGGCAAGACTTGCTTATATGTCGCATGAATCAATGACAAGTACAGCCGCATGAAAGCCACTGTGTGCCGCACTATGCCTAGGTGAACGAGACGACCGTGTGGGTCACAGGCAAACTAACATGGATGCAAGTAAGTGGGGTCAAGCTGGTGTTCAGAATAAGGGGTGCAAAAGTTCACCGAGTTTGCTGTGTGAAATGTACACTGGAGATGTGAGCGGTCCCTGTGAACAGGTAACGTGCCGAGTCACTTAAACTATCGAAGATGCTATGCGATATGAAGTGGCTAAACATTGCTTAGGATACGGCGGTGCTAACTCATGAACGCGTTCAGATTGGGTTCATACAACGAGGCGATTGGAAGTGCATTTGTCAAAGACATATGCACGAGTTACGACGGGTGTGTGAATTATTTGGGTGCTCATTTTCGGGTATCGTTGGCTAACCGGATGAACTAACGTCGAGGACGGGATCCGGTCAGAGGGTCTTAGTTTGATTACCCCTGATCTAAACGATCAGGTGCATTTGCGAAACCCAAGTAGATAACATCGACTCCTCAACCATAAACTATTTCAGTCCAGGTATATCATGGAACTAGCAGGTTTGTAGTGCATGAGCAGTTTTGTCGGAAGCCATGTTACTCCAGGGCCATTAAGCTGTGGTCTTCCAGATATTGCATCAGTGCAACCTTAACGATTGATTCCATTAGTTTGAAAAGCACAGGAAGCAGCACTATCAGGCGATAATTGCTTGCTTCATCGCGATTACCTCCAATATGAATAGAAATAAAGACCCCTTACTTCCCCACTGGTGGAATGTGCTTCTTCTCTAGACAGCGCTTATTGAAAGTCGTCAGAGGTTCTGCCAGGTCATTGGCTGCCGTCTGCAGAGCCTTCGGTCGGAGGTTATCCACTCCAGGAGAGCTCTGAACACCTATGAAGAACAGTTATTTTAACATAGCTTCTTCAGTTAAATTGATGATGGACAAACCTGACGGTTGGACAATGGAAACAGCAATACTCATTGGGCCTGTTGCCCTCTCAAACGTGTGTGAGTAATGGAAATGTAATAACTAGGCTGCTTTCGATGCTAATCGCCTGCACATGTCAGACGTGACGAGTGTTGGATTTACGCACCGCGCCTTTCGAAGATTATTGACGTGCCTGCACAAGAATTTGTGGTTCGTACAGAACCGCTTCATTGATTTCTGATGGTGCGTCACCGTGTTTACGAGGATCAACGTTATGCAAAATTACGCTGTGCCACGGATGCGCTCCAGATTTCGGAATTCTAGAGTCCTTGTCAGCTCTTCATGCTCAGCCGCAAAATAACATGCATGTGCGTGTTCTGCTCCTTAGAAAGGACTTACTTTTAGTTTGATGTCGGAAAGCTTTCTGTTCCGACACATAAACTTCCAGTGTGTCAAATGTCATTGTGAACGTCTTCCAGTTGACTCTGGCATAATCGGTTAAGAAGGTCTGTGATCCCTCTTTAAAACCGCGGTCAACAGGTTACAGTGCTTGGCAATATATATTTTTCGTGCAATTCTTCGGGAGATTATGCATAGCAGATATAGTCACCCAATACAGTAACATGTGCACTGAACCCATATGTTACGTTTGCAACTGTTTTGTCGAACACGAATTTATTTTTGTGAGTTCAAGATCAATTATCGGCGGCCTGAGAGAAGCTGGACATCTGATAAGATAAATTACGCGGTTATACACAGAGTAACTAGAAAGTAGCTCTTGAAAACACGCTTTATACTGCGTGCCATCGGTTGCCGCTACTTTCAATTCGTGCACATGGATGCTGCCTACGATCCGAATGTAAATGTATGACTTTTTAAAAGTAACCGGAAGGATGTGGTTCCGGTAGGATTTCATTTAAAATATACAGTTTGTCGGACGGAGAATTACGACTACAAGTTATGGGTCATTGTTCCGTAACTATAGTTGCCATCAAAGCGAATCAGGTGCCTTGCCTTCTGAGTGATCACTAAGATTGCATCGGAAGATCACAATGGTTTAATCAAGTAAGTGTACTCATAACTAGATCCCACGGTTGTGAAGCTTTGCGATTTCTAAGTCCAGATAATCGCATACGAAAGCCTACGGTGCTAGTATACAAAAAGGATAGGGTTTTCAATGTTAGATATTTGTTAATGCACGTCACATTTGTGTTCGGTTTTAGGCCGACTGTTTGGCGTTCGGCTGCTAACCGTTTTTGCGTCAGTCCTCCTTTCGGAGTTTCGGTCAGACTTCCAAATTCCGATGTGTTCTCTTGTCTCCTTCTGTCCAGTTGGCTACAGTAAGCACTACTTTGACTATCACTGCAAGACTGTGAACGCGTAGATTTTATTGAGATTGCATATTCCAACGCTTCGTTGAGTATTCTTAGCCGTGCGCCTGTTATCTTTAACAGAATCTCGGTTAGTACCCCAGGACAATAATTCAATAGACTACATTTATCTCATGGGAGTAAGGATACCTTTTTATCTTTTTGGATTGTAGTAAATGAAGTTTAGTGACGTCGGAATGCTCGTCTACGATTTGGCGCCAAGGTCGTTCAGAGTGAGCGCCTCGCGAATGTATCACCTCTACTTTCAGATGTGTTTGCGCTTTGGGACCACGAGTATCCAGTTGTTCAGGAACACCCCGAAACAATATGGTTCACTTTCTATTACTATTGGTATGTTATCTATATTTGTACTTTACCTCTGACGGCTTATTCCAAAGTACATCTGAAGCTTCCGAAACTTAGTGTTGAGATAGAACTGTCGCTGTCACTTCTGCTGAGAGCAAGGTTACTCGAAGAAATGCGATTAAGATAGTTTATGGACAGACTGAGATCGTTGGACTGATATATATCACAAACGCCATAAAATGGTAATTTTATTATAGTTTTTTATATATCTCCCGGGATCTCAGGTTGGGAATTTATGACTGCTGATTAACTGATAGCTCATAATATGTAAGTGTTGCTTGATTATTTTTCATTTGTTTAGTCATAGAACAATGTTTAACTAACGATATATATCTTCTAGCTTACAGACATTACAGCACTGTTCCTGATTGCATTATTTATTTTTTGCTCGCGGCCGTTGAAATGTAAAGTTTTGTGTACAAGTTAATCTAATGCCATAAATAAAGCTCTTCAACCTCAGAGATTATAGATAAAACAGAATCGCCCTATGGTTAATTAGGTAGAAAGACGAACTCAGTGAAATCAGATTCATTTTGCTTCATTCGTCTTCACACAGCCCCTACCATTTTGTTCTGCTGCAAACGCCGCACGTCCTGACACATTTCAGATTTAGAATATTGGTGGGTTTGTGAGGGTGTAATTTCTGTAGAAAGTAGAAGCCACGGCGAAACTTTGCACAATAATCTGCCTCCACGGTAAATCGTATGTCCGGTGTTCCATTCCCGTCGAGGCACATTATTGTGCAAAGTTTAACCGTGCCTTTTACTTTCTACACATATCAGATTGATATCCAAAACTTAATCTCGAATTTGCTGAGTAGAGTATTCTAGCGGTGTCCTTAGGTTTTGCGCTATCCAGTTCTGCGTTCTATGGTTATGACAACTAAGAATTAACTGGTATGGGGTACTTTGTAAAACCTGCCACTTGAAGAGAACGCTACACATTAGCCTAGCTTTGAATGCCGTTTAGAGTAAAGCATCTTTGTTCAGATTGGTAAGTCCGACCATAGCAGAAGCAGGCGATCTTTCGCTTGGCTCTTTCTGTGCACTGCAGGTTTTGATTAAATTTTCTCTCTGATAAATAATCCAGGATCAAGGGTCAAGGGTCCAGGGTCATGTTTGTACTACGCTTTGTGTGGTTGGTTAATTATATAGAAGACGAACTTAATGAATTTAGATTCATCTTGCCTCATTCGATTATACAGTACTTCAACAATCTTTTCTCTTCGAATGCTGCTATCTTGACAATTTAAATATTGTTATCCATAACCGTATCTCGGATATGCAGTGTAAGGAATATAAGTGTGCTCTTACCTTCAGCGCTGCCGGGTTTTGCGTTCTACGTTTATGAGTAATATGGATTATTTGGTACTGGGTACTTTGTAATAACTGCCATGTGAGTAAAACGCTACACATTGTCCAAGCTTTGAATGCGGTTTAGAGTAAAGCATCTTTGTTCAGATCGGTAAGTCCGACCACAACAGAAGCATGCGATTTTTCGCTTAGCTCTTTCTGTGCACTGCAATTTTTGATTATACTTTCTCTCTGATAAATAATTCGGGTTTGTCGGTTGCTAATGGCATTACATCAACAAGTCAAGTCAAAATAAGCTTCATGAACCCAACTGGGAAGATTTTTAGCATTTTTACAATAACACTGCGGATGCAGTGAAGCAAAACATAGGCATGGAAATGCAATAAATGCGTAAAAAGTAGAAAACATGCATGCACCTCATCCAAGTAATCGTTCACGCGTGGTGCTGTTAAGTTTCTTGGAGTCCACACGAAAACGGGATAAATATGTTAAGAGAGAGTTGTGATAACGTGTTGTTTGTGAAAAGACCCTAAATTTAGAGCGGGTATACCAGCAGGAGAGGGCTTTAGATAAAGCAGCCTGAACGGGTGATAAGGGCCATTAAAAATTTGTTAAAATTTGTCGCATGCACTAAAGTGCCTAGTAAGGATGAAGTCAACCATAGGCTGTCTGGACAAACCTCTACACTGGGAAATAAGGTAAAGTGAACGCACAGTCATTGAAGTCTTTTTGTAGGAGAACATGAACTAGGATAAGCAAGAAATCTAACTAATAGGGAAGAATACAAGCAGTCACGAATTTTTAAATTAAACTGAAGGGTACTGAAAGCATTTTGAGTCTGAGGGCAAGGCATGATAATTCCCATACCATGTAGAACGTTTCGTTAAGGTGAGTTGAAGCCGATAGGTTGTAAGATAAATATACACTAAGATAGTTAACAGTGGAGGAATTGGGTACATTTCGGTCGCTTAGGACCATTGGGGGGATGTTTGTTACACTCAGACATTTGCCAGTGCGTGGCAGTGCTACCTAAGACTACGTTGTCAGCTACACTCACCCAATAATGTGAGGCGGAATTGGAAGCATTTTGATGTATAGAGAGGAAAGTAGATGGAAGAGGATTGCTTCTTGTAAGACAACTCGATCAGCCCTAATGGTGTGGGACATTTTACCGTATAACTAGGTAAAATGAGATGGATCGGTTTAGGAAGCAAATATATATTTCAACTATGTATCAGGCTACTGTACATCTCCTGAGTTATGTACCAGTAAATCGCAGTTCAAACTGATATTTTGTAAAATATTGACACCAATGGGCGGATTTTGAATTATTTTGAATAATTTACACGAATCTCCTGCTGGTCACATGAATTTTTAGTTGGGTTTTTGGAATGCTACTACAACTTATGTGCTCTTTCTTACTAATTAACTCAAGGATAGACTGCTGACGCCGAACAGTCCTTATTTTCCTTTTTTCCCACTTTGGAAGCTTTGAGCAGATATTTGCTATAATGACTAAGCAGTAAACGGCAGCTTTGAATTTTTCAATTCACGTAGCGTGTGTAAAAAGCGTCACCAGATACTGTCAATTTTGACACAACTTACTTTTTAGTTGCGCCGCGTTCCTTCCATTTATTTCCTCAGTGTTACTGCCGGTATCATCCTTCCAATTTTCACTAAATCTAAAGTTTGTCAAGCATTTCAGTAAGAAATCTGCTTGCCGAAATTTGTGTCCAGGATCACTCGCCATTTAAAGTATTTTCAGCAAGCAATCTCGATTCAGAATAACATTAACGTGAAGATTTGCTGCAGTATTTCAAATCTAATTAGTAGTGCTGCAGACATCCCTGATGTTTTCGTGTTCTGCCCTTTACTCAACCATGCGTTTTGGTCTTGTTTGCAGTAACATCCGTGAGTTAGCCGCTTCCGTTTATGGAACCCGGGGTGTAAGGTTTGTCGGCTGGTGTCCCGACTACTAAACGCACGGTCCTAACGAGAATGATTGTTACGACGGTTACAGATCCGAGTTTGTGATTGAATAAATAGATGTGTATAAGAGCTGCGAGACACCACTTTGCACTGACAATATTTTAATCCGAATTAGAGTTTGGTAACAACTTTTACTAAGTTCACATACAGAGCAGTGTTGAATGGCAACGTTTCTATCCATAGGCAACATACCAAAATCCGTCGTAATGAGGTTAGCCCTCATCCGCACATGTGCTGTTTAGACAGTAATGACGACGCTACCTAATTACGTAATCAGGCGTAAATTCCTAAAACGTACGGAAATATTTACGTGATTTTTATGGCAATGGTTTTTCTGCTAATACATAAATAAATGGTGAACGTCTGAGCGCATTTTAGTGTAATTTATATCTGTAACGAGAGAAAGATGACGTGCACTCAGTAAAATAAAGCGACCAGCGCAAGCCTTCTATCCATATGTAAACGTAGTTATATCACGAGAGTGATTAGTAAACTATGGCGGGTGGGTGATAACTGACGAGAAACCGTCCGGATGCTTAGGAAACATAAGAAACATTTACAAACAAACTAGTCAACATGAGTAAGAGAGAATGAAGCGGGTTGATCGAGATAGTTCGGCAGATTAAAATGGTCATGCTCAAGGGAACACATACACAATTTATGTAAAATTTTGTTTACTAGGAGTACAAAACAAATTAAACAAATCAACAGAAAGCAAAGGGAATTCCGCACCTCTGTTAAAGCTGTATTTTTTTCGCATTTTATGATTTTTCGAATCCTATGCAGCTGGGTATTTTAGAAATACGACGTTTTCCACATTGAAGTCACAGTTGTGACGGGTTCTTGAGTTTAACATGAACATAAGTTCTTGTTGCATTCTCCAGACGGACTGGAATGTTGGAAGTGTTAAAACGCGTATAATAGCATGGCCTTCTTTAAACTGGAGATCGTAGCAATCAGTGATCAATCCGTTTGCGTTCCGCTTCAGCTAAGAATAAGATAAAAGCGAAGTCATGGAATGTTCTTTTCTGATACTGTATAATGTCAAGTGTAAATTGTGAATTAAATGTGTAAAAATTGCAAGTTTGGAGAAAGAGAAAATGCAAACTGAAAACCGAAAATTTTTAACTGGTCAATTAAAAAAGGATGATGAAATAGCTCACAAGGAATTTCAGGATGGTACCGAGCAAATCTCCTCCTATTTTCCCATCAACTCAAGCGCTATCATTCCATTTTTGCTACTTAGGATCGTTGAGTTATTTTCGGTGGTGTAGGGAAGCACAAGTTTTGTGGAACGCTTTTTTGACATGGACAGCGTGGGGGGTAGCAATGACAGAATGTGGAATGGTATTCCAGGTGCAAGCGACAAGGGTTGAGAAGAAGTTCCAGATAAACTTCAAGCATTTGTATTGCATTTCCGAGCTGAGATTGAGGAATCTAAGTATGCGAGTATTTCAAAGCTTCAACAGAGAAAGACAAAAAAGGAAGAGAGCTTAAATCACAATAAAACATAAATGATCACACAACTATCCTGCATGCCATTCGCCGTCCTTAGGATGAATGAATTATTTCACCATCGTTGGTAACCGCTGAGAATGAAAGGCGCAAATCTGAATGGTCACGTCACTTCATGAATATTAGGCACGATGTTGTAATAAAATTGCGTACTTTTTTAAGGAATTAATAGGAAAACAATGGCCGACGGTTCAGATGAATTGCACAAAGGTTGAGCAACTTTCGTTTATACAAATTCCGAATGTTATAAGCTGCTAAGGCTCCTCTGAATCAGGTAGTTAAAACCATTAAAGTGAGAAAATTTCTATGTATGATGTCAGTCAATCTTAGCTATTTGAGTCCCATAATATGGTAGAGCCACTTACACATAGTTAAAATGCAACATCTCCTAAACTGATAAATCATACAAGCTAGACTGATCAACTTGAAATATACGCGGCCATCAATTGCCTTCCGGTTTATTATCCAATAGGGCAGCTTTCCAGCATCAAAGCCTTTTGCAACGTCTGCTGCCCAGTGGGAAAGGTGTTTGGACTGTCTACCTTGTAATATTTCAGATTAAATCCGCAATAGTTCATCAGCATCTCCTTAGCATTAAAAGCCATCACAATCTTCAAATGCTAAAGCCGGTGTGTATTGGCTTCCACCCCACTGAGGGCTACAAGCTGTCTCCCCAGTGATATAATCCTTCATGTCATTAAAGGAGAGTCTAAGCCATTCCGTTTTCAGTTGGCTCATTGCTATTGGATTGCAAGCCATAAAGGTGAGCTATTAATCCATGGAAGCACCAGGTGATTGTTTTACCCTACTGGTGCTCGTCATTGATGCGCATTCCCTCAGTTCCCTATTGGGGATCGTACTCAAGACTCCTATTGGCTATCATCGCCAGTCAGTAACTTGTGCTGTTAAGACATGTGGGGAAGATAGTCGGCCATTGCTGTCTGAAAGCTAACTGCGATATAGCCCAACCTATCCTCCACTGTCATCCAGGTTATTGCTCATGAAGATGACAGTGATTGTCCTTCCTGGTCAAGTCATCCCACTCGATTTACCTATGAAGTTTTGACAGTGAGCCACCGTACCCATGGCTCAGAAGCATGAGCTGCCACCAAGTTAGTATTAGCTGCTATCAGTCACGGGTTTGGTCCCCTGCAGTTGGCCTAGTGAACTCGCATTCCTGACGATCCTCAATTAGATGAAACG
>OX104071.1:50718885-50754413 GCA_944474145.2 Dicrocoelium dendriticum
CATGAGCGGTTTTGTCGGAAGCCGGGTTGCTCCAGTGCCATTAAGCTGTGGTCTTCCAGATATTGCATCAGTGCAGACTTAACGATTGATTCCATTAGTTTGGAAAGCACAGGAAGCAGCACTATCAGGCTATAATTGATTGCTGCAGTGCGATTACCTCCAATATGAAAAGAAATAAAGACCCCTTGCTTCCCTACTGGTCGAATGTGCTTCTTCTCTAGACAGCGGTTATTGAAAGTCGACAGAGGTTCTGCCAGGTCCTTGGCTGCCGCCTGCAGAGCCTTCGGTCGTATGTTATCAACTCCAGGATAGCTGTGAACCTACGTGAATAACAGCTATTTTAACACAGACTCTTCAGTTAAATTGATGATGGACAAAGCTGACGGTGGGACTATGGAAACAGGAATAATCATTGGGCCTGTTGCCTTCTCAAACGTGTGTGAGTAATGGAAATGTAATAGCTCTGCTGCTTTCGTTGCTGATCGCCTGCACCTATCAGACGTGACCAGTGCTGGAATTCCGCGCTGCACTTTGCGAAGGCCACTAACATACCTATAAAAGAGTTTGCGGTTCTTGTAGAATCGCTTCATTAATTGCTGATGGTGCGTCACCTTCTTTTCGAGGATGAACCTCATGCAAAGTAACGCTGTGCCACGTATGCGCTCCAGATTGGGGAATTCGAGAGTCCTTGTCAGCTCTTCATTCTCAGCCGCACAAGAACATACATGTGCGTGTTCAGCTCCTTAGCAAATTATTGCTTTTATTTTGATGTTGGAAGGATTTCGGTTCCGAGGCATAAACTTCCAGTTTGCGAAATGTCATTGTTAATGTCTTCCAGTTGACTTCTTGGCATATTCGGTTAAGAAAGTCGAGGATGTTTCTTTATAAAGCGCGGTTAACAGGTTTCAGTGCTTAGCAATATACATTTTATCATGCAATTCTACGGGATATTACGAATAGCATAAATAGTCACCCAATAGATTAACATAGTCACCGAACCCGAATGGTGTGTGCAAATATTTCGTGGAACACGAATTCTTTTTTGAGTGCAAGATCAACTGTCGCCAACCTGAGAGAAATTGGAAATCTGATAAGATAAGTTACGCGGTTATACACAGAGTAGCCAGAAATTAGCTATCGAAAACACGCTTTAAACTGCGTGTTATCGGTTGCTGCTATTTTCAATTCTTACATATGAATGCCGCCTACGGTCAAAATATAAATGTATGACTTTTTAAAAGTAACCGGATGGATGTGGTTCCGGTGGGATTTCATTTTTAATATAGAGTTTGTAGGACGGAGAATTACGACTACATGTGTCACTGTTCTGTAACTATAGCCGGCATCAAAGCGTATCAGGTGCCTGGCCTTGTGAGTGATCACAAAGATTGCATCGGAAGATCACAATGGTTTAAGCAAATAAGTGTACTTATAACTAGATCCCACGGTTGTGAAGCTTTGCGATCTCTAAGTTCGGCCAACTCATACGAAAGCCTTTGGTGTTAGTATACAAACAGCATAATGTTTTCCATGTTAGAAATTTGTTAATTCACGTCAAATGTTTGTTCGGTTTTAGGCCGACTGGCGTTCCGTTGCTAACCGCTTTTGCGTGACCCAGACATCCAAATCGCGATGTTTTCTCTTGTCTACTTCTGTCCAGTTGGCTGCAGTAAGCACTACTGTGACTATTATTGCAAGACTGTGAACGCATAGATTTTACTGATATTGCATATTCCAACGAATCGTTAAGTATTCATGGCCGTACGTCTGCTATCTTTAGCAGGACCACGGTTAGTACCTTAGGACCATAATTCCATAGGCTATGTTTGTCTCATCGGAGTAAGGATACTTTTAATCTTTTTGGACTGCACTACGTAAATTTTAGTGATGTCGGAATTTTCGTCTACGATTTAATGCCAAGTCGTTCATTGTGAGTGCTTCGCGAATGTATAATCCCTGCTTTCATTTATGTGTTTGCGCTTTGGTACCAGGAGTATCCAGTAGTTCAAGAACACCTCGAAACAATGTGGTTCACTTGCTATTACTATTGGTATTTTGTCTATATTTGTACTTTACCTTTGACCGCTTATTCCAAAGTACATCTGAAGCTTCCAAATCATATTGTTGAGATTAAGACTGTCGCTGTCACGCCTGCTGAGATCAAGGTTACTCGAAGAGATGTGATTAAAGTAGTCCATAGAGAGACAGACAACTTTGGACTTGTATAAATCATAAATGCCATAAATTATTAATTTTATTATAGTTTTCTGATGTGCCCACCGGAAATTCAAGTTGGGAAATTAAAACTGCCATTTAACTACTATGCTTATATGTATGTACATGATGCTCATTTATCCCTAATTTTTTCGTCATAGAACAATGTTTAAGTAACGAAATAAATCTTCTAGCATTCAGACATGACAGTGCTGTTCCTGATTGCATTATTTATCTTTTGTTTGCAGCCGCTGAAACGTAAACTTTTGTGTATAAGTTGCTCTAGTGCCTTACATAAAGCTCTTCAACCTCAGAGATGACAGAAAAGCAGAATCGCCCTATGTTAATTAGGTAGAAAGTGAACTCAGTGAAATCAGATTCATCTTTCCTCATTCGTCTGTACACAACCCCTACTATTTTGTTCGGCTTCAAACGCCACACTTCCTGACACATTTCATATTTAGAGTATTGCTGTGTTTGTGAGTGTGTAATTTCTGTTGAAAGTAGAAGCCACGACGAACCTTTTCAAAATAATCTGCCTCGACGGGGAATCATATGTCCGGTGTTCGATTCCCCGACAAGGCAGATTATTGTGCTAAGTTTAACCGTGGATTCTACTTTTTGCACATTTCAGATTGATATCCAAAACCTAATCTCAAATTGGCAGAGTATAGTATTCTAGCGGCGTGCTTACGTTTTGCGCTACCGAGTTCCGTGTTCCATGGTTATGAAAACTAAGTATTATTTGATACTGTGTACTATGTAATACCTGGCACTTGAGGAGAACGCCACACAATATCCTAACTTTAAATGAGATTTAGTGTAAATCATGTTCGTTCAGATCGGTAAGACGGACCACAGCAGAAGCAGGCGATTTTTCACTTATCTCTTTCTGTGCACTGCAGTTTTTGATTAAATTTTCTCTCTGATAAATAATCCAGAATTGTCGGTTGCTAACGGCATTACATCAACAATTCAAGTCAGAATAAGCTTTTTGAACCCGACTGGGAAGATTTTTAGCATTTTTACAATAGCACGGAGGATGATGGGAGGCAAAACATAGTATTGAAATTGCAATAAATGCGTACAATGAAGAAAACATGCATGCACCTCACTCAAGTAAGCGTTCACGCGTGGTGCTGATAAGTTTCCTGGAGTCCACACGAAAACGGGATAAATATGTTAAGAGAGAGTTGTGATAACGTGTTGATCGTGAGAAAACCTAAATTTAGAGCGGGTAGACTAGCAGGAGAGGGCCTTAGATAAAGCAGCCATTAAAATTTCGTTAAAATTTGCCGTATGCACTAAGGTGCCTAGTAAGGATGAAGTCAATCAGAGGCCCCCTGGAAAAACCACTACACTAGGAAATAAGGTAAAGTGAACCTACAGCCAGAGTGAAGTCTTTTTATAGGAGATCATGAAAAAAGATAAGCGAGAGATACAACTAATGGGGAAGAGTAAAAGCGATCACGAATTTGTAAATTAAACTGAAGGGTACTGAAAGCATTTTGAGTCTGAGGGCAAATAATGATAATTCCCGCCCCTTGTAGTACGTTTCGTTAAGATGTGTTGAAGCCGATAGATTGTAAGATAAATATACATTAAGATACTTAACAGTGGATGATATGGGCATATTTCGGTCGCTTAGGACCATTGGGGGGGGGGAATGTTTGTTACACTCAGACATTTGTCAGTGAGGGGCAGTGCTGCCAAAGATTACGTTGAGAGCGTACACTCATCCAATAAAGTTTGGGCGTATTGGAAGCATTTTGATGTATAGAGAAAAAAGAAGATGGAAGAAGATTGCTCCTTGTAAGACTACTTGCTCAGCCCTAATAGTGTGGGACATTTTACCGTAAAACTAGGTAAAATGAGATGGATCGGTTTAGGAAATAGATATATATCTCAACTATGTATCGGGATACTTAACTTCTCGTGAGTTGCATACCAGTAAATCGCAGTTCAAACTGACATTGTATAAAATATTGACACCAATGAGTGGACTTTGATTTATGCTGAAGAATTTAAATGAATCGCCCGCTGGTCACATGAATTTTTATATAGGTTCTTAGAAAGCCACTTCAACTTATGTGATCTTTCTTACTAATTAACTCAAGGATGGACTGCTGACGCTGAACAGTCCTTATTTTTCTTTTTTCCCACTTTGTACGATTTTGTTTACTCAGAGTACAAATCAAATTAAACAAATCACGAGAAACCAAAAGGAATTTCGCACTCTGTTAAAACTGCTTTTTCCGCATTATGATTTTTCGAAATCCTATACAGTTGGACATTTCGGAAACATCGCTT
This sequence comes from Dicrocoelium dendriticum, assembly GCA_944474145.2. NCBI lineage: Eukaryota > Metazoa > Platyhelminthes > Trematoda > Plagiorchiida > Dicrocoeliidae > Dicrocoelium > Dicrocoelium dendriticum. Next base: position 50,723,410 of record OX104071.1, read on the forward strand.
TTTCAACTTTGAAGTCACATTTGTTACGGATGCCTGAGGTTAACATGAAGATGAGTTCTTGTTGCCTATTTCAGAATGACTGCGGCATTGGAAGCGTTAAAACGCGGACAATAAGATGACATTTTTTAAACTGGAGATCGCAGCAAACGGTGATCATTCCGTTTGTGTTCCACTCCAGCTAAGAATAAGATAAAGATAAAGTCATGTAAGGTGTTTTCTGATACTGGATTACACAGGAGAAAGTTGTGAATAAAATGTGTTAAAATCTTGCTTGTCTAGCTAGATGTCCCTTGGCAAGTTTTTAGAGAGATAGATGCAAACTGAAAACCGATACTTTTTAACTGGTCAATTAAAACGTATGATGAAACAGCTCACAAGGAATTTCAGGATGTTAGCGAGCAAATCTCCTTCGGTTTGCCAATCAACTCAAGCGTTATTATTCCAGTTTTGCAACTTAGGAGCAGTAAAAGATATTTCCGGTGGTGTAGGGAAGCACAAGTTTTGTGGAACGAGCTTTTGACATGGACAGCTTGGGGGGTTGCAATGACAGGATGGGGAATAGTAATCCTGGTACAAGAGACAAGGCGTGAGAAGCTCCAGATAAACTGCAGGAGTTTGTATTATATTTCCGACTTGAGATTGAGGAATCTAAGTATGCGAATATATCAAAGCTTCAACAGAGGAAGACATGAAATATCATGACGGCTTAAATCACAAAAAATGGTAGCACAACTATCCAAGATGTCATTCGCTGTCCTTAAGATAAATGAATTATATCACTAACGTTGGTAACCGCTGAGAACGAAAATTTCAAACTGAACAGTCTTATCACTTTATGAATATTAGGCTCGATATTATAATAAACATGCGTATTTGTTCAGGGAGTAAGTAGGAGAACTACGTTCGACGGTTCTCGTGAACTTCACACGTGTTAAACATCTTTCTTTTGTGCTAATTCCGAATGCTGTAAGTAGCAAACGCTCCTCTAAATCAGGTAGTTAAAACCATTGAAGTGAAAAATGTCTATATATGATGTTAGTCAATCTTAGCTACTTGAGCCACATAAAATGGTCAAACAATTTACATCTAGTTAAAATGCAGAGTCCCCTAAACTGACAAGTCATATAAGTTAAACTGATCTACTTGGGAAACGTGCTGCCATCAATTGCCTTACCGTTTATTAGGCAATGGTGGAGCCTGCTAACATCGTGACCTATTAATCCGTAATGTGGCAAAACGGCCGTCTGCTGCCTTGTGGGGATGGTACTTGGAATAGGTACCTTGTAAAGGACAGAGTAAATCAGCAATAGTTTATCAGCATCCACTTCACATTAATAACCTCCACAGTCTTCAAATGCTATAGCGGGTGTGTGGAGGCGTCCCCACCACTGAAGGCTAACAGCTGTCCCCCCAGTGATAGTATCCTTCATGTCATTGAAGGAGAGTCTAAGCCAGTCTGTTTTCAATAGGCTCATTTCTATTAGACTGCAAGCCATAAAGGTGGGCTACCAATCCATGGAAGTACCAGGTGATTGTTTTAAACTACTGCTCCTCGTCATTGATGCACATTCCCTCAGTTCCCTGTTGGGGATCGCACTCCAGACCCCTAGTGGCTATCGCCGCTACTCAGTAACTTGTGCTACTAAGACATGTGGTGAAGATAGTCGGCCACTGCAGAGTGAAAACTAACTGCGATATAGCCCAACCCATCCTCCACTGTCTTGCAGGTTATTACTCATGAAGAGTAGCGCTCGTCGAATTAGGTCGAACGAGCGCAAGCAGAAGGATGTGTGAGGAAAATTGTAATAATCACAGCGGTCGAAGCGGGTTCCAGATTAAAGTGCGGCCATCCGGCGTGAAAGAATACTGGTGTCTGACCGGTGGATTGTATAGCTATTGCGGTCGACGGAACATCAGACCACTGCACAGCGGAATTTGTTACGGGTCGTTCATGTATGACCAACTTGCAGGTAAGGAGGCATGAGTGGTTGAACGCAGCGATCCAGAGCACTTATGTTACCTTTACATGCATTTATTTCAGTAAATGGGATAATTGAGTAAACCACGAGGTAACCATGACAAACTGTGTTTGCGGTGTTGATGGTCTACTGCACCAGTGGATCCACGTGTTTCTCGTTTGACGTAAATGAATGGTACGGACGGAAGGCTGTCTAACAGACTGACATCCCCGACTAGTAGCCTGTATTTGTCCCGATCAGTATCAACATCCAACTCAGCCTCTCCGGACGCTGATGCCACAAACGCCAATGTTGTGTCCCAATGCGAACACTAGGCCCCTGCGCAAGCAGTGTCATGAATCACTACAGGCGGAACCCACTAACGAAAACAGAACACGGAGTGGACACGCTCTGGACACTCTATCCACAAAACTTAGGTCGGATAAGATACAGCGTACTGACCTTAATATTTATCAATAGCTGACGCTCGTTTGCAAGCTGCAGTACGAGACAGGTATGGCTCTAGTCATGTAAGCGCTACCATACCTGCCATGTTTGCAGATGACATAAATATGTGAATTATATAACAATGAAACGATGGTGCATTTCGGGTAATATAGCAATGTTTAACAACTCCCTTTGGAGGAAACTTATTGCGAAAGCAAAATTGCATGATTAAGTGAAAAGCGTTTTGGTGGACTTACCGTAGACTTATGCAGAATAGCGCAGATCTTCGTGTATTAAAAGTATAAATCCGTTGGTTGGGGATTGGTAAGGCACCGTTTGATTGCGTGCTGTTGCCCCATGACTAACAAGTTACAAAATGAAATTCAAACGCAAAACACATCGTCAAGTCTTTTTTAAATATCGCAAGCGTGGGAGCAGAGACGACATAAGTAGGGAGGGCGTTCCAAGGCTGGTACACGCGGACGGAAATGATGTTTCTACAGCATTCATGCTGAATGTACGGTATTGCCACTTTCAGATTATGACTACATTTTTAGTGTTTTAGTACAATTCTAGCAGCGGACAGCAAATGTGGTTTGGATATTTCGGAATCTGATAAATCATTATGATATTTACCCACAAAAGCCGAGATCGACTGCTGTACATTATTAGAGACTTCCGTCTAACCTGATAGAGCAGATGAAAGAGGCCCCTGACGTTCTTGGTTGTTCTTCATTGATGAGTCTCGAGAGCAAAAAGATCCTGTTTATGCTATGGCTGGCCGGCCTATATAGCATATTCCACGTGCGGTTGCCTGTAAGCGTTAAGCAATTGGGGAAAGATTGAGGTGTCAAACCTACCGAACGCTTTGCATAGCAGACCGAAGTGTTGTTTACCGGTTGTGGACACTTTTTCTGCTTGTTTTGAACACCAGAGATCTTCTTGTACCAGTGGATCTAAGTCACCTTCTTGATTGGCTTCTAAAAGGTGCGGTCTCAAAGATTGTAAACGCTAACCGGCTGGTGAGCCAGATGGATCACCTTGCATTTAGCTATGTTCAACTGAAGCAGATTCCTTGTTGACCTTTCATAAACGCAATATATGTCATGTTGGAATAGGTCGTTATCTTCATTGTTACTAATTGCTCGGCATATCATGACATCATCGGCAGAAAGCAGGAAATTTGAGGAGGTAAGCCTTGCTAGTGGTTGATAAACATCATAAATAAGCGCGGTCGCAGCACTGAGCCTTGTTGGACACCACGTTCCACGTCGATCGTGTTAGGGAGAGATCCCATATCACGCACTTGAACTTTCCGTTGGTGGAGAAGTCTACGATCTAACCAAGAACAGGGTCTCCTTTACCGTATCTTTTTAGTAGGTGAAGTAGGATATGGTGATCCAGGCGGTCGAAAGCTTTAGAAAAATTCAGGTATATCACGTCAACTTCGACCCCATCATAAGCCACTTCCATCTAACCACCTTTTGTAATCAGCAGGTTTGTGATGTATGACCAGGGTTGACGGAATCCTTGCTGCTTCGGTAACAAGATTTTGCGTTTCCCCAGGTAGTTTTTAGGGCCTAGACAGCGTACGCTTTTATCACCTTCGCGAGCACAGGGAGGAGAGCCACTGCGCACTCTGAACAGCTACCGCTTTCGAGAATTGCGGTGCTAATGCCACGCTTCCCCATAATGCGCACTTGCTGTTCATCAAAGCATCTTTAGAAGAACTGTGTCTGTGGACGTTGGGAGGCTTTAAATGAAAGCTACGAGACATGGGTCTTTATGTCTTATTCGGAGACGGCAACAGAGTGAGTCGGTACGATGAGTTTCCATATTGTCAAATGGTACACATTGCAGGTCGCTGCGATAGTGGAGTAAGACCGCACCTCTTCTGCTGGGACGGGCATTTCGGATGAGCGGCCTTCCTACCATCTCAACATCAGCAACCGTGTTTCAGTGACAGAAATTAGGTCCCAAGCATTCGCAACCTGACGTAGCCGAAGTACGGTAAGATAACTGAGGAGCCCTTGGGTGTTAGGGTACCTACATGAAAGTTTGTCGGATTTAATTAATGTTTCGGAGGTTTTGCGATTCATACGTTAAGTTTCGCCGAGTAGTGAGTGGACGGCAACTAATCGTTTTTCGATGTGTACTTGGAGAAGGGTTCAATGTCTTATTCATCGTCTGCGTAGTTACTCCCGTGACTATTCTCCTATTAACTTTGTAATTTTGTTGGTCAAGACCATCTGCTACAGGTTGTATGGGCTCATTTGTTGAGTGACGTATCATATCTAGAAAGGGTATCGCTGACTGTATTGTTGTTCGTCGCAATCAGCCGACAATTCAGATACGTCGAGCAGCTATCCGGAAAAGCACCAGCTGGCCGTTTCGCTTTATTGGGGCTAACTGTCTTCTGCAGAAGCTCACATGGTAGCCTGCAACGAAATATGTACCAGATTTTAGCAGCCGTGCTACTATACGTTTTAACTGTAGGGCTAACTTGAACACTCTCGGGCTAATTCCTTTGTAGTTTGGTGAGGTACGTGGCCGTTACACTGATTTGGCTGGCGCATCATCGAAGAAGATGGTTTCAGAGGTATAACACCATTGTTCTTTATCATAGGTTATTAATTCATGCTCATCACATGCTTCAGTTGCAAGAACTCAAGGAAGTAGTATGTTTCCGTTTAAACTTTCCTTCCGGTATTCCTCTAAGTTACGGTTAACTCGATAAAGTTCGCCCTATTGTATGTCTGCATATATGGGGATTCAGCAGTGTTTATTTCTAAGTCTAACTTTCGATTGTATTATTGATACTAATTCAGCGATTGTGTTCAGCACAACGCGCGGAAATCTTGGCTCTTTGTAATGCTTAGAGTTGTGGTGCCGCATAATACCCACTACGTGTGCGAATTTCAGTACAACTCCAATTAGGTTACCAGTTATCTTCCACTGGTTGAGGTCATCCAACTGTTTGGCTCTTATTGAGGTCGATTTTTATTATGGGATATTGGAGCACAGTACGCTAAGTAAAGGTAGTTATTTTTTTACACCTTTTAACATGTCGTGGTTATTGATTGAATTACTCGGAGATGTACAGCAGGAAGCCGGTGGTGCTTGCACCAAAACTCCGCTTCGTTGCTCAGTTTCCGATCCAGTTGGGCGTGACGTTAATTTGAAATGAGGGCTCTTCTTGGAAGCAACCGTAACACAAGTTTCTCTAGGATCGACTTCCTATTTTTCCACACACTTCGTCGACATATTGGAACTAGCCTTACGTGTAGTTACTTCGATAGAACTGTAAGCCACGTGGGGTATTTGATCAACAGTTGGCTTTCTAAGCTCTTGGTGTCGTTTTGCTTGCTGTGTTGTCGTTCTCCTCATCATAGGAGCAGCACTTACCGGGGCCTCTTGGGTTTCACAGTCCGTTATGCTTAACCCAACCGTGGGGATTTTGGTGGTCATCATTTTCTCAAAACTGGCTGGTAGCTGGTCGTACTTCTGAGATAATAGGAGCACGATATTTATCACTGTGATATATGTGAATTCCATGCAGAACCACAGCGAAGCTGGTTCCTTTAAAAACTTGGCCTGAATAGATATAACTCGCAGGTATCTCTCATGGAAAATCTTGTGGCAATTAGGCCGGGGAATGACCACCATAATAAGTTTGAAACATGATCCACATTGGTCTCCAGACTGTGGCACACTGTTGAGCAAATGTTGTGAACCATTTGAATTACTCACCCTTGATGGTGGAAGGTTGTTCTGTTACTGACGTTGACGGGAAGATCACAGTGTTCTCGTTGCAGTTGTGCGCTCCCAGACCACGCTGTCGAGCGTGCTAGTCGAATGTGCCAACATGAGTGTGGGGCAGATTACTCCAGGACGTGCTTGAGAATTTTCGTGCCCAGTGGGTTTGCAAAGTAATGACAAGAAGCTTATACGCTTTTTTATTAATTCAGCGTTTTCGGTAATGTCTCTATGGAGATTTACAGATTTTAGCTTACTCTTAATTCCAATGTGCAGTGTTCAGGATGTAATCAAATTTTTGTCCACGTTGCAAATATTCAAAAATTCGCAATACTTAAACTCGTCTCGGCCTGTCAGGTTCACCGTTTTAGCTCGATGACGAGAGACCTGAGACCGTTCCGGATGGATGGATCCAGGGCAGAATTAATATGCATCTCATTTCTTAGCCTACTTAAACCTAACAGTTTGTGCTTTAGGTTGGCTTCCTCTGCAAAATTTGTTCGCATGTGGTGCGTATTTTCCTGGTCCCTTACTGTGCTTCGAGCCCATGACGGCTAGAGGTAAATGCTAACTAGCCAGCAGCTTAAGCCACTGAGCCATGGGGGACGTTGGATAGGCTACATAATTTGCAAACCAACTGGGATATAGCACTATCTATCTTCCACTGTCACTGACAGTCATTAGCCTGCAAGAGGATGGCTTCCTCTCGCAAGACACTATCCATAACATTTGAAACAAGGAGGAACTATTTTTAAATCATATTACTTGCGAGTAGCAGGATTTTAGTTGTAATTCTGATAAGGCTTTCAACTCAAAAGTTCACATGCGCCATAGCAGAGCCTAGTCCGGAAAAGCACCAGACGCGTTTCACTCTATTAGGCTTGTCAGCGGTGCGGATTCCTCAATCCTCTAAGGAGAGTCGAACCCATGACCGCTAAAAGCAGATGCCAAGTAGCCAGCAGCTTAAGCCACTGAGCCACGGTGGACGTTGGCTGAGCTACGTAATTTGCAAGCTATCTGAAATATAGCGCCACATATATTCCACTATCACTGACAATAGACCGCCCGATGTCTGAATGAGTCAGTGTTGAAAGGAACGCAGAAGGCATAAATCACCTGGTAACTTCACACGAAAAACTGAAAGGAAGCAAGGCAAGCGAAACACATAAAGGCATTGGATACTTGCTCAGTGAGTTTCGAACGGGAACACAAGACGGTTGATCCAGCATAAAAATCAAATGAAATAAAATTATCTAAAATGCTGCAAGCCCACTGGGGATAGTCTACTAGATAAAAACAGCTCAAAACACAGAATCACGCATAAAACAAGGAGAAATGGAAGCGCAACGTGTTGAGTTTAACGCACTAAGAAATCTACCGAGCAAGGCTACACATAGCAACTTCTGGAGGAGAAATATGGATACCGCTATTTGCCGTTATAAAAGCGACACTCGTGCAGTTATGTTGTACTGACAAATAATTCAGCCTATTTGTGGATATTGTTCCTCCGAGTTTGCTTTGGCAGTTATGACCCTCATCCACTTATCTTTAATTAGGCGACGCTTCATCGACCGACGACTTCATGATATTCAATAAGGAAATAATTACTCTGCATGATTAACAGTGGTAAAATATTAACCAAATTCCGTGACTACGGTATGTGGATCAGGTGGGGGGTAATATCCGGTTTCATTAGCCAACTGTCGACGCCAGCATCACTGCGTCTGTCATAGTGAGCAACCTGCAAATCTACCTCGAGCGCATACCTGAATGGGATTCAGTAGATGTCAATGTTCCGACCCAATCGACTCAACAGGGGAATGGTGATATTCTACTATATCGCAACGGCTTATAATGCGAAGCATTGGATGATTCGGAGACGCAGGTCACCTATTCGTCGTGGTGCGGTTTGCATCTCAGACACAACGACAAATGCTTCGTGGCAGACGCATATCGCAGCCACGGTCCAATCCGGCTGTGGATTCCCGAATAAAAGCAAAGCTAATGAAAAGTTTACCCTACACTTACAGCCACATTCTTAGATTCTGTATTTTCAACGTTTACTACTTGGAATCCTTGGTATCCCCCCGGAAAAGAAACATAACCAAACTACAAGACTTAACAAATTGTTCCACTAATCAATCACGTCGCATTACCTACCAGGTACGGAGATATTAACAAAACATCGGTACTAAACCTCGTACTTAGTATTGCAAAACTTATATCGACAGGCCATTTGTAGACACCTCATTAGGGCTAAGTGATTATGTTACCACACTTTATAAATGTGTGTGTTGTGCTGAAACCTGGAGGAACACACAGAACCAAAAATTATTATCGAACGTAATGACTTCCTGACCTGTCAAGTTACAACGACCGATTGAGAGTGCTTGAAAACTTGTCTCAGTTAATAGCACTTGGATCCGTTTTGTTGAACACTTCGGCAATCTACCTGAGATTGCTACGGAAACGAAGGAGATCCGCTTTACCAATCCATCGTCGTTCATTAGAAGTAGATCTCGCAAATGCATGCCAATAAGGAATCAGATTGCACGCTTACTGAGCTTGTCCTGGTTCCGAAACCTGGAAGGACAACATGATTCAACATAACGATTGTCATATGATTGTCCGTAAGGAAAAGTGGTTCATCAGCAGCATTTGGCGTCTGTTTCTTTCGTTTGTCAACGAACCTAAGAGTCTGACTGCCCCAGACCCCTTGCGTTTTGTTGATGGTATGAAGGTTTTGCGGTTGATCACGGAGAAAGGTGCTCACGATGCACTTCAGCGAGACCTGGATAGATCGTATGAGTTGTCACTCAAAAACTGCCCCAGTTTAATGAGGCTAAATATAAGTTGGTCCACTTTCCTCAGCAGCTGAATGTCACATACAGGTTTAAAGACCATATCATGTAAACAGTCCCCAGGAGTTCGAATGTGGTGTACTTATTTAAGCTGATCTGCGTTACTCAGATCAAACTGAAAATGCGTCGAAGACTGGAAACCAACACGTTGGCATACTGCGGATAGCATTTAGGCGCTTTGATCTCTCTGTCTGTTCGCATTTGCTTAGCAACTAAGTGCGGCCTCATATGGAATATGCAATCAAGGCGTGGCAGCCCTAGCACAAGCAAGACCTTCCACCATTCGGAAATTTACCGGATCATATGAAAGGGTTGTTAATTCGTCCACATCAACTTAGGCTGAGGACACCAAACATTTACATCGGCGAGTATTGACGCCTATTTGCGACTTTATTAAGGTCGAGCAGATTCTGAGGACGCCCAACCTCTTCTGACAGCAGTTACTCTAACTTACACACAATATGAATTTGAAGGGTACCAGTTCAAGTTAACCTCAGAATAAACTCTGTTAGTATGTCGGCGAAACCGTTGCTGTATTTGGGGGTGCCAGAAATTGGATGCCCTCACAAAAATTAGTTTTTGCTGCATCAAATTTAGCTGTGTTCAATTAAAGCCTTGAGATTACCCTAACCCTGTGTGTTTCGTCGGACGATATAATGCGACGAAAGTTTCACGACCAGAATCAACCTACCCAACTGAGTTTGGCTCATTCTGCATGCCTCCGTGCGAGTGTTGGTGTTGAGTTCACCAAAACGAGTTTCATTTTATCCCTTTGCTTTCTATTCACCATATCTTGCTTCTCATTATGGTTATGTTATGGGACTTGTTATGCTCCTGTTTTCTTGCACTTAATGTACCATTGTTCTGTATTATCTACTTTGCGTTTATGACCCGATTTCGCCGAACATTCCTTTCGAAATACAAGAGCAAATAAGCACACTGCGCTCAAGGTGGTGAGGTTTGTGTTCGATTTGACCATTCGAATTTTGTAAGCCACAACTAATCTCTGTAATTATATATGGAATAAAGGTTTCACAGGAAAATCGACAGCAGAAACCATAGTGCCAGATTGCAAGAACCAACTTCCTTTTGGGCAAACAGTTATCCATATTTTCTGTGTATACAAGCGACATGGTTGATACCCTTTGTTAACTAGAGGGCGAGGAGTTGGTGTTCATATTGCGGTCGCACGACGGAGTACATCTAAGGTGCCTAAGAAGCATCTACGCTTGTTTTAAACAAGTAAACTCAACATGCTGTTCACTGTTCTTCCCCGTTCGCCTATGTCCAAAAGGAGATGGCAGTTGGGGTTAGAATTTTATACGACGGCTAGTTTTAAAAGGGAAAATCTCTATGATGCTGAGGTCCAACTTCAGAAATAGAATTTCCAGGATTAGTAGCACTGAGCTGAAATTAGACGACCACACGTTTAGTTTGATCAAGTTGCTGAAGCGCCGCAAGGTTACTAACGTAAACACTGCAAACAAAGCCACGGAGTCTTTCCAAACCGCGTAAGATAACACATAAAATCGAAATACCATATGAATTACAAGAAAGTAAAGCCGACAGTCTTACTGACGCTACGTTCATATTGCCACTAGCTGCTATGTATTCGACGATAAAACAATGTATAATAATGTCACATGTTAATCCACCTGACCCAGTGGCATTGGCGTTCAGTTCCACCAAAAATTATAGTGAACATTACTAGTTAACTCTTCTGTTATATAGCAACAATGGATTTTCATGAGTTTTTCACCTTCCAAACATATTTTTTCCTTTGCTGATTGTAAATTCACAATCTTTTTCTTGCCTGGTAAGCAGCGCGACATGCTGACACTCGCTGCCGCTGCTGCTGGTTTACTGATGATTTTTTGTAGCATATTGCAGCACATTTGGCTTTAGCAATCTGGTCCTCTCTCGCTATTCCGTAGGTTACAAACATCTTACGTTTTATATCTGTCGGTAAGTATTTGAGCAGACTCTACTATTAAGGACCACCGCTCGGATTACTCTATACACAAATTTGAATTCTTATATTGGTAATATGCTTCCAACAGGCTTGTGTTGCACTAAATACTCATCCATTTGCGCGCCTCTATTTAGTTTTACTGTTGGGAATTTAAAGAACAAGTCCTTTCCGCAAATTATTAATGTCATACATGTACTTTTCATTTTCCTTGGGGATACGATCTGTTTTGGTTTACATACTTTGTGTCTAATTTCTGCTGCTCTAGCAATGCTCCTGATTGCGCTAATTTTAACGAGCCGGTATCTCGGCTATCACAGTGAATGTCATTGTAAGTGGGTGACATTCGATTTCCAGGCTCCAGATGTTGAATAGGAGATTATTTAGTGAGCTCCATGTAGCGGGTCACGCTTTCAGACAAGGACCACACGCTGCAATTTTTAGGGAGCATTCATTAGAAGATAGGCTGAACTCAACTTTTTGCGAGAAATGCAGCAGTCGCTTAAAATTTCAAGCATTAACTCCGAGCTTCTCTACCAACTATGGATGCAACGCCTATACGAAGAAGCACAGGATAACCTCTATGCTGCAAATGTCCTGACACTCACACAAATGAAGGCCTAACGGATCCTGCCACTGAACGACAAGAGCCGAAAACCAAAGCAAGTGCACTCACTCGGCTTATCACCGTCGCGGCGCCGTTGATTTCTACCCCAAATGATTTGTCGGCAATGGACGGTTTACCGGATTAATTAATGATGCTTTAGTGTCAGTTCAGAAGCCTTATCTTGAACCGTAAACAACTCCGCCGGTCCAAGTCTTTGCCCCGTCATCTGGTAAGTATTCAACGAGTTACTACATTTATCGTTCGCGTTCGGCTAACAAGCTCCGCTGCTGCGAGCAGATATGTAGTTACTTTGCTGCGAAGCTCGGGAACTTCCAGACAGACAACCTACTGACGAACTAATCGTGCTGGCATGACCAAAATTCGTCTCATCTACAGTAGGAATATTGATTTTGGTATCAGGTTCCTTGTTGACTGTGGAATTGAATTCCGCCTCTTTCCTTTCATCCAAAATGCAGCGAACACTTCTGTGTCCATAAATCGAAGTGCCTTAATAGCATACCAATTGTAACTGAAAGATTCCGGTCGCTTACACCCAACCTCTGTCTTTGGAGAATGTTTGCCTGGCTTTGTACCATTACCACAGTCCGATTCAACATAGTTTGCATATGATTTCTCTGGTGCTTCAACCGTTTGCTTAATACGAAACACAAGCTACTATGGGACTATGCAGAAAATCAACGTCCGTGATAACGACACTAACATGGAAGCACACAGTCCGGTATACGCCCCTACCCAGATATTTTACGATAGCACTGGATTATTTTATCCCACTGCGCCTATCTCTTTCAGATAATGAACGCAGCTATCATAGTGGCATCCTAAGTCATGCATCACATCAGAACGAAAGGCCTGCCGACGTCACCTTGGCTGCACCGAATTTCACGGAAGAAACGTGAGCAGACCAGAGTGGAATTTGTGCACATGCTCTAATCCGCGATGTTCCGTTAATCAGACAGCCATTGGCTCTACCCACCGTACACATTTCATATGAACTGGCCTTCTTGCAGTGAACAAAGCGTGTTCAAGTAACTAATCATCCTTGATGGGTGTAGCCTCAAACAAAAGCATAACCTTGACGTAAGTCTCATGAACAAGACGATCAAAAACACGGTAAATCAGGTTCACAATTCTGTCGAGGAAAAAGAGATCCCCAATAGAGATGCCAACAATCATTTTGCATTGTTTACATTCATAAAAATGTATTTCAGACTGCAACACCGCACACACCTTCAGTTATTTATCCAGATATTGTTGGTGGTCTAAACTTTGCTTGTTCATACTCGAACGAGATACAATGTTCAATTCTTTAGAGGAAATGCGCCTTAAGCAATTACTTAGTTTTTTCAGCGGTCAGCCCAACACGGTGTCACGGTTAACCCGAACAAGTGTGAACTAGATGAATCGATATAAAATGCGCAGGTCAGTTCGTCTCAATTTCCGGTATCGAGGTCCCACCAACTTCGAACCAAGTAATGACAGATTTCATAACTCCCAACATCATTTCAGGTACCTCTACTGTTGGTACTTTTTATTGTTTAATACAGGCAAGAAAGGAACAGAGCAGCAATCAAAATGAACATTAGAAAAAGGAAGATGCGGAGCGGTAAGTTTACAGAGTCAAGACGACGTTTATGTACCGTCGCCGTGGTTGATAATACGACGTTTTGGGTGGCGTATTTGCGTGATAAATGAGGATCAACCCGTACCCGCTCAGATCGGAATTCGTGCAACCTCGACGGATGCCCACAAAGAGCTGAGCAGGATGAAAAACACAAGATAAGTCTGGGCCGATCTGCTCTCTTGGTATACGATAAGTAAGATCTAAATCCGCACTAAGACTGCGATATTGTAGCGAGAACATCCATAGCTTGAGCAATCTGCCAGGGTAGGACTGGTGCCAAAGCCAATTTCGTACCAATCCTTAAGACTGGCTCTACCGCTATCTCGTCACAAGTCAGGCATCATGGATAAGCCTGGGCGTAGTACTTTGGGTGCGGTCTAATAAAGGCCTTAACAGTTTGCTTTGGAAACTAGCTGCGAGGAACCTCACTTCATTACATCAAATTCTTCTACTCATGAGTGCATCAAACTATATCCGCCCTGGCATTTTTTAAATACTATATCGTACATAGCTACTGTTAGTGGACGTCGTGTCTTTCGAGGTCAACCCTGTCCTCTGCAACGTTCGTAACCGGCATGACAGTGGAGGATGAGACGCGCTATAGCGCAGTTACCTTGTAAACTATGACGGTCCGAAGCTCTCCCCCGTCGCCCAGTGGCAAAAGCAGCTGACTGGCGGTTCAAGCCGCTGGTACTCATGGCTTCGAATCCTGATGGATCCGATGGATGTGCACTACTGACGATACACAAAAAGGCTGGAACTGCAGTCTATTGCTTTTCCGAGCATGTGGACGACTGTCTGATTTGGAAACTGGCTGCGATGAAACTCACTTATTTAATCAAAATTTTCTCAGCAACCAGAATAGTCTGCGGAACATGCGGAGGGTTCGGAGATGCTTGCAAGCCAATTGATCCCTGTTTTCGCTGGACTTGAGGGCCGGTGCTAACGTGACACATAAATCAATATGTTGTGACACATTTGGTGATTCGTTCCCGCACAAAGCCACACATCTCGTGTGGTTTATTGGTATCTGTCACAGAGCGGACTAAACAAAAGAATCTGTCAGTAGTTTGTTTTGAATCTTGGAAGACATCAGAACTTCTGTTGAATTTCAACTCATCCGCAAACATAAGAGTAGTAGCTCCCAGCACTTCCGGTAGTTTGTTAAAGTACACATTAAACAGCGGTAGACCAGGTACTGATCCCTGCGGGACACCGTTCAGAACAGCCTATCGGAAGAAAACACTCGTGCCTACTCGAACACATATTTTATCTCTTCAAGAAATGCTGGTAGCCATATATGTGCGTGCCCAGGGACGCCGAACAAACGCATCTCAAACGAAATATGAGAATGTGAAGCAGTTAAATACGTTGAAGAAATCAACAGACGTTATCTGCACTGCTTTACCCAGTTTGATAGTCTGTACCGGCCTCTTGAGCGACAAATATATTGCTCAGACAAGAATATATTTTTCGGAAACCATGTCGAAATAAGCTGTAGAAGCCAAATGCCTTAAAACGATTTTCGAGGGCATTACTCGCGAGCTTTTCTTATAACTTAAGCAACACCTTGTTTATACTAATGGGCTTGAAAGTTACAGGAAGATGCTTAGCACCATTTTTAAAGGCTGGCAAAAATAGATTCCTTTCCTTCAGTAAGAAAAGTGCAACTTGCAAGAAACTTTTCAAGCAAGCCCTTTACGGACTCGCAAACTTCACTTACCAGTTCATACAGCAACTCCGATTGGAGGGTATCGACGGCAGCGGCCTTAGTAGGATTCGGCACCACCGGCAGGGAAAGTACTTAAGCTTGATAAAGATACTAGTCAATAATTAGTCAGCCAAAACTTTCTCCTCTAAATGGATTGTTGCTGAAAGGGAATTTAGGATAAACTTTCTCGCATACTGTTCGCCGAAACGACAGAACTTGTCGTCATCAGTGTGCGCAGTAACCCCACTGGATCCGTGCACACCAGGATGGAGCGATTCGCACAGTCTCGTCTTGTGAAATAAGCGAAAAATCTCTTCTGGTTGCTATAAGTTGTGTTTGAAATTACTATTTCATATCGAAGTTAAACACTCCTCAGATACTGTCTACATACATTCCATCTTGTTCGATAACACCACAAGCCACTAACTAATGGATTCGAAAAGTAACTTCTTAAGGACCTGGCCCGTCTGTTTAGCAGTTGATATGTATTTAAATCAAACCAGGGTAGTCCGGCGTTTTCTTAATCCTCAACTGAAAGTATAAAATATGAAGGGACACTTCCGAAAGGAATTTTTGAACTTCTCCTAAGCCTTTTCGGGTTTTTTGGAGCACCCGCCGTGTGTCTTGGATTGCGACGCGCCATCTCATTAGTGGCGTCGGTTGACGTTGAAGTCAGCCTCTGCCAATACGGTCACGGGAACCGTCTCGTCGCAATCCAAGACACACGGTGGGTGCTCCAAAATACCCTAAAATCTACTTCTAACGGCTGTGTCAAACACTGCTCGCGGCGCTCAATGGCCTAGTGATCATGGCGCTAGCCGCGAAGCAGTCTGCGCCGAGTTCCACTCCCAGCTTGGCTATCTCTACCTGATGAGTCTGAACAAAGACGAAACCCTCGCTCGTGGAGTGCAGGGATGGGAGAGCCACACCGAAGCCTTCCACTTCTCCTAAGCCTTCTGGATATCGTCCGGTGTCATACTGGTGCAACGTGACAGAGTAGCTCTAGATCCCATTGAATGCAAATCAGCACGCTAGATGTTCTGAACCCAAGCCGCTCGCTTTTCTTAGGTTTTAGTAAGAGCAACTTCAAATGAAACGCAGAGGTTGCCACTCGCTTCGTGAGATTCGGCCGGAAAGCCAAACTAGCCCATCAGTAGGCACCGGTTTAATGAGTGGTGGCAAATAAAATCGGTGTAACCCCTGCAAATTGTATCAGTGTCCTTATGCACTAAGACAAATTTAAACCGCGAAGACGTGATGTGCACCCTAACCGTAAGAGCTTTTACATTCCTATCCTCCGCACGGAACATCTGATCTCAGTAATGCGCAGCCGGGTTTTAATATTTAATCGTCCATGAATTCCGAAGATACGCACATTTCATTGAAAGCGATGCCACCTGTGTGAGAGTGGTCCACAGCAGAGCCAAATTCACACATGTTGTTACCCAGCCTACACAAGTCATCGAGTAATACTTAAGGGATATTATATAGTGCATCCAAAATGCTGCGCCACAAAGATGGGCTTTGGAATAAGGGAAATTGACTTTCGGTGCGCCACTCGAATATCCATCAACCGCTGGCCACTTTCGTCTGCAGTGCGACATGACTTGAGGTCTTGGGTAGCTGTCTTCATTTTCACCGTGTCCGCTACAGAAAGATCCGGCTGTATGCTGCATCCAGAACCTTTTAATAGGAAACCAAACCGCATAAGCACTTGGCACTCTTCTGATATGAACAAATCACTAGTATAAGGTGAGCTCTCAATTTGGGACTATTAATTGTTGCAATGGGTATAGTAACGTATATTTCAAACTACTGGAGAACATGCACGTTTCTTTCGCTGTGAAATGTAGCAGATAATTTAATGGCATTTCTTATGATCACGCTACTATCCGTATACAAGTCGTCCAGACATCAGGTGTTTAAAGCGCGTGTTATAGAAGCACCGGGTGGGAACAATTGCAACGTATGCACCAGTGCAGAATTGGTGGCAGCGCCAGACAGACCTTGTGGAATGATAATAGGACACTGTTCCAGTGAAGGTGTGCTCAATGGACGTCCTCTTCACGTGCACCTTAAGTAAAGGCACTACCTCATTAATCTTTCTTCGCTTAATTTTCAAAGGCGCATGAGCCTGCAAATCGTCCTTATTATGAGCGGAATCCAAAAACCGCATGATGTATCTTCATCATCGGACGATGCCTATTAAGGAAGAGGGAAATCGTTAACCTGCTCGTCTCTAAAGCGTTGCACAACCCTCGATATTCAACGGAGCAGATTAACGTACGTATGCAGGACCAACTACTATTCCATTCAATTTCCCGTCCAGTTAGGGTAACTAGAAAAGTAGGTTTTCCATAATGTTTAACTTGGAAATAAGTGCCAAATATCTTGCATACCAAAGCGGACCACAGCGAGTTTGTGCTTGCAACAAGTAGGACAATTAATTAGCAAACAAGCATTGTTCGCAATGACACCATATTGTACTGATCCCAAACCAGTGCAACATTCGTGAAAGCAGCGAATGTAGATATCACATTGCATCCGGTCAGTCAAGTCCGTCAATGGTTTTGAGCACTTAAGATTATTGAATTTTTTGGGGGGTCAGGTAGTGGCAGACTTCACAAGGAGTTAAGGCAGACTTTTGTAGCCATTGTAAAAGAAAAATTAAGCAAGTGGTTCTTGGAAAGTAGAACGTAGATAGGTTTGCAGTAGTTTACTAAGCAAATAACGACAGGCTCGACTGGATATTACCAGACACGATTTGTTCGGCCGGATTCGGACTCAGTAAGCATAAAAACACAGGAACCCACAGGAAAAACACCCTGCCAGAGAAGTGGGAAGCAGACAGTTCTTTCGAGATAGAGCAGCGAAGCCAATGAGCAACGAAATGTTCCAAAGAAAATTCAACAAGAGCGGGTGGAGAAATCCATATGACCGAGATTCCGAGTTACTTGGGGCTTGAGAAACTATCAGCCGCATAACATGCCTTGCACAATCGGGAGGCACGAAGTGATGGATAATATAGACGTGGTTGATGATCAACACAAATACTACATTTATCGTAGTAACCTTTCGACCATCCTAGTACCGACACGCTGCTTCCTTTCAAGTGCTATTTTGTCCCGGATAAGACATGGTGGAGAGGGCTGGACGCAATATTCTAGGTGGAGTCGCGCGATAACTAATAAAATTCCCAAACATATTGGCCGTAGGGTGTAAGAAATACGTCGCTTAAACCTCAAGATGCGCAACTCTTTGTTGCTGCCTTCTTACAGTTATCTTCAGAGTGAAGATGATGGGTTGTCATGTTAATTGCCTAATGAGGTAATGACTGATTTTTCATAATTTCCCCTATATTAATTTTTGTTCTATTTTATCCAAGTGTAAATCCCAGTTTATTTTTGCCGGCCACTTTGGCGCGCCAGATATTTCTTAGGCGGCAGCGCCGTGGTAGTTGACAATTGTTCGACCATCTGTAGTGAAGTAAATACTTAAATAAATGCATAATATATGATGAAATGATGATCAGTGGGTATGTTAACCCACACAATCCCCATCAGTATAAACGGCTGGTAAATATATGCAACTTGTTTTAATGGAAGCTTTTGTGCTTTTCTACTTAATGGATTGCATCGTGCGATGGACACGGTTTTTGCTTACTCTGGGTACGTTTCCAGTGATACTTCGTTCGTCGCGGATTCATTCAAAAATGCGACTGGGCTAATGTCTTTGTCCCACAGACAGATTAATGACAGCCAATTGTTCAGTGACAATAGGAATCTCAGGATGCCTTAAGTGATGTTTTCACCTCTTTACCTGTTACGATTCTGATGCAGTTGGAACAGTATGAATTATTCGTACCAAAGGAATATTCCATTTTTAAATGAACTAATGTTGCCTTCATGAACGCCGCAAATGTCACTTTGGTCGTCTGCAATTATGGTAAAACACTAGTGATTTTTCTCATGCCGGTACTAAGGATGCGGTTGCGGTGCTCAGGTTGCAGTCCAATTGCTCCGGAATGTGTTTAAAATTTTCAGGTTATCCATGGTTAATAGACACAATCTTCACTTTAGCAACCCGTGTTCATATGTCAGCAGTCGTAACTTATAAACTTCAAATGAGTAAAAGCTTTTAGCTTAAAAGAGTGTTGACTGAGTACACCGAATTAATTTTGCTTATGTCGCAACGACGACTTGAATACACAGACATGCAGTCAATCCGTAATATTTGCGCCTTCGAAGAACGTAACTACGTGACAACTACGGTAGCCGGACGGAAATGTGAACAGATTGTGCTCTTAGCATTAAATATTAAGCAGAGGCGCTGCTCACAAGTAGAGAAAGCAGATGAATGCTTAAATGGTATTTTAGTGCCCAAGTAATAAAGTACGAACACTATGAAGTTACTAGGTATGGGGATAGAAGATCACAGCCCACAAAGCTGTCGCGCATCACAGGCCAAATGAGGTGCTAAGCTAAGGCTAGGTGTTACTCATTACCCGCGTCAAGAGAGCAGAGGTGATCCTAACTGCCACGTGCTCATCTGAAACATTCGCACGTGCCTTCTTAGCACGGCGAGTAGCTTATATTGGTTGCTCTTCCGTTGTCAGTATCTGCATTAGATCACAACTCGGCGAATTGTTATTCCTAATACCAGCGTAACCAATCACTGCATACCACAATCCAGCTAACATGGTAATATGAAAGTTCCGTTGGCAACTCAAACCCTCAACATGCACCTAATCTAGTGCACCCTGGCAAGAAACAGCTCTTGGGCATAAGGAACACGATTACAGCGGATCTGCATGCTACTCCATCTTCCTTAGTAGTCGGCTGCACACGGCGTTCAGCTGTGGCGATTACCCTGAAAATATTTATACGATTGCATGTGATGCACAAGCAATACACCGGGATTTTTCCAATGTTATTATAACGGACACGACGCATCCGCCCAACCAAGATTGTTGTGTGCAGTAAAATGCAATGCAAGTAGCCGAAACAAACATTGCGTGAACCACATATGCGTTATTGTGTAAATAATTTTGTATAAACCACCAAACTATTAAACGCATGGTATACACGGTGTTCAGCACACGCTGCTGTCAAACAGTGGTGTTTGACTGTGTATTACCGCAGATACAAACATCAACGTCTCAGCTTGCACAGACGGAGGTAAAATCCTTTCTCTTTCAAGTCTTTCGATAAATGTGAGTGTGGTGTGTGCAGCAACGGAGATTACGTGCGGTGGACATAAATTCCTTGGCTAAACCAATGCGAACTTTGCTATATATCTAAAGCAACCTCAATTGCAATCCCTGCTGTGGGATACTCGCGCAGTAAGAGAGGAAACCAATGCATACCTACACACCGCTTGGCTTCAGTACACAGGTGATTGGACAACATATTTTCTTAAAGACGTCAGAAATTTGTGTAGCAGCAGAAACATTGTGGAAGTTAAAACCAGCGCATGAAACAATGCTGGTCTCTGAAAGTCAGTGTGACTCCTTTGCAAATGGCCGCCATAAGCAATTTGAATCCGGGATTCTAATTAGTCTATGATAAGTAATATAGCACAAGTACGCACAGATGTTATCAAAAACGCCTGCTTACGCGCTTTGGTTAAGGTACATCATCTACCTGCTATTGTTTTATGCGAGGAAGGCAATGCTTTAACACCCTTCCGGTAACGTCGTTACCGTTGTTCTTGAATGGGAAGGTTTTAATTTGCGCATACCAAACACGATGGAGATTTAAAGGTTAAGTTTGCTGGTATGCAATATTGTAGCTACATTCCGCGTACAGGTGTATGCACATAACTTAGAGATGTGCCGTGTATTAAATTTCTTACTCAGTGAATTTTCACTGACAGTCATTTGCGCTTGCATGACGACCGCCTGGCCGTGGTCTGTCTCGTACGACCATTATATCGCTGAAAGTATAGCGTAGTAAACATCGCGCAGCCTCTGACCCTATTGCTGTTTGTAAAGAAATCGCGAAAGACATCGCACTGACACTTACTACACTGGGTCTCTCTAAATTTGTTGAGCAAACAGTGGGATTATACTAGAATCTGGTTAAACTACATGCCCCGCATTGATGTTCATATAGCCTATCTGCAACGTTCCATCACCACGTGGCTTGATCTTAACGTGCAGTCATAGTTTTGTGTGTTAATTATCCAATGAGCTTTAATGTGCGGTGCTTTTTCTCCTTCAGGAACACTCATACCAAATTGCTCAATAGTTAGAGTGCAGACAAACTGAGTCCCCTGGCACTCCAGGTTGGTAGCAGAAGTGGGGATAGCTCCTAACTCTGTAAAACAGACTCTGTCACCCAATGCAGAAACGCGGTCGCCTTGCTGTCACTTTTTAAAACGAAGGCCTTAGTTGAGAACCCTGAAAACCCATGAATCTCTCCTGCCGCTCATTGCAATGACCTTATCTTCAAAGGCTGCTTCGTGCCCTGGCCGTAGAGTATGATCCCTATTATGCTCTATCTGCTGCTCCAAGAAGGGTGACAGGGTTGAAAAAGAAATTTTAAGCCTTCTGGTATTTCGATTTCTCCTTTGCGCTTCATCAAAAACCGGAGTATACTAAGTAAATAAAGCCTACTTTGATGTAGACCAGCATTATTGTGTAATCAACAAGCTTGATGATTGGAAGTATCCTCATCGGAAGACCGGAATTCAACAAGCACCTAGTGCTGAACATATGCTCAGTCGGGTACATAATGTTTTTTGACTTAAACAATACTTACCTACTTTGATATAGATCAACGTCATTGCGTCTATTATAGAGTTGCTGTATCACAAGGAATCAT
The DNA here is from genome assembly GCA_944474145.2 of Dicrocoelium dendriticum. Taxonomy (NCBI): domain Eukaryota; kingdom Metazoa; phylum Platyhelminthes; class Trematoda; order Plagiorchiida; family Dicrocoeliidae; genus Dicrocoelium; species Dicrocoelium dendriticum. The sequence continues at coordinate 50,745,185 of OX104071.1, forward strand.
CAAGAGATCTATATAGAATAATAAATGAGTGGCTGCCCTGAGATAGACCAACATCATAGAGGTTGCGGCGTAATTATTGCATAGAATCTGCCTGATCAAGAGAGCAGAATTGGAAAATTAATTGGTGCCTACTTTGATGTAGATCAACATTACTCAGATTGGGTTGGGCTGGTTGCATGGAGGAATGCTCGGCAAGAAACCAGCATGGATCAACAGATGTGGGCCACTATTGACATAGACCAAATGCATTGAATTTCCGACAAGCTTACTGCATCTAAGTAGCCTCTTTCGGACAATTACGTCGATAAGGCAATAATAGTCTGGGGTACACTCTCAATTAGCGGCGACGGTAAATAAAACTAAAAACGAATCTAATATTTCGGCCTCCACTCTTTCAAACCTAGAAGCAAAAATTAACACAGCGATATCAATGCCATCAAACAGATAAGTTGTGGACAGTACAGCCGGTTAGAACTTACTTTTGATGAAATATCAGCAGTGTATCACGTTATCTTTCCATGTAAGTCTTCACTTCAAACCTCTCTAACTTATCAAGGAGAATCTTTGCGTAAATTAGGCGAACAATGTTGCTTGACTTAAAGCTACGAAGACAGCAACGTGTTCTTTTGTTTGCACAGTAGCCTACATTCACTCTCGAGATTCATACGGAGTAAGTAAAGTTCCAGGATTAACCTGAAGCAGCGTAATGCACACTAGATCCGACAAACCTTAAGTCTTGGAATAAATCTATGCTGGACAGTATGGGACTTTGGAAAGAGAACATATGGGGTTAAATCTAGATACAATTTTCATCATGTTGGGACGAACTGTCGCGCTGCTGTGATCGCCGATGTGTTACAGTGTGATGGCTTTGGGGATGAATACTTCATCTCCAGGTGCGCGTTCGTGACAGCTTCAATAGCTTTTGTACTGCCAATGTTACTCTTGCTTTTATATCGGTTAGTTCGTGCCGCACTGATGTAAATGCTCCGTTGTGATGGCTTGTACGCCACTTCGCCCTACCGGCACATCACCAGGGAGGGCATGAAAGTGCGGGCGAATCCTTTTGAGTGAATACGCTGCGCGGAAGCAGGTCTCTTGGGGACGGTTCTACGGATGGCCGAATTAATGTATCTGAACATTTGTTTAAAGTCATATTTTTAATATTTCCAGCCTTTCAATTTCGCTACTCTTATCTACTAATTTAAAAGCCTTTTTGGATCCATTGCATAAAGCGTGAACAGCTGCATACCTTTTTGCAATCCTACAGTACACATTGAGCAGACCACATAGCTGGACAATGCCTCGCACCGCCAAAAATTATACCATTTATTTATTTATATATATGCCCATTAGTTTTAGACAGAGCCAGTGATGAGAAACATTTACACAGTTTATGACTCCCATCTAATTTAACACAGCAGGATTCCAGCCATTGTGGTTTGAATAATCCGCTTTTACGACGAAGGAATGGTGCCAGCTAATGGCCTATTGAGCCACTGGGTACCTTAGTACCTGCTAAAAGATCTCAGCGGATACGGACTGTGAGAGAGACAAATTTAATTAACTTGGCATTCGAGATTCCAGCATATGGGAATAGTTTTGCAGGTTCGTCATCTCAACAATAAGAACGGAGTGGTTTGTTGATTTCAGATACCCTTAAATATGAACGTCATACGCAGTCCGTTAGTTTCTATTTAAGCCACAACAGATTTTGACAGCGATTTTGGAGTGGGATTGTGTGTGTTTAGAAACCCTAGTCTCCAGTGCTAATTAAACGAGCTTTGCTTCAACAACATAACGTGCGATGACGAGGAAGTTAAGACCAACCTAATCGTTAATAAATGCAGCTACTCATAAGTAGAAAACTGAGGCTACTAATTTGAATTCGGAGCTGCGGTACCCGTTAACAGAGTGGCTCAGGGACCTGCCGTTTACCGCAAACGCAAACAGCACATTGTAACGAATATATTCAGCTCGCACGATCACTCTAAACCACCAACAGCTCTGTAGGTACTCGCAAGTGCCCCAAACCGAGATATGTGAAGAAATGCTGCTGCGACCACTTAATATACCATCACTGCGGAATGTAATGTAATCACCGAACCGGAATTCCTGGATGACTACCTGGAAACTCTGCCAGGTACATTTTAGTCCTACTAAGTCGGCCAGCTGAAATACAACGAAGGAAATCAGCTCATCGTGCTTGTTCATAAGACCTAAGAGTTTCACAGAAGCAGATACCTCCGAGCGTGCAGGTAGCACGAAAGTCCGTTTTGTCTAGGGTTGTTTGACTTGAAACCATTACTCTCTTCTTATTATCAACATGCAGTCGCCTTTTTATGTTCCATAAATCAGTCTGTCTACAGCTACTGGAAGAAGGACTTTTACGGTCAGACCAAAGCCACGAAGCAGATGGGTTAGTCTCTACTGAAAATTGAAACTGTTGATGAATTCTGGGAAGTTTTAATAATGCGATCAACTTAGGTGGCTGGTTTGTGACCGTCGCGTATCAGAATATGGGACCGCTCAAACCATAGAGGTTCTACAGCGATTATGGTAAGCTGACTCAATACTGACACACACCCTGGGACAAATTCTTCATCACTCAATTTTCAACGGAAGTTGAAACATATAAAATGCGATGGAATAATTACAACAATGCAAAGACCAATCTGCGCCTGCATTAAAAAGTGCAACTTTTCTTGTCCGTAAAATCCGCCTCAGCGAGAAGCAATTTCTATTTTGCTTGAAGCCTGAAAGCTGCGGTTTTCTACCCGCAACAGGGGGGCTCGGACTATCTCAGACCTTTAGAACTGAGCTTGCTCCGCTTTTGCAACGCATTTTTATTAAATGAGATTTAATAATGATGAAGTTGCAGTATTGAATTTGCGATGTACCGCCATGATCGAACTTGACAGTTTGAATTGCGATGCTGAAGAGATACGTCTACTGGGGAGGGTCACTATGTTGCGCTGTCCGTGTACGTCAACCATATCGCAACATTGACGATACTAGACCGGTTTTTCTTGACTAGCACCGACCTGTGATATTGAATTCAATGCAGGCCGTCATTTCGTCTGGAGTAACTGATTTGTTCACAGAGCCGCTGTTGGAATGATCATTTCACAGTGTCTGTGGGTGCTCTGGTATAAATTTGATTCCAAAACAGTGAAGCTCGCAAACCAGACAACTACAAACATTTGTTCAACACCCACTTTACCCATGTTACTTAAATTGATCGTAGTAGAAAGTATGGAACAACGGCGTGGAACAACGGTACATTTCAGTTGAAAAGTAGTTGGTTAACGAGTCCAGTAGGATGGCCAGGATAAGAAGCACAATGTGTGGAATAGCAAACGAGGTAATAAAAGTATGTAAACTGTTCTTCTGGACTCACCAGCGTGCTCACCTTGAGGCATGCAGAAAAGAGTCAATCTTGATAGTGAAGGTTAATTTCCGTTGTGCAACCTACGTCACGTTATATCGTCTGTCGAGAATCACAAGCTGTACCCCATAATTTAGACAGACTAAGCAAACCTTAAGGGGCTGTTTTAAACCTTTCTGACCGACCCTAAGCGAGTAGGGTGCAAGGATTTTGCGAGAGCCATCACCTCAAAAATTATACTTTTCCCAATGACATTGAATTTGGCCGGCGAACAAAGGCATGGACGACCACAACGTACTCCGTATGCTACCTAAATGGGACCTGGCATTGGCCCCCGAGTAATTCACTGCCATTCAACGTGCTCAAGTGAAACATTTGCCACATCTGCCATATATACGTCTATCTCTAGCAAATTGAGGCATGTAACCTGCAGAAAAGGCCTCAGGAACTTGACCTTGGTGTGCTGGTGCAGGACGTCCTCGGTTATCCTAGGCAGATGGAGTCCGTTTCAAACGAAGTAACAAGCTTACGTTTGGCATTCGAAAGTTTGGAATCATTCGTCTTCTTTATGATGATCTATGCCTATGTGGGTTAACACGTCGAATACGCAATCCAGGCTGCGCACGCTTGGCCAAACCGTGAGACGTAGCGCTAGAAACTCACCTTGGTCGAGCAAAAGATATGTCAAGTGTTTTTGCAACCTCACGTACCAGGAGCGACTAAAACACTCGGAATGATTAGTAGATTCTACGGGTGGCTACGTGGAAACAGCATACTAGTCTACCGGATACGGAACGCCCCCATTTTCACAGTCACCAAATACGGCAACCCATCCCGAACACCAGCTTCATAGGCAATAGCCTGAAACTCAGTCAACAACCCAGTCGGTTTTTCATTAACGCTGGGAGAATTTTTGCTCATAACGACTCAATGGTTCTGTCATAAGCAGCCGCCAAACGTTTCAGTGCCTATACTGTGTATATGCTATAGGACAGCCTGGACGTTAAGAATTCTATCCGGCCGGACGCATCATTAGCGTCATTCGCCAGCGTATCAGTTTAGTCGCTAACACATTTGTGAAATGGAATAATTATTTTAACAGAAATGTATTGGTACGCTAATTTATGCTAGTGAAGGATATGTTCAAAATGTTCTCAGGCAATCTGCTTGCAGTGCAGAGACCTCTTGTTGCATTAAGCGAACAGATTCTCAAATGCACACCTCATGATCACGCGACATTCGTTCAAAATATTTTTTCAATTGGGCTAATATACGCGGCCTTGGTTTGCACACTCGCCCGTTCCGAAAGTCCCATAGAACGAAGTTCATGGGGTTCAAATCTAGTGAGCAAGCAGGCCACTCCATTGGTCCCCCGCGTCCGATCCAAATGCAGCCAAATTTGTCGGTGAGGTAATCATGCACCATTTTAGCACCATGCGCAAGCGTACCATCCTGTTACCACCAAACGGTACTGCATGACTTTTGGCCTCCATCCGGGGAAGTACAACTGTCTGCATCATTTCCGTATAGGACGATGCTAGGAAATGATAAGGATTTAGTATTTCCAAACAACAATATACCGGTCACATTCCCGAAAGTGAAATAAGGGCCCAAGAGTTTCTGGCCTGCTTATGCAGCACAAACCATCAGTTTCACATGTTGGCACCTACGAGATGCGGTAATTTTCGTCGGTTTCTGGTATCCCAAAATTAATATTTCAGTGTTATTGCAGATGAAACGTTGCCTCGTATTAAAGATAACAGAAGGAATATCCCCGTTATCCAAAAAGCATCGGCGAACTTCACGCCGCTTCTCCGGATCGCATGGGTACAAAACCTTTATTGAGTTGCAGGGAACCTCTTAAATCTTCCTTCTGTTAATATCCGGTGTACCGCATATCGGTTCGTGTCGCAGAGCAGTACGATCTAGCGAATGCTGTGGTCTGGACCTTTTGGCACCTCACTGATTACAGCGCAAGCTGAACGGTCGCTGTGGTGATGTGAGGCGGTCCGGTTCTCTTCATATCACACACACGCCCAGTTTGCTCGAACTGCTTGATTAATTTAAGCACGTACCGGTGGGTGACGGGACGCATTCCTGCATTCATTGCATTGTGTTTTCTTGAAGCTGGTGCGACGTGTAAACCGCAATCATCGTGCAGCAGAATAATAAGCGTATGCTAAGTAACAGGCACGTTACGTGATCCCGACTGCATTGTCTGCTCGTGCTCCATTACCTGTGATTCAATAAGGTTAACAAGAGTTGCACTGCCTAACCTCGTACTCAACTGAGCTGTCTTCACTCGCGCATATTCACGCCGCCCGTTTGGTTGCCTATGCCGACTTCGCTGCGTAGCGAGTGAGACACACAGATAAAACACGATCGCCCCAAAGCATCCGTTAGTCATGCCCTGCAACACTCAGCGCGAAGTTAGCTGACTGCTAACAAACGTCGGAAACCCGTTGTGGCTGCCTGTACTCATCTCGCTCGATGATCAAAACAGCCTCATTTCGGTGCGTCTTAAGAGGTTACGCTTGCACCCAGCTGAGCCCTGCGCTAAAATAATCACTCGTCTTCCGAGAATTCCATAGGTCTTCGCCACCAAGGTGAGAGAGAAATTCCTGTCTCTGCATGCGCAGTAGCCTGTGGCGTATTTCGCTTAATATTGGATGGCTATTGGATGTTGGGGACAACAGCCGGATGTGACCGGTCTTCACTACAAGCAAGCCACGCTGGGTTAAGTAACACGCTCATCGGCCTTCTTCTGTCAGGCTAAATTGTTATTTCAGCTCCACCACCACGATGGCCCCACTAGCGATCTTACTAGCGTATTGTTTAATTAAAAAAATAAACATTATTCTTGTCCGTGCGTGGCTTGCCCGCGGGAACGTGAGGAATAAATTGCAGTTTTGTAGACATATATTGGCGATTGTAACAGGGACAATCAGAAAGTGTTTATACTTTCGTAGTTGAAACTGTACAAATAGGACAGAAGTAAAAATGGAGCAATCCCATTATCTTGAGTTCGGCCCGTTCTTGTGGGCACAATCGGTCTGCCACTAGTTGCAGTACAAATTCTAGAACTAGTATGGACCAATTAGAAATGTGCTAGTGAAGAACACGCGCGAACGTGATTATGCGATTAGCTGGGTTCAAATCAGTGCAGCGTAAGGAACAAAGTTGAATGCGCAGAAAATTGTTGGCGACGAAATATGCAGATAAGAAATTGCCGGGGATTACCAAGCATGACAGCATGTAGTCCTGGTCAGCTTGTTAATGTGAACTTATTGGCTGTGACTTTATTCATTGGCGGGTCACCTACGCTAAGTTGCAGTGTTGTTAACGGACATTTGTGGCCGTTTCTATGGATCACGCCTACCAGGCGAAAACCCACAACGTCCTGGAACAATTCCATCCATGCATTCGGACAAGAAGTTGCAACTGGAAATGCTTTTATTGACAGACTATTGGTCTGTTATTCGCAGTCAGGAAAGATCCATAAATTTTGCTGGCTGATACAGGATGGGCTCGGGGCTGTATCATCAATGAGTCCTGTCACTTCCTGACGGAATGGCATGACCCGTACGGTAGGTAAACTAAAAATTGAACATTTTGGAACGTTTTCTATTCGTCTTCTGTAGAACCGCGTAATGTCTCCGAGGAGTGTTCAGTAATATGATGTTGAACCAATTATTAGAGGAAAGAGAATGGCCAAACGCCATGGTTCAGGGCCGAAAAACCTACATGTTGTCCGGAATAACGAACCAGAAATCCACTCAGGGGAAGTTCTGTTGATTGGGGACACTGTTATCCACGGCCAACTAGACGAAAAAGGCAGTGTGGGCTGCTCCAGATGTAGGGCGTTTGACCACAATACTGTGGGTGATGACGATTACAACAAATGCCCTGCCGGTTAGGAATCATTGGTTGCACTAAACGCAGTTTGTGGAGATAACAGTAAGTTGGTGGGACACAATTCTGGCGGCTTTTAATCAGATGACTTGCCATCCAAGCTGCGGCTCCATTTGCTTTTACCTTAGATAAGTGTACTGCATTCCTGGTATTCCTATGTATCCTTTTGACATTTTATAAGCCTGCACTTCTTCCTCCTTAAGATTTGAGTTGCAGACACCGTCTAACGGGTCACCAATAACAGAAGAGGCGCTCATCGTAGTCGGTGAGATCGTCCAGCTGTTTGAGTCCGAGGAAGTGCACAAACCTTCGAGATTCCGCAGGACAGGCACATATATGTTTCCAAGGCTTGCTACAATCCCCGTCCCTTTTCGCTCCAGTTCAGACACAACAGAACCAAAGTTTCTGTGTCTTCTACCCTGGGAACAGGTTTTGAATGGTTTACATTCAAAAGCGTACCATTTCGAGTTACGTTCATGCAACAAGTGGGACGACTAAAAAGCACCCTCGTATTATTTGCCGTCAGAGTATACTATTCTGTACTCAAACCAGTGCATTTTTGTGATATCAGCGACATCGGATGTCACGCTGCATTCCACCAGTGCAGTTGGTCACCGCTTCAAAGCAACGTATTTTGCGAATCGTGTCTCCAAGTCAGATGGTCATAGACTGCAGTATACACTGCAGCAAGCGCACATGGAACACGTAGTAATCAATTTGAAATTGCGCGATATAATAAGGTATACTAAACCAATACAAAAAGTATCTTTTAAGATGCACTAACGCATACATGCTGCATATTTGCTCCATTTTAACTCCGCACAATATTGCGCACGCCCTCGATTGAGTCAATACGACAAGCTCTACTCAGTGCTTCTCACCTCCTGGAGTTAATTTGCTCCAATTTGCAGTTGTATTAAATTCGTTCAAGATTTCTACGTGTAAAACCAACTCAATCCGGAGCTTTACGGAAAGCATTTTACTTTAAATCACAAGAGGCGAAGTACTCTCAAACAAGCGGCAACCATCCCTGCTAGATGCAGCATAATAAGGTTACAGTCATCTCGTTTCGCTTAACTACGGAACATCACGTCCTAGTTACTTGGGAACGCCAATTGCGCTCCATTTTGTATCATCGCTTAAGACAGGCCAATCAATGCAGTCTGCTGCACTGTGTGAGTGCGTGCGTTCATCCGCGCGTCGTTTTACTGCCCAATCCGGCAGGCATCTATCTGTCTCCGGCAACTGACCTTGGTGCGGAGTAAACAACTTTTAATTCGCGTGCGCATTTGGACGTGTTTAGGTTTCATATATGGTTCAACGAATATTAATCAACCGTGAGCGCAAATACATTAAAGACCGCTCTGATTGGCTTTGTTGCAAGTGTTCAGAGGGCGACAAGTATTCCAATGTTACAACTTCCTTAGGTTTCTTAGAGAAATCCGCTAAATACACTAAGATCGTGGCAACCAGTTCAACTACATTAGATCGGACTGCTTGTAGTGTATATGCTAATACGTCAAATAAGTGAGACAGACAAACAATGTTGCTGGCACATTTTGGTTTTGGCCAATGTGTCAAGCAATTCCAATTCTCAACCTTTTACCTAAGTACATGAAGAGGTGCGACAGAATGAGTGAGATAATCGCGTATTTGTAACCTCAAAGTTCTCACCCCCGAGGTAACTAGGGCCAGGCTAATACCACAAGAAATGGTTAGAATACAAGTTCAATGTATCGTATGGGTCGAATATTATCAGGTTTCCGGGGGGTAGACAGAAGAACGACTAGGGTTTTAAACAAGAACCAGTTCTAACAATCTTGCCGCAAGGGTTTTGGTTGGACTACAGACAGCCCGCACCATAGAGAAAGTAGCCAAGCTATCGCCAAACCTAAACTGGAGGGCCAGCAGACTGATTTTGCTTGGCTT
>OX104071.1:50754895-50842035 GCA_944474145.2 Dicrocoelium dendriticum
AGGGCGTTTCCTTCTCGCAAAACAATGAACAATATGCTATAATGATTCGCAGGTATTAAACAGGTGCTTGACAAGTACTGTCGAAATGCTACGTTGCACACTACCCATTCGGATAATATGTTCGCCTGCAAGGTTATTTCTTAAAAAGTTACCAAAATGTTCGCGAAGCAAATTATGTGCCGTGTTGTTGTAGTTAACAACCATTGCTATAAGAAATGAACCGCGCACTGTTATCGAGTAGCCTCTCAGATGAAATCAGCATGTGCCACAGTTGTTCTAAATGATGCTTCACTGTTAACGCCTCTTAGCATTCTAGACAGCGACAGTTTTGCCTATTATTGCAGACTGTTTTAATACGCGTTATCATCTCGGGAAAAGTCCATAGTAACCAACCAATTGTAGACGACATTTGTGATCAAAATAAATATATGTATAGGAAAATGAAATTTTTAGTGCTTATACTGACTTTCACAGGAAATCAATCAATTAAAATTTAAAGCCTACGTTAACAATAGTTCGTAGGATGAATTCGTGTACTAATTGAACAGAAATAAAATAATGTCGCGCAGTTGATCTCACTAAAATATCACATTGTTTGTTAACAAGTCAAAATAGTAACGTTGAGAAACTGCAGATTGTTAAACGTTCTGCTGTCGTTTAACTATATATACCGGATTCGTACCTCTTGATCCTTTTGGAGCACCAGTTGCGGACAATCTTAGATGACGTTCTTTAAGATGAATAGTTTTATATATGGATCAAGAAAGCGCTGAAGAGCGCAATGATGTCCAGTGGGTGAAGGAAACCTCGTTATTTTGCACTTAGATGAATTATTGAACGATTTCTAGCTGATCCCCACCAACGATCTGCGTAGGAGGCGGTCCAGATCGAGCTTGGAGGAAACCTTTGCACTTTGAGTGTGCGAAATAAAGGTTAAAGTGACGGACAGCTGGTGTTAATCTGTCCAGCGCCGCTTGGTAAATCTGGGAGCTGTTGCAGATTAGAGCAAACTCCTCAGCATACTCTAAGTCAAGAAGTCGTTTTCCTTTAAGGAGATCCCACCTTTCAAGTGGTGTCCAGTAAACGCAATTTCCATGACTTCATCAATAGAGAAGTTGAAGGGGAAAGTTCACAGCGGGCATCCTTGTCTCACAATGCTGAAGATATTAAAGAACGACGACAGATTGCGGTTCGCCATCACTCTTTCGGAGATACGCGCAAATAATGCTCGGATAATATTTAGATATTTCTCAGGTACACGTTTCCTGTGTAGACAGTCCCAAAGTGCAATTCTATCCACTGCCTCGAATACACCTTTGATACGGTGGAACACGACAACGGTGGGCGGCCAATATATGTGACGGTGCACCAACAACTGACGCACGGTAAAGATGTGGTCAATGCAGCCACGACCTCGACGAAATCCGGCTTGCTCTTCACGAACATGGCTTTCACAAGTGGCAGTCAGTCAGTGAAGGATGACAGAGGCAGGAAATTTGGAAGTAATGGAGATAAGACTGATTCCACCATGGTTGCCGCATTCCCATCGTGAGCTACCCTTGAAAATTGGGACTATGACGGAGTGGCTCCAGTCAGTTGGTACAGTTTCCTACTCCCGTAATTTTACTAGTAACCCGTAAAATCATCCACAAGAGCAGGCTCCCGAATTTGAAGAGGTTTGGAGGGAGATCTTTTGGTCCCGCGGCTTTATTTAACTTCAACAGTTCGACCTCACGTTCTACTTCTGAACGAGAGAGTGGTTCCAAAGGTACAGCCCAGGGAGCGGGGCGATCAGTGGCCGGCGAGAAATCTAACCATTCCGGCCGATTAAATTGCCTTTCAAATTGCTCAACCCAACGCTCCAAGCGTGTTGACAAGTAGAGGACATGCTGCCCGCTCTTGTCACAAATCTTTTCACTAATACCAGGTATCCTGCTGCACGACTCTCGTATCAGACGGAAGAACTTACGATGGTTACCAAGGGCAACAGCCATTTTCATCTCTGATGCAAGATGAGACCACCAGGCTAGCACGGAGTTTTGCCCGGAGCGTGTTGAGGGTTCCATTAAGCTCGCTTCCAGCCGGAACATGCCGGCGAGCATCGATATGTTCCAGAGACTGTGAATAGACCCAATGTACATGTTGGCGATTAGACATAGCACATGAGGATTTTCCTGCTGCTAGTAAGGGCTGGCGAATATGAGACCAGTGAGCTTCAATTGCATCCAGTGAGCGTTTATCCAACTCGCATGACAGTGTACTTTGATTGGCATTCAGAACAGCTAGCTTCGCAATTTGACTGGTGCCAATGCGGTCGCAACGTCGTCGTGGGTGTACTCCAAAGCGCATCCGCAGGTCAGCACATACAAGTGCACGGTCGCAGTCTACACATGTTCTCCAAATCAAGCAACGGTTCTGGACGCAGCCACCCCATCGGTAGCTTATCGCAATGTGATCGATTTGCGTCCACAGCTGGTTCAAGGCTGGTGGGCGCCAAGTCCCCCTCCAGCGGACGCGATGTCGGAAATCAGTGCTCGCAAGAAATGAGCGAGCATTCTCACACAAATGAGGTAACCGCTCACCGTTATCATAACGGAAGCCTATACTATGTTGGCCGCTCAGATGCAGCTCATCAGTGGATAATATTCCTACTTGAGTTTTGAGCTCCCCAGCCAGCACTACAGTGTCCGAGCTTTTTCTGTGGCGAAGGAGGTCGTTTAATTGACGATGGAAGTCGTCTGCTACCGGGTCATCGCTACAGTTTGTCGGTGCGTAGGCAGCAATAACGAATAGATATCTGTTAGTCACGCGTGACTTCGAAGCTTTGCACGACCCAGCCAATCGGACCGCACACATCCGGCTACTGATTGGAATCCAATCAACCAGAGTAGCTTCAGCCCGGGGACTGGATTCAGGACAATAGCAACACCGGCTTGGCCGGTGCTGGAAGCTGCATCGCCACCGGATAGGCGCAACGAGAAGGTGCTACTAATGTCAACTGAACAGGATAGCAGAGTGAGCACAAATCTCGGGTCTAGCATGCTGGTCTCCGGTAAGCAGAACGTATAGCTCGAGTGAATCTCTAATTTTCGGGCAATTGATGCCTGTCGACCGATCTGAAGCAATGTGCGATCATTGTGGCATACCAACCTGAAGGAAGATCGAAGGCTCCAAATGGAAGCCGATGAACTGCAATGGACCGCTTGTTTGGACATGGGCCTGTTGACAAGGCAGGAATGACGCTCCGCGTTCACAGGTGAGTTGAAACTAAAAGCCAAGCGATTATTGAAGCAACGCGGTGAGGGCCGAGATATCAGAGGGTTTTTACGTGTGCCTGTTCACCGCTTACCTAGGATTGCTTTTTACTCTGTCATGTGTAGCTTGGCGCAATGCTCGAGTGGACAAAGTTTGACTTGGCAGCGGGAAACGAAGTCACTGATGACCAAACATGATGCCGTTGGTCTGTCTCGACTGCCGGGCTGGAGTCTACGTGACCCACATTGTTGTCGCCTCGAGAATTAACAGAACATAACTCGCAAACAACACCAGTGGTGCGTCTTGTTCTGCCTCCTAATCGGACTGCTTGCTTGATGTTTGTTTAGTGTTGAGTTATCTGGGAGTTATTTTGTGATTATGATGCAGCGCTCGGCCATACCTTACTCAGAAGACCACAGCAAGCTCCATAATCGTTCGAAACATCCTCTAAAATGCGTTTTATCTCCAGACAATGTCCTACTTACCTGTGATAATTATCTCTCGTGGACCTTCCAGCGACTGCCACTTGGCCAGTGGGTTATTTGCTCGGATAATAATACTGCTTAGGATTTAAGTACAGTACTCGCCTGCATAATGCTGCATTCCAATTTACAAAGCCCTGTCTCCGAACAGTACCGCAGGCCCCAAACTTTACTGGCGAATCCTGACTAGGCTTTCAGCTGAGCCAACGGAATATCGGGTGATCATGGCTGATATTAACCTTTCGGAAAATCAGACCTACAAAAGCGTTAAAAGTATCTCAATGCTCTTTAAATTGTGGTCCATGGCAGTGTTCCAGGACGCAGTGGGTTTTTGCCTGGCATGCGTTTTCCCTACAAAAGTCCACAAATGTATATTTAACGACACTATGACGTGGCGGATATGAATCACCACCGAAATAATATCACTGCCTACTGTTTCACACAGAGAACGTTCACAATATACGACAGTTGCGAGCACAAGGTGTTTAGCGACCATTCGATCGGGCTCACAGGCCTACGGAAAAACGATGAGCCATCTCCGGAACCATGGGAATACCCACTCAGCCGTTCCACAACAGCAGCACAGTGATGTTATTGCGCTTCGGCGACACTATATCTTTAAAACCAATGATCATGCTCTTCATCCTTGTAACAATCCTATGCAAAAGTATGTATACTTTTGAGCCATGTATTTTGCCAACACGTATATATGTCGTGTGGTGTACACACGCGTTTATTGTTTCTGTGGACCTGTCAACTATTTGATCAGCCTGCATTGGCGTTTCTCATTTCATCAAGAATATATATATATATGCAGTGTACATGAAAACCTACAGCGTTAAGAAAGTGGGCCTAGGACATGTTCAAAGCAAACTAAACGTGGTGCTTCGCATTGGAGTCCAGTTCCGATGTAGTTTAGTGGGCGGTAAATTACAGCTGGTAGACATGCGTCCTGCTCCCGCAACCGTATGAAGCTCAAACTCGAATCAGGAGGGCGGATTTCCGGGTGATCAATACCTTCACTTTAGAGGTTGGCATTATAACAAAGCAATACACCACCACCCTTCGAGTTATGTCTTTTGGATGCCGGGTAAAATGATCTCAGGATCGGTTATCTCAACTTGTAACCAGGTGAGTAATCCTCACGAGGTCTCGCGCTTGTGAGTGGTGGAGTTCTCTAAGTTCAATCAAATTACTTTGAAGGTCTTCCGCATTTGTGTACTTACGGATAATGATTTCTTGGTTAGATGTGCACTGACAGATGTCAAATTTGTGTTTCTGAAGTTTCCATCTTAGTAGTACACATGCTGCATAGCACAGCCTAGTCCGGAAAAGCACCAGATGCGTTTCGCCTTATTGAGACTCGTCAGTGGTGCGCATTCCCTCGGTCCTCCAAGGAGCATTGAACCCATGAACACTAGAAGCAGATGTCAAATAGCCAGCAGCTTCGGCCACGGAGCTATGTGGAGCTTTTTCTGGGCTACTTAATTTGCAAACTAACTGGGATATAGCGCCACGTAGTTTTCCCTGGCACATCGCGAGAGTCGGTGTGCTGGCGTGCACAACACGTGGCCCAGCCATCGGTGCCTGGTTCGTTTTATAATGGTGTTGCGCGGTTAACTCGCTCTTCCTGCACAAAATAGGTGACGACGTATGCGCTCATTGCTCAAGCGGTGCTAGGCTGCAAAGGTAGGTATGGTCTAATGTAACGAGCCTCTTTATGTCAGTCCACCTGGACCATAGCGACGAGACTGGGACTCAACGAGGTGCGATGGTCTGTGTGCCTCAGGGATTCATTGAGTATGCTGGATGGTGCTTTTTCACCTACTGTGCCACTCATACCAAATGGGTCTATAGGTAGAAGCCAAGCAAAATCAGTCTGCTGGCCCTCCAGTTTAGGTTTGGCGTTAGCTTGGCTACTTTCTCTATGGTGCGGGCTGTCTGTAGTCCGACCCAAACCCTTGCGGCAAGATTGTTAGAACTGGATCTTGTTTAAAACCCTGGTCGTTCTCCTGTCTAGGCCCCGGGAACCTGATAATATTCGACCCATGCGATACATTGAACTTTTATTCTAACCATTTCTTGAGGTATTAGCCTGGCCCTAGTTACCTCGGGAGGTGAGATCTTTGAGGTTACAAATACGCGATTATCTCACTCATTCTGTCGCACCTCTTCATGTACTTAGCTAAAAGGTTGAAAATTGGAATTGCTTGACACATTGGCCAAAACCAAAATGTGCCAGCAACATTGTTTGTCTGTCTCACTTATTTGACCTATTATCATATACACTACAAGCAGTACGATCTAATGCAGCTAAACTGGTTGCCACCATCTTAGTGTATTTAGCGGATTTCTCTAAGAAACCTAAGGAAGTTGTACCATTGGAATACTTGTCGCCCTCTGAACGCTTGCAACAAAGCCAATCAGAGCGATCTTTAATTTATTTGCGCTCACGGTTGATTAATGTTCTTTGAACTATATATGAAACCTAAACACGTCGAAATGCGCACGCGAATTAAAAGTTGTTTACTCCGCACCAAGGTCAGTTGCCGGAGACAGATAGATGCCTGCCGGATTGGGCGCTAAAACGACTCCCGGATGAACGCACGCACCCACACAGTGCAGCAGGCTGCATTGATTGGCCTGCCTTAAGCGATGATACAAAATGGAGCGCAATTGGCGTTCCTAAGTATCTACGACGTGATGTACCGTAGTTAAGCGAAACAAGATGACTGTAACCTTATTATGCTGCATCTAGCAGGGATGGTTGCCGCTTGTTTGAGAGTACTTAGCTTCTTCTGATTAAAAGTAAAATGCTTTCCGTTAAGCTCCGGATTGAGTTGGTTGTACACGTAGAACTCTTGAACGAATTTAATACAACTGCAAATTGGAGCAAATTAACTCCAGGTGGTGAGAAGCACTGAGTAGACCTTGTCGTATTGATTCAATCGAGGGCATGCGCTATATTGTGCGGAGTTAAAATGGAGCAAATATGTAGCATGTATGCGTTCGTGCATCTTAAAAGATACTTTTTGTATTGGTTTAGTATATCTTATTATGTCGCGCAATTTCAACTTGATTACTACGAGTTCCATGTGCGCTTGCTGCAGTGTAAACTGCAGTCTATAACCATCTGACTTGGAGACACGATTCGCAAAATAAGGTGCTTTGAACCGGTGACCAACTGCACTGGTGGAATGCAGCGTGACATCCGATGTCGCTGATAACACAAAAGTTGCACTGGTTTGAGTACAGAATAGTGTACTCTGACGGCGAATAGTGCGAGGGTGCTTTTTAGTCTCCCCACTTGTTGCATGAACGTAACTCGAAATGGTACGCTTTTGAATGCAAACCTTTCAAAACCTGTTTCCAGGGTAGAAGGCGTAGAAAATTTGATTTTGCAGTGCCTGAACTGGAGCGAAAAGGGACGGGGATTGTAGCAAGCCTTGGAAACATATCTGTGCCTGTCCTGCGGAATCTCGAAGGTTTGTGCACTTCCTCGGACTCGAGCAGCTGGACGATCTTACCGACTACGATGAGCGCGTCTTCTGTTATTGGTGACCCGTTAGACGGTGTCTGCAACTCAAATATCATAGGGGGAGAAGTGCAGGCTCATAACATTTCAAAAGGAAGCATTGGAATACTAGGAATGCAGTACCTTCATCTAAGGTAGAAACAAATGGTGCAGCAGCTTGGATGGCAAGTCACCTGATTAAAAGCCGCCAGAATTGTGTCCCACCAACTTACTGTTATCTCCACAAACTGCGTTTAGTGCAACCAATGATTCCTAACCGGCAAGGCATTTGTTGTAATCGTCATCACCCACAGTATTGTGGTCAAACGCCCTACATCTGGAACAGCCCACTCTGCCTTTTCTGTATAGTTGGCCGTGGATGTCAGTGTCCCCAATCAACAAAACTTCCCCTGAGTTGATTTCAGGTTCGTTATTCCGGAAAACATGCAGGTTTTTCGACCCTGAACCATGGCGTTTGGCCATTCTCCTTCCTCTAATAATTGGTTCAACATCATATTACTGAACACCCCTCGGAGACATTACGCGGTTCTACAGAAGACGAATAGAAAACGTTCCAAAATGTTTAATTCATATTTTACCTAAACTACGGGTGGTGCCACCCTGTCAGGTTGTGACAGGATCCATTGAGGATACAACCCTGCGTCAATCATGTATCACCGAAATTTTAATGGATGTATCCTGACTGCGACTAACAGACCAATAAACGGTCAATAAGAAGCATTCCTAGTTGCAACTTCTCGTTCAAATGCATGGATGGAATTGTTCCAGGACGTGGTGGGTTTTCGCCTGGTAGGCGCACTCCATAACAACGGCTACAAATGTCCGTTAACAACACTGCGACGTAGCGTAGGTGACCCGCCAATGAATAGAGTCACAGCTAATAAATTCGCACAAACAAGCTGACCAGGACTATACGCTGCCATGCCTAATATGTCCCAACTATTTCTTATCTGCCTATTTCGTCGTCATCAATTTTCCGCGCATTCCACTTTGTTCTTTACGCTACACTGTATTGAACAAAGCTTATCGCGTAATCACATTTGCGCGTGTCGTTCACTAGCACATTTTAATTGATCCATTCTAGTTCTTGAAGTTGTATTGCAATTAGTGGCAGACGGACCGTGTCCACAAGAATGAGGCGAACTCAAGATAATGGGCTTCCTTCATTTTTACTTCTGTCCTATTTGTACGGTTTCAAATATAATAGTCTAAACACTTTCTGACTGACCCTGATACAACCACCAACATATGTCTGTATAACGGCAGTTTCTTCTTCACGTACCCGCGGGCAAGACACGCATAGCCAAGAATAATTATTGGTAATTTTAACAACTACACACTAAGCTTGTAAGATCGCCAGTGCGTAAGTCGTGGTGGTGGGGATGAAATAAAACGTTAGCCTTACAGAATAAGCCCGACGAGCGTGTTGATTAACCCAGCGTGACTTGTTGTGGTGCAGGCTGGTCACATACGGCTGTTGCCCCAACATCCAATAGCCATCCAATGTTTAGCGAAATACGCCGCAGGCTACTGCGTATGAGGATACATGAATTTATCTATCATCTTGGTAGTAAGGGCCTATGGAATTCTCGGAAGACGAGTGATTATTTTAGCGCAGGGCTCAGCTGGGTGCAAGCGTAACCTCTTAAGACGCACCGAAATGAAGCCGTTTTGATCATCGCGCGAGATGAGTACAGGCCGCCACAACGGGTTTCCGACGTTCGTTAGCAGTCAGCTAACTTCGCGCTGAGTGTTGCATGGCATGACTAACGGATGCTTTGGGGCGATCGTGGTTTATCTGTGTGTGTCTCACTAGCTACGCAACGAAGTCGGCATAGGCAACCAAAACGGCGGCGTGAATATGCGCGAGTGATGGCAGCTCAGCTGAGTACGAGGTTAGGCAGCGCAACTCCTGTCAACCTTATTGAATAACAGGTAATGGAGCACGAGCAGACAATGCAGTCGGGATCACCTAAAGTGCCTGGTAGCATACGCTTATTATTCGGCTGCACGATGATTGCGGTTTACACGTCGCATCAGCTTCAAGAAAACACAATGCAATGAATACAGGAATGCCTCCCGTCAACCTCCGGTACGTGCTTACATTAATCAAGCAGTTCGAGCAAACTGGGCGTGTGTGACATGAAGAGAACCGGACCGCCTCGCACCAACACAGCGACCGTTCAGCTTGCGCTGTATTTAGTGAGGTGCCAAAAGGTCCCGACCATAGCATTCGCTAGATCGTACTGCACTGCGACACGAACCGATATGCGGTACACCGGATATCAACAGAACGAAAATTTTTGAGGTTCCCTGCAATTCAAATAAAGGTTTTGTACCCATGCGATCCGAAGAAGCGGCGTGAACTTCGCCGATGGTTTCTGGATCACGGGGATATTCCTTCTGTTATCTTTAATACGAGGCAAGGTTTCATCTGCAATAACACTGAAATATTAAGTTTGGGCTACCAAAAACCGACGAAAAATTACCGCATCTCGTAGGTGCCAACATGTGAAACTGATGGTTTGTGTTGCATAAGCATGCCAGAATCTCTTGGGCCCTTATTTCACTTTATAGAATGTGACCGGTAGATTGTTGTTTGGAAATATTAAATCCTTATCATTTCCTAGCATCGTCCTATACGAAAATGATGCAGACATTTGTACTTCCCCAGTTGGAGGCCAAAAATCATGCAGTACCGTTTGGTGGTAGCAGGATGGTACGCTTGTGCATGGTGCTAAAACGGTGCATGATTACCTCACCGACAAATTTGGTTGCATTTAGATCGGACGCGGGGGACCAATGGAGTGGCCTGCTTGCTCACTAGATTTGAACCCCGTGGACTTCGTTCTATGGGACTATCGGAACGGGCGAGTGTGCAAACCAAGGCCGCGTATATTAACCCAATTGAAAAAATATTTTGAACGAATGTCGCGAGCATGAGGTATACATTTGAGAATCTGCTCGCTAAATGCAACAAGAGGTCTCTGCACTGCAAGCAGATTGCCTGCAGACATTTTGAACATATCCTTCACTAGCATAAATTAGCGTACCAATACATTTCTGTTAAAATAATTATTCCATTTCACAAATGTGTTAACGACTAAACTGATACCATGGCGAATGACGTTAATGCTGCGTCCGGCCGGATAGAATTCTTAACGTCCAGGCTGTCCTATAGCATATACAGTGTATAGGCACTGAAACGTTTGGTGGCTGCTTATGACAGAACCATTGAGTCGTTATGAGCAAAATTTCGCCCAGCGTTAATGAAAAGCCGACTGTGTTGTTGGCTGAGTTTCAGGCTATTGCCTATGAAGTTGGTGTTCGGGATGGGTTGCCGTATTTGGTAACTGTGTAAATGGGGTCGTTCCGTATCTGGTAGACTAGTATGCGGTTTCCACCTAGCCACCCGTAGTATCTACTAATCATTCCGAGTGTTTTAGTCGCTCCTGGTACGTGAGGTTGCATAAACACTTGACATATCTTTTGCTCGACCAAGGTGAGTTTTTAGCGCTGCATCTCACGGTTTGGCCAAGCGTGCCCAGCCTGGATTGCGTATTCGACGTGTTAACCCACATTGGCATAGAGCATCATAGGGAAGATGAATGCATCCAAACTTTCGAATGCCGAACGTAAGCTGGTTACTTCGTTTGAAACGGACTCCATCTGCCTAGGAAAACTGAGGACGTGCTGCACCAGCACACCAAGGTCAAGTTCCTGAGGCCTTTTCTGCAGGTTATATACCTCAATTTGCTAGAGATAGACGTACATATGGCGGATGTGGAAAACGTTCTACTTGAGCACGTTGAGTGGCAGTGAATTAATCAGGGGCCAATGCCAGGTCCCATTTAGGTAGCATACGGAGTACCTTGTGGTCGTCCATGCCTTTGTTGGCCTGCCAAATTTAATGTCATTGGGAAAAGTATAATTTTTGAGGTGATGGCTCTCGCAAAATCGTTGCACTCCACTCGCTTAGGGTCGGTCAGAAAGGTTTGGCATCTAACCTTAAACTGCTGTTCGCAGCGTAAATCACTGACCCATCTCAACAATACATCGCTTACGTTTTGCAAGTAGCCCATCATTAAGTCAGCGATTATCGCTTTCATGTCTTTGGAGAAAGCAGAGAGGTTTTGCCGGACGGTAAGTGGTAGGATCAGACGGACTTCTCTGAAAGCATACGGCAAGTGGCTAGGTTAGATGAATGGATGCTGCGTACAGTGTTTCCATTGTAGGTTATCCACTCCAGAAAAGCTCTGTGTTGGCAAGGATAGTAGCTTAATCAGAACCACGTTTGCTACGAATGTGATGCTGGATAAAACTGACGTTGTTGGGACAGATGCAAGTCTAAGTTTTGAGGCCGGTAACCCCTTGGAAATAGGCCAATACTGAGCAGTGAAATGTTGTCCGATTTATTTGTTGCGTGTGTATACCCACCAATCTTACTGAGTGGTGCGATTCCATGCTGCAACTTTCGAAGCGCATTCACATGTCTGTAACTAAGGCTGTGGTTTGAACGGAATCGTTTCGCTAGCTCCAGTCGGCACGGTAACTGGTTTTCACGAATCAGTGGTACCTATTATTTTCTCAGAGCTACGTGCACTGCCTCATCCTCTGCGTTAGGATTGTTTACGGGAAGGCGAAAAGTGTTCCCCAAGGTGATGAAGCTTCATGTTTGATTTCGCATGAAGAATGTTGGTTGCATGGGATCGTGGAAGATTTTTGCCCTTATGCTCTGGTGACTATTGACTTGTTATTCGTCCATTTATCCCTGACTATCTCTATGGTGCACGCAGTCAAGTATGTCCAAATGACATTTTAAAAAACACGCAAGAAAAGGCTAAGATAGCAGCATTGTACGGTTTGATTTCATTCGCACTGACGAATACCCTAAAGTAAGGCTATAAAAATGGCATTGTAATGCTCATTATCTTGTTCGGTCCGCATTCGGAGCAAAATCTTCCACGCTCCCGTGGGATCAAAATTATTAGATATAAGAAAAATGGTGCAGGGAATTCCTTGACGTGTAGGCGCCATGAGTTAATTTCGTATTTTTAGCAGTAGTCATTTAATGTCCTGCTGCTACGGACTTACGGTTGTTTGCAAGTGCGTATGCATGAAGGCTTTGTACATGTTTGTTAATTATGGACCTTTTGATATCCCACTTCAGTATCCAGCTATCACATGTAATGCCTGCCTCTGCTCAGTCCTGCATCGTTACCAAGTGGTCGTACGATCCGAGAAGGAAGCTACTAACTTGCGTGTGCCTCGTGAATGGCTTGACCAATTTAAATGGCACTTTGGTACGAACCGGTCCGAATATGCTGGCAATCCCTGCAATTCCTCCAAGTGGATTTGCATCGAGTGGGTTGAGAACAGAAACTGACGCAATATCAACGCATTCGATAAAACCGTCCTTTTGTTAGCCTGAGCTATGGACAATTCTTGAAATCGTGCTGCAGACGCTGCATTTAGTTGGCATCATCTAATATAGCCCAACTTGTAGCGATCAGTAAATGTCAACAATTTCATAGCATTGGGAGTTAGATCCAATAGCAGCGTTGTCGCCAAACTATCATTATAATGTTGCAGATGACCATGGTTTGTAGATTACGCAATTTCCCCGGGGAAATTTGGTTAGTGCAAATTCTATTTTAAACTTTATGCATATAATTAAGGTGATACTGAAAGCTTTGTTTACACCTCATGGAATCTGCTAGATTAAAGCACTTACCAGTGTATATGTAATTCTATACATTGTCTATCAAAAGTATAAGCGGGTTATTTACGCCGTTGGGTCGTTTGCACTAGTGTTTGTAGCAAGTACGGCCAATGCTCACGCACGTCTATAATTTGAATCATCATGTCGAACATCTGAAGTTAGTGGAGAGTACCTCGAATAAACTATGGACGTGTGAGTTACCTCGCGCTCAAGAAGTCAGTAGTGCCCAGCATATTAGATCTTGAGCCTCTGTAGGAATTACTTCCTGTTACAAATTTATCTGTTATTCATCAGTAAGGTAAACTTGCATTTTTGTTTGTCAAGCAAGTAATTACTCGGAGTGCACGACAAATTATCGCTAAACTGATCCATACGTAGATTTATTTGTGAGCACAAAGACCGATACATTCTAGTTAGAAAGTCAAGTGAAAATAGCTTTTATCAAATGCAAGCTAAATACTTGAACCTGAATGCAAATCTTTCGCTGAGCTCGAGATTTACCTCACAAAGCGCGTATGAAGTATTACTGTCCTAAATAAAATGCTCTAGTTGCTTAACTATGTTTTGTGCACTTCAAAGCTTTGAAAACACTCCAATAGTTGCGACTATCCTGGTATGAGCAGACGAAATACTCACATGTACAGTAGCAAACGGATTTCAAGTCGGTATGGCTTTGAATACCTAAGCCCCAGACATGTGTACACGCAAGATGGTAATAGTCGAAGCACGTAACCGTGTACAACTGCAACGGGATCCAGGAACTATAGACTGGCTAATGACAAGTGTTTGCTCACTGACTTGGTCAAAAACAAACATTTCTTCCACACACACTTAACTAAAATTCAATATAAATCCATATAACAACGAAATATTTAAACAATGTAGGTAAGTTTGCTGTATTAAGACCGAATAACTGCCACGTAGTGGTAGTGATTCACGGAAAACTCAGTTACGGTTAATGTTGCTTGGGACGTTTTATACTGCAGGATCACTATGAAAAGAGTGGATGGAAGGTGCACAGTATTTCAAAGATTAGCTAATATAGCGTGAGTTGAAAAGCTGTGCATTGACAGGACGCACAGGAAAGCAAAGGCAACAAGGATGTCTTAAAGTTTCGGCGTGAGGGGTGAAATTTCAATAATTCAGAAGTGACATGTTATAACTGTTATGATGTTATTTTTAAAGCACTTTGTTAGACCACGGTATTTAAAGCATGAACTGCAACACGCATAATGCATTCCAGTTTAAACAAATTCTATAGTGGTGGACGGATAATCTCTAATCCATGCCGGAGTATTGGGTCATTTTTTCTAGTTCGTGGTCCCGGCATCGTATGTAAGGACCAGCAATGAGTTAAACGAGTGATTAATTCTTGTTAATATCTGGTGCATGCGGCTTAAATTGGCTAACATAAGCCGGTATACTATTGTGAATACGTTGAATGAATGTAGGCGCATTACGTGAGTAAGCCATGTTGCGAGATAAATGCTTAGTTTTGACAATGGAAATCAGGCATAGGCTACATACGTACGCCGTTTGTGACACGTTAGGACGCAGTTGAAATACGGCTTAGTTTTGGCTTATGCGGCGTTGGTTACCGAATAACAGTATTTCGTGGCGCGAGCACTGTGCAAATTCCATGGAGCTCTCCGAAGGTCACAACAAGCATTGACCAGTAAGTTAATCTGGTATGCTCAAGCAGGTTTCAATTTTTAAATCCACCAAATACTAATCAGTGCAAACCTCAAGACTTTCAGTTGGCCAATAATCGGGATATTAATACATCCCTTGGCTTGACTCACTTGTTTTCAGACTACTTACTACTGGTTAGAACCAAATCAGATGCACTTCGACACGTGTGGAATATGGTAAGTAGGATGCCAGAATAAGTGTTCTGACACAATGTATCGCGTTTTTAGTGTCGAATAGCTTTTGTCCTTGGATGAAATGAGCACTGTTTAAAGGATTTAATTGGTTAAATATGAGCTTTTTAGCTGACCTTGGTAGGAATCATTTGTTAAACCAAGTTAATATCTCACTACAATTTGGAATTTCGTACTGGCCAGATGTGTAAAATTCAGCCAACCAAAGCTTACGCTTAGGGATGAAAAGCAACGTAATTCAGTAACCAAAACGCCGTTTATAAGCTGCTAACTTTTCTCTCACCCGGATACAAATCATCTGTGCTGTCCACCTATGACGCAAGATTTCGTAACCTGTCTTCTAATTTAGTTCTCAACGCAACAACCTAAAGATGCCGTGGTGATTCACGTAGCATGCAAACCACCTGGACTGAAAAGAGCTGAACACAATTGCACGGCACTATACCAGTACGCGGACGAAGTTTCGTGGGACTACCCAGAATACGGGAGCGATCCAGTGAGAAATCTCAAAGAACTTGAACGTAAAGTATTCACAAAAGACATTGAGTTCATCGGAATGCGGTGGCCAGAATTGTTAGGTTAGTAAGCTGTTATTTGAACATAAAGAGATTTGTTGAATGTTTACAAGACGACATCTGTGATCAGTTAAGTCATTAGGGAGGAGCTTGTAAAATGTATGGACTGGACGTTTAACATTTTTAGACGAATAATTACTTAAGCCATGGCACGTTAGATGTTCTTTGTTCTATAATTCCAGGGCGATACAACACTATTTACAAGACCGCCAAATAAGCTAAAATTATAAGCGATCGATACAAGTTAGGACATGGTTTTGCAGTAAAACTTTTATTTGACCTCAACATTTTGTTGACGTTCATAAAATTCTGTTTGTATGAATTAAACCAACGCAAATAAATCGTTATATTTAATAACGGATGCGAGTTGATAAACCTTGATCTAGCATTACAAACAGAACCATGTTTAAATGTACTGTATTTTAGCAGCTCCGAGAAATTAGCTGCGTTCCCTCATTAGGAGGTCCGGAGGTAGGAAGACGACAAAGGAGATCCTAAAACATCACTTAATATATGCTTAAGATCGTAAAGCTTAGTTTCCGGGGTTGCGTCCAATTTGCGAAATTTTGTTCGATAGTGTGAAATTAATAATTCTAAGCAAACCAATACAGGAATAAAGAGCCGTCCAATAAGAAGCACAGTAATGTTCTTTAATGAAGTTTTAAGATTAAACATATGTATAAAAGGTGAGAGTGCACTAAAACAATAATTCCAAGGTTTGATCTTTCTAAGATATCGCCTAGGTAAATACCAAGATTTCTGCTTGCTTAACTACTTTCTGACTAGCAATAGTTTCACACTAATTTTGCTGTAAATATTAATTGCAATACAGAATCATAGCAAAGAGAGGCTTTATTGAGAATTCTTCCGTTTTTTAGTGCATAAACCAAAACATATCTGTAAGTTTTCTAAATTATATTCCTTTACACGATAAACTGGTTTTGCCAATATTTATCTGGTGCATACGATGTGGTCAGAGGACACAACTTCGCTTAATATATTTCTAATATTCATTCGTGTGCTCCAATACCATTAGATTAACATCGCTCATTTTGTCAGATTTATAATGGCAACTATTTTAAATAATATGTTGATTAATCTGCTTCATATATTACCTTCAATTTGGGATAGATGCAGACATTGTCAGGATAATCCTTAGGCTCAACCCAGACACATGCGGAACTTATCTTCAATCCGTGAGTTTAACAAACTTGTCTAGAGGACTTATTTAATTTGTGTCACCAAACCACTGTGTTGAGACAAAATTAGTAACGTTGCCTTGTTAATCAAACACTTACTCTCAAAATACTGATTATGGCATATGGAGCGTTCGCTCGCTCTTAAGACTGAATCTGGTTTCATGTCGGACGCTTCCAACTGTGCAAAATCCTGCTGTCATGATTAAGTAACAACTGTTAAAACCTTAACACAGTAAGCGCTTTTAAATAGAGTTGTGTCATGATTCAGGCACCACAAAGATATGGAGTTCACTTCAATTGACATACCCGCTAAAACTGGCTCGATATGGCTTGGGGCATAATAACGGGTCAGTGAACTACAAACATGTTCCGTGATGTCACTTTAAATTATATATCATAGTATTCGTCCGGTTTGGGGTTTAGCATTCTTTCGAATCCGTCACAAGTTGTAGATCGCAAATGACCGGATGACATACAACAGCAACTAAAGAGAGCGAAGGTGGCCGGAAGTAAACCCGACCACCCACTAAGAACTATCACGTTTCCTGGCAAGCAGACACCGGGAACTGGTCGAGCGTCTGAGAGCAACGAGGCGCAGGAGCCCACTTTCGCAGTCAAGTTCACAACGAAAAGAAGGGCGGATTGAACGGAAAACTAAAACAAAATGACGCGTTACGTTACAAATTACATCCTACGGAACACACGGTAGTTTGTCATGATTGATATAAACGTTGGTGTACGCGTGTAAAAATGAAAGTTAATTCAATGGAAAAGAAGAAAAATTGCGCTAAAATGGCAAATTGAGCTAGTTAGATACTAAGAGTTTTCCTACTCCGATTTCGTGGGTAACCGCGCAACAAGCTTCCTTATATATGATTATTGACCAAGAAAAGCACTCTATATTTGTCGTACGTAGGGTTACAAATCATATGCTAGCCAGTGAATAAAGCTTTTCCAGAACATTTACGTTCCCACTGTTCACATTACTAAGCTAAATTTGAATCTTTAACTTTGTCAACAAACGTAATAAATTTTATTTTGTTCCTTAATGTCTTAAAAATTCGGCTTTGTTGTCAGATTTTATAAATGCTCCGGACTACCTAGACTGAGGATTCTTTATGATATATAAAATACTATGTCAGTTTTGCGCCTACTTTGTAATTATTTTCCATCGTGCAAGTGCAATCATGCTTCAAAGTTTAACGCGCACACTACCAGCCAAAGAAAGTAGATTAGAACTAAATAGTTATACATAATCCACCTAGGAAACGTGTAGCAAAACCTAAGAAAGCAACGAAGTGTTGAGTTGTTCACGGTTTGAAAGCGTAAATTACCCAAATCGCAGGAGTTTGACATATGCCAATCGATGAAGTTTTATTGTGATTCCGGATAATTATTTGGGTGTTTCTGCATTTCTTTTAGTTGGTTTATTGACATTATTAGATTACATTTTCCTCTTTCACAAGCGTTTCATTATCCGGTGTGTTGTCACCACAACGTGAAAACAATGCATATACTAATGTCTATTTTAGTCCAAATAGATCAACAATTCTGTTAAATGAAGTTGATTTCCATGTGAGTAGCTTCTGACCAAGATTTTAAGTAATACTTAAAACATTATCCGATGAGGAGAAAAGGGTGCTAATCAATCGCCACACTGCAAGGAAAAGTGATTGAGACGTTTAACAGTACTAACAGAGAATAACTTTGTTCCATTTTCTTTGAGTAGCGACAACTGGCATGCTTGTATCAGAAGAAAGGTTTTCTAATTCCTTTTTGATAGTTGACAGACGAAATATTGAAGGTTGGTAAAATTACACATTGAATTTAATTATGAGTTCAGGGGATTACACCTATCTGTGTCTGGGTACTGAGCTTAATTAAACGCTTGCTTCATAAATATTAATTTAGCAAAGAGAATAATATGGCTAAGCTTGAACATCTCTGCTTAAATTGTGTGTACCGTATGAATATATACCTTTTGAACAACTAGAATAAGCGCAGTTGCGGTAGTTGCCTTTAGCAATTACATTTCCTATACACAAAAGTACTAATCTGGTATGTGGAACTTTCTTCGTAAACCAAAAAACGTTCCCGTCGTCTAGATGCTAATGGTCACGAGAAGATAATTCCAGACTGACCGTTGTTGCAATAGTAAATTTTACCCGCGTAAAGCTGGCACCGGCATGTTCTGTACACACAGCAAACTGAAAATAAGTTTCGTGACTATTGGTTCATTTAGTGTTGTTGGGGACATTTACCACAAAAACACCTGAGTTAATCGGTTCATCCCATTTATCTAACATTAAAAGTATGAAACCGATTGTAGTTTATATGATAGTTTTAAGATAGGCTTCCTTGAATGGTAACAGCGTTAGCTTTCCGGTTTGTTAAGTGATGTTTCCTCTATATTGCTATCCTCATGTGATATCTAAAAAATAGTAGTGCTCTTTTTACGTTACCATGAGCAATGTGTCTTCGGATCTATCGCAATGCTTGTTGTAAAATTTGTCTAACCCATTTCGTTTGCCATGGTAATTAGTTGTAGTCATCAGAGAGGACTATACTTTACAGAGGATTACTTTTATCCCCAACAAGGTTCACTTATCTATGGTATTGGTCAAAAGTACTAAAATGTGTTTGCCTAGGGAGCAATTTACAGGATTTTCTATCCGCGTTAAAGGTGGTCAAAACAATTTGCCTTCTGTACAGTGGAACAATGGGACAATAGCATTAAAACCGACTGGAGTAGATGGCCAGTTTCAGTCAGTGACTACTCAATTTTATGTTGCGGCTAATTTTCAAGGAGTGGTAGCTATTGTGACCCAGGATTTTCAAGATCCGTAACTCCAGAATTTGGTAGCCCCGTTGACAGCGATAACTTCCGCTATAAAATTGCGTGGTTTTCAGTCGCAGATAGAATTACGACCGGTGAAACCTTTTTAATTTTTTGGATGCTGTTCTCTGTGCGTTCTCGGATGAAATCAGATCTCTTTTTATCCCGTATAATCAGACCAGAATCACGTATTCTACATTGGGCTCACTTACGCTTTCAACATTTTGGGAAAGATAGAGCAGTCGAACCGTACGAACGCACTCCGCAAGAGATCAATATACTGGTTTGTGGTTTCGGACGCCTTCGATGAATGCTCGGAACAAATGTGGTCGTCTTGAATCCGCACGCTGTTGCGCGGCTGTGCGGCGGTCCTGTAAATGTGTTCTCCAAGCTTAAATGCGTTAGTGTGTCGGTGGCTTAGTGTATAGTTTTACAGTTGTCCGAGCTGAAAGAAAGTATATTACAAAGGAAAATTGCGAATAAATTTCATTCCGTTTAATCTCCCCTGGCAATTACAATTATGAACTTCGCAATCATTTGCGCAGTGGCTAGGATTAGGGGCGCGACACAAAGTCGTGAATGCTGCGATCGGATGAACGGTGGCAATCTATGTCTATCTCAGACCACTACCATTGACCATAATGCCAGAAGTCAGGTGACCAAACTAGGGCCACGGGAGGGTTAAACTCTGCATAAGTGCACGCTGTTTGCACAATTTCAGCTTCAGTTGCTTGATCTCAATTGTTTCCGTTGTAGCAAGTAGGCGCTTTCTGAGTCCATTTGTGCAGCGTTTTGCTGCTACATACACCATTTTGAAGACCACTTTCGATTGCTTTTTATGTTCACTATCTACAAGGTGTTCTAGGATGGAGTAGTGGACATTTCTGGTGGTAGCACGATACATGGATGATACACTTAGTGTTTGCTACTCTCATACTGATCATGCACACCTGTTGAATCAATTTAACAACGTGCACCTATCGTTGAACTTCAATTGCGAGATTGAAGCGGACAGTCAGGTGCGTTTTTTGAATATGTTGCTGCGACAACAAGAACGGATCGCTTGAAAGCAAGGTATTCCTCAAGCCAACCTGGGTGTGTCAATTCACGCACTTCCACAGTTTTATACCGATAAAGTACAAACGGAACGTGGTACGTTGCCTGTATAATCGGTCTACAAGGATTTGCTTCCCTGAGACACTGGAAGCGGAAAAGATTTTCATACTCAAGAAATTAGAAAGCAACGATACCCAACTGCTTTCAACAAAAGCATTTCTAGCTCCGAGTTGAGCCTGAGCCGAAAATGACCATGAGAAGGAAAGATGTTTATCAGTGCGTTTCAAAGATGACATACAGTTCGGACTCTTGAGTAGGAAATTGTCTTCCGCGCTAAACCAAAGTTATCAGGCCGCCAGCATCCGCATTCACGCTGAAACCGTTCCGCAAATCGACAACCGCCTAAAAAATGGAATTCCGGCCCAGCCGAACCCTATGTCCTTATCAATTCACTTGCACCTATGGTGCAAGATACCTCTACGCAGGGCCCTACGTTTGTCAAAGCAGATAGTGGAACATTGCCCTGCCTCATTACAACGTGGTACAACCAGAAATGTCCAATGTTCCATCCTAGAACACCTTGTAGATAGTGAACATAAAAATCAATCGAAAGTGGTCTTCAAAATGGTGTATGTAGCAGCAAAACGCTGCACAAATGGACTCAGAAAGCGCCTACTTGCTACAACGGAAACAATTGAGATCAAGCAACTGAGGCCAGAACAGTGCAAACAGCGTGCTCTTATGCAGAGTTTAACTCTACCGTGGCCCTGGCTTGGTCACCTGACTTCTGGCATAGTGGTCAATGGTAGTGGTCTGAGATAGACATAGATTGCCACCGTTCATCCGATCGCAGTATTCACGACTTTGTGCGCACCCCTAATCCTAGCCACTGCGCAAATGATTGCGAAGTTCATAATTGTAATTGCCTGGAGAGATTAAACGGAAAGAAATTTTCCGCAGTTTTATTTCGACATCAGAATGGGCGAAATTGTTATAGGTAGCTTTTTCGCAGTATTCAAGGCGCGGTCCAATGCTCGTTGCATCAAATCGTGATCTCCCTGGCAACCG
Source organism: Dicrocoelium dendriticum (assembly GCA_944474145.2). NCBI lineage: Eukaryota > Metazoa > Platyhelminthes > Trematoda > Plagiorchiida > Dicrocoeliidae > Dicrocoelium > Dicrocoelium dendriticum. The sequence goes on from OX104071.1 coordinate 50,776,507, forward strand.
CTCAAAAGTCATATATAATATTATAATTGGAAAGCAGAGACGTGGAATTTATTACATACAAAATTTAATGAAGACCAAAGATAAGCGCAGCTCCGACACTGATTATTGTTAAACACCGCCTTTTATATCAATAGGCGCGGAAATTGAGACTTGAGCCCAAATTTGGAACCGCCGATGAAGAAGAAAATTTCCGATACTTCGAAGAATGTGCTTACACATTTGATAGACGATGCTTTAATCTAAGCAGTCGAAGGTTGCAGAGAAGTCGAGGTAGTTGACATCAATTTCGGTTCCATTATCAGCTTTTTCAATCCAACTGCCACGCGCAATCAATGGATTAGTAGTAAGTGACCGATGCTGACGGAAGCCGTGTTGCGCCTATGCCATGATGTTAAATCTTTCTAGATGGACCGTTAGTGCCTCATGCTCCATCAAATCCGTGAGCATTTGGAAGAAAATCACTGGGCGATAGTTGGCGGGCCCTGAACGCCAACCACCCTTGATAATCAGAGTAATGACATCCTGCTTCCATACGCTGAAATCCTGCTGTTCATCCAGACAACTGTGGAACAATTTGGTTACTGGCGCAACTATACCCGTAGCTATCCTGCGTGGCTCCTCCGGGGGAAGGTTGTCAACACCGGGCAATCTATGGGAGCGCAACAAATGCAGCTTCCTCAGAGCGGATGCTGAACTAAAAGTGACGTGTGTAAGTGGGAGGTGTATGACACATTCTGATGGCGTGACGGAATATAGATTCATATTGCAACCGAAATGTGGATGCACCCTATGTTATTGAAGCACGTTCATTTTTTGAGTTAAGTGCGCAAACACCATGCGTCACTTTCCGGAGACTGTTCATAAGTTTGTACAGAAGCTTGTTGTTAGCACAAAAGCTTTCCGTAGGATATACTAGTGTACCAATTTGTCCGCACGGACAAGTGTGATAAACTGGTTGCGATGCAGTTGTCAGGGCTTAGATTACTGTTTACACATGCCACGCTGCGTCACCTATCGCTATACTTTTTCGAGTTCTGCTCCAAATGTGTGATAGCGTTAATAATAATATTAAGAATGTATATAATAGGATATATGAGGCATACGGCTCTCGGAACGAGCAACATTTTGCAAGTTATTCTTACAAAATGTACAGCATATTACAATTCTTAAAAAGAAATCAAAATCGTGTTTTTAACATCTATGGTTATCCATTTGAAACATTTGAAAAGCGCAGAATAATTCCCGTCCTACCGGAAACCTCCGTGTATGGTTGGAACTAAATTTGCTTTTCCTTTGGTAAAGGATTAGGAGCAATGATATTGTGATAAGAGGAAAATTAAAGCATACTTATTGAACATGGCACTCAGCTCTGAGTAGAAATTTCCTATATATTGTGGTGTTCTAAAACAGAGTTTAGAAGGAAGTAGCTATCCAATTTCACTTCAGCAGCCTCCCGTATCTGCCGTGGCAGGAAGAATGGGAGATCGTTTTCCGTGTGTCAGGCGAAGGAAGTTGGTAATTGTCAACTGTCTCGGATATTTGGATTTGACCGTGCTCTTGACATAAGCGAATACGAGGGCAAAGAAAAGTGAAATATTTGAATTAGTGTCGAAGATCTCGGAAGCAGAATTCGTTAGCTTTACCTTCTGCCCGATAAGTTTAAATGAGGGCAACCAGGGATGCATACATGATCAAGGAAAATGGTATGGTAAAAGTGAATGAAGATGGATAGATTCAGTCATCCTTTCCTTCTCAATTCTCACTGTTTGTTATGTCCCTAAGGTAGATGTGGCTCAGTAAGCAAAAACTGAGGCGCATAGACAAAGTTGTAATCTAAAGCTCAGTTTATAATTCCTCAGCAATACAAATTTATTGATGACTGTGAGTTACGTGTTATCGAGTAAAGAAGGAAACCGAATCGATCAGAGATGGATGAAGTGGTTTAGTCAATTTTTCATCCGATTTCTAGTCACGTATTCAAGTAGGCCTGGTCAACTTAGCAAACTTCGTAGCAAATTTCTGCATATTTGTAATCGTTCAACGTAAGTCTCGGTCCCATACACAAGCAGAAATTTTTCAGTGCAGTTTAGTTGCAACGCTGTTTTGCGTACTGGGCCAGGAGGCAGTTTGAATTTTCTCTTTTAAACACTGGTTGCGATTCGCATGCTCTTATGTCACTAGGGAATTTGGCGGATCTTTTATATCTGTTTAGGTAAAATTTTCTTCGAATACAAATTTTCAGTTTGAAAACCGGGAATTTGTTCTTGATATTCCTAGTTGTTTATCTATATTCTTGCACAGTTTGCGGTCAGGTTTTCCGATAGCGATTTAATCAGGTCACCTAGTTTGCTACGAAAATTCACTCAGACATTATCACTGAAATAGCCAACGGCAAATTCCAAGATGGCTTCTCTAACAAGTACTCTTAGTACGTCGTAGTGCGTAGTTTGCGGAACAGGTCAGTATGTTCCTGTAGATATTCCGCACAGTAAACCAATCGTACAGTATAGTTAGTGACTACTCGGACCTAGAGGGCTATCCAACTTTAACTTATCCATCATGAGCTCTTCGTTTGTGGGTAATGAGTTCAGCGGAGATGGTTTATTTCCCACTTTGCTTCGGGCGGGCGGACCTACATGGCTAAAGAGCGGAACGCTTGCAATAAACTCTTGCAAGTTGGTCATTAATTGCTCACTGGGTGGTGTGTGAACTTCCAAATGGCGAGTTTTGTACTCGCCTGAGATAAGAACATGGCTGTATAGTCGTTGCAGTACCCTCCTCAAGGCTAACGTTGGGCGGGAGTCCATATGGTGGGCATAGTAGGATCATAAGCTACTACCATTAGAAAAGGGCTGTTGCCTCTAAATCACAGTTTGCAATTTAAGCAGCGTATCCGGATCGTCCAAGGTTACTCACTGTATATTACCACGGTGGTATAAACGTACCCAACCGCAGTTGCTGGTTGCGATCGTTTTGAACGCTGACAAAACATGTATGACGATTTCGACGTCAGTAATTATGAGCAAGATCAACTTTCCGTTACGAAGAAGGGGTCCTAGGCGTGTGCTTCTTGACATAGCTGCAGTTCAGCAAACTTGTTCAGGTGATCTCCTGCCTTTGTTTACATAAAGGAAAGCTTCTCATTATTGAGGCGGAAAATGTGTTTTGCGTATATGTTGTGCCCACCAGAAAAAGCTCCGCCACTAATCCTACTTTGGGAGGGGGCGATGACGAACTCATTGGTAGCAGATCCAAGGGTCCCGATATTATCTCCCTACATGTCCCTTTGTATATACTGCATAAACTGTGTTCGGCAGTTTCATTAGCTAGATGAGCGTCGCTGTCTGAACTATTGTCCGGACGTAGTACGACTGCATCACTGCTCTGATGTGCTCGCTTAAGATCCACATCTTCGATCCGTAGCACTCGATCCAGTACTCCAACCCACATTTGAAGATTTGTCTGAAATGGAACACCATTTCCTAGGCGGCAGGCTACATCCTTTGTAGCTTGGCAATTTACACAGTCTCAAGATCGATTTTGATATGACCTTTTCCAGAATAAAGGTTTCGCAAATGTAGCGCCACTACCCTTTTTCGTAGGTGATCGCTTCGCTCAGGTGTGGCAGTACAATCTAGCCCCGATACATTATAACTCCACCGGCATATAAATCTGTTCATCCCAAATATTCCAGAAATCGTGGGCTTTTGCAATATGTGGACCATAGCTTTCTGTAGGTAAAACAATGAATATCTATGTAAGACAGATTTACCCACTATTAAGGGAACCCATCGCGTGATTGAACGCCAGCTAAATACTAACACCTCTGGACGGTTTAGGAAACCGCGGACATTCAAACTCACGCTCATTCTTAATGCACCACGTCACGTTAATGATGATATCCCAATGTGAACGGATCCTAATTGAGATACGTATCCATTTACTCCTTAAATTACAAAGGCATAAGCTCTCGTTTCAATTTTATTCATTTCAACATTAACTACAAGTTTGAATAACGTCACCACTGAGATGAATGTGTTGCATATTGAGGCTATCCAAACAGAGTCAAGTTGCGTAACGTGGATCATCTAGTACACACTGCAAGTCGCTTATTTCGGAAAGCATGCGGCCTCGGTCACTACTTAAAATATTCAACAGCAGGCTGCAGTGATTTTGCTCCACTTGCGCATGTGCAACTCACGAAATGACATGAACTGACTTAAGCAGAAAATTGACGGCAATCGTAGTACTTAGAGAATCTAGAATAACGCAAATCACCCAGCGAAGCCAGTCTCGAAATAGAGGGAGAACGGACGAATTATACTTTTGAAGTACGCGCTCAATATTATTCAGCATAATAGCTAAAACAATGTAAGGGATGTCAGTTGAAACGATATTTACATTCGCATAGAAAGCGTTTGAAGCCAACTGTGCGTCCCATTCTAGGTTTGCTTAAGTAAATGGTGTTGTTCCATTGGAAACAGCTTCAGATAAGGAAGAAAACAAATTAGAACGTTTGTTTAATGACACTGCAACTATTTTTGTAAGTCTTGCAAAGGAGGTACGCAGACTAACTTGAAGGCAACCATAAAGAATATTCATTGGGCCCATCCGAGCTATTATTCATTACTTTAGGCTCGGCAAATGCGAAGTCGTAGTAACGCACCTTAAGTGAAAAGAATTACGAAAGATGAAGCACAAAGAAACAGGGAAAGCAACAAATTTCCCATGTTAATTTTACAAGTGGGTCCCTATAACTATGTCTGGGTAAACTCGATATGGTTTGAAAGCTTTAAAAAGGAATGCAGGAGAACCGCTTGAGACTTGGCATGTTGCAGATTAGTCTTCGTGTTGGTTAACAAACGAAATTGAATAAATGCTTTTATTTTTTGTAAGTCTGCGGTCATTGCAATAATGGGGCTAGGACAAAATTTCAATTTATGGTAAAAGCACTTCGAGAATCTTAGTCAGTTGTACGTTCGAGCAAACTGAGACATGATTCAAAGTTCGCATAGGCTGCTCCAAATATCCTTCTACACGGTACTATCCTGTTTGCAATCCAGTATTTGTCGATATTATGTATGTGTAACAATTCCCGGTTAATCACAGCTGTCATTATTTCCATGGTGAATCGTGTGATTCGGCAGATTATTTTGTTTCCCTACAGACAAAAACGAAGTGTCGCGTCGAGTTCACCGAGCAGGACGAAGCAGGTCAACTGATAGGCCTTGCAAGATTGAGCTTATTCGCACCTGTTGAGACGGAAGTAAAAGCATCGCTAAAAGTAGAATCCTACAAACTAGCTAACAGGCTAAAGTATCTTGGCACGAAATGCGACACGCCAGTACAAATTAGAAACGGTGTCCTATCATACGGCAAGTGCAATTAACAACTCACAGCAGTGAACACCCAATCGGGAACCTAACGACCGAAAACGTATGCAAACTACTGTAGTTGTGTCTGTCAACCTATTTCTCTTTCAACGGGAAGATCTACGAGCAATTGAAAGGCGCACCAATGGGATCACCTATATCGGGACTCATCGCGGAGATGGTAATGCAGAAATTGCGGGGAGATGTACTCCAACTCATTAATCCGAAACTGTGGGTCCGATATGTTGACGACACTTTTGTGATCATCAAACGCAATCAAGTTACAGTCGCACAGCAGCTATTGAACAACACCATTGAAGACATCCGGTTTACAATGGAAATGGAGAAGAAAAACCAACTGCCTTTCCTGGATGTCTTGGTAACCAGAACCATGGAAGGGAGGCTGCAAACATCAGTTTACAGGAAATGGACACATACGGACCAAATTCTGAATTTTAACAGTAACCATCCGAAATGCCACAAAGTAAGCTGTGTGCGGACACTATTTGGTAGAGTGCAAACACACTGCAGTACGACGGAGGCAAAGCAACAAGAAGAGAAGCACCTATTTAAATGTTTCCAACTCAACGGATATCCACGGAGCTTCATCCGGAGGTGTCTGAACCACAACAAACCAAACAGACAGTCTACACCAACGACGGAGAGACACGTTGTTTTACCTTATATGAAGAATATATCCGAAATGGCAGCAAGACTATTCAAACAACATCACTTCATCGTAGCACACAAACCAAATGCTACACTGAGAAGAAGTCTGTCGAAACCGAAAGAGAAACTGGAAGCTCATGAGCAAAGCAATGTTGTATGTAGACTACTTTGTAGAAGTTGCGAAAAAGACTACGTTGCCGAAACAGGCAGAAAATTAACAACACGATTACAAGAGCATAAAAGAGCATGCAGAAGACACTATGCATCTTCGCTAGTCTCAGCACACGTGGATGAAAAAGGACACAGCTTCGACTGGGCCAACACAGAAGTCCTGGCACAAGGTGAAACATGAAGAGCAAGTGAATTCCTGGAAGCGTGGTTCTCAACACAAGACTCGATCAACATGCATATCGAGATTGACCCGGTTTACCAACCCCTCCGACGGAGAGAACTTAGAGAAATTATGAGACGCCGCTTGAATAGGAACAATCCAAGCGACGACCTCCACCACGGGGAAATGGGTAGAGATCACGGGACTCAGATCGAAGCCGTCACTTTCGAAATGTCACCTGCACGCCGATCACGGGTCGACAATCCAATCAGTGAGATTACACTCCCTATCTCGACGCACTGATGATGCCGTCTCGCATGACGGTGAAACGTTTGCAAACCAATTTCGCAGCTCGGCGAACAAATGAGCAATTGAATTATCAACCCGAGCTACCAGTTTTCCAAAACATTTTAAATATTCACGGGCGTTCAACACTCCGCACTGCTTGCCGTTGGGAAAATTACGCTTGCAGACAAGCCTCTACAAGTCAACAGCTCTTCTTCCTTCATGAATACCTGAGAAAGGACATTGTTCCTTGCAGTGTTAACTACAAACCGCCGATTAATCATCCACAAGCGTGGGAAGCCGCTCGGCAATTTGGCAGGCGTATGCTACGGCTGATGATCACCGACGCTCACAATCGACTGAAGAAATATGAACGATGTCTGGACGAACACCGGTCTACCTGTCTTCAAATTCTTCGAGAACAACTAGCAGAACAACTTGACGCTGCAATAGAACGTCGGGTAACAAATTCTGGGATAAAGAAACATACTGCACTTCTCGATAAATTATCAAAACTGACCTGTGCTAAAGACAGAACTACTAGTGATAGCTGGATCAGAAGTTTGTCTAAACGACAAATTAACGAAGCGGAACAGCAAGTCCTCATCAGGGGACTAAACTATAACTTCAAAGATGCAGCAACTACAGATTTCCTGGCGGCATTCGAAAGCGCTGTACAATTCAGTGGAATTGAGGAAGAGACTCAAAAGCAAATAAGACACACTATTGTTCCAGCTATAATGCGCAACAGGCAGTACAATACCCTAAGCAGACAAGAAAAACAAGCACTGAAATCCTTGAAGTCTGACGAAACGATCATCATCCAGCCAGCAGACAAAGGACGGATGACTGTTATAATGGATAACGAGGATTACACTGAGAAAGCTTTACGTCTCTTGAACGACACAACGACCTACAAGTGCATTGACACCGATCCAACCTCACAGCTGGCAAGCAAATTAAACAAAACGTTGAAACATCTCCAAGAAAAGAATCAAATCACGAAGGAGGAGAGCGAACGAATGAGAGCCCATGACTCGAGCATCGCGCAATTCTATGGACTCCTAAATGTACACAAAGATGATGCACCATTACGACCGACCGTGTCATTACCAGGAACACCCACCTACAACTTGGCGAAAGAAATGTGAAGACGCCTCAAACATCTGACCTGCGGATCGCAATATTCCATTAATAATGCCCAGCAATTTCTACAAAAGCTCAAAAACCTGCGAATAGATGATGATGAAACAATGATATCTTTCGACGTGACTGCCCTCTTTACGTCTGTAAACTTACAAATGGCAACAACAGTAATCACAGAACGCATGAACAGCAGTGAACACCCAATCGGGAACCTAACGACCGAAAACGTATGCAAACTACTGTAGTTGTGTCTGTCAACCTATTTCTCTTTCAACGGGAAGATCTACGAGCAATTGAAAGGCGCACCAATGGGATCACCTATATCGGGACTCATCGCGGAGATGGTAATGCAGAAATTGCGGGGAGATGTACTCCAACTCATTAATCCGAAACTGTGGGTCCGATATGTTGACGACACTTTTGTGATCATCAAACGCAATCAAGTTACAGTCGCACAGCAGCTATTGAACAACACCATTGAAGACATCCGGTTTACAATGGAAATGGAGAAGAAAAACCAACTGCCTTTCCTGGATGTCTTGGTAACCAGAACCATGGAAGGGAGGCTGCAAACATCAGTTTACAGGAAATGGACACATACGGACCAAATTCTGAATTTTAACAGTAACCATCCGAAATGCCACAAAGTAAGCTGTGTGCGGACACTATTTGGTAGAGTGCAAACACACTGCAGTACGACGGAGGCAAAGCAACAAGAAGAGAAGCACCTATTTAAATGTTTCCAACTCAACGGATATCCACGGAGCTTCATCCGGAGGTGTCTGAACCACAACAAACCAAACAGACAGTCTACACCAACGACGGAGAGACGCGTTGTTTTACCTTATATGAAGAATATATCCGAAATGGCAGCAAGACTATTCAAACAACATCACTTCATCGTAGCACACAAACCAACTGCTACACTGAGAAAAACTCTGTCGAAACCGAAAGAGAAACTGGAAGCTCATGAGCAAAGCAATGTTGTATATAGACTACTTTGTAGCAATTGCGAAAAGGACTACGTTGGCCAAACAGGCAGAAAATTAACAACAAGATCACAAGTGCATAAAAGAGCATGCAAAAAACACTATGCATCTTCGCTAGTCTCAGCACATGTGGATGAAAAAGAACACAGCTTCGACTGGGCCAACACAGAAGTCCTGGCACGAGGTGAATCAAGAAGAGCAAGGGAATTCCTGGAAGCGTGCTTCTCAACACAAGACTCGATCAACATGCATATCGAGATTGACCCGGTTTACCAACCCCTCCGACGGAGAGAACTTAGAGAAATTATTAGACGCAGCTTGAATAGGAACAACCCAAGCGACGACCTCCGCCACGGGGAAATGGGTAGAGATCACGGGACTCAGATCGAAGCCGTCACTTTCGAAATGTCACCTGCACGCCGATCACGGGTCGACAATTCAATCAGCGAGATTACATTGCATATCTCGACGCACTGATGATGCCGTCTCGCATGACGGTGAAACGTTTGCAAACCAATTTCGCAGCTCGGCGAACAAATGAGCAATTGAATTATCAACCCGAGCTACCAGTTTTCCAAAACATTTTAACTTATAGATGTCCATTATATCCATGAGTTTGGACTATTGAATTGATTCTCACGAGTAAATTAAAGATATTAATACGATTAAACAAACATGTGATTGCAAATTTTGCGAACGCTTTTCGTTTTATTTGTGGTAACACAATAACGGTAACAAATATCAATTATTAATGATGAAGCGCACAAATGATTTGAAGGCACTGACGGCACTGTACGGTTGGAAAGCCTTCTGTTTAACTATCACGTGTTTGAATTTCCCAAATAATGGGCATTGAGTTTTGCGTCCTTTTTCGTGATAAGCATCTAAATAAAGCGTTCCTTGCTCCGGCGAGTGATACCGGCTGCCACCAATCCTGTATTAACATTTTTGAGTGATTTTAAATCTAGACCAAAGACCATGATTGTTATAATTTAACAAATGTCACAAATTGTTGTACGATGTTCTATCACTACTACCTGTTTATACAGTGACCTCCTTGACTTTAGACTTAATTGTATACATCCGCTTCCGGAAGTCAAACATTCTCTGGCATATTTGCAACACAAACCATGGCTCTCACATAGTTCTTGTATTCTCATCTAGAGAAATTGTTTCAAACTGATAGTTTCATTAAACTGGAAGCACGTGCGTCTGCCTGCATTGAGAAGTAAGTATATGCCAACCATTAAATGGTAGATATACTGTCAAGAGATTTGACTTATGCACATCGATCGATTAAACATTTGTATCCGTGGGTAACTAAGTTAAAACACGCAGCAATACTCGAAGAACAAGCGACCAACACCACCCTTAGTACATACGCATAACCACTTATAAGCGAATTGCGCAGTAATTGCGGAATCACGCTTGCTCGAATTTAGAGGTTATTCGTCAAAGCTTTCTTACACGGCTGCGCCACATGCAGGCATCGGGTGCTGCTTCACGTAACCAAACATTCGCTTGAGCTCTGTTTGCTCTTCGCTGTTGTATCAATTTCATCCTCTAATGTAAACCTCATACTCGATGGCAGAGTCTGTCTGGAGGGATTTGTTCCATCATACGCATCGATGTCGAGACATCTAGTCAAGTCGACGAAATGCTTTATGCACCCAGAACAGGGGATAATCATGCGGAAGACAATTGGTTTAAGTTATACAGCAAGAAATGCAAAAATATTGATTAATAAGTGAAAAATATTAACGGATAACTTAAACCGATTTGTTTATTCTTGGTCAACTCTGTTTTGGTATAGCAAAAGTAGTGCTGGTTAGGGGCTGATCAACGAACGGTAGCTAGTGTACGGGCATATATATATAGCTGTACTTCTGTCTTGTTGACGAGGTTTACACACACGCAGACAATACACAACGAAGAGAGTGACTTGTGTAGGCAAGTATTGTTGATGCTGGTCTCTTGCGAGAACAAACATGAGTGGAAACAAGCATATTAAGGAAGGCACATGAAGTAGTTCGTTTAGTCGTTTTAACATACTTCGAATTTCACGAAAGCTACTATACCCAAGTATAGACTGAACGTACACACTGCTGAGATGTCGCAATGTCTCCTTTATAAGAACAGATAGTGACTACTAAATATTTGTCTTTTCTTTTGAAGGCTTTTTATTAGCTACGTAGCCGCTTTTCATGGGCAATAGAGAACCTGTCCGCACAGATAAACAGAGTTTCGCATGGACAGCAAATTGCAAAACAAAATTGCAAGTAACTTGTCAACTTATCTGAATACGGGAATACATTAATAGCAGAAATTAAACTGAACTCGGTGGATGATATCGTTTCCCGCAGTCGGTCATTATTCGGTGCTGAACAATGCCTCCTTCCGGACATGCGAATTTTGCAATGAGCAGTCACCTGATGGTTAGTCATAGAGTAGATCACAGAGCAGAGTTTAATTGTTGTGTAATCAGCGATACTCAAGGGCGCCCTGTTACACATGGAAAACAGCTTCACGTTGTTAACAAATACTAGCTCATGGGTCTCATCGGATCTAGTGAGGCAATTTATGATGTTTTATATTCCAAGACTTATAAGAGAAGTAGTATCAAATCAGTCAAAATCATGAACAAAAAATAAAAAGTGAACAGTCGTTATGTACAATTGCATCCACAGTAACACATCGTAAAATACATCTACTTCCAGTTTCCAAAAACCTGGGGGAAATATACATGTTACCCAGCAAGATGGTGGGGTACCCGCTGATACATCTGGGACTGCACCTCAGAACTAACAATTAATGTTTTGGGAAGAGAAACAAAGCAGATCCTTCGTGGATACGCCCCGTATGTTTTGGTCTACACGGTGACTGTACTGCCATAGTTACGGGAGGGGCAATGACAATCGTCCCGTTGACATTTAAACTCTTCTAATGATAGAAGTGCGTCATTCACCTCCTACTGTGGCAGAATAATGCTTAGCTACGAATATTCTCGGCAGTTATTAGGTCTTGTGAGGTGGTCGGTTTCCCCTAAAGGGGAACGGATGGTTTTAGCGAGGAAGGAAGGTGTGCGCATGCTTCCTAGCTTTTCTTCCTAAGAAAAACCATTCATCCAGCAAACTTTCCTCACACAATTATCGTGCTTCTTGTAAATTCGTTTTAATTTATTCCATATAACGTGGACGTTGGAAAGGACACTGCTGGTGAGCACGGAAACACATAACGAGTTCGAAGTATTCCGCTTATGGGTAAACAGTAAAACAAATGTACCCAGGTAAACAAAGTGAAACAGTATGGTGGTTGGTAAGAGGCCAAAAATGTACGTTAGAAATTCCACAGTAAGGAATATTATAGCACGGCCAAGTTTGAAGGCCCCACCGATTGCTGCTTGTCAAACAAACTTGGCTGCTTGCACCTATTTGAGGGGCAAGAATCAAATGCAAATCAATTTTAATCCACTTGTACAATTGAGCAGCAATGCTTAGCAGATGAATTCTGTGGCAGCCACCAGTTCAATTGGTACTCTGAGTGAGAAAATCGTAACAGATTCTCAGTGGTTGCAGAAGCTATCCAATGGACTCGAGTACGGCAGTAGCAGACCTTGGTCGATTAGAATCACCGAGTGTTGATTGGCCGTTCCATGATGAAAGCACACACGAAGGAAACTCACACGAACTGCGGACAACAAAATCGCACAGACATTAAAATAGTAACGGAGAATGTGGACACGGAAAATTGCGCACACGGAAGATTGCGCACACTAAAAGTAAACACATATTAGCAATCTGGTTTCATTGTCACAAGTATCCATATTATTCATTTGTGGCACTTACAATATTTAACCTGTACCTTCAAAGTAGCAACTTGGGAAAATTATGACATCCACACTCAAGGTGCTCGTTAGTCCGAGCGCTGGGAACGTACCGTACTGCGCTGTTTTGTAAAGCCATCTACAGAACTACACAGATTAAGAGTCACTCTCCAAGTGCAGTTAGTCATGGTCTTAGTGAATCGGTAGCTGAAACCCACAGTGTGTCAGCAGGCCGAGTTAATTTCCCGCCTTCGTTTGCCATCCTTTTGAAAAAGCTGAAACGGAAGTCGGCTAGTTTCACCTGAGCCAAAACCTCATAATGAACGTCAGCAACGTGGACGTAAAGAGTACCTATGAAATCGGTGTCAGCCGAAAACTACAACTCAAGCCTCTTGCTGCAATGACCATTGTCCCGGTTGGTAATATTAGTGCAGTGATTGTTGCTTTTTGCGCTACGTTTCCAAATGACGAATCAGGTACTACTGTGCTCACATACCTCTGCAAGTACGTTTGCGAAACAATCCAAGGCAACCAGAATACTGTACTTAATACGCAGATTAGGAATTCACATCGAAAAGCTATTAGCTGGACAATCATCCTGGTAGTGACCACGCCATATCAAGCTTTCTCTGCGTTACCTGAATGAACAACCCACCATCGCTCATGCAACGTTGCATCCGGGGGGGGGTGAATAATTAGACGGATCTCCAACTCTTGAACCGATCTTGTGATAGGGCTGCACTTTTCCGACCCACCGCCTAGCTCACCAAGACACAATGTATGGAGGGGCTTCAATCAAGCTAGACATAAACGCGATTGTTAGCTCTCTGGTATGCACTTCGTGGCGGACAAATTTTGAGCTCTGGCTCAAGGTGGCGTCCTCCAAGTAATCAACAGACACAGCAAACTGAGTCGCACCTCATAAAGGGAACAATTCAGGTAGCATCGCTCAGCCAGCCTGCAAAAGTGATCATCACACACCTTGCATTAAGTACGCGCTTGTTCAAGTCACAAATTCAGTCGCCAGCCTAAGATAGAGAAAACGATTACTAGCCGACCTCTCAGTGGTCGGCGCAACCTCACATTCAATTCACACGTCCCCCGACTCACTACTGACATCTGAGGGAACTTAACTTTATGGCTGAAACCTGGTTCCGTGGACAAATTATCAATGACGAAGTCGCCATGAGCTGGATGCCACCTGTTCGTAAATATGGCAAACATAAATGGACTACTTATTAGTTGGCAGTACAATTAGTCCTCCACGTGAATTTGCAACCTCTAATCGGGAGGTACCGGTTTTGTTTGCAGCCAACTATGTGACGATGTCCTCCGTTCACCTGAGCAGTTGCTTGATTATGTGAAGAAAGACTGACAAGCGACCAGTTTAGCTGGTACCTGACAAATACCCAGCTATGGGTGCAACCAGTTATCCCGTAAGATTATAGCTTTAATTTCGGTCAACAATGAGGGACGGTATGCAAGTCTATCGTAATGCTTACTATCCCTCGTGCAGCAGCGAAACGCGCTGATGCTCCCACAACTCCAGTGCGCACAAATCATCAGTGCAGTTTAAAAGTGTAAGCAAAAAGTACCCGTAATTAATCAGTCGTTGATCTAAACTGCGTTTTTATCAATTAAATGAGCACGTAGAAAATTGTGCACTTGAGCAATGCGAGAACGGGCTAATCATTTTTACCACGGATTAAATATTGAAAGTGCCGTAGGTTGAACTATTCCGGTAAAGGATTTGTCCCTATGAGCACGATTTTCCTTTGAGTGTAAATAGCTTAACAATGGGGTTAAACACCAGCAGGAACAGCAAGTGTACTTATCACAAATTGGCTAATCTTTGCAATGTTTAAGCCAGTATCCCGTTGATTTATAATATCAAACACAAGAAGCAACGGCAGATTTCAATAAATCAAGCCTTTTCTTCTCCAACTTAAAGCGACCTGCACGCGTATTTGCTAGTGTAAATCTGGGGCACGTCAAGTCCCTCTGTAGTCCATCAAACAAATGCCATAACGGTTGGATGACTGCAGTAGAATAACAATTTAAAAGCATTGTGAATTCCTCCGTAATATATGGTGGTTTCCAGTGATCTATTAGGAAAGGCATCGTGTTAGTTCCACATTTGTAGTGGAAACTGCGGTTCTCGGCATGCTGCCTCTTCAAGGTAAACGGAGAAGAAATAAGTTAGTACCGCATAATATGATACTTCATTTGAAAATGTGCTAGCAAGCTCATCAAAACTCCTCTCACTTCAGCGACTGGGACTAAGGCAGTTGCAGCCAGCGACATCAGCTGTAGTTGAATTTCCACATCCATTTCAAAACACTCTTTATACCGACTTTCATACTTTTGTGATGATATTTTCACGCAGGTGAAACTAGCATTCTTTAATTACAGCGTCGGGAAATGCGAATCTCACAACGTTAATAGAAGTATTCTCGAAATAAACTAACACATTTGTTGGTATATATTTGGTAACAGTAGGTTCATTATGGCAAACATTCTGGTATAGATCTGCAACAGGATGTAAAGGTAAGCGGGATAACCTTTGCCCACGTCGGTGTGCCACGTATACGGCAGAGAAATGTCTTGGGAACTTTATCAAAAGTGCCGTCCCTGTATATGATATATGTGTATAATTCAAGCATAAGTTCTTTATCACCTATCGCGAGAATCTTTTTTGAATAATCTATACCTAAATCCTGTAGAATTAGTTCGGAGTACTACTCAGGAATAGCGAAATTCGTGCCTGTTGGAGAAGGCAAATTACCACTTTTTCGGTGACTCGGAATCGTTCTTACAATGGATGATTGTTTGTGCAAGTAAGCTAAATCTTCATTACTCAGTGCAGACAACACATTTTCTACAACTTTTACAGGTGTAGCTTTGACTGCTCTCGTGTCCAGTTGCATTTGGCTTCGTGTAGCTTTGGCTTTCGGTTTCTGAGCACAAAAGTCATGACAGGGCGCACTCGGCTGTTGCAAGATAATGCTGTATCGTGCCTTCATCAGTGGGTAACACTTCACACCACGGTTTTGCCTGCTTATCCATGTTTCCATTCCCTCTGTAGTATAGAAAGCAAGGTATTCAAACCCCTACTATGTCAGCACTAGGTTACCCTTCTGATTTCTGGAGTACTCCATAAGTAACGGTGCAACAAGGAACGGCGATGTGTGTTGCAGTCCACTTAGCAAATCGCATTCTCGCGTCAACAGTTTTAATCGATTACATTGCGGCGTCATTGGACAAACCCTGGTGTCTAAAGGCTATTTGATGCTGTCCAGCTACTTGCCCTGTGGTCGCGATCACCAACATCTTCATGGCTAGGCAAAAATAGCAACAAACTCCATCTGCTTACATGGTGTGGGAGTCACCCGTAATTTCTTTGTGGCTTCGACTAATTTAAGTTTGTGAGCAATGCCCAGTCCATGCTTTTGGTTTCTGAATCACACATCCTTGCGGGTGTACAGCATTTGCGTCTGTGCTGGGCTCATTTAGAGGTCACTTCTAGCATGCGATATTCTGTACGCGACTGGAACTCTACTTCGACAGGAATGTTGTGCATCTTGAGCAAGTGTGCACCGACTCTGTTGATGGATCGTGACTACCATGCACATATTGCCATGGATGTGGAGGGAATGGATCGAGCTATGGGATGTGCAGTGGAAACCAAGGATAGTCCATCTCTCAATACGCGCAGGCATTCTGTGTTTGTCCACATGCGGGACAAGGTAGGAAACAGAACCGAGAACGGAGGCTGTTAGTCATGATTCACACACGTTTAGACATGTATGCTTGGTCACAGTTGCCCATTCGTGCGGATGGAATATTATTGCGAGGCATACAATTTTGCGTAATCTTGTCACTAACTTTAACACCGTCAAGATGAGTCAGCGTTTTCTGTATTTTAAGCCATTGGTAAAATTTTTATGCTACGTGGTAAGGTGGGTTGGAATTGTTAAACTGCTAAGCAGGCATATGTGAAAAAGAAAAATACAGTTCGACCTTATGATCGGACCAAGCGATGGAGATGTGTCCAATAATTTCTCTCCACCTTCCCCCGGACGCAACCTTTTATGGGCGGCTGTTGCATGACGTATATTCCGATACCGAAGATAAGTCTCCTTGTCTCTTAATCACTACCTGCAACTTATCCAGTGGAACATTTTATGCGAAGTGAATTCCTAATGTGAGTGTTAATATACAGTCATATGTGACCATTTTAACAGCTTGCGAAAATGTGTACAGTTTTCGTGTGCACAATCTTCTGTGTGCACATTCTTCCGTGTGCGTAATCTTCCGTGCGCGCAATCTTCGTATCCTCTTTAATGTCTGTGCAATTTTGATGTCCGCAATTTTCGTGTGCTCCTCTTTCATCTGCGCTTTCTTTTGGTCACCTTCACTAAAGGCCAATGGCACCAGAACAAGGATATTATAGACACATTGTTCGCAGCTAGTTGATATCTGGTTCATTTACGATTGAACGAAGTGTAGTGTTCTATGCTTCAACTGCAGTTATTTTGTGTTGCTTCGGTGCCGAATATCTTTGCCGCAATCTCTAACTGGAATATGCAAACCCAGAAGCACATTTGAACCTCGAGCAAAAATATGGAAGGTTAGTTAGAATCACCCAAAATTTGAAAGTGAGAAGGGCTTTGGTTTCGGACACAAGGCACCTAGTCCAAACAGCTAGTTCTTGCACTAGGATGGGCCAATTCAAAGTAACAATTCTCCAAGTCCTGGTTGGTTTCGGCACCACAGTTACCGTAAAGGCCGCCATCATGTCGTTAGCGGCACGCGAGTCTCCAGCACAAGGAATGTCGAACGTTCATCTACACACCATGACATTCGAAATCACAAGTAGACACTAAGTTGAACTTCGCACTAGATTCGACCGGGACTCAGACAGCCTTAAAATGTCCGGCTTCCAAGGGGAAACGAAATGGCACAGCTGGCCACATCTGTTCCTTATAGTGCCGGAATGTAAGCTTCACTGACAAATGCATCCAATATTGATATCAATCACAAATGTCGTCTACAATTGGTTGGTTACTATGGCCTTTTCCCGAGATGATTAACCGTGTGTTAAAACAGTCTGCAATAATAGGCAAAACTGTCGCTGTCTAGAATGCTAAGAGGCGTTAACAGTGAAGCATCATTTAGAACAACTGTGGCACATGCTGATTTCATCTGAGAGGCTACTCGATAACAGTGCGCGGTTCATTTCTTATAGCAATGGTTGTTAACTACAACAACACGGCACATAATTTGCTTCGCGAACATTTTGGTAACTTTTTAAGAAATAACCTTGCAGGCGAACATATTATCCGAATGGGTAGTGTGCAACGTAGCATTTCGACAGTACTTGTCAAGCACCTGTTTAATATCTGCGAATCATTATAGCATATTGTTCATTGTTTTGCGAGAAGGAAACGCCCTAACCACAAGCGGTTGTGCATATTGCTGTTTCAAATTTGGTTACTGAACTGCCGTACATATTTAGTCAAGCTTTTCGTAAAAATATTTCAACTCAAGGCATTCCAAAATGTTTGGAACGATGTCATCATAAAGCACAAGCAGAAATGCCCGGTTTGAGTTCTTCTGAATGATGACTCTTAACGAGTTGCTGCTTCACAGCAAAGACGTATGCTATTAAACATGATTTTATAATTCCATTTGTTTATTATAGTGGAAATCAATTAAAGCGTATTATTATGTCAATAAAACAACCGGTTGTTGAAGAATTCTCCAGCGCGCTGCAATTTGTGATTTGGTTTATGAAGGCAATTTCTCTATCCTTGACCATATCCACTCATTTCTTGTAATTGCCGAAGTATATATTCCAGTACCTGGTCTGCATTCAGTTGCTGAGCCGTAGTTTCTTACACCCGCTAGCAGCCACTTATTTGTGTACGGAAGCTTGCAATAAAGTCCACTTCTGCAGTCACGTTCACACGAATCCTATTGGGAAAGTGACGTAGAAGAAATAATACACAGCTATCAATGTGAGTTGCATATGAGCTGGCAAAATGCATGCTTCAAATTGAATATTGAATGAGGTAGATGGATGCTTTTTGGTGGGAACAAACAACATATAATTTCCCAATGATCTTGGCGTCCTTGGAATTGTCATAAGCTCCATATAAGTATTTTACACCATGAGAGTATAACTGCTATCTATTACTTTTATGTGTATATTGCAACTACCAAATTGCTGCTTGTATTCGTTTTTCGTAATGCAATATGCTTTAAGAGACAATCCTCAATATTCTAGTAGGTTACATTTTATTAGCTGCCCAAAACCTGGGTACGTTAGTATTACAAATTGTACACAAAGGATGCCGCCTGATAATTAGCCTGTGTTACACTCTCCGACAAGTAGTGTTTCCGTAAAGCTTTTTTCCTAACCAAAAGACCGATAAAGAGTTCCTTTTATAAGAGTTCACTCGAATAAACTGCATTTGTTTACTTGATGGAAAAATGAATCCGCTACTTGTGAAGTGTTTTGTGCGTAAAATAATTACAAACACCTTCCGTCAGACTCCCGACTGCTCTTGTGGCTGTTAATAGCGTATTCACTCACTTAAATCCATGGTTTTAATAACATAAGATTTCGCTCAGCTCACAAAGTGAATAACTATATATATTACTCATGGGTGGAAGGAGTTTGGTGAATATGTTATATGTTCTGCAAAGAATATCGAATGCTGAAAATTGCACCGAAATATATCCAAGAAAGTGAATGATACCATACTTGAATAAGTGCCGATTACTCTGCATAAACGTTATAGCCCAAAGATGGAGCGGTCTATGCGTGCAGATATATATCCCTCTGCCCGCTTGCCCAGCTCGTATGAAACTCATGTCCATAATATCAGTGTATAATGTTTTAAATTAAACAGAAAAACCATATACATAAAGGGAGCATCGACTTCAACCTGGGATAATAATCAATATGTCTTACTTATTGGGTAAACAACCCCCACTCAGCAACATGTGAGGTTGCACGTTTAAAGTTCTTTTAACGATCTTTTAAAGCCCACCACATAAATTGTGACCATCTCATGGTCACAAGCTGCACCCCCTCAATTCGTCGCAACTCGGTGCTTGTAATGGAAACAATCTCCGGATGAGCAGTGTCCTATAATTGAACGTACCATTAGTTGCTTTGGCGGCGTCCGTAAAAACGGGGTCCCCGTCTTAAGAAATATGACAATTATTCCAATCTGTACTTCTTCAATAGGACCTGATATTTAGTGTCAGTTTTGGAGAACGGACTACCAACGACCTGTTGTAAGAAACACATTTACTGAATGAATTTTCATCAGCTTGCTGGCTTGCGAAACAAAACCCGAACACCCTGCTACTACTTACTTTGCAACCGAGTGATAGAAAAAAGCCAACACATGTACATTTATAAGTTAACTGGAAAGTGGCGTCATTTACTGCGCCTTCAGTATCGACGGGAACAACGGGGATTGGTCATTGGGTTTATCTTCTGCGATCCATCGTGCATTGTCTTAAAGCCATGCTAGTAACGCAACTTCACCAATGTCAAGAAGAATTATTTTAAGTTGCTTGGAGAAACCAATACTGCTTTCAGCTATAAGGCGAGTTATGTGCGCTCAGTGTTTTAAGATTTGATTGTAATATTAAAAATCCATATCAAAAAATAAGTCTGCATTTGCTTACCTTCAACCTCCAACCCGCACAAAATTGCGATTCCGTCTGATGATTCCCGTAGTACTCGAGACATTTGCTTGCACTCATTATAGGCATAATGATTTCCTGCAGCTCAACTGGCTCAGAGTAATTGAATGTTGACAGAAGCTCGTTATCTTCATCTATGTCAGCTGTGTTAAACGGACCATGGGTAATGTCGTATGAGTTGCGTTTCTTGTTGCTTTCAATGCTGCTTGGCATCTGACCCCAACCAACAGCGTAGCATTGGGTGCCGTGTTCAAATTCAATATGCTGTCTCGCTACGCAAGCATAGTTGAGTTCCTTTCCTGAAACAACAAATATGTAAGCAATACATCATATCGCACAATTTGTGCCTTGGTTTGTAGTAAGCTAGATTAGGAAAAACACAAACCCATTTGAACATGTTTGCAACAGCCATAATATTGCTAAGAAACTGACATCCTGTCTTCCGTTTTGTTATTTATCATTGGTGGCACTTTCTGAGCAACTTTAGGTATTTTGTGAAAATTTAACATTCACAATAATGCGACCGATTTTGTCGCTGTTTCAAATAGTTTAGCCACAGTACCAGTGCAAATGGTACATGCCTACAATACTTTGCAAAATCGTGCATTGCCTGAGATAATCAGTAGAACGTTAACGCAGCCCATTTCCGTTACAACGTCATAATTTATTAAATTCTAGAAAGCTTGAATGTTGTAGGATCTGCTACTAAAATAATTCATAATTTTACGTAGCTAGAACGAACAATATTTCAACAGGATAATCTGAATTCAGTTAATTTGAGTATTCACATCATCTGTTAGCATAATGTCCGTAAGAAATGATGTCATGCTTAAAAGAAACTACTATTAATATTCTTCATTCCAAGTTTTAAAACAACCGAAGTAACTAAAACGATAATGCACGGCTGGTCAAAAACTCCGTCTGCTTGCACAAATTAGGTTTCAGCTAACAAATTGAAGCATGAGCAAACTGAAGCAGGTAAACATTGCTTTGTTAGCATTATTCGCAACGGTTTGCGAGGATTTCGGCATATAACGCAGTCTAGGATACGATGAGCGATGAAGGTTTGCAGGAAGTTTGAGATGAGTTGCACATATATAAATTCGCATGTACTCTGAAATCCTAATTGACAGCATTTCCTCAGTTCTACCAAAGGAATATGGTAGTACAAGTTTCAAAGCAGCCGTTCAGCTTCATTGCTTAGTATATCCTAGCCTGCATCATTTGCCAAAATCCCGCAATCCGTTCCAGATTGGTAGCCAACTGAGCAATACAAGCCTGCTAAATTGTGCTGAAGCCTTAGCTTTTGCCAGAAAACCACTTCGTGCAAGTAGACGGAGTTTTTAACCGTCCTCACATTGTCGAGTTAGTTTTTTGATAGTTTTAAATTTAAAATGAATGTGATTGAACGAAGCCACCTATTAGACGCAACAATATCATTTCACGGACTGGTTTTAGCAGCTGATGAGAATACACTCAATATATGATTTCAGAGCATCCTGTTGAAAGGTACTTCTTTGTTGCTACGCAATACTTTCTCAAGAGCAAATCATACATAAAATGCGTAAGTTGTCAAAAGAAATGCTTTACTGTCTTGCTGGATGGAATTCTTGCGTTGCCATGCGCATTTATGTTAGTCCGCTCATGTCCGTTTGCCAAGTCGGAGAACGATTTACCCATGCAATTCGACCAGACTGAAATGAATCACACACTTTTATTACACGTGCACCTAACGACCTGTTTTGACAAAGAGGTTGCCTCACCGTTTGCAGTTTGGTAAGTTATATTTGTACAACCCAAATGGTACCACAGTGTCCGCAAATTTGTCAGTACGGTTTTCCAGTGGTACATTACAGGTCGCCCATGGGTGCACATTATTTTTGTTTCACTGGTTGCGTTATCTTTGATTGGAATGTGCATTATCTATCATATGAATATTAGAATATTTGAGGGACCTACAAATCTCAATACAATTGGTAATCCAGTCTATATACATACAAAATTTACCACCGCTCTTAGTGCGTATAGCCATCAGCAGCACCGTAAGATTCCCTCATTAGAAAATTAAAACAATGTCACGCTACATTCAGTGAAGATTCTATATATATTCGCACTGTACTACAGCTACTATCGTCCGCACTTTCGGTGAGCTGTGCAAGTATTCAAAGGTCACACATAGGTTAATGGCTTCATTTTTGCAGTACTTCAATAATATAGCGACGGGAGTAATGTTTTACGTCACATAGTCATTTGCACTTATCGGGTGATAATGAAAGTAACACTCCGACTAGGATCCACGCAAAAGATAGAGGACGCCAAACATTAGTTATCGCAAAATATGTGCATAACATAAACTTAAACTCACGCAATTCTGCAGGTTTTGCTAATTGCAATAACGCCATATCATTTCCCTTATCGCTTTCAAAAGCCTCATAGTAGGTATTAATAAACACCGTTTTGATCAAGTATTTCTCATTTGTACCGTGATCAAAGCTTTGGCGATGATTGCCCAAATAAGCGTAAAGGGATGTACCAATGGTTTTCTCTGGAGTAGACAGCCGTCCTGAAACAACAACCCAGCCGTTATCTGTAAAACAGTGAGCTGCGATAACGATCCATTCCAGTGAAACCAGCGTCCCACTGCACCAATAGTGTTCGTTTCCTTCAGAGTCTGTTGTAACCAACCGAACCTAAGCGTGTTTAAAATAAGTACGAATGGTTTATAATATTCACATGCTTTATTTAGTATTATGCATTTAGCTTTGTTTACATATGAAGAGCAATTAAAGTGAGCATTTGTCACTACTATTCTTTATTTACCTCCAGTGAATGCGATGCAACGTTGCAACAGGTTTTAGCCCTGTTAATATACATGTAGCTGATAGTAAAACCAAGTCAGTCTAGGCTTTATGTACCCAAAGGCTGCATTCTCAGCATTTCCATCGTTGACTTTAACTTTACTATTGGGTTTAGATTAAAAATGGCCAGTTTACAATGGGTAGAAAAATGAAGCTTAACTGTCATTGACCGATCAAGCAACGATTCCAAAGAGCTGGAATAACCTTTCGGGATTTGTATCCATTTAAAAGGGAAGAGTTCATAAAAATGATTTCTCAAAAATTCGTTTCAATTGGTATTGAAATTTGTTGCAAAACAATGTGCAACAGCCGATTTAAAGCCTTCCGTGAAAATAAAGTCCGCGGTCGTTTAAAGACAACATAATGAAAAACGTTCGCAATATTGTGGGTTTTGGCACAAAGTGTACGTTCCTAAGGCAACAAAAACTATTTCGTTTACGGAAAACAAAATAACAAATTAATGGAGACGTGATTTCCAATAAATACATCCACAATTTGTGGACGTCCTTTATTCGTTTAACAGACAAGACATCAGAAATACCAAAATTTGGAAACTTCAATAAATTACCCAAAGTTTTAGGAAGTCCACCTAACAAAACGTAGTGAACGGCATATATGTTACCTAAAAGAAGTATATGCAAATTCCCATAAACTTTCCTTGTAAATAGTAAACATTTAACCAAAAATTACAAGTAATGTGTACTCAGTATCATTTTTCATAGTACAATGAGAAGACGATTATTTGCAGAAGATATCATTTCGGGCTCTCTGACCACATGCAAAAGTACAAGATTTTAGCAAATGGATCACTAGCTTAAAACATGGTCTCGCAAACTCCTACCATTATGAACCAGTTCAGCATAATACATAGGGACATAAGTTTTATTCCAACAATGCAATTCGAGCGTGCCGATGAAAAAGGCACACCCGAGTTCCCGGTTTACAAATACAAAAGTGATCAACCGATTTGCCTTTTTGGACGTTATTGACATGAATAACAGTCAGCCGGATAGAGCGATCCGTTTGGCTATATGCAACTTGGATGGGGACTATATGAAAAATCCAGTAGCTTTTCTCCAGTCCAGCATAAACCTTGTCACCCCAAAACTCCGTTTCAAATAGCGCGTAGAATATGCAAACTTAAATATTTGAAGCCTGTGTTGCAATTAAAGGCTCAGACGCCGCGGGAAAATGGCTAATTTGATCCATGTTTCACGGCCGCTGGATGGAAAAGAACCAAGAGCGGCTCCCTTCCCTTTTCAGAAATAGCCACCTATCTGCAGTTGCATTTTAAAAAAGATGTTGTGACAAAGCAAGTGGAGCAACCCGTAGCCACAGTATGTCGAAGGACTCAGTGCTGTCACTCTATTTGTACATTGGACAAGAACAAAGTTAGCAACGCTTCTGATAATGCATGCCCAAAAGATTTTCGTCAAGGCATATTACATTTACCAGTTAGTGTGTAATTACTTAAGTAACTCCATCAGCAGAACGGATCGGTGTCAGCTTACGCGGGTAGTTGAGTGAATTCCAAGTGTGTTGCTGTCGTTATGTAAATTCGAACATGAGGACAAGCGTTGAGATACAAAATACAGACTTCCGCCTTTGATAGCACATACAGTGTACAGATACTCCAGTTGACTCGGCCGAAGCGTTTACAATCCTCTAACATAGCCTTAACGCGAAAATATCCAAACTCGCACCGAGCGTAGATATTAATTTCAATCTTCCTAAACTTCTATGCCAAAAACGGCGGACAGTTACACTCGAACTTCTTTGAGGTAAGTAACGCTTGCCTCACTAATTATGATTCTGCAGTGGTCTGTGACGCAATGTGCCTTCGCGTTCAAGTTTCAAGCTATCGCTTGGGCTGCATCAGTGTTTGCTTACAACGTTGCATTTTGCATGTGATCAGAGCGCACGAAATGTTATGTTCTGCAACAAGTATATTATTGCACTGTATGGAGAAGGTATTTGTTTAGCCAATGTTTATCAGTCAATTGTCAAAGCACCGCATCCTTAGGTACGTTTCGGTTTGTCCATGTTTACCTTCATTTCATGAATTTTAGCACCAGCATTCAAAGACTAAACAGCTTAGTTTGCAACAATATTCTCACTCCGATTACTGACGCAGAGTTTACTTTCAATTCAGCTAGCTTGGCAACAAACTCAATTGCTGGAACACCCTGTAATAAAACAAAAAGTTTTATTTGTTTCTGTTCAGCTGCAAGTGTATTCTTGTTACTATGAACAATGAAGGTTAGCTATTTTCTTAATAATTGGTAAGACACATAGGAAGAGGAGATATTCTGATTGCGTGGAACTTTATCTATCTATATGAATTCAACCTACTTGTCAGCTTTTATCTGAGGTTTCAGTACCCGTAGAACACACATTCAAACTACCACTACCCAACAAACATACTTAGTTCGTTAAGTAAGCCGTTACACCCATTTTATGACTTGCTACAGTGATTTGTGTAATATTACCAGATCGCAACTAATTTGCGAATTTGCAGTGTGACAAATATTTATGTGCGATCATCCGATCATTTCCCGTTTCTTTCTATTGCTTCCATGCAAATAGCTGACTGCCCAGGTAAATGCTGCACTTAAAGTATTAGTTTCGTACCTGCATTTTACCACATGATCATTTAATCTGGTGCAAAAATTATCTAACATTATTTTTAACGTAATACATTAACATTTGAACTTTTCAGCCCAGTATAAGTTCTACCTGTATATACTAACGTCACTGGACATGCAAACCAACATTATCCAACAGTTATTTACGTCTTTGTTAGAAATGGTAAAACAGTAGCTGAATAAACAAATAAATATATTGCAGATCACTTATGAATGTGAGAAGTTCTTCCATAGGCGTATAAACTCAAACAATCGTATTCTTTTTATGCATTTATAAGTAAAATTTAACTTTTGGCAACAGATGGTTATTGTAACGGCTTTACCGAATTTTCCTACATGCTTTTGGATTAGTGGTTCCCACAATCACATGAAAGATGTTCGGGACAGGGCAACATAAAATGTAAGAGTCTGTGGTCCAAATGGTTATGTGCAGGTGCTTTTCGTCATTCGGTCTAGAGCCATCCACAACTTTCTTCAAAGCTTTATCCAAGGTTTTTGATGTCCCAAACATGCGCTCATTTGAATGTAAATGCCAACTAAGCACAAGTTCACAACTACGTACTGTAGAGCATGCGCTTATATTTCGTGCATCTTTGTTCCAACTGAGGCATTTAAGCAGTCTATAAAAACTTTGACCAGTTAGGAAGCATTTTATGTGTAAGTTGAAGGTGCACATGCCGTCTTTAAGAACATTAACGAAAGCAGTTATTTGTAGGAAGTTTGATCTTCACAGCCCACATCCAAACATAACGATTGCAAGATATACAGCAGTGGGCTGCATGAATTGCAACGATGACACTTGAAGTTACTTTCGGCCAACAAGTTGGCAATACTTTCATGTATCACTGATATATAATACGAATGGCATTACTTGGTGCATAACACAGAACAGTTGCTTAGCTAAACTATCGATTGTGTAAATCAGCTCAAACTCACCAGCCATGGCCATGAGTTCGGTGTTGTTCCTTTTTCTCCAGTAGGGTTAGAGTCAGTGTCTTCGTTCGCCCTTTGAATTCCACAGTTTTCGAGCATACCTGTTAAGAAAATAAAGAGTTTCCGTTTACAAAGAAATACTGGCCCACATATTCTTGACTATGCATGTTTGAATCCATGATAAATCACGTCCGAATAGAGCTGTGGCTACAACCACAATCAATACATTATTGTCGATCATATGTGTCAAGGTGCTGCCACTGTTTCTATGTACTCCTGCCTCGCTGCGCAATATGAGTTGTCAGAGTGGGTAAATCACTGATATTGAACTTAAGGTTAGGCTGATTTCACGAACAGCAACAGCGTACAGCAGTACGGTTAAGGCAGGCTTTTATGCCATTTGCGTCTAATTTGTTTCACTACTGAGAACCGAAACATTGCTCCTACCCATTCTCAATGCCTCCTGTGCAAAATTGCCTGATTTCGACTGCAATAAATACACATACTAGCGATCGTATTTTCAGAACACCAACTTGTTTCTGCCCAGCGATTGCCTAAACCGAGATCGGAAATTAATGCTCGTCAAAATTTTGAAGCTGTCATCCAATTTATTTGGCGGTATACTTATTTGTTGTTGCAGGGAAATACAATACAAATCTGTGGACGATCAGGCAATGTAAGTCACCGATTCGCTATGCTGACGTTTGCGGCTTAGATACGTTAGCATGTACCATGTGATAACCGTTTCTTCTCTGTTGTTTAATATGTCCATGGACTTCCGTCTAAGCCCGCATTTTGCTTTAAGCTTAATTCTGATTTCTAGACACCGTAAGGACAGGATTTCGCCGTCAAGTATTTCCTTATTTTCACTCTTATTCTTGTGTGTATCGATCAGGATATATTGGAACATCCATCGTGAGCCTGTCTGAGATAGCCACGGCAGCACTGCTCCTCTTAGCTGTATAGTGGATTGACCAGAACAGCGGCAAGCGCCGTGCCTGCATATTTGGTCGCTTCAAACCAACAAGTCAAAACACATAAGGCATACCTTCCCATCTACCACGGATCCAGTTGAGGTACACGGTCGGTCAGATTTTATCTAATGGCACATACGAAAGTCGTACGGTCACTAACCCTACCCCGGCCTCCTAAGGCGGACACATTGGCGCTTACCATAACACACCTATGATTGCTGTGGGACCAATCACCTATCTTGGGCACTTAGTCCAGCTAGGCTTCCAACAATTGTACCCTTATCTACTATTTATATATCAAAGGCATTCTTTCTGGTGTAGTAGCCTAATGATTAACCACTGTAAACCATGCTGGTTTGCTAACTCTTTTTCTGATGTTTGCGCTTAAGATGTTTTATCATTTTCATAGGTTTCAAAAATAAACGGGCACATCCTGATAGTCTAAGCACCCGTCAGCAACACGTGCAAGCATTGGCTGCTATAATTCACTGTAAGTGTCCTATGAAATATCCACATCATCGCACCTACCAAATGATGCGGTGAAAGCCAACCCTGCGTACCAGAACTAGTACGCGCAACGGAGAAAATTATGGTCGATATTTTACTGATAGACACTCAATTTGGAACAAATGATCTTTTC
Organism: Dicrocoelium dendriticum; assembly: GCA_944474145.2. Taxonomy (NCBI): domain Eukaryota; kingdom Metazoa; phylum Platyhelminthes; class Trematoda; order Plagiorchiida; family Dicrocoeliidae; genus Dicrocoelium; species Dicrocoelium dendriticum. Next base: position 50,804,897 of record OX104071.1, read on the forward strand.
GCTATAATTAGCAACTATATATGTCACACAAAATACCTGGCTACCCGAACATCCTACTCATGATGTCAGCTGGGTAGTTCGAAAGTAAGACATTCCATCAAATTGTTCAACAGTAATGTTTGAGGACGTTCTTGGTTTTCGCCTGATAGGATGTCTTCCTATAGAAAGCCAAAAATATCCGCTTATCAAACTTAGGACGTGGTGAATGTGACTCGCCAAGAACTAAAGACACTGCCACGTAGAATTCTGGATAAATCTAATTAATACACAAACTTCAACCGACTATCGCTACATCGCCGACTTTAGAAAACAGTCATGAATACAGCGGCACGCTTACAAGCTCAAGCTACAAAGCTACACATATACACAAGTACATACACTTCCATAGGCACATGCACTGTTATGGCAAACATGAATTTTTGTACATTTTTATTCACACCTTGTTATCACGACATGAATATGCCTGATAAGGCGTGTCACGCGTTGTCGAGAATAAAACGATTATGTAGATATACGCGGAGCCAATGCGCACTAGCATACCGTACAACATTCAGACAGACCTTGTTGCGCTGTACGTAAAAGCGTTCCTAAAAGGTGGATGCTAAACTACGCTATGTCCAATTTGCTTGCAGTTTTAACAATATGATCGTGACAAATTTGGTGACTATTTAGGTTTGGTCCACCATGCCATAAGTATACTTTAGAGGCGTAACTCAAATCGCAGAGAAGTTGGAAAGGCAATCAGCCCCGGCTATAAAATTTGGGAAGAACCAGTTTGTAGGCGATTTTATAATAACGCTTCTGTTTATGATCACAACTTTACCCAAAATGATACCTGTCGTTCAAATTTTACAATACTTATCCAAACTAGGATGCTTGAAAAATAAAACGTACTATTACGCCGGTTAACACCCGATATATTGACTTTGGTTACTGATAATCAGTTACTTTAACCTTGATTCTTTAGTCGCGGACGACAACACGAAACATCTGATATTGCCGTGTTTTACCCACTTAATTACCACAAATGCAGAATTTGTCACGTCATATAAAAGATAAAACAATAAAAATGGTTGCCATCGCTATGCGCATACGGTTCCCCACGAGCGGTGATATTGAGTCAGGACATTGAACATAGTGGTTGCAAAGCCAGTGGATACCTGACCAAACGGTTTTAGAGTGTGCTCACATGAATAAATTGTGTCTATCATGAAATAAGTAAGCTGGTTTTCAAAAGCAGCAGTTGCTTAGATCCCGCAAACACTTGCTTAAATTGTTAAATAGTGGCTTTGCCGATGTTTTAATAGAAGGTTCATAGAGCTGCGGTTGACAGTCAAGGATCATTTCGGTTTATACCATCAGCAATCCTTCATCACCCTCAATCATATATAACACAAATGTATTCTACACAAGATGCATCAAATACAGCAAGCGTACAGTTAAGGGGATATGTTATCGCATGATTGCATTTTTCAAACCATTAACCCCCGGAAACTCGGCATTCCACGTCACGGACTGGAAAGCTAGAAAGTCTTTAAGATACTTTTAGGTGGATTGGTACTAGCCGTACCTGCGAAACACTATGTGAAGGGGAATCCAAAATGCATGCACATGATATATTTTTAGTAGTCACCTAAGCATTCACATTAAGTCAACTAATTCCTCATCGTCAAACTCAATCAGTAGGCTTAAACTAGTCTGGAAGAGCACCAGACGCTGGCTTTTCGATGTTCTGTTTCTTGTCAGTGGAGCGACTCCCGGCGGACCCCTGCCGGGTACCCTTCACTTGACTTCAAGATGTCAGCAGATAGTGCTACTTCGCCCAGGGTGACAGCAGCAAGCCTGCATGCTTGACAGTTTACCGTGTTATAGCCCGGCTCGTCTTCTACCGAAATGCCAGTTACGAGATGTACAGAGAAAAATGGCTAACCTCACGAGCTAGGAATTTCCGCATAGCGCCTATGTACCACATATGAATTAAAAGCTAAACGGACAGGTTTTATAATACTGATAAGTATCAGCGAATTTACTTTTCTAAGGCTAAAGTGATCGCGCTCTGTTCGTAGATACACTGTTGTTTAATAAAAAGACCTTTCTTTGGAACGCTAGCGGCTATTTCGAAGTGTCCTATAGATCTTGTCATCTATGCTTTTAATACAAAATTTACCTTCTAACCGCCAAATCCCAAACGAAAACGTTTGCATCCTTTATGGCAACTATTAGCGACGCGGAGACAACGTTATTTTACAGTAATATACAATGATGCCATATATTATCGCCAACTTGTCTGCGAGAATTCTTGAAATACAGGATTCTAGAATGTTTAGTTTAAATGATTGTACAATATTCACGTGTGTTCCGCTGTTTTAAATGTGTTTTTGTGTGTATAAGTGCCTGTGAAACTGCAAAAGCCATATTAAAATTCAGCGTGCCAATGTCCAGATATTAGAGGAAAATTCGGGGTACTACGATAACACGGTTTTTAGGACCTGATTTCTGACATTAGGAATGCAGTAATTATATGAACAAAATTATTTAACACATCATGTCGGCATAAAGTGAAATATTATTTACTAATTTATCTTTGTGATAAGCCCATTTACCGCAGTACTAAAGATCATCTACGCATATAATTAATGAATATATTTAATCCCGCTTTCATTCGGTGTAAAAAGCCCAAGTCAGCCTAACAGTTTCCTCTAATCCCAGTCCATAACACTACCAGCTAACGAATTTCAGTTATTTTGAGCAGATCTGCTTAGTAATTGCAAATTTTCACATTACTGTTGTGCAACATTTATTAAACTACCAGGATATGACAATTTTCACCCTATTTATATATATGAGCTAGAATGCATAAACGTTTTACCACCGAGTTCATAGATACTATTCAAACTTAAACAGTTCCATGGATTAAAAAATGCTTTTATTTCTCACGGTAAATTGAACCAGTATTTCTTTATAATGTAACACGCGTTGTTTCTAAGAAAACCCTAAATCAAATGTGGGTAAACGAAATGCCAATCAAGCAAGAAGTTGGTTATGAAGTTGGGAAATTAACGCAGGAAAAGCGATAAAAACAATAAGAATACCATTGCTTAACCCTGCTCAGACCTCGCAACTCCGAAGAACATAACATTTATTTTATTTATCTAGTTTAATTTGTTTTATCAGCGTTGCTCTGCATTCAGTGGAAGTGCTTAACCTGTGTAGCTAGTAGGACCTACAGGTTTAATCCAATTAAACACATAAAGATTTATAAGGAAGCCTCATGTAATATATGGGATGGAATTATTCTGTTTAATGAAAGATTAGTAAGAGTATCATATTGACTGGTAACTGCATTTTAGGATATTTTGATGAAACCTATTATGCCAACGCTTAGTGAGCTGTCATAGAACACTAATCGTTCGTATTTCTTAACCTGTAAGCCTACAACATCGTTATTAGGAGGCATGGTTTAAACTCATATCTACATATGAACCGTGGACGTCATTAACATGGCCACTAGACGATTCGCCCTTATTTCGAAAGGTATATTTTTCCTACTCACAAGGAATTTTAACAATCTTCGCATCCAAGTCTACTGTAGCAGGGCTATAAATAAACTGCCCCCAGTATTGTGACAGTTATTTTAAATACCATTCGCAGTATTTCTAGTTTCCTTCCAATGGAATTGTCGCCAACTAACGTTGGTTGACAACGAAGCTAAGTGTTGAAAAATATTAAAACATAGACAATCAAAAACCAAATTTTTCTGTTTTACGTTTGGCTTATTTGAAAATTTTCCAAAGTTTTTTCTCTGTGGTTTGGTTACTGGAAGGCAGTTCCATCTAGAAATTCCATGCTATGAAAGGCATCATGTTATACAAAAATAAGTTTAACGTAAATCTTTTGACCACATACTAATATTATAGTTTCCTTAGAATAAGGAACCAGCGAACACTAGCTTGAATGCGGTGGTAAAATACAACACTTTTTAGCTACTTAGTAAATCAAACGGTAAAATAGTAATTAGTTTAAAAAAGTGTCTGTTTCCTACAGTCACGTGTAGGTTTCATCTGTTAAATCACACCGGCCAAAATAGTCAATAATCTTCAATGGTTTGCATCTAAAAGAAGCCGGTATTTAGATTGATTGTGTAATATTTTAACAGCTCATTTATCTCTCATAAACACCATGTTGGTTGGACGAAATTCGTTTTATTTACAGTATGGTTCCAATTTAATAAACCTATTACCCCTTCGCCTTGATAATACCTATCCATAAGACGCCTACGCGAAAGAGTTAAACCTCATTACTAACTTATTATATTTGCAGTATTGCTCGCGGTTATCAGGCATTTGGCAGTAATATTTAATTAAGTCATATTGCCAGTATTCGGTGTGAAAGATTAGAAACCTCATCCGCAAAAACAAATTTCGGTTCATTAAAGCAATCCTTTTTCTTACAATCTACACTAAAACATTTTAGTGTGATGTCTTAATACGCACCAAATTTAACCTACACATTTGTTTGAGCAAGTTTACACTTAATGCAGCTCTAACCTTAAAAAAGTATTTCTGTCTGTCCACTAACACTAATCTTAGGTTATTGGAACAACAATGGAGAACAGTACATCATGAGCAGCAAGCATTTAAATGCTATAATTTAGCGGTGCAAAGCATAAACACTCCGGGTATTATAAGTTGGCTAGATTAATACCCAATAGTTACAGTAGGATACCTGCGCTTATTGGTATAATAACATGAGCTGCTAGATGTATTTATATTACTAGGCTGCGCTAATCCAAGCACTAAACTGCCACTAATTGTTTAACAGAATACCGGAAGGTAACAGAATTGTCACTAGCATATTTTGCATAAAACTATTTATTGGAGAATATACATAGAGGAATAATAGTCTAATATGGCGTAAAATAGAAGTCGCATTCCCAATTACACTGGCGTTAAAAAACAAGTTATTATCTGAGTTAGGCAATCGCTTGTTTACTAAAGAACGCATAAATCTCAATGCGATGTTTTTACACCATCAATGATTAGTAGTTTGAATGCAAATCACTGTAGAACAGGGATGCGTGTCTCAACTATTTTCCTCAATTACTTCTGATATTTCCACGCCAACACATCAGGTATCCACAACTATAAAAATGAGTTTCTTTCGCCTGTGATTGATTGCCTATATTTCATAGAATACTTAATTCCACTTACGAATTAAACCACGGATATATATATATATATAGATCGGTTCTACACAAACATTTATGTTAGACCGTAGGGAAAAGTCACAAATGAAAGTTTAAATTACCGAATTCTCTCCAACATTATTGTGTGTATCATAAATGTGATTTAGTTGTTTTGTCTAAAATACATGTAAACCAGTATTAGTCAATGCAACACTACCCTAGTTAGCACATCCGCTCTTTATCTTCGTTAACTCCGAAACGGTATTTTATCCTACAATCAGCCGTTGAATAAGCATCTGTGTATGAGACTCTTTTTTGATTCAAATTGACACCAAATTATTAGACATTAGCGGAGTGAGCTAATTTTCAGTCTACATATAAAGAATGATGTCATTAACTTTGACCGAAACAAGATCATATAGCATGGCAATGTAATGTTCGCCACGTAGCATACATGGTTAATAATGTTTCCAAAGCATGTGAAAATCGTTAAAATTTCCGTGGATATCGTAGACATTCAAGCATCTCGTGCACACTTTTGAAGTAAACCAAAGGAACACAGGCGGCGATTAGTAGCAGAATAGCACAAAACGCCTGCGGCGTTTTAAACCGCGGTATATATTAGGACTGTGTGAATAATACCTGCACTTGACAACGAGTAACCTGTAATTAGTCAAGTATTATTTCAATCTCAGAAGTGAGAGATACTCACCATATGTTATACAAGTTTTCTTATTCTTACATATGCGCGTCACTTCGTAATATTTACTAGGACAGCGTCTTGCACCTGATTCATTGACATCGGATCGCTTCCAAGACCCGTCAGCACATTCACGGCGTCGACGCTGAACACAATCAAGCGGATCACATTTGGACCATTTGGACAATTTTCGGTAGCGCCCAGTGGGAATGGTTAGGCTGTACACGAATGTGTGCTCAGAAGTAGCAGATTTTAAGGAGGCTTCCTTAAGCTAACAAAACAAAAGAGAAATTCAACCAAAAAATGAAGTGAATTCTTGCTCACTTTAACACAGGTTATTTAGTGCCAGGGTAAATCTGCGCTCTCTGTTGCGCACTTACTTTGGCTATCGAAATTAGCATGGTAAATACTCTCAGGGTGAAAGTTAGTTCAAACTAGCTATTTACCTTGCAGTTATGTTCGCTAAGTTAAGCTGTAAATGCAATTGCTGACTTCAACAAGCTCATGTTTACATAAATTACTTTTTTCGTTTTTTTCAATTGCATGCATCTAGGAATTCTTAGTTTGATAAATGTTGAGCTCATTAAACATATGGAAATATAAATTGCGTATCAACATAAAGTGGTAAGTAGAATGTTTGCGACCGAACATGGGTCACTTGTTTAATTATATTTCTCCGAAGCCCAAACTGGAGTAAGTATTGTAGCTGTAGTAAAGAGAAATTTAGGCAATATCCGACCAACTACTTTCATCATGATCACTTAGGTGTACAGCTTTTGATAAACTGCAGCTTTTTAACTAAGGTTCGTTGACAGTTCTTGTTTCTGCTTCTGAGCTATTTTACAGTTGTTCATTAGTGTTGTTCATGATTAGACTGCTTGCGTTCAATAACGCACATAGACTAAATTTTATGTAAAACGTTTGTACACTTTGCGCTAACTGGCAGCATACGAAAAACCTTACATCCATCTACAACTCTAGAATATATCGGACATTTTAGGATCAAGCAATATGAGTTGCCATTACGCTCTTAGATCCCGTGTACTCACCTTATCGGTTACGTGCTCAATAACCTCAATCCTAGGTTTCGTATTTTCAACCAGCACCAACGCTTCCAAGTTTCTCTGGGTCGACGCGGTTACCCAGATGTCTCCGCGTGCTTTACTACCATATTTACCATATCGGAGGCTGGCAGTGCTCCATATATTTGTCGAGTATTCACCGAACAAAGCAAATACCACCACCACTGTAATCGACAGTACGTTTTGCATCGAGAGGAGACAAGCGGATTTCGAGTGGCTGAAGTCTAGGTAACAGGTTATTATATGGCACATATTTACCCCAATCCTCTCTATGCGACCGTTTGTGACCAATGCACAACACAGTGTGGACACAAAAAACACGAATGAGTGAAAAATTGCTTAAACTAACTTCGCTCTACGTGAACATATTTGCATAAATAAATCGTTAAGAATTGTGCCATGCAAATTAAGATAGTCTAATTTTTACAGGCACATGAATAAAGCTAATTTTTAGACGTAGTGTATGGGAGTCCATATGAAAATCGGATCGGTACAATTCTTGGCCCATCCAATCAACGGCTTCGTGACAGATCATGGTTTATTTGCAGCTTGGCGCATAGGAGCTGGGATTTTTAAACTGAAATTCAAGAGGCATTTTGCTGCTATATTACGGCGAATGTATGCAAACTTTGGCCTTATTTTAACTACTACTTTTTTAAGCGAGGCACCTAATTCATCTCCTTTGCTAAGTCATTTTTATAGCAAAGGCATTGCAAATTATCTTCCGCCATTTTTGTTTAACAGAGGTATATTCAGTTAGTTTCCTGACTTTTATTGACCACATTGGTAGACTCAGCGGTACAATGCTTCATAACCCTAATGTATACGCCACTTCGGCCAAACAAATGAACTGCTGTAGCAGGAAGGTAAAGCAACTAGGACTAACAAGTCCATAGGATATTGTAACGATTGCAAATGTGACGGGAAAGTGACAACTTGGCTTTGTTGGCTGCACAAGTTACCCACGTCAAAACACATTTATTGCGTGTACACATATTTCATAAACTTGGTAAGCACATTGTTTGCGTTTCGTAAGCACTTGATGATGGAAATAAATACCACGTTATGTATATGGTGTAATATGTCGTCGTCATTGTTCTTAGTGCGTGTCTTGTGGGCACTTAAGACAAAACAAAATGAGCGTTTCAAAGCTGACTACTTCTGGGAAAACGAAAATTCCTGCCGCAAAATCCGCCTTCTTTAGGTGGCAAGTTTCAGTCGGCTGTTTCTCACGTTCTTGTTGCGGCATCATTGCATAGGGTGGTCGCCGACATAGCAGCGGTAAATCTGGCAAAGGAAAATAGGCCTAGGCTGTGGACGGCAATGACTTCCAATGCACACTCTTAAGACTTTAGTTTTAGCTGATGTGTCAGTTAGAACAAATCCCTATATCCTTAGGTTGCTTGTTGCTAGGATACTGCAATGTCAAATTTACCAGACCTGTATCTCTTGTCTACACGTGGCCTTACACATGTATTGAGCATTAGCATGCATTTGCGTGAGTATCGACTCGTGCGAACGTCCTACGTAAGCGACCAACGAGCCTGTTCCCTGCTTTTGATATCATAACGAATCTTTCAAACCTCCAAAATCATTTTGCATCACTACTTGCTGATCGCCCAGTTGTAAGGCGCTCTTCAACAGATGCCTTCAAGTTGCATATGCCTTAGAGAATAAATAAATGAAGTTATACTAGGCGTGACGGGGCACGTCTAGAAAAGCGTGACCTGTAGCCCAAGTAAACAATCCAATGATTCTTACAGGTGTCCTCATCGGAGCACTGCGCTTAGCTTCTTTGGAAAAGCTACATTTCCTGACATTAAATTTCAGAACAAAACATGTATTGTCTCTCTGAATGTCTATGGACTTAAAGTAAGAAATTTTGTAAGCAAAACGAACAGATATCAATTGGCACGTTTGTTAGTTATAACATGGTTTGATGGCATTGGCATGTGAGTTACTACTAGCTTTTCCGTGAGCGTGTAATCTTCGGTAATTGAGTAAAATTAGCATCATATTGAAGTTTTATTTAGCAGTGTTTATTGTTGAACAAAACTGTTTTATGCTGGTATAATAACGGCCAATTTTGAAAGAAAACGTTTCATTACCTCCCAGTGAAGGCTATAAAATCCGTTAGAACAATACAACCACATCTCCAATTAAAAGGTCCCTGTTTCACGTTAACTTTACAGATAGTAATATAAAGCTTAACCTTTCAAGTGTCTTATAATCAAGTGTCTAAGCAACCAAACGATGCTGGTTAACTCTACCATATCAAAGAAGCACAGTTGACTGTATTAAACTTATCACATTTCTTGTCATGCAAAAGACGTCTGACCATGTATCCTATATGTGCCTTTTGATTAATCTAGGCAAAGTATGACATTTCCGATCCCCTACTTTTTCTTTGTTCAATTCACACCTTACCGACAGAATCCTAGCAGTCATAATAACAAAAGCACACATGCTGTCTCATCCTGGGGGAATGTAGCATCATTTAAGGGAGCTTTACGGAACTACTGTTTCCTGATTTACATACATGACACGTTTTTTGTTATGACCTACGGTAGGCTCTGCATGTTTGTGGATGTTATATAGGTGTGTAAACATTTGATCCTAGAAATCAAGCGTCCATGCTTGGAAATACAGTAAGGAACTTAAATGAACTTCAGGATATTGTTGAACTTTAAAGTGTAGTTCTCCGACGAAACGACTAATATCACACTATACAATTAGGATCTAAATTGTCAAGTACTAATATGCTTCGATAAAATCCTTGCACGTGGTAATAAATGAATACACTTACGTCCTCAATACACCGTCATTCTTAACTTCTCCAGACACATACACTATTGTCAAAGCCAGAAATGATAATGCACTTTTGCTCATACTCTTCAAATTTAATGTGGCTAAACTTCGACTGTACAAGACTTGTATATTCCAGGTGTAGGATTGACGCTTTTTTCTATTCGGCAGTGCAAGGCAGGGTGACACATCGGCACTAGGTCGGGTTCAGTATGCCTTTACAAGACAGATCCTGGGTTCTGCGCAGATGTTAACACACTCCTAGTGCTACAAATTGGCGATGTTAAATCCGCTAGGGCAGCGTAGAAAAAGGTTAAACATAGCGCTTTTTTACGATTTGAATCATCGGTGCATGCAAACGCATGAATATTCCCCAAAGATTCAATAATATGAATACGAACTTTTCGGTGACTCAACGCATACCTGTAGTAGAAATGCTGCGAAACTACATGGATGTAAAACGTTTACTCAATAAATGGTCAGAAATTTGCAAATGCTTATGCAGTCTATTAGATAGTGTGCATGATCCGTGCAGGAATAAGTAAATTTCACTTAGTTCCAAAAGATTTGCGACACACCCAGTTTACTATGGCGGAAACAACGGTTTATCTGAAGGAATCAAAATGCGGAATTTGTCATGTCCGTTATACACCAGGGTCGTACAGTAAAGCCTCAAATTTCCAGGCTAAGCTACGTAGTGAAAATGGAGTTCATTTCCGTTACCAAACCTTTAAACTTTCATTAACTTCTCGCCTTACTCAGCCATGCAAATCACAAGACTACAGTTCGTGTAAGTTACCAAAATTAGTCTGCTGGAGTAATTTCTGAAGCTCGTTAAGTGAATTAACTTGCGCCTCTTGCCATCCCGAATGGAAATTATTTGGATGAGTTTTGGTTACTGTGAAGGATTTTCTTAAAGCACCCTTAACATATATTTTGAAGGCATTTGTCTAGCTGCAAACACCGTTATGATTAGGCCGGAATCAAACGTAAAATTATAATTACGTCAAATTGTAGTTGGTAGGACAAAGTAAAAATGTTGGCAAGTGAACTAACTTCATCTGAAACGGGACGACTTCCAGTCACTAAGAATGGATTTCCAACATGCCCTTTAAATATACCGCAAATACACTCACATCGATTGCAAAGCTTTCAGCATTGAGCCTAAAGCTTCTCCTAAATAGTATGTACGCTTTACTATAGCCGTTAATCTAAAACTGAAATTATTTTTGTATGACCAAATTCCGTAAAATAAGTGTCATTTTTGTGTCGCTAGGGCACAAATATTCCTAATCCTTGACCCTCAATGGTCACTCGCGATAACCGGAATTACGACTTTCGTAAAGTGGTAACGCATCTGAAGCAAAGGATGGACATGCTAAAGATGTAACAACTTAGTTAAGCGCATACTTAGAGAGACACTGCTATTTATTTCGTTAGGGATTACGAAATAATTGTCGGCCAATTGACGATATAGGGGATACATCCCTAACGCACCCAAACAAATAGCTGCCTCGAACATGATAGGATAAGCTAACAACCACTTCGCATCTAGGTATGTTTACTCATTACATGCTGCTAAACACATCGATATAAACTTCACTATTTTATCGAACATTTTACCCATATAATTGCTAGACACCAAGTTGTGAAGTGCACTTTTAATATACCTCATCAGGTGTTTATGATTGGAATACTGAAAGCCAAAGCAGGATATCGAATGAATCCTTCGGACAGTGCACTTTCGGTTATAGTCTTCTAAGAGGAATAAAAAACACAATCAGCTCACCAGGTTTGTTCTTTAAATAACAAATAAATTCCGCTAGATGGGCTGTTGGTGTAGATTGTCAGCCGCAACAACGAATTCCTTTGTTATTCACCTCCGATTGTGTTGACATGTAAGCTGCTAAAGTGATTATTTATTACTCCTAATTTTATAGGTAACGAACTTGTCATTAAATTACTAAGCTAGGAGAACAAATCAAAACTTTAACTACTAACCCGAGCTACAGGTATTCCAAACCATTGCAACATACTTGTTTATGGCGAAGTTTCGTCACAGCCCAACTAAGGTAGGCAGCTACTGCACAGCAAGAAATTCGATAGGGGGCCGTTTTGTCCTACTCGGCCGGGTTGCGCGAATCCACCAAAAAATGAAGAATTCGAATCAACGATCACGCTTTTAGGAGGCGGCTGGTAATGCCACTGCACATCGAGTGACGACGGCGATACCCCATTACTGCTGTCAAACGGCGACCCAGCGCAATCCGTCTCCCACTATCATGCCTTGTACATACTTGCAGAGGACACCGCAGTACACCAAGGACGGGTCCAGTTGCAAGCTGTCACCAATAGAAGTGGCATGCAAGCAAATGAGGCGCTAACTGATTCTTATTGAGTCGCTTGGGAATTTATTTATTTTTGCTGAGCTTTTATCACCGCTTTTCCAAGGTAGACAGCCACCATACATCCAAGAAAGTGCTGAAAAGCCGTTTGCTCTAATTCGTACACATGACTACATGAAAGCCGAATGATGCCGGAGCCGAAGTGAGTAACTCACTTTTGCGAGCCAGCGATTTATAAACGCGTGCCGAAGTTTACTGAAGCGGAAATCAATGTATGGTGTCTAACTGGTACATGGCACAATTCCAAGCTTCAATATAGTGCATGTTTTGTTGCACAGAAAAATGCTGGCTTTCAAAATTATGAGTTGCCTCCAAGCCGCCAAAAACCGAGGTGGCATGCAAACTGCTGTGACGATTAAAGAAATAATTATAATACATTTACAATCAAACAGGTGGTGCATGCCCGACGGAGTGTTGATTACTTAGGACAAATAGAAGACTTTTTAGGGCTATTGCAACGGCGACAATTGAAAATTGTTCAGGCGCCAAACTTTGATGTCTTACAATTTGTACAAACATAAAAAGCATAGCTTGATGGTTGTAAGATATGGACACGTTTGTATAAACATAAATAGTCTAGCGCACTTTGTAATAAAACAGGATTCACAACTATAGCAAGTATTACGGTTGCTATACTAGAAAAGAACTGGTGGATTACAAGAGCAATAGTAATACACCAAGTTCTTGTGAAGGTATTGTAACAACGAACTGCGGAAACCAAGAATGTGAGTTGGCCATGAAATGTGCAGGCGCAGAAGTACCGTTATAATGCGCATCTCAAAAATGATGCAATATAGCTTCTGACATTTGCCAGCATGAAATCATGGATAGTGATTTTATTCGGTGGCGACTTACATCCACCATGTCGCAGTGCTGTTAAACGGGCATCTCTGGCTATATATAAGGAAAACGCTCTTAAGGCGCAAACGCACCATATCGTGGAACAATGCCGTTTTGATGGCAAGGTGTAACTGACAATGAGCCTCCTTTAGACAGCCTCAAATTTGAGACTGACAAATACCTGAACAAATTCTAAATTTAAATCCGGATTATTCGCCGTGACTTTCATTAGGGAATTGGCGGAATTCCTTACTGCAACTATTTGCTAAATATTTGGAGTTAACTTGAAGCGGGTCTTCTTTCAAGTAAGTGGAAAATAAATGTAGTGAAGCAAATGTATATAAGTGGGAATCTTTAAGTTCCCATGAACTAGCGACCGATTTGCTTGTTATCAATTATCTGTAAAAACCTTGAAAGCAAATTGTAACAGGCATTGCATCTTCACCTAGATAAATTGAACGTCATCTCTCCTGCTCAGCGCAAATGTCGTAATTACGCTCCTGCATCCTCAATTTGATTGTTGCCCTAGAAAATTAGGCGAAATCACTAGATACCTGCCATCTCCTAGATGTTCTTTTGTTGCTTTTGGTAGTGTTTCTCAGAGTTCTACACAAAAGACTCCTTGGAAAGCTCCAGTGGATTGCCATTTCTAGTAATTTTCGCGCCTGGATAGACGATTACCTAGATGACCGTAGTATGAAGGAGAAATTTGTCAAGGTCGTCTCTGGTCATATTCGCATGAACAGTAGTGTTCCACAGTGGTGTGTTCTTTGTCACATACTCTTCAAACCTTCAACAACCACCTCCCGGAGGTGTTTAAGTAGTTATTGTTTAGGCTACGCAGATGAGCCTAAACTCTGGTCAGAAGTATCAAAACTTGAATGTATTGACAAGTTGCAATTGACGCTTGATCTGCCACAGGATTGGTCTCTCAGGTTGCAAATGCCTATCAATTGTAATAAGTGCTCTGTTATTCCGGTCGGTGATACAAAACCTTTCGGTGTCTAACACATTTGTGCTATTCTGCTAAATATTACGGCACCTGAGAAGGATTTGGATGTATTTTATTCTCCGAAACTAAGAACAACCCATCAAGCGTTATAGAAATAACCTCTGCCAACAGGATGCTCGAAGCCACACGAAGGTCAATAAACAAAATGACACCGAAGAACTTCAAGCTTTTCTTTTCCTTCCATGTTCTTCCAGTGCAGAAATACGGGCTACCTGTCATACACCTATGCATAAAATTTGAAAGTGAGTTGTTCGTGTAGTTTCAGAAGCGCGTATCAAAGTCTGGGTCAGTGTTACGTGTTTTACCTTATTCACGTCGTCTCCAGCGCATGAACATATTTTCCATTGTATACCGTCATTGCAGTAGGGATCTGATTTGTACTAAACGCAAATTAAGGTGTAATCTGGGTAAGGAGGTGCAACTCAACGCAGATTGTTTGACACAGGGCCACAGTTAGAAACTATGTAAACCCCGGAGGCATTATGCCCAGTCCGAGGTCGCGCTTTCCCCAAGGGTAGTAAATAGGTGGAGAAAACTCCCTGAATACGTGGTAAGTGCCCAGACAGAGGACTATTTCAAATAATGTTTGGACGAAAATGTGCTGCGCACTCCTGCATTCCACTGCTTTTGGTGCAGAAGCATGACTTAACGATTACACATGTCATCCAGCTAGTGAACGGAAGGTGATAGAGCTGACATAGTTTTTCCGTTACGCTCTCTACAAATATGAAATTTAAGAATGCTATGATAATTGGCTCAGTTATTCTCAGTTAAGTTCGCAGAGATATTCCGCTGGCTGACGCAGGTTGGATGACGGCCTGGTTCATCCTGGATCCCGCACTGTTTTTACCGAATGATAAAGACTAATTGATAGGTAGGTGATGAAATAACGATTTTTGGAAAGTGATTTATTGGTCATCTGTAGAGGCGCGTAGTATTTCTATGGAATATGTATTAAGACACCAAGTTGAACTATTTTTAAAAAGCTGATAAAGGCCGAACCCAATTTTTCAGGCACTGAATTATAGGAAATTGACCAGAAAAAGTAATCGGAAGTCCTCCGAAAGTTTTAAAAAATACATCGCTAATACTTGGATCCACGATCAAGCGAAAGAACAAAGGTACTAAAGAATAACTCCGGAAGTGTGGTAAGTATACATTATTTATCCAGTAGCGAAAATGATCGAACACGATTGTTCAAGTCTTAGTAAAATTAGCAATGATTCGTGATTGGTTCAATTCAAAACGGCATATAATCGGCTGGAAAATCTGCCTTCTGCATTTTACGCGAAACGTCCGTGTAAACTTTGTTTAAATAAAATGACATTGGGATGACCCAGTTTTGGAAATATGTAATAACGATATTTGTAGACATCCTGCACCTAATTGTTCAGTTCCCCGAAGAATAGTATGTTTCCAAGATAACGGTAGTGTTACAGGACGTGGTGTGTTTTCCCCCGGCAAGCATCCTCCCTAAAAAAGGCCACAACTGCATGTTTAATAACATGGCGACTTGGCGGTTTTGATACGTAACTATGCAAAAGTACTTACCTCTTCCAATTATTGGCAAGCTGTTCGGTACCACATTCCCATGTTCTGTGTGTATTTCCGCTCCAATATATCCACACGTATATGTTTAAACAATGACATGCCACAATACTTAAAACGTCCCCATGCTTCCCTCACCAGATCCACACTGTGAACAATATATTATCTTACCAGTTCCTCATTAACACTTACTTCACGCTAACGAACTTTTTGACCCTTAGATTTACACCTACTACTCTGCGAACCTTTTTGCTTATTCAATTCTGATTACGCCTGTCGTAGCTTGTCTCGATACGTTCGATGCACAAATTTATTCATACCTTTGGTCATATGGGATCACATAACTTACTACATCTTTTATACGCCTGTGTTCGGAGCTGCTCGTCATGCTGCTAGGTACACGAATGCTTCACTCTG
Source organism: Dicrocoelium dendriticum (assembly GCA_944474145.2). Lineage (NCBI taxonomy): Eukaryota > Metazoa > Platyhelminthes > Trematoda > Plagiorchiida > Dicrocoeliidae > Dicrocoelium > Dicrocoelium dendriticum. The sequence goes on from OX104071.1 coordinate 50,820,891, forward strand.
ATCTTGCTCAAAAAGCATGCCTACGTTTGTCGATAATACACAGTTAAATATTTACTAACTAATTTGTCCGGCTGGTAAATTGTAACAACAGTGGAATAATCATCTCTAATATCCAGCCAAAGAAACTTTGTTCTTTGTTAAGGAGTATTGAGGCCGCAATGATGACCTGTTCCACAACGGCATGCCGTTTTATCTGTGAAACGTTCAGGGCATAAGTTAACGAACTACGGCATTTACAATAAAGCACATGGAATTGCCATCATAATACATTCAAGAACACGATCAGTCGCCACGGTGCTTGAACTAAATAACCCTATATAACTTTTGACATTTTGAATCAAATATCTTATGTAGTTTTACTCCTTAAAATAGACCGAATGTAAAGCGAAGGAAGCAGACCTTAGTTCGGTAGAAAGTGGAAGTGAGATTCCAAATAAGGCATGAAAAGAGGAAGGGGCAACCAAATTTTAAGTAAACTAAGGGATGAGTTTCGTGGTCCTACAGGGGACATGCTGCATATGTCGGACAACAGAGAGTGGCGGACCAGGTATGTCCAAATTGCTTATGGTTCGGAAGTCTGTACGCAAGCAATTGGGATGGAGTGACATAAGTGTAGAGGCAGGTTACATATAACTAGGAGTAGAATAGCCGAGAAAGCACCGACATTAGTTAAATGCGGATAGAAAATTCGGTGGTGTTTAGAGGTTACGATTAAAAAGGAAATCGTTTGAAATGAATCGAAGTTGTCACTGGAAACAGTGTTTGGTGAGTATGCAACCTGGATACATCGTTAGGGATACCAATGTTGTGACGCCTTAAGGATGAGTGGCCCTAAGTAGATTGGATTAAAATAAGACAGAAGCAGGTAGGCACAAGTAGTGTGTTGTCGATAAAGCCGCTGAGCAGGGTAGGGTAAAGCGGAACTGGTAGGTGGAATAAAAGCGAAAAAGTAGTAAACGAACATTTTCTGTGGTGATTAACATAGCTTAGCAGATAGGTGGGTGTTGAGAGGGAAGTTGGGCAAGGCATATAAGTAACACTTAGCGCAAACGATGGGTGGAGAAGGCGCTTCAGGAGCGATCAAAGCGTAGCAGTCTAGACAGGGGCACGACAGAGATATGTAATGCTAGGTACAAAATACGGAGAGATATCAGGGGCAGCAGGCGCAGCAATTTCAAATCGATAGGCCGTTGTGATAACTGGGGTGAGGGCACAGGAGGTAGGGGATAGTATAAGTAAAATATTGGTGGACAAGGTGCTTCAGGGGCGCTCACAGCTTAGCAATCTGGATGCATGCTATAAGCAAATATACTTAGCCTTAAATGGGTGGGATTGTGAGACGTCAGCGACAGCGAGACGAATGGGCGTTGCAGCGGAATTTCCTTTGAATTAGTGGGGTGCGAGCATAGCAACTAAGTAAAAATATGTGCATGTACGTACTAGACGAGCCGCTCTGAAGGGTATTAGTTACAGCCGGTGCATACACAACAGCAAGTTGAAGAGATAGGACAGATATTAGCTTTGTGACAATTTGAAGATCAGCAATCTCTTTGCAGTAGCAATCGAAGTATAGAAGGTAGTAAACACTGGTTGGTTAAAAGCGATAAAGTGGTGGTGTTTAAAGTGGACGATGCAGAAGAAGTCCGATATAGGTAACCTGACCTACTTGTGGTCAGTGGACGGTGAGCACTCTAGACGTAGACGTCAGCGAAGAAGAAAGAGGCGCCTTGCCATCCACGTTAAGTCGCCTAATTGGGTATGGTTAGAAGTCAGTGGGTGGAAAACGCAGGTACGTAGGTCCGATATATAGCTAAGATGGATGGGTCGCAATCTAAGCTTGGGTGCGAAAGTAACTACCAAAGTGTTGTGGTCGAGCTGCGGCGATGGTCTTCAAATATCATCAGTTGGGACGCAATTAATTAGCAGGGATACACAGTCTTAACTGAATAGGATCGGAGGAAGTCAAAGTCTGGCTTTCACATGCTTCATCAAGCGAGTAAGTGCCCAAAAACAATGCACCTTCAAGACAGCAGTTAGTGCAGTTATTCGGATTTTGACGGATTGAATTAATCGAAGCAGTTAAGGAAGTTGTGTAACTAACATTATTAACTAGAATCGCACTGACGTGTATGTAAGCAAATACAACCCAATGGAGCAGAGAATGGCGTAACAAACTTTCATAAGAAATCAACAGGGTCAAGTTTACAGACGGTAAAATTGCAGATCAGTTTAACTTTGGGGCGAATGCCTGTTTCTGACTGGAACTTCAAAATCTTATTGTCGTTCTTTTTATCTTGTCCATTAAAAAGCCACTAACAGGTAAGTTAATGCAATAGGAAGTGTCTAAATAACCTTAATAGCAATTGTAAAGTGGTAATATTAACTTTGTAACGGAATCGGCTGTAGAATTTTCACAGGACCGCTTGCAATGCCGATCAGTATGTTCACCAACAACCATTGTTATTTACAGCTTTTAGTAATAATGGTCCCGGCTACTATACCTCACTTTGTTACGCTCCGCTTTAAAATGAATAGGCAAGGCCGAAAGATTTTGTTAAGATTCGCCGTTAGGTATGTTTCGCCTCCTTGGATCTTGGCAATGATGAGCAAATGCCAAGTCCTGCAGGATTTGTACCCACGAACTTACTCTTACGTGCCAACGAATTATGCCAGCGCCCTGAGGGCAAGTCGTGTCCTGTGCGTGTACATTACATATATGAAAGTGGAGGATGAGCTGTACTAGAAAGCGGCTGAAAATCAGTCATGGCGGTCCACTGCCGTCAGTAGATGCTCAGTGGCGTAATTGGCTGACTCGTAATATAAGGCTCTTAGATTCCAATCCGGTAGCATTCGGTGGGTACGCGCCAAATAATTGTCCCAATATAGCACTATGTCTGTCTAGCACTTTCCTGGATGTCGTGCCTGTCTGGCTGAGAATAGCTTCGAACAATCTTTGCAGGTACTTCATACATCCTCCTACTACGCACTAATGCCAAGTGTTAGGAATTTATGGTCGTTCATATAGTTTAACTTATGTCCGAATTGGGAGGACTACCACTCTGGAACACAGTAGTGTTTACCTCAAATAGCAGTTACTATGACCTGCATTAGTATAGCTTCCTTTAGATCTACCTGAGGTTTTGTGTCTTGAGTCTGACGCTCAAAAGGTAGTTGCATAATATTAGACAAGTAGCTAATTGGGTAATTAGATTAGCTTAGACTGGATTAGACAATTAGATAACTACGTATGTATTCACTAATATCTAGAGAACTTTAGGCGATTGCTTAAACCGAGTCAGCAGTTGCCTTTATATGTTAGAAAATCATTTTAATGAGTTAAACATGATTATGGTTTATTAAAGCTGTTCTAAAACCTACTAAGCATAACTTCCGATAAAATTTGCCTGGCAATGTACTGGTTAGTATGCTCCCCATTATCCTTTAGCACTTATGATGTAATTACTAAGATATCATCTTCACTACTTGAAAGACGTTCTTTCCTCTCGCGGCTCTTTTGGTGCGGTCTCCCATTTTGCGAGATGACGTCATGATTAAGAAAAATGTTCAAACATTTCACTTAACTGAATCGTAGAAACGCAACGTTATTTACGTTGCACTAGATCAGTTCAGCAAGCCCCTAACAGTAACTAAAAAGTTAACCCTATACAACTGCATCAAATATCATTAACAACGTTGGAAATGACTTTAGTATATGTGACAACTAGAAACTTCGATCGTCTTAAAAGCTTTGACGAGCTACGCGTCAAATTAAAAATCACAGTCAAGCCAATCATCTCTTTAAATTTGCCCACAGGAAAGTAGGAATTAAATACGGCAAAGAAATTTTTTCTCCATACATATTTTCAGGCTAGTACATATATAAACACTATTTAAAATGGCAACTAGCAATGATACCTGGGCAGGGTTCATTCAGTCTAAACAGGCCGCTTTATCAGTTAATCGACTTCTTCAATCGAGGATGCTAATAACATGGATGGGGTCACCGGGTTACCGGCTTTGATTGATTTTAGCTATGCCCATGGTGAGATCAAGACTTAGACAAATGTAGCTTTTGTGCAGCGTCCACTGTTTTCACAGCTCCGGTTGCATTGTCCGGACGGTGGTATCGATCGTCAGTATTAGGCGCATTTTAATCCCCTTTGATTACCGTTTCAGCGCGAGATAGAAAACTTTAAAAGCTTCCGAGGCAACACCTGATGCTCACGCTGATTTCAATGTTCCAATACAGAGCCAGTGATATGTAGAACTCTTCGCATCCATAACTGGCGCGCCTTGGAACGTCTCATTTCAAGCACCCACTGAAGCTGAGATTTACCTTGAGCTCAGCCACTTGAAACGATTCAAGTCTGCCGGCCCAAGCGGACTTTCTCTATAGCTGCCAAAGTTCTTGCCGACCAGCGAACAGCAGGGTTCTCTAAGATCTGGTGTAACGAAACAGTTCCTTTCGCTTGGGACGAATCGTTTATCGTCACGATCTTTAAGGAAATCGCCCTTACTTAAGCGCTAACACCTAAGGTATCAGTCTAATGTCCGGTGCCTCCAAGTGTTAACATCCATTTTAATCCGCAGACTAAACCCCGATTTGGGAATTGTGTTCCCTGAAGAACAGGCTGGTTTCCGCCCCGATTGAGGGTGTATATCCTCCTTGTTTCACTCAGCCAACGAATGGAAGCGTGGCAGCTTTATGGTCAGCTCATTATCGTTGTTTTTCGGAACATCCGAGCGGCTTTCGACTCGGTCGATCGGACGGCATTATGGTGTTGCCTACAAAGTAATAAAGTACCCGAACAGTATATCGCCATCCTTCGCGCATTATATTGGAATGATGGCTTATGGTAAGCTCTCTTCACCTTATGCCATCACTAGCGGCCTGCTACAGGGTTGCCCCATATCCCAGTTTCTCTTCAATTTTTCGATCGAGGATGTCCTATTAAACCATCTCGAGGGATTTCAGTGTCCTGGTGTAGAGATACATCCTGTAAACCGCTTGACGGATTTGGATTATGCTGTTGATATTACCTTGTCTGGTGTTGAAGCACAAAACACACAAGCTTTTCTAAACCGCTTGGCGATTGCAGCATGAAGACATGAAATGTCCTTGGCCCCTACGAAATGCCAATTCCTGGTATTGGATTTGTATCCAGCTGCCCCATTGCTCACTCTTCAAGGTACACAACTTGAGCAAGTGGACGACCTTGTTTACCTGAGAAGCTTCGTTTCTGACAATGGTATCATTGGAAGGACATTTCCCTCCGCTTTGCCAAAGCCTGTTTAACATGCGTCAAATTGAGGCATCTCTAGCGACGCCGTGACGTTACACTATATGTAAAATACCTGCGTTCGCAAGTGCAATTGTATGGAAGTGAGTCCTGGCCGATTCGGGTGAATAACTGGTGTCGGATTTCCACCTCTGACAACGGATGTCTGCGGAGAATAGCTCGGGTGTGGAGGATGAACCACGTGCGCAACCGTGATGTTAGACAACGTGTCATGGGTAACACGGGATTTCCACTTGACATACTTTAATGGCTGCGCCAACTGAAAAGACTGCGCGACGTTTTACGCATTCCATGAAAAGGTTTGCCACGAAGCGTTCTCTCCGCTCGTACAGGACCAGGATAAAAGAAATCGCGCGGTGGTCAGTCTACCCTGTAGTGAGAAACGATTAAGGAGCTGACTTCCATTTTAGATGTCGTAGGTACCGTGTGTACCCTGGAAAGAGGAATCAAAGAAGAAGAGTACCGCTCGCTGGAAACTGCTTCGGAAATGGCGCCGAACCAGGCCCAACATAAAATATTTTCTAACGATTGCCTTGCTTTTTTTGATTTACAACTCAAACACTAAGCAGACGGTACAAAGATAAAACAACTTTTGGAAAAACGAAAGAACGAATAGGTTTCAGGGAAAACATTGGTAGTAACCTACATTCCTTTCTCTGTGTTCATTGTATTAGTTACTTCAATTTCATGGTTTCCGCTGACGTTTTCTATCTTATAGACTGTTCATAATATACATATATATATATATCCTAATACTTCCGAGCAATGTTCTGCTATCCGTTCTTCCTAGATTCTGGTGATGCAAGTAAACTGATGCAGGATAAGATGCGCAGACGTGAAGGGAATTCGATCCTTAAAATTTTGGGCAATAAACAGCGCAGTTGCTGTAACAACTTGTAGTTAGCTAGAAGCAAACAACTAGATTACTGTATTTAGGGGTCTTTTGTTAAAAAAGTCAAACGCAATATTTTTAATAGCGGACAGAAAGATAAACATCCTTTTCGGCACTGTCACAGTTGTTTCACGACGGTTATGGATTACAGAATGCACCAGCACGAAGAAATTGGGGTAACCTTTATCCTGTAGCGTCCTGAGGCCCGATCCTTTTCGCTTTCCAAAGTTTATCGACTACAGACTTCCTTGGTGCGATAATACTGGTAGCAAACTATGTTTCCTTTGTACTTCAACTTACAAAACTAATAAATCGTGTGTATTGGGTACCCCACATTCAATTTCATTAGACAGTTCTCTGGAGATTGTCACCATCCCGTCTACTTTGCAGTATATCCAGAGAAGCTAACATTCCGTCGCTTTCAGTATGGCATGTAAACTTAAATGACGGGTGCGTGCAATTGCTTTGAATTCGCAGATGTACATTGTCAGTGGTATAATCAGAAACAATAAAGGTAGCGTCATTGTCTCTCCAGTAGGTATCAAATAACTTGATTAGTACTCAGATAGGTCAACCTTCAATTTTGGTAGAGAACATCGGCAAACAATGGCCCAGAGGGCGACCTGATCGATAGTTCATTTATCCGTCTACAACATCACCCATCAACCATGAATTTTTTATCAGCAGTGCATTGCAAGATCAGTTTCTTTAATTTAACTACTGGGCTACCAATATCCATATGGCCAGCTGTCATGTATTCGTGGATGAAATTACCGTTTGCTAACAAAGGAACGTTGGTGAGCAGTGACTCCGCGTCAAACGGTAGCATGAATTCCCCATCTGCTCTCACATTTGTGTAACGAATGCAAAGGAAGTTTTAAAGCATGAACACACAGCACTCTGAGTATCGGTTTCCAGACTCACACTATCCATTTGGCGACCGAGTTGAAGGCAGTAATAGACGCCTGAATAGTCGAACATAAGGGGATCTGCGGTTTTTGCACTTTCTGCAATCCAAAGAGGCTGGGAGAATATGATCCAACGGGAGTTAGCTGCCTAAATAGTGCGACCTTTATGACATTAGCATTCCGCAGGTCCTTCAACGAGCTTGTGTTTTTTCCCATCCTGTTTGGTTCAAACTCATAGTACTGTACCGCGCATGAATTTCTAGTGTCTTGAACTATTACATGCATTTCTGTGACGCAATCCGATTCTTCTATCAGAACCCATCGTGCATCTTGGTCTGGTCGTGAAATGATCAGTCCTGGTTTCATGGCTTTTGCCAGGCGTCCTCTTAGTTGTCGAGGTGGCAGCTACTTCGTGTAAGTTAAAGAGACTTTAAAGGAGCGTAGAGTGGAGACGCCATCCGCAGACAGTTTCGGTCTGGATACAGATTAAGATTAAATGCTGTCGTCTTCCTGTTAGTTGCATTTATTGCCGCTTGGCGCTACCAAGACCAAGTGAAACCAGTTGACTGAGTTTTTCAAATGGGCACCTGAGATGCCGTTCGATCAAAACATTATACTGGCGACCTCAATATGTTCGATGTTTCGTGGCAAGAATGAACAGCACCCGATAATGATGGGAATTTTATTTCGGTAGTTACCACTCGTGGTTGGATGCAGCACGTATGCTCTTCTACTATAAGCAGGAACCGTCTTGACATGTATTGCACCTTTGTCATATCAAGTGCACAAACACAGCCTCACAGTAATCGCCCCGGGAGCGATCATAAGGTTATACAATTAGCCTTTAATTATGCCTAAATAACGGCAACGAACCCTCACAATCTCTACCAACATCCACCGCATCACAAGTTGGATTGAACAATATTCCAAGTAATTAGTATATCCCTCCAATGGGATGAATTGTTCCTTACAGAATGTGCAGGTATTGCTACAAGTGAGACCCGCCAACATCTGACTAATTTACTGACCTGCTTGTACCAATGCAATATAGGATGTTTCCATTGCTTCTTCCCCAAAACCCATTTCTAAAGCTTTAATGGTGTGTATTAAAAGCTTGCGATTGTTTAGGAAAAGGCTGATATTTATGAGACCATATCTACTGATGAACTTATTCAACTTGAAAAGCTAACAGGAAAGAATCGTTGTCGTAAGAGACGCAAAAGCAAACAGCTCCCAGCTGCAAAAATATGTCGCATGGCATAATAAATACCAGCTAACAAGCCAAATGTCGTCAACCTACAACAATTGCTTCAGCAGACGGCAGTTTCACTACCGACCTCGATGAGTTCTCTGGGTTAGTTACTAAGCATTTCTCGTTATCGCGTAATACAGATAGGCTGCCTCGACTTACCACGGAAACAATAACTATATTTGAGTTCTACCTGCGTGGCATTAGCAAGCAAATAGCAAAACTAAAACTACTTTTCACCCTGCAACTGACGACATACCGCCAGCACTGTTTGAATTAGCCGGGCTCGTTATTCCCATGTTTTTGCTAAACATATTCACCTTGACAATTAAGACTGGTGTATAGCCTGCTAGATGGAAAGGGGCAATTATCATAACCCAAGCAAAAATGGGAAGCACAACGCGACTCAGCAAATTACCGCCCTACTAACCATATTGACTTGAAATATGGAAAGAGTAATCAAAGAAGTAGTCATGGAGTTTCTTAAATCACAACGTCTGATCGACAGATCACCACACGGATTCCTCCGTATTTGTTCATGTCAAACTTGCTAAACTGAATTTCTGGACTAAGTAACCAAATCGGTTGACTGTGGACTGCCGATGGTTATGCTATTCCTAGACGTGGAAAATTGCATTTGCCCGGGCACCTTATGTAGAACTTCTAAAAAATTGGTCTCTTATGGGTTTACTAACCCATTACAAACATAGCTGTCAACACTATTGTCTAAAAGCACCAAATACCTCGAAGTTTGAAACTGCGTATATGCACCTATATTAGTAACCAGCGGCGGCAAATAAGGAAGCGTTTTAGACGCATTTCTATCAAAGCATTTTCTGCGAATGTTTGTACAATTGAACCAAAAAGGCATCCAAACAATACAGTTGGGGCTTTGCGCCTACCAGCTTTAGTGTCGAGATTGGAAAATGACGTACGCTGTTGGCAAATGTAAAGCACTATCCTACAGATGCAACCATTTAATGATTACTGAGTTTAGATCACAGACCGATTGCACAACTATTCGAGTTCGTACTTCCAACGCTTTCAATCTCTCAGAACTATTGCACATGTACCCAGTTAGGCATAATTTTTATAACACCGATTATCAATACATTAAGCTTAAAAGACTTTAGGTAGCTGTGTATAATGCAAATGCGCGTTTAGTCTTAGCATAATATCCATAAATATTCTCAATTTATAAATGTGCAACAATCCAATACTAAATGGTTACTAGGTTTTGGCAAGTTCAGATTTAAAAAAAATGGTCTAAAATACTGAAGTTAATAAGTTCATGGCTGAGAATAGTGAAGGTTAACGCAATCGTCCTTTTTGATTCAGCTCATGCCAGTTCTGGGTAACCACATACTATCCAGTTTGTCAATTCCCATTAATTTTCATCTAGAAATACATCATCTATCCTTTAAGTCCATAGAGTGTGTAAAAGGTTAAGCTCCAAGTTCAATCTTAAGAGATATAATTTTTATGGAAATAGCTGCCAGAATTCATTAGATGTAACAAAAATAAACAAATAATCCGTGCTCAAGTTTTCACCCATCACACCTAGAGGATGTATTGCGTATACTGGGCGAATCCACGTAAATAGAGAATATTTATGAGAAAGGTATTGAGAAGTTTAAAAGTCGAGTCAACTTGGTTCACATGAAAACATACCTGTTGCATTTTCAACGAGTTTACTGTTGTTTTATCCCACCAAACGAGCATTTGTTTCACTGACGACATTTCTGTTTTCACAAATTACTTTGGTGAGTTCCGTGCTACACCGTACCTCACTCTTGCTGACACGCTGTCTACTTTTATAGCCTGCACAATACACGTTGGGTCCAGTTGCCTTCAACTTTTATAATGTCCCCTATTGACATTTGCTTTACGTGTCATTGATGGCCTAGTAGTATCCCAGGCGCCACTGAAAAATTGGTAAACCCGGTTCGGAACACGTCGTGCGCAAGTTTGAATTTTCATTACGGTAAGCTCGTTTCAGTGAATGTGTTCATTACTCGCCATCGTTTTGTTTTCTTATTTGCCGCAGAAACTTTCTCATTTCGCACCATGAATGGTTCAGAGGACAAACCATCTGTGTATGTCGTTAGTGCCGTGGAGCTATTCTGCAGGTATGTTTTGGAGAATGACCCGTTATTAGGTATTGCACATTTGGAATCCACTTTTACAATTGTAGAAGTTCTTCTTAGTACGCTAAATACTGTTAACATATATCCCTGCTTCCGCAAATTGTATCCTTATAGGTGTGAGGCATCATCTCTTGCCCTCCTCCTGATGCTGTGTATGAGCTTTTAAAGCGGACGATCATACAGCGAACCACGCCCTCTGAAAGGGTCCGACCGCAGAAGCTGTTTAGGGCTCCGCAACTAGGGTATAGAATACTTCCAGCCTTTTTTGAGATAAATGCAACTGCGCGTTGGCACATCTAGAATAGACGCGGGGATTCTCAGCGAAGTGTAAATGTGAAGTATCTTTGAAAACATACAGACCCTTCTCGCCGTGGCATGCGCCGTGCCACTCGAAGCAGCTGCAGAAATGGAAGACATTGTCATCGAACGACTTCAGCTAATGAACGAGTCTAGAATACTCACACTATTTAGCACCATCGAGGCCCCAGCAGCATAAGCCACTGGTAAACTGTCAGCAACGGAGGCTGTATTAGCAGAAATAACATCGCTACAACGCTAAGTCGAGAAAATCTTCATAGACTGTAAGCACTGGAACCTATCTAGCTCATCACTCCGTCGCGCGAAGCGTAACAATTCTGGCTATTGCGTTTATCACTCGCGCTTTGGTAACAAAGCTCGTAAGTACGAGGAGGCATGTATTTTCTCCGCCGCGAAGAGGTGAACCTTTTATGCCGGTACCTGATGGTAACTAACAGTGTCGGAAAAACCCAATTCGTCATACCTACATTAGATATTATGATTTGGAGACTCAGTTCCTAGGGCATACCTGGGCGTAAGTCAGCGGCCTTCCTCCTACTCTAGGTGTGGCACATCGCCAATTGTATTGAAATTGTTAAAGTGTTGAATATATAAATATATATGTAGATGAACCTACCGCTTCTTCCTTGACAAGTCTAAGGACCGTCAATAGCACGCCAATAGCCACCTAAATTCTTCGGTCATTTACCCTGGAACTGGGCCTTTGGCGCATGTTCCGCAGGGTATTCACCGTGGCCGCAGTCTTCTTGTCATCATCCGAGTTGAGTTGCACGGTTATTTCGAATTTGCGTATCAATATATTGTGAGCGTTTGGTCAAGTAACAATAAGATCCAGGCTCTAGATGGTACTGATGCTCAGAGAAATCAGAGTTACAACTACTGTGACGATACCCAAAATACAACATAGTTTCGCCATGTTGAAATCCATGGTCCTGAGCAGAAGAGCCAAATAAAAAGTTGGGTGCAAATGTTCTCCAGTAAAAAATAGACATGTCCATGTTTTCATTAAGGCATTCTCTATAACAAACGAAGTTGAAATCACTAGTTCACCTAGTGGTTGCAGCGGTTGTACGTAGTAATATGATGCCTGGGTCCGGGAAATAGGTTAGGCATTTCGTTTTCTCTGTGGCGCGTCAGATCCGCCACGTCGCGATGTCGTAAACCGGACATTTTTTGATTTTTACAGAGAGAACGCCTACCAGATGCATACGCACCACTTCCTTTAAAACTGCCGTCAATCCACTGGCAATGCAACTTACAGACCGAAATCGCACCCGTTATTCGAAGTCGAACGAGGCCCAGCTTTCTGCTTTGAGGCACCGAATGACTTAATCATTATTCTTCCTATATAGTCGAAGCAGATCAAAGATGAGTATGGGTTCTAGAAGCAAGTACAGAATTGTGCAGGTAGATAAAACTTTCCAGGTATTAGAGTTTGGCTGCTTCCGCCTTGATACACTAGTCCGAATTGCGCAAACTTCGTGTCAAGCGGTCCACACTGGCATTGGCATGGAGATGGAGTGTGCAGTTGATCCATGTGGCCTAAGTCGTCTATATCAGGCAAAGAATCCAGTCCTGACATCAATGATGGATCCAGCTCATTTTTTCAAATCATGGATAGAAGTTGAACGGTGATACGGTCGAACAACAGCCACGTAAGAATGTATCGTATCCGCATAAAAGGATCAAACTTCCATTAAAAGTAAGTTATCAAGAGGTGTAATTTTTGAAATGGGCAAGTGAAAACTCATGAAATACCACCAGGAAATCTGCAGTTGAATGCAATATCGTAGTGTGCTTGTAGCAATGAAAGGGACCGAAACATTTGTTCGGGCTTCATTGAGAAACAGTAAGCCTGCCCATGACATTCCAGCGTCATAGGTCCAGTTAAATGGAGTATCAGAATGCTCTTGCAGTAAGAAAAGACACTGAACCCTATTATTCGAATGTTAGTGCGCATCAGTAAAGCTGTTGGTGGTGCTGTACGTTACACGCGACAGAAATATCTGTAATCGAAGAAAATCCATGTAAATTTATTACTCAAAGTGGCCATAATGCGTTTTTGTTTGAGCTGAGCTTCATTCATTTGTCAAGACTCTGTACAAGTAACATCTCTTCAGAATGGAGATTAGTAACCACATGGAGAACAGTAAGTGCATTCCTCAGAAGAATAACTTGTTCATAATAGACAAGTGAAAGAAAGAAGTCATCAGGTCAGTTGCCTTTTGAGAATGGATCTAATAGTACCAGAAGATAAATCACCCTGCGTCGACCGATGTAGCTGTGAAAATCACTGGAACTGCGAGTAACGAACAAGAGGCAGCCAAACAGACAGCCAGACAAGAATGCATTAAAAACACTGGCAAATATTGTTGGCCTGCAGGGGTGCCTAACTATGTTGTACTCTGTTGCCTAGTTAACTTTGCATAATATACTTGATTTCCAGGTGTGTCCTTACGTCACGTCCCCGTTATGTCTCAGAGTTCAACTACTGCGTATGAGAAGGTTCTGCAAAGCACATACTACATCGACCGATATAACATTCCTTGTTCACAATGTTCAGCAATTATTACGGTTATCGGAGAGAATCATAGATAAAATGATGACTTAAGGAAGCAAATAACCATGATGGCAGCCGTCAGAAAGTAAGTGACAGGTTAGTTAAAGCAAGATCCCACTAGACTGAGCTGGAGAGCAGAGAAAGCCAAATTGTAAAGCAGTGTTCAAAGAGGTAACGGAAATGCAAACATTGATGACTGACGGATGCATGCGGACAGAAGCGCCATAAGTATGTAATGGGAATAATAACAACCTAGTGCTCCTGACTTTAGAGTCTGATAGCCGTCAGAATCTTGTAAAAAGGGTCAGAGGACATATTATTTGTGCCGTTCATTGGGGGTGCTAACCTAACTGAGCTAAGATCTGTAAGCGAGAAGCCAGACCCTTATACAACGTACAGTTTGTAAGTATAATGCGAAAATAGGGTGAAGAGCATAATCACAAGAATGGGAATAACGTGGTAATAAGGGAAGTTTTAGCTGTGAAAAGCCTAGACAAAAATGATAAGGGTGCCGTCAGAAATTAGGAGTGACGGGTTAATTTTAGGTAACATCAGTATCAAGCACTATGGGTGGTTACTCTTAGTGAAGTCGGGAATAGGGCCGAAGTAATATCCGGCATGTAGAAAGGGGATTAGATTGATCGAATGCAGAATGTTTGTAAGCGCTACGGCATCACAAGTCTAATGGGTGCCTGTTAGGGTGGGGCACAGATAACTAAGGCGCAGGATGGTGCCGGGTAGCTCAGAAGTAGTGTTACATTCAGCCAGATGGAAGAAGGATACAAGTAGCCAGCAATGTTACATCCGGTATCTGTGGAGTACAAAGGTAGAAAGCGAAAAATCATGCAGCCTGTGATCAGGGGTGTAAACGGTAGTCGGTCGGTTGGCTGTGAACACCACTGCTGCACAATCCTGATGGGAGGCCGTTGGGTAGAACAGTGGTACAAACAGTCATAGTGGAGAGAAACAGATATAGCTGGGAGGTAAGGGACAGCAACATTTAGATTCCGAAATTAGTTGATTCTTGGAAGGTAAGGCCAAAGGAGTACGACACTTGTGGTGGGTAGATAAAAATGGAAAGCCGGATGTTTGTGAGCACTACAGCATCATAAACTAAATGAGGGAGGTCGAAGTTTGGTAGACAGGATACGTGCCAGAGGGATGTGTAAATAGTCCTAAATATGAGTTGCAAATGAAGTGAACAAATCCCCCAAAGGGACCGACAGCAGCGCGTTGCTTTCAAATGCGTATCACCATATGGGTGATTGGAAAAGGACAAAGGACTACGGACGCAGGTAGCTCGTTGGCGATAGAGCAATGAGATTGAAGGGGCAGATGCAGAGCAGGTAGATGATAATAAGAGCAAAGCAGTGGTGAACGAGTTACCTCCGTTAGGAATATTGTTCCTCTGTCTGGACAAAAGCTAGAAGGAAGATGATTGGACGGAGTGACCGAAATCAGGTGGCAAATGTAAGATTGGCAACCTCTTATATGAAGGAATAGGATGACCAGAGCAGTGCAGAAGTGGAATATAAAGGTGCGGTTGTGATTGAAAGGTACGATGGAGAGGGAGACCGTCGGAGACAAAGTACACGCCTTGCAGGAGTTATATATCAGCAAGTAAGCGCTCCGTTCACGATGTCGCGTGTGCCTTAGATTTCGCCTATTACTACCTCGACTAAATTCTAGTGACCAGTTTGTCCGACAAAAAGTACCTAAGGAATACCGATAGAAATTTGTGGTGCCGGATATTAAGCAAGTTCCCCAACCACTGTGCTTCGAACGTCGCGTGAATACATTTGGGACAATTTGTCCGAACCTGTTATGTAAGCCAAATCTGAGGAGAAGTTCAAAGCATTGCTAGATTTACATTGTACCACTATTCGATTCAGAGACGTATTGCGCACTTACGATGACATCACATATTTGTGCATTCCGCCATACCGTGACTTAGTTATTTTAAATGTTACATGTGCAATATAACAATATTCACAAGTGAAAATTCTTATAAAGTTTTGAACCATAATTCAGAGGAGCTGTAAAAATTTCATCTATGTTGGCTTCACAATACGGTATTGATTATTCTTCAGATTTTATTCTATCGGCTAGGCCATTGTCAGTTCACGTGCGAAATTGGGAAGTCCTCGGAAGAATTTCTAGGCCACCTCGTCTCATCAGCTGGTATTGAGATCCTTGCAGAGAAAGTGCAATCTATCAGTCTTCCCAGCCCCGACTTCACGTAAGCACCCCCGCCGACTTTGTTGTTTGGTTTAACCACCGCCGATGTTTACTGCCGCGCTGCGCGCAACTCATGCTAGTCTCTGACTGAACTACTCAGAGGGAATAAACATGCATTTGCTTCCCCAGACAAAGAGCAAACAGCCTACATAAAGCTCGAAATGCTACATATAACGCAGCTCCCCTAGCTCATTCAAAATCGACTACATCCCTTTCTGTTAAAACTGGTGCCTCAGAGGTCGTGGTATGAGCCGTCCTCCAACAACACGTTAGTTGGCATTGGCAAACCCTTGGGTCCTATCCAAAAATCCTGCAGCCAGCGGAATACCACTACAAGACATTTGGTAGAAAACTGTTTGACATTTATCTAACCAATCGGCGCATCCGGCGGGGACTCGAAGGCCGCTCTTTATCGTCTACATTGGCCATAAGCGCTTCATCTGTGCTTTTCACTCCGCCTCCGACAAATACTCATCACGGGAAACAAGTCACCAAGAGTTTGTCAAGCAGTGCACTGCCGAGATGCATAATGTCCCAGGTGTCGACAACCACGTCCCCGAGGCTCTTTCACACATCAACCTCAACCTCTAGTCTTCGCCTACCGTCAACCTTGCTGCTATAGCATTGGATCCGGCTCAATATGAAAACAGTAAACGTACACTGCAATCTACTTCGCTAAATGTGCAAACTTCACCCTCTCCAAACCTCAGAAGGAACCAAGTTCGGGGATACTTTCACAAGTTGTCTAAAACCCCACTTGTCCGTCTCCTCCAGGCGCACAGTCGACGCACCACACTCACTATTACATTCCGTTATCCCTGCGTCTTTGAAACTGGTTACCAAAAGTTTCGTTTGACCAAGAGTGAACAATGATGCTCGTACCTGAGTTTGCACCTGCCTTCAATATCAGCGCTCAAAAATAATTCGTCCCACAGCAATCCAGTTGGCCCATTCCCTTCCCCGGACTCCTGATTCTCGCATGTACACTTAGACCTCGTAGGTCAAACGCCTCCTTCGCGCTGATTACTTGAGATTCGTACATGTGTTGTGCATTACACCAAATGGACAGAAGCCATTCTGTTATCAAATCGCATGGCCGAGACTGTTATCTGGGATTTGTTACATCAGTGGGTTTCGTACTACGGATGCCCATCCACTACCACAACTGAGTGTAAAACTTCATTTGCATCTTAAAAATTCGATGCGTTCTGCAACTTCCTTGGCTGCTGCCTTATACATACCACAGCGTACAACCTAGCAGCCAAAGTCTTAGTCAAACACTTCCATAGACAGCTAATAGCCTCGCTGTGCAAATCCTCTGACCCCATCTGGCGCAAATGTTTTGCTGGTACGTTTAGGCCTTCGCAGCAGCTCCAAATCTGATTTGCAATGTGCACCAGCTGAGCTGGTTGACAGCAAATGGTAAATTTACCAGGAGCATTCGTTACGCTCCCACCCGCGCTTTGTCGGGAATGCCTCCGCCTAACGCTGAGTCTTCCCTGGCTCAACGCATGCGTTCACTAGTCCGATTCTGCCCCGTGAGCCGAACAGCGATGTACAAATGCACAGCGGAATGTCTACCGGCACTAACACTTTCCTCCGCCCCGATCCCATGCGCAGTCCTCCCCAGCCTCCCTACACAGATCATTTCAGAGTCTTGCAACGGACTCCGAAACATTTCACTATACACCAGTATGGTCTACGAACAACTGTGTCCAACGACCGTCGCAAACTGGCTTTTCTGAGGAACCACTTGCGACGCATCCTGATGCTATCGCAAACACCCGCACCTGCAGTGACTTCCAGTACACTGGATATCACAAACCCTCCGTACCTCCTGAACATCCGACTACCGCACCTCAACCACAGGCAACCGGCAGAGACGGTAGACAGGTCCAAAATTCTGCAGGTTTGGCAACTCTTGTAAACGTTTGCTATTTGCATTAACACAACTTTTTTCGGCTTTAATGGTATGAAGGAGTTTCATCCACAAACGTTTTGCAGAAGCGACTAAAGCATTTTAAAATCTGAAAGCGCGTTTCCTTTCATCATGCGTGCCATGTTTCCCCTCCGGCGACAAGCCACTTTTATGACTCTTGCCCATCCCCTCTGAGTTCTTGATTCCAGAAACGTAACCGCCGGAACTGCAAAGGTGAAACTATTTTGATTCGCTAAGCGGGTTTGCACCACTTCCTGACCCAAGGAGGAATCAGGAGCATTCGTGCGCAAACCGCCACGAATACATTGGTCCACAAACGCTTGACTACGCGTTGCTAAAGAACAGGCCCAGATTTCTTTGTGGGACGAAGCTCGTGGACTCTATTGCGATGGAGGCGCGACACTTCCCAAGCTCACTGTCGGGATAGCATCGAAGCAAATATCCCGTTGCCCATTTCTCTGGACAAGCCAGTATTTGTAGTCCGTCGAGGCCGCTCCGACTTACCATCGATCATACACTGTGGTCCATATGATCTTCATAAATAATGCACAACAAACGCCGGAACCTAGTGAACTCTGCTACGCACCCCTTCTTGGATACCCTTGTTCAAGAACATGCCACTATTCCTACACATCCTCACCTCCGTTTTCCCCTAATGACAGTTCCATCGAAGGCTTTCATTTTTTTGACTTTTAGTAGAGGATGGCGTAGCGCACCTGAAAAAACCTTTCAATAGTTTGCAAAATTGGATTTTACTCTTGTTTTAACATTCAAAACGGATATTTGTTTGACTGACAACATTTTCGTTTTCACAAATTGCTTTGGTAAGTTCCGTGCTACGCCGTACACTTGCTGCTACACTTTCTACTATATTAGCCTGCACAATACACGTTAGGTTCAGTTGCCTCCAATTTCTATAATGTCCCGTATTTGACATGCGCATTACGTGTCATTGAAAACCTAATAGTGTCCTAGGCGCCACTCAACACCTTACGTCTACCGAATTCGGAATTCTGCTCGACTTAAACCTCACCACGTGCAATAGCCTCGTTACCTTGCTTACCTAGTTCTTTCCCATTTGTAAGTTTGCTTGGTTTGAAGTTGTACTTGCCCCACTTGGACTACCGGGCTGCGTGACGTTTGGTTTCGATTCACTTAGTTTACTGGGTCTCCTTAGCGTCTTTCACTGGTTTCTGATCATCCGGTATTTTGCACTGCGCTTTTTGGTTTCTAAAATCTCACCTCTGTACTCGATTTCATAAGTTCAGTATGCTCTGATGAGACTACAAATGTGACTCAGGCTCTTTTCACTGTGGTTAATTTTATCATGGTACTTATGATCTCGTAACTTTTATCAAAATTAAACGCTCGCCCTCTGCTAATGACAACACTGGCAGATTAGCAAAATGGGAAGCCAGCTCATGTTTCGTACCTTCTTGTCATTTGGCTTTTCATTACTTAACACTTATTTAACCTGGTCTGAGAATTAACCATGAGTCAGAGTGGCCTTTATTATATCGGATAGCCAGAATTTAAGGACTTTCCACCGCCACCACCCTCTACCTATATCGTCAACATGATATTAAATTGTACCCGGTTAAAATCCCTAACATGCGTCCGTTAAACCCTAGGCTCATTAATGGGGAAAGACACAGCTCCTACTATTTGCACAGGCCTACAGTTCCTTACTTATTCTATCATTCCTAATTTACCTTGGCATAATAAACTTTGCATCGTTCGAAATAACCACAGAGGTAATGGCCGGCGAAGCCCACAAACCTTGGTGAATTCCGTCAAACTCCGGAGTATTGTGGCAGAAGTCTTTCCACTAGAGTTCCTGGTCGCATATAACATAGAACCTGTCTTTCAAAGGTTTTGCGAATAAAGGCTTGGTGTCGTTGCCTCCGGTGACCCGATCAATGCCTGTTTATCTTTGCTCGTGATCCTGTGGGGCACGATACGTGGGTCGTACCACGAGACGCCTATCTCATAGGATTCACGAACACCTCACAAAATGGTTTTACAAAGGCGAAGCGAGGTAGACTAACAGTTCCAACTTATCTCACCTTCTAGAGTGCAGACACGCAGAAACTGAAAATGATTTTAGTCATCTATACTGTTCCTGAACGTTTCACGCGCGGATTCCGGATGCATCTTCTGTCTATCGCGGAAGCCATCTACCTCCGCCACCTCAAGCCAGAATTGTACGTACAAAAACAGTTTGTACGTCATTTACTTCTACCGTGGCCTACAACTTCGGATGTGATTTCCCCTGTACATACTTGCCACTTACATTGACCCCGTGATTTATTGATTTGTACCCCTGAAATTAAAACATTCTGTTCAATACGTAGCCCAATCCGGCATATTTAGCACTTCTTCCTCATCATGTAATGTCTGAGTCTGATGAGAATTACCGAAAAGAATTCTTTACTCAGATTCTGCTTCCCTTGTTTCCTTCTAATAAATGGGAATTTTTGGATTGCGGAGGATCAGCATTCCCCGTGATTCAGCCAAGTTTATAACCTTACACACCTAGTACATAGTGTAAGGAACCATAGGCCTTTGGAGAGTTGCAATGCCTTCGAACTTTAGTCTTATGCGTACAACTGAACAATGTTGCCTAAGAATGTTAACAGTGCAATCGTGCAGTTGTTAAGACGAAGCGTTGAGTGGGTCAACGTGTCGTCTTCTCCATATACATCGTCTACTAGCTCCGTGGATATTTCATTCGACGATTAGAAAGGCAAAGCAATTTACAACCGCAGAGGAGTAACGTCCTTATCCGCTTATCCTGACAATGTGGTTATTGTGCGCGGCATGTCTTACCACATATGTAGTGTTCATCTATTAGGGTTTTCCAGCGGTATTTTTTGTGTCAAACATTTACTGGCCTATCCGATAGGTACACACAGGACAAAATTCATGTGAGATAAGTTGTATGTGTCCACTTGATTGGAGGATTATTTAATTCGGTTTCTACGAAGGAGATTAAATGCACTTTCAAGGAGTACTTTCAATAGGATAGCTCCGTCGTAATACTTTTAGAGTACACGTTTCAAGGTTTATATGTGTTTGTACATAAGCCGGCATGAAATGGAGCCCGATGTCCGATGAGGCGCGCTGCTGTGTGCACCAAAAGCCACATTAGAGAAACCTGGTGTGTCTTACGCATCTGCACCTTCTTGCAGCACACGTTCCACCGGCATACGGCGCAGATGTGTATCCCTAGGAAACCCATATAGAGACATATACCACTGTGTAAACTTTTCACAGATTGCGTTCATCACACAACAACATTAACCTCCGGCGGTTTGATTGCGCTTACAATGTGGCGCAATCGCAAACGTACGTTACGAGTTTGTTCCGCATGGATCTGTGAAAAGACACGGTTGTCACGATGCACCTGATAAGTAATAACTTTACAGAAAGGCACTGTCCGCAACGAACCACTGCAGAATTTGCAATTAGCACAGCGTCATTTAAATATACGCACAGTAAAATGGGAGCACCACGCAAGTGCCAATTCCCATTGTGGCATTGCGTATACACATGCGTTCTAAATATCCTTTCGTTTTGCGTGTAACTATTATA
>OX104071.1:50842533-50861156 GCA_944474145.2 Dicrocoelium dendriticum
TAACGATGCGCGAGGTAAAACGATTTCTCTTGGTTACTTGATCCTTTTTCTGTAAACGATCTCTGCTGAGGCCCAGTGGAAGTAAGCATTGATGCTGCTGCGAATGTCTAATAATAAGAGCGAAAGACTTTCGCTCCACTTAGTGTCGGAAGAGGCGCAGAGCGAGGCTTTACGCTTCCTTAGGAGCTGTTCAACAGTCCCGTTAACTGCTGGGCGATACGCAGTGGTATGAATGCAGCGGCAGCCTGGAAATTTGTAGAAAATATGGAATTGTGAAGATTTGATATGTATTTATTGGTAAGCTGTAATTTTGGAGGGGAACCCTAATGCGAGACCTATCAGTCTAAGAAGTCTCGGATAACAGTCGCAGCTTTGCAGTCTGGTACAAAAATGGCTTCTGGCTATCTGGTAAAGCGGTTGACACATGTAAGTAGGTATATGAATCCACTTAAAACAAGCAATGGACCTACGAGGTCTCCGTGTACATGCGAGAAACGAGAGTCTGAGAAAAATTGAGTACAGAGGACCTCAGGTGTGACGACGTACTTAGGAGCGCCGTCAATGAAGGCAGGCATAAGCCCAATACGGATGTGTTTGTTTACGCGTGGTAAAAATTAGGCATGTTCATGAGTTCAATAAGGCATCTCCTACAACAAACGCAGTTGAAATCATTGGTTCACCTAGTGGTTGCAGCGGTTGTACGTAGTAGTATGATGCCTGGCTCCGGGAAATACGTTGGGCATCTCGTTTTTCCAGTATCTCGTCAGATCCCTCACGTCACCAAGTCGTAAACCGGACATATGTGGATTTTCACAGAGAGGACGCCTACCAGATGCATACCTACCAGTTCCTGTAAAACGGCCGTCAATCCACTGGCAATGCAACTTACAGACTGAATTTGCACCCGGTTATTCGCAGTCGAACGAGACCCATATTTTTGCTTTGAGGCACCAAACGGCTTAAGCCATATTCTTCCTATATAGTCGAAGACGATAAACGAATTGTATGGGTTCTAGAAGCAAGTACGGAATTGTGCAGGTAAATACAATTTTCCAGGTATTAGAGTTTGGCTTCCTCCGCCGTGATACAAAAGTCCGAATGGTGCAAAGTTCGTGTCCAGCGATCCGCACTAGCCTTGGCATAGAGATAATGTGTGTGCAGTTAATCCATGTGGCCTAAGCTTCATTGAGTAACAACAGGCCTGTCCATGAAAGTCCATCAGCAAAGGTCCAGTTAAATGGAGTACCAGAATGCTCTTGCTGTACTAAAAGGCGCTGAAGTCTATTATTTGAATAGGAGTACACATCAGTAAAGGTGTCCGTGGAGCTGTACTTTACACGCGACAGAAATATCTGTAATCCAAGAAGATCCATGTATATTTATATTTCTAAGTGGACATAATATGTTTTTTGTTCCAGCTGAGCTTAATCCATTTGTCTAGACTCTGTAAAAGTGACATCTCTTCAAAATGGAGATTCGTAACCATATGTACAACAGTAAGTTCATTCGTCAGAAGGAGAACTTGATCACAATAGACAAGTGAATGAAACACGTCGTCAGGTCTGCTGCCTTTTGAGGATGGATTGACCAGTACCAGAAGAGAAATCACCGTGCCTCGACAGATGCAGCTTTGGAAATCACTGGAACTGTGAGTAACAAAGAATAGGCAGCCAAACAGACAGACAGATAATAATGCATTAAAAACACAGGCAAATATGGTTGGCCTGAAGGGGCGCCTAACGATATTGTACTCTGGTACCTAGTTAATTTTGCGTAATATACTTCATTTCCAGGTGTGTTCTTACGCCGGGTCCCCGGTATGTCTCAGACTTCCATTAATTCGTATGAGAAGGCTCTGCAAAGCACATAGTCCATCGACCGATATAACATTCCTTGTTCACAATGTTCAGCAATTATTACGTTTATCGGAGAGATGCATAGATAAAATGATGTACTAAGGATGCAAATAATCATGATTGCAGCCGTCAGAAAGCAACAGGCAGGCTGGTTAAAGCAAGATTCCACTAGACTGAGCTGGAAAGCAGAGAAACCCAAATTGTAAAGCAGCGTTCAAAGAGGTAACAGAAATGTAAATGGCGATGACTGACGGATACATGCGGACAGAAGCGCCATAAGTAGGTAATGGTAATAAGACGGCTTATTGCTCCTAACTTTATAGTCTGATAGTCGTCAGAATCATGAAAAACCGGTCGGCGGACATACTTTTTGTGCCGTTTATTGTGGGTGCTAGCCTAACTGAGCTAGGATTTATAAGCGAGAAGATGGACCATTATGCGGTATAATGTAAGTATAATGCGAAAAATGGGTGAAGAGCAGAATCACAAGAATGGGAATAACGTGGTATAAAGGGATGTTTTAGCCGTTAAAAGCCCAGAAAAATAGATACGTGTGCGCCAGAAATTAGGAGTGACGGGTTAAATTAGGTAACATCAGTGTCATGCACTAAGGGTGGTTACTATTAGTGAAGTCGGGAATGAGGCTGAAGTAATATCCGGCATGAAGAACGGGGATTGGGTTGATGGAATGCGGGATGTTTGTAAACGCTACGGCATCACAAGTCTAATGGTGCCTGTTGGGGGTAGGGCGCAGATAAGTGGGGCGCAGGGTTGTGCTTGGAAGCTCAGCAGGAGTATTACATTCAGCCAGATGGAAGAAGGATACAAACAGCCAGGAAAGTTACATCCGGTATCTGTGGAATACAAAAGTAGAAAGCCAAAAATACGGGGTGTAAAAGGTAGTCGGTCGGTTTGTTGTGAACCCCACTGGTGCACAATCCTGATGGGAGGCCGTTTAAATAGAACAGTGGTAAGAGACAACAAGGTTTGGATTCCGAAATTAGTTGCTTTTTGGAAGGTAAGGTCAGAAGATTATGACCATTGTGGTGGGTAGATAAAAATGGAAAGCCGGATGTTTGTGAGCCCTACAGTGTCACAAACTAAATAAGGGCGGTATAAGTTTACTAGAGAGGATACATGCTAGTGGGATGTGTAAGTGGCCCTAAATAGGAGTTGCAAATGCAGTGAACAAATCCCCCAAAGGGACTGAGAGCGGCGCGTTACTTTCAAATGAGTAAACCACCATAGGGGTGATTGGAAAAGGACAAAGGAAGACGGACACAGGTAGCTAGTCGGCGATAGAGCAATAAGATTTACGGGGTGTGTACCAACGTCACTAAGCCTAAAATAAGTACGTCGTACGAAAACTAAACTAAAAACTATGAACAGATAAACCTAGACTTAACGCACGGTCTGGGCAGAAGAAGAAAACGAATTATCCTGTAACCGTGGTTCTATAAGTCATAATAAATACAGTACATGACTTACGAATAGGTTTTGCAATCGTAATGCAAGTGGGCAGAAACTGTCCAGCGTGGGGCGGATCGAGTATTCGGGCAGTGTCACAGTAACACAACAATAAGAATGACCTTGAAACCTCAAGGATGTCAGTGATGGAGTGTAAGAAATAAATATGCGATATGTTAACCGCTTGTAAAACACAGAAAAACAGTGCAAATGTGCAAGATAATCAGGGAAAAGAGATACCGTGTCCTCAGGTAAGCAATCCAGTTTGGGGATACATCAAAGTTCCTTTTCGACTTTACAGGGTGGATGCAGGGCACGTAGATGATAATATGAGCAAAGCAGTGGTGAACGAGGTACCTCCGTTGGGAATAATGTTTCTCAGTCCAGACAAAAGCTAGAAGAAAGATAATTGGACGCAGTGACCGAAATCAGGGGGCGAATCTAAGCTCGGCAACATCTTATAGGTAGGAATAGGTTGACCAGAGCAGTGCAGTATTGGAATATAAAAATATGGTTGGGATTGGAAGGTATGATGGAAAGGAAGACCGTCGGAGATTAAGTGCACGTCTTTCAGGGGTTAGATGTCAGCAGGTAAGCACACTATTCACGATATTGCCTGTGTCCTAGAGTTCGCGTATTTCTTTCTCGAGGAAATTCGAGAGATCTGTTTGTCCGTCAAAAAGCGCCCAAATAATACCGATAGAAAATTTTGATGACGGATGGGAAGCAAGTTCCCCAAACACTCTGCTTCGAAAGCATGGAGACATTTGGGACAATTTGTCCGAACACGTTATGGATGCGTAACCTGAGGAGCAGTTCAAAGCGTTGATAGATTTACATTGCACTACTACCCGATTAAGAGACGTATTGCACACTTACGATGACATCACAGATTTGGGCATTTCGCAATATTGAGACTCAGTTATTTGAAATGTTACATGTGAAATATAACGATATGCACAGGTGACAATTCTTATAACATTTTGAACCATAAGGCGAAGGAGTTGTACAAAATTCACAATACGGTATTCAGTCCTCCGCAGCCTTTCTTCCAGCGATTATGTCATTGTCAGTTTAAGTGCGAAATTGTGATGTCCTCTGAAGAATTCATAGGTCACCTCTTCTCATCAGCTGAATTTGAGATCCTTGCAGAGGAAGTCCAATCTGTCAGTCTTCCCAGCCCGACTTAATGTAAGCACCTCCGTCGATAATGTTGTTTGCTTTAACCACTGCCGATGTTTACTGCCGCGCTGCGTGCAACACATGCAGTCTCTCAGTGAACTACTCAACGGGAGTGAACATACATTTGCTTCCCCAGACAAAGCGCAAACAGTCTTCATAGAGCTCGAAATGATAAATCTAACTTAGCTCCCGTCGCTCATTCAAAATCAACTACATCCCTTTCTGCTAACACTGGTTACCTCAGAAATCGTGGTATGAGCCGTCCTCCAACAACTCGTTAGTTGGCAATGTCAACCCCTTAGGTCCTACCCAAAATGCCTGCAGCCAGCGGAATCCCGCTACAAGATGTTTGGTAGAGAACTGCTCGAATTTATCTAACCAATCGGCATTTCCGGTGCGGACTTGAAGGCCGCGCTTTCTTCGTCTACATTGGCCATAAGCGCTTCATCTGTGCTTTTCACTCCACCTTGGACAAATACTCACCACGATAAACAAGTCTCTCATAGGTTGTCATGTTGTTAACTGCCGAGATACGTAATGTCTCAGGTGTCGACAACCCCGTCCCCGACGATCTTTCAATCATCGACCTAAAGCCTCCAATATTCGCCTCGCCTCAACCTTGCCCAATTCTCTGGACAATTCAGTAATTGTAATCCGTCGAGGCCGCTCCGATTTATCATCGAGCATACATTGTGGTCCACATGATCCTCATAAATAATACACACCAAACGCTTGGACCTAGTGAACTCTGCTGCACACCCCTTATTGGTTGTCCTTGATTAAGGCCATGCCACTATTCGCACCCATCCTCATCCCAAGTTCCCACTAATAACAGTTCCATCGTAGGCTTTCATTATTTCGACTTAGTAGAGGACCGTGTAGCGCACCTGAAAAAGCCTTCCAATAGTTTTCAACATTGTATATTACTGTTGTTTTAGCATTCAAAACGGACATTTGTTTGACTGACAACCTTTCCGTTTTCACAACTTGCTTTGGTAAGTTCCGTGCTACGCCGTACTCTTGTTGATACACTTTCTACTTTATTAGCCTGCACAATACACGTTGGGTTCAGTTGCCTCCATGTTCTATAATCCCCCTAGTTGACATTCGCCTTACGTGTCACTGATAACCGAGTAGTACCCCAGGCGTCATTCAACACGTCACATCTACCGAATTCGGAATTCTGCTTAGCTTAAACTTCACCACATGCAATAGCTTCGTTACCTTGCTTACCTAGTTCTTTCCCACTTTAATTTTGCTTGGTTTGAAATTGTAATGCTTCACTTGGATTACCGGGCTGCGTGACGTTTGGTTCCGATTCACTTATGATTTCTGGCTCTTCTAAGCAACTTCTACTAGCTTCTGATCATCAGATATTTCGCACTGCGCTTTTTGGTTTCTAAACTCTCACCTCCGTACTCGATTTTGTTACTTTATTATGCTTCTGCTGAGACTACAAATGTCAAAATGGCTCTTTGTACTGTGGTTAATTTTATCATAGCTCACATGATCACTTAACGTTTAGCAAAATTAAGCGCTCGCCATCTGCTATTGGCAACACTGGCAGATGGGCAAATGAGAAGCCAGCTCAGGTTACATAACATAATCCCGAAGTAGCGATTGATTCAGCGGTAAACCCGGTCGGGATAACTTAGAAGTTCAAGAAAGTTGCGATGTTCATCCCTATATATCATATTTAAATGAAAACACCACATGGCCACTGGAGAACGTTGGTAATATATTTACCCGAATAGGGTGCATAAAATCCTTTGAACTCTGAAGAGTTACTTGGTTTATTGGCTTGTATAACTCCGTGTTTCCGGTTCCGCTTAAGCGGCCGGCTGTCATTCTTACGGCATTTTCATCCAAGTTTACTGAAGAAATCTAGGATATTAATGAGCACCGCGCCTTCCCTAATGAGCTTGGATGTGAATGCTGGACTTAAGCTAACGGGCGCGGAGCAAACGCCCTACTGCCAGAATAAACGGTTGCATGTGAGACGTTCCTAGAGCATGTGTAAAGTCGAGTGCACGTGGTTGGATTTTATCCGTTTTCTGCATCACTAAGACAAATAAAGCCCATACTCTGTCAACCGTTATCTCCGATGCTGACAGCTCTAATGGTCGAATGAGAATGAGCGTGACAGCGGTGAAAGCCACCCTTCTGAGGTGGGTCGGTTTCCTAGCCCACTGAATACTGTGTTAACTGCTTTGAATGAAAGTAGCGTAACTTTTACGGGCAAATATTTTGTCATAAATGTTTAGTCGTCAGGAGTCGTTTGCGATGCTTAAGCGAGCGCATTCCTAAGAGGATTAAGGCGCCTTCAGCACAATACAGCTGTGAGGATAAGTTTTGTCTGTAAAGGCGTGTACATTAAACAGAAGGTGACATTTCGTATACCACGTACCGCACTCTCACAAATGTGAGTTATGGCTCTCCAACGGACTGAGTTTTCATTCATCGGATGGCTCCACGTGGACATTATACATGCGTTCCATATTGACTCCATTCACGTCGTGCGCCTTGGCGTATGTTCCGTATGATTTAACATTGGTGTTCGTCAACGAAGGCGAATGGATACCGACTAAGAGATGCCAAAATCAGTGTGCTTAATGCGGCTATTGAAGGTATTTTTCGTTGTTGTATGGGAGAGTTTAGCGCTCGTTGCAGACGTGTTAACGTTTTGCATTATCAAACAGTGGCTGTAATCAAGCAGTTTCGTTTGTATGCCGACCGCGCAGTGCGAGGCAATGTGTTATCATCAGATTAATACCAAGCTTTGCTTGACGTACATATTGCGATCTATATTCAGTGTCCCGTGAGCTGCATGGTATACATGTGTCCTACTCGAATTCCGTACTGGGTGTTTTGTACGCAAATAATTTGAGCCATATAGGTTCGAATAGATGACATTCAGCGTTTATGGCCTTAATCACCCAGTGCATGGTGTTAGGAACCACTAGCCTTTGGAGACTTGCAACGCCTTCAAACTTTAGTCTTATGTGTACAATTCAAAAGTGTCGCTTAAGAATGGTAACATTGCAACCGTGCAGTTGGTAAGACGAAGCTTGGAGTTGGCCAACCTTCGTCTTCTTCATATACATCGTCTACTAGCGCCGTGGATATTCTCTTCAGTGGTAAGAAAGGCAAAGCCATTTACAACTGCAGAGAAATAACAACCTTTTCTACTTATCCTGGCAATGTGGTTAATGTGCGCGGGATGCCTTACCGCATACGTAGTGTTTTTCTATTAGGATTGTCATTAGCATTCCATTATGTCAAACATACACTGGTCTTTTCGATGGGTACGCACAGGGCATAAAGTCAGGTGAACTAGGTTTGTTTGCACCTTGATTGGAGGATTGATAATTTCGTTTTCAACTAATGACATAGAATGCGTGCAATGAAACGCTTCAATAGGATGGCTCCATCGTAATATCTTTAGAGCACACGTTTCAAGGTGTATAGGGGAGCACATAAACTGCCATTAATTGGAGGCACTGTACTAAACCTGATGTCCGCTGAGGTGCGCTGCTGTGTGCATCAAAAGCCACATTAGCGAAACATGGCGAGCCATTCGATTTTGCTCCTTCGTGCAGCGCACGTTCCACACGCACGCGGCGCAGATGTGTATCCCCAGGGATACCCAAATAAAGACATAGTGGTGTGTAATCGGTTCACAGGTTGCGCTCACCTCACAACCATATTAACCCCCGGCGGTTTGATTGCGATTACAATGTGGCGCAATGGCAAACATACCATAGGAGTTTGTTCCGCTTGGGTCTGTGAAAAGACACTGTTGTACCCATGCACCTCACAAGTAATGACGTTACGCAAATGGATGTGTCCGCACCGAACCACCGAAGCATTTGTGAATTGCACAGCGTCATTTAAATATACGCCGGGTAAAATGACAGCACCACGCAAGTGCAAATTTACACTGTGGCATTGCGTATGCACATGCGTTCCAAATGTCCTTTGGTTTGTGTGCTTATACGTTGAAATGCGCAATGTGGAAGCTTATCCTCTCCACTTGGATGGGGACTTTCAGCAACTGTATACGTAGTCCATTTGTAGGTATCCATGAAGCGGTGCCCTTCGCAAATAAGTTTCCCTGTTACCCAAATGGAAGGATGATCTTAAGAAAACGATATTCCAGATGAATTACTCCCTTTGGCGATGCATCGCAACGCTGTCCGTCTAACTGTTGACTTGCGTAACATACGGATGTTATATATTAGGGTGCGCCGCATGCACATATGTGCTTCATTATCCGGTGAGTAATCCTTGCTTGCGGGACTGAGCAACCTGTTGCTTAATGTTCGACGCCTACAGCTTTGACATGGTGTGATGGCGATCTGACATCTGCGTCCTGAGTTTCCGTTACGAGAAAGCTTCGCTGATGCCTAACGGACGACTGCAAGCAATTGGATCTTGATATAGGGATGTTTATTGGAACCGTTAACACCGTTCTCATTGGAAGCAACAAACGTTAATTTAGTTGGCCAGGAAAGTCACTCACACCGCGAAGATTTACATTCACAAAGTGCATTACTGTGGTCGTACCACTACAGTGTAGAGCGTTGAATAGCCGGCAGTGGACATTACATGTTCGTCTTATGCTTGATGAAAGCGCGTGGTTAGCGTTTTCGTGTACGTGATGACAGTACCTCTTCCTTAACGCCATTACTACTCTTGGACTTCGTTTATTTCCTTGCTTTTTTCACTGAATAGGAAGAAACCGACGAAGCAAATTAACGGCACATGTGACCGTGTGTGGCTTCTGTGGTGAGGCTGACTATGGTGACGGGCCTAACATAAATTATGAAAGTGTCACATAAACAGGCATTTTAGCATACTTTCCAAACTGGGTGTATACCTTCTAACTTTAAAGCGTTCCAATGTTGCCTACCAATCTTCTGTTTTGCATGTTACTACTTTAGTCACAGCAGGAGCAAAAGTCTGCGTGATCCCTTTGTAGGTTGCAAGAATTGCCCTTCACATACTTATCAGCAGCACAAGGTTGCTGACGGACGGGTGCACCGCAGTGCTGCCTGCATTCCCTCCATACAGTTATGATGGCGCGGTGTAAAACATCACACTGCTGCCGAAGGAGACGGAATTACTTGAGTCAAAATACTAATGTGAAGGGGTAGGTAAATGTTCCGTTTGAGCCTTCGCAGAGCACTTAGAGTAGGTAAAACATTGCTGTGACAATCTTCGTAACACCCAAAGTCCAGAATAAACGGAAGAAATAATGTATTCAGGAACATCATACCGACGCCGTTTGTCTGTTTCGTGTGACGTTATTGTGCAAAGAAAACTTAACAGTAGTCCTCTGGCTGAGCTGTTTTTACCTTCTAACTTGTGCACATAGAGCCGCAATGCGCAAATGCCCCAGGTAGCCACATACAAAGCGCCTCCCAAGGTCACCTAATTTGCGGGATCATCATCGTCAGCACATAATCCACACTCTATGGTTAATGTGTCACAGCATCCTTCCAATGTTCGCACCTTATCCCACGGTATGCTTCATACTTGTCGCTCACGTACCCTTACATTGCAGATTCCTGTGCCTCGCTGGCAACGTTTCAATCGAATGGCACTTGTCAGGTATGTTCGCCAATGCCAATTTGCACAATGTCAGTTTGATGCAGCTATCCATTTCTCATCCCCTCCCAGTCAAGCGGTGCACCACGAACGTGGGTGCGCCTTCACGACAGTGGCATCATTAGCTACCTATCTGTAATTCAGACAAGAGCACAGAAGTTATTTTCATAAATATATGCAATGTTCACGCGTGTCACAGGTACACATTTTCCTTACATTTGGTTATGCATGAAACCACCCCAGAAATGTTTGGGACAAGCACTACGCTGTAAAATTCCATTAGTTGCGCCAACGCAATGGCGGAAGCAGTGCGCCAGCCCGCACCTGTCATTTGGGACAGAATCCCGCTTTCGTTCAAAACAACAAATCAGCGACTGCTTTCGAAAGAAGCCTGCTTAATGAGGATAAGCAGTAGCCATTTGTAAGTTCCACGTCCGTTTCATACTCCACCTTCTAGACTAAATACATACATAAGATACGTGGGATTGACCTCCGTTTAGCCAACCGCCATATACTACAGCGGTTGTAATGCAGGAACACGGTTGCGAAAGTCACCTTCTCCGGCACGGAAACGGAGCTGGCGTCCAAAAGCACCATGGCTTACACAAAGATACAGAGTGCGTTATAGTTGTTATCTGAGAAAGGCTCAGCATTTATACTGCATATATTTGCCAACTCCGGTGCACAAGGATGTTACCAATCGCACCATCTGCTGACTACACAACAACTGGCACAGGTACCGCGACATAAGAAGCGAACAACGAGGCGCATTCGAGAGGTTTTGCTACACATTATTTTTGCCTTTTTGGAACAATTTCTGTTTACGGAGGTTGTTCATCTGAACGTACCGCATTCCGACCTACTTTTCGCACAGATGTAACCCCTTAATACGACTTACGTAGCACCGACCCGCCTACTTTATGGCGCCGCCATGAACTGTCGTCCCTTGATGGACAAAGTGCACTAAGAGCCAGTTGAGCAAAACTGGGGCTTGTGGATTTAGGTTGCTTTCTTAAGTTGCGTGCAATGTTAATTTCTTGGCCCACCTGTATTCCTCGGCGTATAGCATAATAAAATTTAAAGCAGTTAGTTCCTTTCAACAATTTGAAAAGCACGGAAAGGAGAAGAAGGCTGTTAGATGCATGCATTTCGTATTGTCTCCTCAGTACCATTAACAATAACCGATAAGCATAGATATAACTAACAGTGGGTGCAACCAGACAAGCTTAAGGTGCATATTAGTTCAAGTTGCTGTTGCCTGGCCGCCTAGTAGGCGTTCGCACTACATTGGATGGTTATCACCAGTGGCCTAGTCAGGGGATAAACGTCGCTTGACTACCACTACCGTCTTGCACTGCGTGGGCCTCTCTGCGATCAAAGCGACGAATCATCAAAGCCGGCCTTCGACCATCCAATATCATCAGGTGTGGATTGCCGCGAACAAATAGTTTCTCTTTGCTAGCAGGGGATGCAAGTTGTACTTAATGATACAATTGTGAAATAGCACGGCTTTAGGCATTAATTTGACAATTTCGAAATTTGAGAAGCACAGTAAGTTGACGAAGACTGGTAAATGCACCCATTTCGTATGGTCTCAGCAATGCCTTCACCAATAACTCGCAATAATATGTATTCGGTGAAGGGGGCGACAGAACATACATGCAAACAGACAAACAGACCAACACACGACAAGCGAGACAGAGTTAGCACCACTATCCCCAGGGAGGTTGAAAGACTGACTCGGCCACAAATGGTCGTAGCGCGTCAGCGCGTCACCTTAAGATGTCAACAGGTAAGTTGTCGTCGAGCGCAAACTAGATTATACATATATATATATATATATATATATATATATATATATATATATATGCGTTTCCATTTCGCCTTCATTGTTGCTGTATTAGCCAACCTTCCTGCGCTTTCACGTCTTACATCTGGTTGCCTGGCGCTTGCTCCACTATCCGCATTTGTGGCAGTACCGCCCAGCTAACCACGAGATGTGATACAAGCACATCATCTATCCAGCTCCGACACCTACCAAATTGTTTTCCAACAGCCTAAAAAATATCTTATTTGCCTTTCAGCCCCCATCGGTCTAATGCGATCCACGCAAGCCCAGGACACAGGAGCCCACGGAACTCTCGACCGAACGCATAGTACAAAGGAACTGGACACACAGAAGTTGCGGGAAAGGACGTTGACAATCGGCGCACAGCGTTGCGAGTATATCAAAAAATAATCCATACTGATGAGTTAGATGGTGGATAAATGCTAAGCAAGTTAAGCACATGTGGAACCTTTAAATGAAAATAAGCAAATATGTACCTTGTGTTATGTACAATCATTTGAATCGATTAGCATCATACAGTAAATTTACAGCGGTAAAGAAAACGAACAATATATTCAAAATTAAGTCAAAGTGAATAATTATCGAGGCTAAGATGTGTATTATTAACTTATATTAAGGAAAGTAATAAATGATAAAACAATTTCTCTAATAATAGATGACAACGTAGATTTGCGCTCCTCATATTCTTTAGCCTAATTCTGGGTGTCCCGGTTCACTCTACCTAATGAAAGTGGGGGAAATCGTTTCGTGGCCGGCGTCTCCGGTAACCTTAAATAAAGATGGTTACATTTGTTTTTCTTCGCATTAGTACTGTAAGAGACAGATAATGGAAAAATATCGGCAGTAGGAGTGCTCCCGGCAATCAGTTATGAAAACGCAGTTGCTGACTTCCATGTATGGGTCGGCCACGCCTGGTTTAATAGCATGAAAGGTAAGCAACTTGCAACCGAACTTTGTGATTTTCAGTTGATAACCCGCGACTAATTTGAGTGCCTTTATTATTGTTCGTCCAATGGAGTCCGCTGTATCACTCTTTTGTACATTCCATTAGCTCTATTAGACTTTTGTTTATGTGCACCTTTTCCGAACTTGTGACGCGGTATAATGGCCTGCTAAACACTTTGTGCTAATCTTCTTATACTTTGGTTGCTGCTCGCAAATTTCGTACTCAATGTTTGTATCGTTTTACGCTCGAGCCGTTCGTCCGCGACCCAAAGGTTTTATATGGAATTCATTAAATTTTGGAGTGCCTGGCAGTATCATAGTTAAAACACAAATGTTAGCAAGATGCAATTCATACAATCAGCAACGCATGATAAAATTTGGGAGTGCATCAAAAATTGTCGATTTTGTACCCCACCACCTGATTTTGTCCCAATTACCATCAGGAAGTGTGGTAGGAGCAGGTCTCGACTTACCACGCTAGTGTGAATGAGGATCCAGTCGGCCGCAGTATAATCGGTTACCTCAACCAGGAAGCTGTGCTTTGCTTCGGATCGACAGTCGTCCCGGTTAACTCTAATTCGAAATCGATATTGACCAAACTTAGGCGTCTTTTCTTGAGGCAAAATCACAAAGCTCTTTGCCAGCTCAAAGAGCGCTGTTCCCTTTCACAGGAACTGCTTGCTTCTAACGAACGAATGCACTAGTCCGATAGATGCTTTGCACCTGTCTTTTCTCCCACTCTTTGGATCGAGAACGTGCATCCCTTAAACGCGGTGCTTATTGGTCATTCGTTCTTAATGGTTGTTGCTGGTAGTTCCGTCAGCACGGACTCTGTCACGCAGGGCCCTTTTAAAATAAATAGTCCTGCAACGAATGCGGTGAAAGTGAAGGCTTAAACAAACCACATATTTACCCGTCGCAATATCCCGGAAACAAAGTTAATTTTTAATGTTCCTTCTAAACTCCCTACCGATGGTGACCGTTCCCTCGTTTCAACGCATCTCTCCTATTTATCCTCTTTCTTGTTTCCCTATTTCCAGCGTTGAGACAACTTAATCAATAGGTTAGGTTTAACACGAATCTTTCGGTTGCGAAGGCGACGGTGAAGTTTGTGGACGAATGCGTTTTGCGTAGTGAATATGCCAAACACGTTTTGAATATTCTCAGACGTAATGGAGTTAAGCCAACGGCACTGCTTTAATGCATCGCACTCTGAACAAGCGAGATACCGGTTTCTCGGATCGAGGAGCTTGACCGCATGCGGTGTAGCTACTCCTACGCACTGAGTGAATTGGATCATGAGGAATACAAACAGTTTGAATCATCCTTTCAGCGAATTATGGCTCGGCAAGTGGAACTGCGAATAGCATCATTTCGGCGACAAGTCGCTTCAATAAGGCAGAGTAACTCATTTCCACATGACCCTGAGCAGTGCGTACGCAAATTTTCAGCTTTGCAGTTAGAAAAAACACAAATGGAGGTATTCTCACTAGGCCCGAAATTCTGTTGCCCCGAGGTAATGTACAACAGTTAGACTTGGAAGTCCAATTTAAAAATCTCTGTTCTCAAGTTTCTACAATAATACCATCATCAGCATTAGCAGCTGAACAGTATAAATCGACATTGGTAAACACATGCTACCGGTACCTGAAGTACAAACCGACCATCAAATATCTTCTAAAGAACAGGCATTTGGACGCTCTGAAGGAACTCAAGAAAAACGAGGATGATTTGTTATCCCTACAGGACAAATTAGCCGGGATTGTATTGACGAACAAGTCAGAGTATATTGATAAGATGAACACCATCCTAAGAGACGCATCGAAATTCCGAAAAGTACAAAACGAGAAAGACAGGGCGCCGGCAATTGAGAAGACCATGACAAGGCATTTGTGGCGTTCGAAACAAAATAACATCATAGAATCTGACATATTTGAGTACGCCAGACCTAGTGGTACTGTGATTCCGAGGCTTTATGGCTTACCTAAGATCACAAGCAAGGTGTACCGTTGAGACCGATACCGGACATGTAAAACTCGCCCTATCATCTGACTGCCAAGTGGCTCGTCAAATGCCTCGAGCCGGTCAGGAAAACCATAAATAGGTACAGCCTCCGGGAAACTTCCGAATTTCATGACTCCGTGCAAAAACTCAATCTAGCTGGACGGAAGATGTTCTCACTAGATGTGGCGTCACTTTTCTCCAACGTCCCGTTAGAAGAGAACATTGAATATATCTACGAGTTTATCCAATTGCACAACATCAAAATCGGTATTCCCACTGACTGTTTAAGGCAACTGATTTTGGCGTGCACTAAGGACATTCAGTTTCAGTTCAATGAGACGTTTTACAGACAAATAGACGGGGTAGCTATTGGTTTACAATTAGGACCGCTACTCGCCGATGTCTTCATGAGTAAGTTGGAGAACACTGAGCTAAACGAATGCATAAACAACTTGCTTTACTACGGTCCATACGTAGATGACATATTTTTTTGTTGCGGATGGTCGAGTATGCATCGATGAGCTGTTAGCCCACTTCATCGCTGCACATAACAACAAAGTGTTCACCATAGAACTTGAAAGTGACAACTCGTTGTCATTCTTAGATGTCCACATCACCAGAAAATCAGACGGGACAGTAAAATGAGAGTACCTAGAAAGACAACCTGGACGGGCCAGTATACCCAATTCGCCAGTTTTGTTCCAATGAGTCGAAAACGCAACCTTGTCCGTTGCCTAATGGAAAGAGCGAGGAAAATATGCACGGAAGATACGCCGTCAGATGAATTGAGTTTCATTTGAAGCGTTCTCGAATAAAATGGTTATCCGGACAAATTCATCCGGAGACACAGGGAGCCACCAGCACCAAAAGTCCAACCAAGCACCGCTGAAAAGCGCTTAATCTACTTATCACTACCTCACAAATGTGATGTGATAGCAGAACGATTTACTCGAAGGATTTGTAATGCAACAGCGAGAACATACTTTGCAGCTGACCTTCGTGTCAGCTTTACTTCTACGCCAGTCGTGAGTCAGCATTTCAAGGACAGATTGCCGAGATCGAATATTTCCCTTCTGTGTGCACCATTTTTCTTGACCGTGTCTAGCAAGTTATATTGGAAAACCACCAGGAGACTGTCTGAGAGAGTCCGAGAACATTGCCCGGCGTGGCTCTACAATGGTGTCAGAAAGACAGCAGTCAGCGCGTTGCTGGGGCATTTGGCCGACACAAATCACCAAGTGGATGTGCAGGCCTTCCGACCCATCTACAAGATACCTGGACGCCACATGCGAGCCGTCTGATGTCGCACATTGGCGACAGTAGAAGCAATAGCTATTCGGCTCCATAACCCCGACTTATGTGCTCAAAAGTAGTTTGTACAGGCTCTACAGCTGTCGGCCTCAAACTTCCTCATGTTATGGCACCACGCTTGACCCCTCCACTAATGATGCCCAAGCCATTGTTGTCACTTGATCGCATTAACCAGTCAATTCAATTCATTGATTCATCGTATTTAAATACACTGTGCTTGTTTTATTCCTATTTTCTGTGGTGTATTGGCCTGATGCGAACCACCGAAAGCAAGCTTGTTCGCCTAACTCACTTGTGATTTTCTGCTAAGGATAACTGGTTAGGATGGCACCAACGCGTCCGCAAAGATGTTGTGCATAGGTGATTATAAGTACTGATCAATATGCCAACTTCTTAGAACAAGAGATAGCACTGCATAAGTTGTGTCGGCGTTGGTACGTGCTACGTATGCCTGCCCACCTTCTACCATGGAGGGCATTAATTATTCTTCTGGGTGTGAGGTGGCTCAAGGCTCCAGCTGGACAGATTTTGACTAATCATCGTGAAATGAAGTCACTGACGATCAAGCTGGCTGCCGTTGGTCCGTGTCGCTTTTCCAGCTGAATTCCACTTGAAACCTTTTGTACTTGTCGTGTGAGATACAGGACATGATTCGCAACCGACCCCAGTGGCGCGTCTGCCGCCTTTTCCTAGTCGGAGTGCCTGTGTAACGTATTTTTCTGTTGAATTGTCCGCGGAGTAATACCAGATTATTATGCGGGGCAGTGAAAGCCGCACGGATGCTCTCTGGCTAATGAAGCCTTATCTTTGCACGATAGCCAGCGGTTTGTGACGGTATGTTGTTAACACAAGGTGTAGGCGTTTTGACACCTAATGTTTGCTTAGGAGAATAAGGTTTCAGATAAGTCTCCTTTCTCTCACATGTCTTATTCTTTATTCCAAAAGTCATCATGGTTGGATGGCGGCGGCGCACCAGTTCGAATGGCCGACGTACTACTGTTGTTGATGATAATGATGATGATGCTGCCGCAGAATGAACAGTCCACCCTGTCCTATCGTCGGTGCCACCTGACCACATCATAATCCAACCTATTCTACATTTAAATTAGTTGGTTATGTTGCAGTCGCTGCTTAACTTGCAAACGCTATGCAACAAATGCGGTGCCAAAAGTGTACACGTTCACCTCCCCTATGATTTGAAGGTCAAGTTCCAAATATTGGAGTAAGCTTACTTAACCAATTTTGTTAGTTTAATTAACTGAAA
The DNA here is from genome assembly GCA_944474145.2 of Dicrocoelium dendriticum. Taxonomy (NCBI): domain Eukaryota; kingdom Metazoa; phylum Platyhelminthes; class Trematoda; order Plagiorchiida; family Dicrocoeliidae; genus Dicrocoelium; species Dicrocoelium dendriticum. The sequence goes on from OX104071.1 coordinate 50,860,022, forward strand.
ATTAGCCCTTAACGATATCACATAAGCATTTTAGCACGGTCCATTTCTCGAAACTTCATATCTAATCATCTCTCGTAACGTATTTACTAAAAGATGAACGCCGTCGTGTAGAATTGAAATTTGATTTTCTCGTAGGAGGCTGCTGGAATTTAGTTAGTTCTTCTTAAACTAATGCTTCGGCTCTCAAATTTCTTCTATCAAGATATTTAAAGATTACATAAAATGGCGCCATCATCTTGTAAGATAAACGACTGTGCTAATCAGGTTTTCAAACAAAGGTAAGTTTTGTTATAGTATTAAAGATAACATAATCCTCGCAAACTAATTTTTCAACGACAATTTGGAATAAAATGATAGGATTGCTAAGCACGTTTTATCGAAAGACACTTTAGTAGTTATCAGAATAGGCTTAGTAAGTCAAGGCTCTGCTTGACTTATTCATGGAGTTTTCAAAAACTTACGGACAGATACACACCAGATATAAGCAACTCTCTAAGGTTATCTAGTATTTAACTAAATTCCTTTGGAATGCGCTTCATTTAGAAATCAAAAACAGAATCCGAGCTAATTAGTAGTGGGGCTTTTTGCATAAATTAGATGTAATTCACCACCTTCCACCCACATTCATCCGGCTTTCGTACCTCTGGATTGGGAACAGGCAGCAATGCTTCGATCTTCTTGGTCTCGTGAATTGTGCGCTCCTGCATATTAGCCCCGCTGGGTTCCAATACCTTTTGACTTAGTTCGTGATAATTAGCCATCGGTGACGGGCCGCAGACCTGACATGCTTGCTAATTTGATTACGATACAGTCCCGCCTCATCTTTATTGTCATGCCAGTCAATAACCGTGTCGAGAATGGCAATTAGCCAGACGGACCTAGGACTTTCCGTATAAGCCGACTGTGTTACAGGCACGGTCCGCAAATGATTGAATGACGAATGTGCTTGACATAGTCAACCTTATACGTTTTTGATCAATAGCACTCAAATCTCAGGGCCAGTACGTTGGGCTAGTTTAAGTAGAATACTGTATGCGCCACATTTTCAATTAGGAAAGTGATCGTTTAAACAAGTACGAGTTGCTGTAACCACCTTTATCCGTAAAGACGCAGCACAGCCCACATTGATACCTGT
>OX104071.1:50861254-51041538 GCA_944474145.2 Dicrocoelium dendriticum
TGTGGACCGAAGTTCGCATTGAAAGGAATCGTAGTCACTGCTATGACTTGGACGGTAACCGCCGCAGATGGAAAATGGATGACGCTTGCTTGAAATTATCTGAGCATAAACGAAGCCTTTCAATATAATTTCATCTCATCGGGTAAAGACGGCAATCCTCGAAACATGGGCCACTAGAATAACAACAGTATGTTCTACATTTTTGGCAACCGCTTCACTGCAAGCAGCGCATTTCACAAGGTTTAATGACTAAATGAAATGATAATTTTGTATTACAAACTGTGTGATTAGATTGTAAAACTTAATCGTAACGTGGACCGCGATTCACATTAAAGTGATCCTTTGGTCGCTGTAGACCAAAACGTAGCAAAAGGGTGATACGCGCCAGAAAACTCCGCAAAGTCACGACGCGTTTTGATGTCATTTTATCTCAGCAAGTGTAACAGAAATAACCAAACTAGAGGCGATTGTAATAGTAGCCAAAATCTCCAACGGTTAAGCTACCAAGTCACGGTGGGCAACGCTTTTCATAACGGTTATTGAATAATTGTAGGCTCAATACTGTAGTAAACTTCACGTGATTAATGTGCAAAGCGCAATCTCAATTCGGGTTGCCATTTACATTGTAGTGAACGTTTGTCACTGCGGTCACTAGCTCCGTAGCCGAAGCAGGCAGCAATCGGGTGATGTCCGCCAAAAGCACAGCAGAACCACGATGGCTTGCAATGACATTTCATCTCATCAAGTAGAGATAGGCCTGGAAAACGCCAAAATTGGAATAGTAGCCGAAACCTCTATCCGTTTGGCTACCGGCTCACGGCGGGTAACGCTTGTCACAACGGTGAATGGATAATTCAAAGAGCTATTGGATTGCATGTTGTGTGATTACATTTCGGCGGTGCACATTGCTGATAACCTGGGTAACTGGGCTCAAAGGTGTGGCAACCGAAGCAGAGGAACATTGCTTACTGTGAGCTAGAAAACGCTGCACAAACGAGACACGTTTCGATGACATTTCAACTCCACTGATCGATAGAGCATGCTTTGAACCCGCAACCATTGGAGTAGTATCCGATAACTCTAACGTTTTGGCTACCAGGTCAAGGCGGGAAACGCACGTAACAATGGTAATCGACTAAAAAGTTGGTCAGTTGTGGATTACAATTTGGGTGGTTGGATTGCAAGGCGAAAGCTCAATGTGGACCACATTTCCTATTGAACTGAACCTTGGTCACTGCCATCACTTGGACCGCAGCTGAAAGAAAGGGAAACAGGACGTAGCCTGCGAGTAAACACCGCACAACCACGACGCGTTATATTCCATTACAGATAATTAGGTGGAGATGGCGGGTCTAGAACCCGCGACCAAAGCACCAATAAAAGAAACCTCTAAACGTTGTTAAAAAGTAGAGGCGGAAAAGGATTGTCACAAAAGTGAATAAATATTTGCAGAGTCAGTATTGGATTGCACGTTATGTGAGTAGATTGTGACCAGGAGACTCAAGGTGGACTGCGATTCACATTGAACGTTTGTCACTGCGAGCACGAGAACCGTAGCCGAAGCTGATGGAAAATGGTGGTCGCCCAACCGAAAGCACTCCAAAACCTCTGCTGGATTTGATGTCATGTAATTTCATCAGGTAAAGATAGGAGGCCTCGAATCCGCGACAACGGGAATAAGTGTCAAAATCTCTGCCCGTTTGGCTACCGTGTCATGGGTGTCAACGCTTGTCTAAATGGGGTCACAATAGGCTCACTTTAAATAAACGTTGTGCGGCTGGACTGCGACGCGCAATAGCAATGTGGACTGCGATTCACATTGAAATGGTCCTTGATCACTGCGATCACTAACACCGTTAGCGAAGCGGAAGAAAATTGGGTATTTTTCGCCAGAAAACACTGAACTCCAAGTCGCGTTTCAATGTCATTTCATCTCGTCAGGTGGAGACAGTAAGCCTGGAACCCGCGACTATTGGAATAGTATCCAAAACCATTGTCCGTTTGGCCACCGGGTCACGGTGCGCTATGCTTTCTCTACGGTGTATGGCTAATTAAGTGGTCATTTCTGGATTGGACTTCTGGATTGGATTGTCACTGGCATCCTCAATGTGGACCGCGATTCGCTTTGAAATGAACTTTGATCACTGCTATCACCAGGACCGTAGCCGAAACAAATCTAAATAGGGTATTGCCCGAAAGAAAATTCTGTGGGGGGAATTTTTGCTATCGAATAGAGGAAGTTATCAAATGGACTGCAGTAGTTTTGTTTATTTTCAAATCGCCAATTAGCTACAAATAGTAAATCCGAGGTAATTCCCACGAGTACCACGGATAAGCAATGTTAAGGAACAAGGTATTAGTGGATAAGTGCGTCGTCCGACAGACTTGACTAGTGTAGGTGCAGAAACGACCGATTCGGAGAAAGCGTTCCACGACGTGACACAGGCGAACGGAAAATTTGTTTCTAAGGCCATCCAGGCGACATTACTTCTCTACTAGTGTCAAAAGGTGGCCTCTCAAGTTTGTGTTACTACTGAGCTACAGTAACGAGCGGCACACTTGATTTGGTTTGGATAAAATCAAGCATGCCATTTTCAGGTTACCTGGTAATCCACGATAACGTCCGCTGAACACTCCAAAACGTATCAGCGTATGCTCGTATGATAGATCGCGCATTTCAATGACGTTGTTGGAATTCCGATGTTGAGGTTGGTCCAATGCAGTGAGATCGTACTTCAGTCATGGCTGTCAGATTTGAAATGTTTATTCGACAAGCGGGAGATTATCCGCACTGGGTATCTGTCAGGAAATAGTGACATCTATTTGTCCGAACGCCCAACGCAACAGACCGACTTATCGGTTATCAGTTTTCGATAGCTTTACGGAGTGCTGGGAATAACGCAAGTCATTCTAAACCAGCAAGCCAAGACAGCGTTTGACTGAAAATCGGTGCATTACTTGCGTTCGTAGCCTGTAAGACTAGGTACTCAATTATCAGTGTACTGAAGTATTCCAATACCCGACCCTTACACATCACCATTTGATCTGCAGATGCCAAATGTGATGGAACATATAGGTATGTTGCTTTTGCTGTTCTCACACCGACTACCCTACCGAAATTAATAAGTTTTTGCTCTTACATATTGATTAACTATATTTTATTGCTATGATCTTGAGTAGCACAATGATCTACCTACCCGAATCCCATCTCCAATAAGTGCGTTCAACTCAGACTTGCGGACTTTTTCTCTCGTCCACCGGAGTATTTGTCATTTAGAAGAGCTCCGCCTGTTCATGAGCTGGATAGTGTAACCTCTAGGTATTATGGAAAAATGATATTCCACCCCACTTTGTTCACACTTAGCTATGGCTGCCAAAGTGTAATTGATACACCGACCAAACAAAACTACAAGTTGCTTAACATAGACATAACCTTACAGCACCCAGTATAATCAGCGCTTTATAGACAAACAATACGTCAAACCCGCCAATAGGTTTTGGCTTATTCCGTTTATCATTCAAAAGTATTGCTGTCCTTACTCTACAATGATGAATGTCGGAATTTTTCGGTATACTTCGTTGTATTCAGAGCCAAGCTGCTAAATATGTGCTTGTAGAGGCTGAAAAGGCATTGATCACATGACGTGGTCACCTGCTAACTATAAACATGCAGATCAATCAAAAGTCAGTCAACTGGAAAAGTATCTGTCTTAGCTTGAAACAGTCGACAAATGGATGCAACAGCTTCCCAACACGTAATGAAGCTGCGCGAGACAAAGCGATACTACCAGCAACTTGCATCTATCAAACCGAAGCTCGAGAATTTAAGCTTATCAGATGTATACACGCTTAGTTGGAGTGAGCTTACTTGCACGCAGGTGAACGACGCTGCACCGGAGTCAGAATATCAGTCAGCTTACCGAACTGTTCTTAATTTAAAACCAGCCAAACGAATGCCAACTTGTAATCTGGGTAGCCCAATTGCTGTGTTGAATCAAGATCTCTCAAGACTACCTACATACTCCAACCTAACACCCAGTACTACTACAACAGCAGGAAATTGATCCGGCTAACTTGCCTCACAGCTGAGATACGCAGAAAGCAATACAGTCATCAATCATCCTGTTTTTGCATAATTTGCACTTCATTTCTAACAGGAAAACTTCACCACTTTCAGGGAATTTTCTAGAGTTACCTTGCTAACTCACAACAGAGGAAGCCTCCCTGGTACAATGAGACTTTTATTAATAGATGTCAAGTTAAAATAAAGAATGCGGAGGGATGTTTCTGCGTGTCACAAACTTGGGGGTCCTCTACCAAAGTGGGTTCAACTTCCACGCTCATGAGCCGTTCCATCCTCTGATGAAATTAGTTGGTTTCTTGTGTTAGGAGGAACCGGGAGCGATAAACTCCGGGAAGACAATTCTGGCTAGCGGAATATCCACACGTACTGTGGATGGCGTGCGGCATTAATTTAGAGGGTAGGTAGCGCAAAACTAGCTGCTAGACTGTTCGGTTTACATGTCCACATTCCAAGGAAGCCGGAAACGCAACTCATGTTTCCGCTGGCAAAAGCCATAATCCCAAAGTAGCAGTACACTATTTCTTAAGGGGGTGAAAACTCAGTTAAGAGAAATCAGTAAAAAACAAGTCTGTTTTTCATCAAGTTCTGCAAATCAAAGCTCTGCACTAGTCCTTGCAACTATCTAAAGAATGTAATAAAAGCAACTGGAAACTGCATTTTGTGGCAGTGAGGCGCCAGTAAATTCTATCTAACTTCGAATTCAACGCTTTGATTGAGGATCTTAATCATTCCAGATTAGAACAGGCATTCGGGTAGTGCCACGGTTAGTGTAAAATCAAGAACAAAACCATAAAATCCAGCCTGATTTTTATCGCTTTGTTGACCACTCTGTCCAACTGAACTATCACGCTGGACTATCGGGTGCTCCCTAGTAGTGAAGTGACTAATGGGAGTTCTGGGCTTGTCACCTGATTCTCCTTTGAATACCACAGGTGCTCGTACGGCGCTGTGTCAAGCCAATGTGACCGGCTATAGGGTCACTGAGCACTCCCTTCTGCAAATGGAGATATCTAACGGAGCGCGGAAGAACAACCTTGCCGGGCACCGGCTTCTCGGTGAACTGCTCCTAAACACCAAGAAGGCGAATGAGCCACCTGGGTGTCAACGGTCCTCAAGCATCGTCCCACTGCCTTGCGGGTCAGGTCTTTAAGAGCAAAGTCTGGGGATGAGGCCCCTTAAGTCAACCATCTTCCTCGGTCTGGGCAACCGGGAAGGTCTTCGCGCACACAGCACATGGGAATTTGCATCTCTTTCTCTGGCTGTTCTTCCTCCTTTCTGTTATTGCTACTCGTATGTTGTGGCACACCGTCAGATGTTTATTACGCAAGTGTTAAATACATATATACTGGTTGGTTCGGCGGAGCTGTGCGCCACCGGGCGCGTCTTCAGGTTACGGATCTGGGAAGGCCCTCCTCGAGAAGGTAACTGAATAAGTGGTTGCTGTTCGCAGGCGAGATGAATAAGCAGTCGCGGACAACCAGTGGCAGCGTCCTAGAGCGTGTGGGTTCTGCGCTAATAACCTACTTCCTCATTAGAGACCACGAGAGCTCGTAAGAAGCTGTATCAAAGGCAATGTTACCCGCAATACGGTCACTTACTATTCTCCTCTGCTAAAATAAGTGAGTATTCAACCCAAGGTGGCTGCAGTACCTCGATGGTCACTGGTTTCTCTAAAGACCTTTGAGCCACGTGGCTGTCAAAGGCCTTCAAACTCTTCGACGAGTACGATGGTCTAGGAAATTTGTCATTGTCTTCGTGTTACTTCACTCGGACTTCTTGGGCTTCTTGTTGCTGTTCGAAATCGTCTTTTCATCATGATGGTAGTCGGTTCCCAAAAGTAGGCTTTATACGTCAATCGTCCCATTTGCTTGCGGGTTAAATCTTTAGACCAAAGGCTCCGGGTAGGTTCCCTTACGTCAACTCTCTTCCTCGGTCTGGGGAACCTATAGGTATCATGCCCACACAACATATAGACTAAAGCTCTGACGACTTCCTATTCTGTCGTTCTAGTCTTTACCAACGCTATCATCGACCGAGGTGCAGGATGATGAACATGATATATCGCGCTCAATCACACCACATTAAGGGTACCTTATTCCACGTTTGTTCAAATTATGCATCAATAGTAATCCACCCTCCGTTTCCGTGTCCACAATATTGTGTCGCCTCGGGTGGGTGTTCTCGCCATACGGATCTGGATTTTGGGCCCAAGCTTGTGCCTTCAAGTAGTACTGGCAAACCTCTATTGGCGGCTCATTCCCAATTCAAGCTGGCAACCTTTAACGTCCGGACGCTGGTGCGGATCGGATCACAAGCAGCCCTTGCTCGCACGCTCAAGACTACTACCAATATTGTCTGCTGCCTCACTGAAACCCGATTACGAGATCTTAGCATGAAGCTACGAATGGTTTCGCCGTCACCGAGTTCCGCGGGCATTTTCACCATGCGCTTATCTGGAGACGTAATCACCAAAGCCGCTAGTCCTGCTGGTGTGGGAATTGCGCTAAACACACGTGCTGAGGCCACGCTACTTACGGGATTCCCGTCAACAGTCGACTCAGTGCTATCCGACTTGAGACTTCAGTGCGACGTTCCAGCTGTGGAGCCAGCAAACTTTGCCTGTTCGCTGAAGCAGCATAAGCACCCAATGACTGCACCCAGAGTCAGTTAAAGAGGAGTTCTACTGTCAACTGTCCAACATTCTCCGAAGAAAGGGCCTACAGACAACGTGCTGCTTTCAGGGGCTTAAACGAGCAGGCCCGTAGGCTCGGAGTTAAATTGCGTTAACTGGGTAGTCAGTATGGCTATGGCGCTCTCAGAACGGATAACAATGATCCTTTACTTCAGCTTTGTGCCGATCGCAGGCTCTTTCTGTTGAGTACTAGCTTTCGGCGATCCTGACGTCAACGCGCGACTTGTAGGCTTCCGTCACCTGGCTAGCCATGGACGCAACTTGATCCCATCGCCATCAGTTATCGTTGGCGGGGCCGCATCCAGGACTGTAAATCATTCTGGAGTACTTACCTCACTTAGGACCAGGCGCTCATGGGTGCTACGGTTACTTTTTGTTTTGGTGGCTCCAAACGGCGTAGCTCAACACGGTTTGTCGTAGCAATACTTTCTGCCCCCTAGCGTTCTCAGCGCGTTTTAGTAACGGCTGGCCTCAAATCTCAAGAGCGCTTCAGGCTGTCAAGTGGAAACTCACTGCGCATACATCCGCGGCACCATGCACAACGATGCGATACTGGTCTGTGGTTTCACTAGTAGTCCTGTCAAGCACTGGATCGCTGCAATATCCCTACTACTTCTCGAAACTCCTCGGGCAATTCCAGCTAGTGTTGCGTATCAGTACCACGCAGGACCGATAACGCTGAACTCAAACAGTTCTTCAGCGTGGATCACCAGGCTTGGTGATAGCAACGAGTCATTGGTATGCAGCAAGTAGCCAGTTCAGAGAACTTCCGAAAGCCTTTCTACCTGATCCAATCTACTGGAGGCAAAAGGCCGAGTATAAGCAAAGTTTTGCACGAAATCAATGGCGAGTGATTCCTCTGCCAACAACGTTGACTTATGCGTTAGACTGAGCCGTTTGAGCAGCAGTTCAACTAGCATGCAGCGCCGATGATCCCTCATTCGGGAATCCGTAGTGCTTCATGGGGTGTAGACGCATCACCACCTTCTTAGGCTGAGTTTGCACATGAGCTTTGCCTCCTAAAGCGCTAAAATGCGTCTGACCTGGACGAATTCCCACCTGCTCTAATCAAACAAGGCCGTGCAGTACTTGTTCGAGAGCTAATGGTCCTCCTCCAACTGGTTTGGACCACTGAAGCAATCCCGTTCAATTGGAGTATCGCAGATGTCGTGCCTCTCTACAAAATAGGTTCCCGGATGGACTGCGCTAACCACAGAGGAATTAGTTTCATCTGCGTTGCCTTTAAATTGCCCGCCGCTCTCCTTTTAAGGAGGCTGAACCTGTTAAGCGAACAAAATATGCGCGAAGAGCAAACAGGGTTCCGCTCCGATTGGGGTTGTATCTATCACGTCTTTTCTCTCCGCCAAATATTCGGGAGTCGTCATATGTTAGATCAACTAACGACCGTTGTCTTCTAAGACATAAGAGCCACGTTTGACTCGTTTGACCGAAAGGCGTTCCTCGGCCGGTAGTGATGGTACATGGCCACCCGTAGTGGGACGCCCAACTGTCCCAAAACGTACAGGGATGTCTTCTGACCATCTAGTGAAGCGGTCGACACATGTCTGTATATATACGGATCCGCGAGAGATACGCAATCCACCAAAGACATACCAGTCCCGACTTCATTTAAGCACCTACGTCGATGTTATGATCTAGCCAACTGCTACCGACGCATCATCCACCGCTGCGCTCAACCCCTGCGACTCCTGACTGACATCCTTAGAGGAAAGGAACACAAGTTTGCTTTCCCAGGCACAGCACACATGACTTTCACCGAGATCAAGGATGCTATCTCCAACATAGACTTTCCTATTCATTCCAAACCTTCGGCTCCCCTTCCTCTGACAACTGACGCTACAGATGTTGCGGTAGGAGCTGTTTGCCAACAACACGTTGGCAGGCAGTGGTAACCGCTTGGTTTCTTCTCCAAAAGCCGGCAAACAACGGAATCCCGCTGCAGAACCTTCGGTAGAGTACTGCTTGCAATCTGCGTAGCTATTTATCACATCCGACACATATTAGAAGGTCGGATTTTCACGGTCTACATGGACCACAAGCCTCATTTTTGTCTTCAACTTATCTTATGACATATATTCACCACGGGAAACTAGACACCTAGATTTTGTCACGCAGTTCACTGCTGACGTACATCATGTCTCAGGTGTCTCCAACCCCTTAGCTGACGCTCCCTCTGGCGTCAACCTCACTCTTCACTATTTGCCTACTGTCGATCCCGCCGCCATGGTACCGGCTCAGACGCAAGACGGAGACCACCAATGCAGCCTGCAGTTCATTTGACTGGATGTGCAACCTGTTCCTCTCCAAACTACGGATGGAACTTTTCTTCGGGACATTTCCACAGGTTGTCCAAGACCTATGGTGCCCGCCTCTTTCAAACGCACAATCTTCGACACATTTCACACACTGTCTAATCCTGGTATTCGATCGTCTTTAAAACTGGTCACCGCGCGTTTCGTTTGGCCAAGCGTAAAAAGATGTTAGTAATTGGGCGCGAGCTTGTCTTCACTACCAACACTCCAAGGTACATGGACACACACGTAGTCATCTCAGCTCATTCCTTGCGCCGTATTCGCGGTTTCTCACGTACGCTTAGACGTGGTAGAACAGCTGCCTCCTTCTCGTGGATCCTTATATATACGGACATGTGTCGATCGCTTCACTAGATGGCCAGATGGTCCCCTGCAGAGCTGTGCTCCAGCACGACACTTAAGCTGTCAGGAGAGTTTATTCCGCTACCCTCGCCATCGTGTGTGCCAACTTCAAACTTCGCAGCCTCCCTTTCTCTACACATGCCTTCGCTGCGTCCGACCCCTCCTCATGAGCAGACCAGAGATGTGCAGATGCGGTGGACTCCCTACCTGGACTCCCTTCTTCGTCCACACAGACGCAGTGCGTCATCCTCTTCAGCCTCACTACACCGGCCCCTACAGAGTTCTCCAACAAACTCCTAAGCAATTTCCCTTAGATCATGAAAGGTCACCGAACAACGGTGTCCACCAATCGTCTTATGGTGGCATTTTTCGAAGATCTACCCACAGCTTTATCTGGTACGGCCGCAAAGATAAATTGACCCGCAGCTGCATCTCCCGCACTAGGCACCCTAGACCCCTCTGTTATCCTTGACCCTTCGCCAAACCAGCCCTAACCCCAGAAAATTAACCGACGCGGTAGACAGGTCAAAGGCCCAATCCGCTTTCCAAATTTTATGAGCGTTTGCTATGTTTCTTGGCATGCGTATTTTCCACCTTTCAGTGTAAGCGTGTGTTTTGCAAAATAGCATAGAAGAGTACACATTTGTTTTGTATACTTGACTGGTTATCCATAAGGCATCACACCGCCTATACCGACCATGTTCCACTCTTGCCGAGTGTCACATTCCAGAAATCAAGTCACTTGAACAACCCTGGAATTCCACGACCCGCTTGCCGGAAGCCTCCGGTGCCATAATCCTGGTTCTAAGCGACCGCGACTCCCTAATACCTGTGCCACAATGACTGGTTTGGCTACCAAAGACGACGTCCGGGATTCTTCGGGGACGTGGATCGTTACGGCCGTGGGCTCCGAGTGCGGTGGGGGCGTGACACCTCCCAAGCGCACCGTCGGGCAACAGTGGAGGAAATGTCCCGTCGGCACATTTGCTGGACTGGCCAGTATTTTTCCAGTCTGACCGGCCAGCCCCGACGGCCCACCGATGATGCACTTCAGTCCACACCCGAATAATTATTAAGAGATAACTAAGAAGCCGGGAAACAAGGAACTCCACGCGCACTCTCTGTCCGCATGCGTCTAATACAACTACTAATCTACCTTCCTGTCCTCACCATGTCCCTCCACCTGACAGCTCTATCGAAGGCTTCACTCCATCAGCATTCTAAGGAGAGATCCTATAATGAACATGAAACACTTATGCTTACAGTATTTCGCGACATTCGATTTTATTCTTGCTTGTATCTTCCGACCGTCCATTTGTTTTAATAACGGCTCGGCTGGTTCACTTTCTAACACATTGTGATTCGCACACTATCTTGCTCTGTTTGCTTGTGTTAAGTTTCTTCTAGTTCATTGCAGCTGTTTACAAAGCAAGTTGGGCCCGGCTACTTACGCACTTCCCTATAACTCTTATCCGTATTGGTTCCTACTGGTTCTCGTCGCAACCAGTGCCTGAGTTCTGCTCCACAAGCTCCAAATGCAACATGAACAGGTTTCGCGGCGCAATGAGGGAAACGACTTCTGCAGTATTTCCCACAGACTTTTCATAAAAGAGAAAATACTTTGCAGTGAGGTGGAACAATGTTGCAGTATCGCTGCGATCAGAAACGTTGCATATTCTCACGAGCGTTTCTCTATCAAACGAGGCAAGACTTGGCACATCGGCAGTCATATCTATAATCCAAACGGTTTAAAGTATTCATGAAGAACGTATGCAGCTGGAAAGAAGAATTCTCCTGCGAACTCAGAAGCAAGGATGTACGAATATATGGGATCATATACCCACCCTTCTGTACCCACAGTAGTCTGTTCGGAACCGATTTGATTACGAATTTAACTCTCTTCAATGCGACACCGAGTCATGTGAATCCTGTAACGGTTGTTGCTCTCTGCGCTATTTGCCGTACCTGTTCTAAATGTTCACGTGGTTACAAGTTACTTGTACGGACGACACTTTGGCCTTGGCCGAAGCCCGAACGGCCATTGTCGAGGGTGCAAGCGGACCCAGGTGGATTCCTTCGTCGGAAGAGGTATATGGACCAAAGGTGAGGTAATTTCCGAAGAAGTGGGAGTGTTAGAGGAGCAATAAAAACAGCTATGCCTCTGTAACCGTGCATGGCTCTAGACTTTCGTTTTACTCTGGTGGCACACTAAGTTTTCTTTTGACTTATCATTCCGCTATCCTTATTGACTGTTTAGAGTCGTTATTTTCGCCCTCAGATTGCGGGCCTAGTTTGACGCCAACACTCTCCGCTTTTTGTAGATAAATAATTGATTCCTTATTTGTTCAGTCTTTATTGGCTTTACTTGTCCGCACGTGTTTCTTATCCTGGTTGACTTTCACACTTGTGCGTCATGGTAGACAACGAAGAAGTTTCCATATGTAAAAGAACGCTTGAATCCTTGTCCCCGGTAGTTGGTGTTCTCACTACCGTCAGTGGGTGGAAGCAGTCGCGGGGCTCATACACAGCGTTTATCACTTGCGTTCAGAGTGTACGGTGACTATAACGCTTGCGGACCAGCACTGGGTATTCCCTGCTAGACACCTGGTTCTGTCTATTCACTTGTGCGCATCAGACCGTATTCGTGGTGCTGACAACTGTGGTGAGTTTTTAGGGTACTTACGTTCATGACAACTTAGTACAGCTAGTAGGTTAATGTCCGTCTTTTCTTGGTCCGATTCGTTTATGAGCTTACTGGGTAGTCACTCAAACTGAGTCTCATGGAGAAAGCTGTCACTGAAGCTTGGAATGTTTGATTGGCATCATCATTATAAATCGTGTAAGTTCCAAGTTTCATATTTATGCCAGGACTGCGGGATGTTCCAAATCAGGGCGATTACCGCTGCTATTACTTTGCACAGGTCGGCGCGCTATAAGTTTCAACCGTGTGTTCCCTAACGGTGGATTGTAAGACGTCGTGTCAACAGAAGGGAAAATGCAGTGTGATCACTGAAATTAACAGAAGTTGTTCTGGTAGTTCGAGTAACGTGTTTCCACCTGGATCAAACCAACTTCAAAGCCGGAAGTGAGTGGCCGTACTGTGCACATACAAATGAGTAGACATTAAGTACACATACCACAACAATGACACTTCCAACTCAAATCAGCTACAGTGGAAAAACGGTTAACTATGTCAAGTGTAGCACTTATGTTGGGGAAGCAAACGATAGTACGCCAACTAAAGACTCGAACATCTGGCAGATCGGAAAGATGTGATCAGTACAGCTGAAACCTAAGCGAAAGTTAGCCAGCCCTTCGTATTTGCGTTGTTCACACACGCAACCGAACTTCCGTGAAAGCAGCAGACGGATCCTTCCGTGGTATGCGGAATCTGTTTATCACGCTCTCGAATACCAGCACAAATTCCGATAAGCTCCAAATAGATGGGTTGAATTTTGTGGTACACATCACTTGAATGAGGGTAGTTGGTAAGGAAATGAGAGACAAGTCTCCGATCTTAAAAAGAGTCTGAGGCACTTCGTCAGAACCGGGGGTGTTGTGACGCTGAATCCCCAGATGACGAAGAGGCGCCTACACATTAGAGAGCATAGTGGATATGAAAAGCCCCAACCATGGATGGATTGGCCGCATCGGTATTCGGTTACCTGTCACTGTGGCCTCCACGGGGCAGCCACAGGACCCATGCGCCTACAGCGGGAGCAAGTGTGGCTTGCGATGCACCAACACAGTTCAACAAACACACCCCATATCCGGTGCAAAGCTGAAGAAATGCGAACGGAATGCATGTGGATGAGAGCCATGTTTCATCAACGGAGCCGGCCCACACTCCTTCAACAATCAAAACAGAAACACTTATGCCTAATTGGGAATGCATGCGTACCAGACAAACACAAGGTGGTGCCTGGACCATAGTCTGTTCTATATAGGATGGAACCACCCTTTAAACCCAGCACTGTCATGAGGACGATGCACCTCGTCCCTTCCAGCAACGACCAACTGCCTCCTGGAGCCAGTATGGGCGAGGTAGTGAGCAACAGACAGGTGGGCACCTCGTCAACATTCATTTCGAGCGCAGCCACACCGGGGAGCTCAATCAACATCTATCCGCTGAAATGCAAGAGTACTCAACACGCAGGCAAACGTACTACATTAGTCGCCTTATTAACCTGGATTACTAAATCAAATGGGAGCGGATGCGTCGCGCTTCTCTTCCGCGTGCAATAGTGCCTTCTCCTACTCCTGAGCAACCGCCCACTTGATCAGCCCACGGCGTTGGCACCGATAAACTCTGCCTTTGGTTTCCACCACTTGAGATCAACACTAGTTCTTAACACACTCAACTTGTTCATGTTCTCATAACGTACTTGCGCTTTGTCCATGTTTCGCTTCCCTGCACTAAGTTGCCCTACAAAAGCTGTATGATTACCCTAGTCGAAATCATTCGGTATACATATAGACATCGATTGGCAGCATCCGTGTCCACTGCCAGTTCGAATACAACTGATGCACATGCGCTTGTCCAAACGTAATTATGAACTAGCACAAACTAGATAGAGACATAGGGGCCTCATGAATAATAGTACTACAAAAGTGTATACCTTGGGTAAGACTAACAGCCATTTTCGCCCAATGATGGGAGACCGCACCTACGAGAATAATTACCTAATACGAACCGCCGATATTTTTAACTCTTAGACCTGAACACAAATGGCAGCCTTAAATCTTAGGCATCAATATTTGTACTACACCGATACGTACGTGTGCGTGTGTGTCCATCACTCTGTGTGTGTGTTTATGTGTGTGTGTGAGTGGGTTTCTTCCTTCCTCTCCTTTCGCTCATTGGCCAAATCCTTCCCTCTCTGATCGAACACTGGATTCAGTAATCAGGTTATTTGCTTGCTTGCTGTTTGCTTCTATACTTTTTCCGTATGCACCGTTGCTTACGATATACTTTCATTGCCGCGGCATTGTGTTGGTTCATCTGAAGGTAGCAATACTCCAAAATGCAAAGTCGTTCTCCGGAAGCAGTACCACGCCTCTGGGTCCGCAGTGCTCCAGTACCACTCTCCCAGATATCATCAATGACTTGTTCACTAAAGATGTTAGCGATTGCGTTAAGGATGTTAGCAAGTGTGGTATGGTTCGGAACTGCTTTTGTAGACTTTCTTCACCCCATATAACTTAGCGGTATTCTCTTGCATACAGTCCTTCTTATCTCTTCCTCCGGGTTCTCATTTAAAGCGCGCACTGTGAACAGTCGTTTATGATATAACGCATGCCAAGTTCCGTCTTTACAGCATGAACAGACTATATGGTAACCGACTGCAAACCATCTGGGCGATCAAATACATCTTTTGTACTTGGTCGGAATGGGTCGTCACTCGCCTCTTCTCTTCTTTCATAAGACCAATACTGGAGTACGGCTCACCTCCCTACTGTCCAATCACCCGAGGCGAAGCACAGAAGATTGCTATCAAGCTCATTCTAGGTCTACGGGAATGATCATACGAAGACCGGTGCGAGAAACTCGGAATCTACGCCTTGCCATACCGTCGAGTGTAAGTCGATCTCATGATGTCTTATCGTATCTTACACCTCAGTGACTTCCCCATGTTGAAGCCGTTGCTTCCTTTGAGAACGTCATGCAACACACGCGGACACCGTTACAAGCTTGTGGTGCCGGGAACAAAACGCTTACACCACCCCCTGTGTTTCGAACCGAGAGGGATAAATGTTTGGAACAGCCTGTCATAACAAGCCTTGCAGGCTGAATCTGTACGACAGTAAAACAAGTTACTGGACTTACCTTTCAGCCCATTCGTTTCAAAGAATGATTGCACACTAGCAATGACAGCCCGCATTTTTGAAACCTGTGAAACTGTAATTCATACTACTACTACTACTACTACTACTACTACTACTACTACTACTACTACTACTACTACATAAGCACTTTCGAACAATTCCATTAGCAGGGAGTGGAGACACTTTTTATAATATTTTTGTCTATATTGTGACGGATTTATACGGATTTATATTTCTACTTGCTCATACATACAGTATCCAGTATTCACCGCTGAGGTAATGAGTAAATTAGTAGTAAAGTCGTGTGGTTGTTCACTGCTAGCTTTCGTATTTAATCCCTCCACTGATATTTTCTTTTTCACGTGATTTTGCCTTGTGCTGACCGTAATGTATACCTAACCCGTCTGGTTTGGTGTTGATGTGGAATTCCCTGACCTTAGTCATGGCTTTTGTTGTGTGCACCTCTCGAAGTGTTCCCCCCTCCACCGCCCAGCTCTGTGGTTGTACTGTCACGGATTGCTCCACGCACTGCTGTCTACCATCCGTTCGCTTCTTGCTATGACTAGTGAATTGAGCAGGCAGACTCTTCCTTCGCACACGTGTGCTTTCATTTGTTTGTAAAGGTTAGTATACCGGGACCTTAAATCATTGAGTTCCTGCCTAATGTTTGTGTAAATTGTCGCAGATAATGCGATCTATAACTGATCTGATTTCGGCGCCATTGACTACACCTAACTAGGTGTTTGACCAAGGGGTTTTAGGAAGTGATATACCCCGTTGTCTCGACAACCACTACTTTGCACCCTCATCGATTTCAAGCATGATTATACACAATATGGGAGTGGTGGCAGCAATGTGTAAGGCGGTCAGTTGGTTGACATGTGCACCAACAAGGCTGTATGAGAGTTTGTCTGTGTTGACGAACAGATAGTGCTAGTGCGCTTTCCTTGTTAGATCCTCAGAACAAGCTCCAATCATGTTGGCTTACCTTGTCAAGTAGCCAGGGGACTTGGTACTACAGTGCTGCACCATCCCCAATACACGGTACGATTCGCCGTAACAGAGGGCACAAAATAACACTGCTATTTTGAAGTCATTCGGTGATGTTGCGCACTAATATTCACAGATTCACACAATTTCCCTCTTAGAACCCCCCAACTAGTTACCACTGCGTACCCAACCACGCGCAATGAACCAGGTATGGAGAACACTAAGTAGGCTCAAACTAATTTTCGAGCCCGGCTCAAAAATTCCGTACTCTGTTCTCGTTGTCACCATACAAGGAATACGCATCCTTCTATACCAGAACATTTAGTCAAAAAATAGCTAGCAGTTAGTCTGACAGACAGCTTGTAAACTTTCTGTCACATGAGTTTCACACCCATAAATAAATATGCTCCTCTTCGCTTTGGGAGCCCATTACTGATATAATAAGCATAATAGTTGACTTACTGTGATCGCACGCGGTTGGTGTCGGACATTCGTGGCTGAGCATTTAAATCGCCGATTTTAGGATTGTTACCTCCGTAGGGCCCATTTGTGTAGCGAGGCATCCAAAATGCGGGGCATTTGATTGCCTCCTTTGGGTAAGGTTTTCGTGTCTAACTAACCACTCCAACGCAGATGTTTCCATCGCGAAATGAGCCTAGGCCGGAACTGCAGCAATTTTAACTTTGACGCAAATAACAGCTATGCTTAATTATTTGGGCTTACGCTGAGTAGGTAGAGGAAGAGCCCAAGGTGCACTGGGACTTGAGGTAGCTAGATCCTAACAGATCACTGACCCGCTGCTCCCAATGTCGTGCCGTGGACACAAGCTCGTCGCGAGCAATGGGTGAGAGTTTGGTTGTACCCTTCTTCCAGGTAAGATCCAGAACAGAATTCCGTATGAGTCGCTTCACAGGCTCATGGCACATGACCCGTTGACTTTTGAGATTACATTTCATCGAATGTTATGGTTGAGGACCCGAGTCGTTTTCTTGTCAAATGTGGACACCTTGGCAATATCCTGCTCAAAACCCCAACCATGAATTACGCCAGTACAAATAATATCACGCTGCATTGGTCGTCGCGCAGCGGCCTTAGGAAAAGGGTCGCCTGATCTGCTGCACACAAAGGTGTGCATAAGCGAAAACATGCTACTGCTGGCGCAGTTCTATTGTCAAGGATTCGGTTCCGTAACTCACCATTTGTGACGCGCAATTTTCCGGATATCCTTTAGAACGAACGTCATAAAGAGAATAGCAATCGGGAAGTTCGTAACACTGACGGAAAACGTACGATTATTGTTTACGAGTTCCGTGAGCTACAAACATTCTCTTCTGAGGAAGCGGATCCATGCGACCGGGAGCAATGGGGTTACATCCGATGGGAACTCTCTCTCCCGAGATAGAGAGAGACAGGACAGTTGCAAAGCGGTTTACAAGCATTCCAGTTTTTTACTTGAAGGATGCTTGTGAGTAGCGTAAAGTTCGTAGAAAGTAGTAGTCACGATAAAACTGCACACAATAATCTGCCTCGAAGGGAATCGAACCCCGGTCCACGAATTTCCGGTCCGCTGCTCTACCACTGAGCTACCGATAGCTGACGATTAGGTGCACAATTTAATAAATGGCTTCTGCTTGGTGCGCGACGTACTGCCAATGAGTTCATAGTAACTGTCCTGGTGTCGCAGATTGGCTCACTCACTCGTCACTTCCCATGGGACCGAAGTAACTGTCCTTCTGAAGTCTAGAGGGCGATGGTAGATTACTTGAAGGATGTTTGCTCAGTGGTAGAGCAGCGGACCGGAAATTCGTGGACCGAGGTTCGATTCCCCGTCGAGGCAGATTATTATGTGAAGTTTAATCGTGACTTCTACTTTCTACGAAACTTACGCTACTCACAAACCTCCTTCAAGTAATCTACCATCGCCCTCTAGACTTCAGAAGGACAGTTACTTCGGGCCCATGGTAGGTGACGAGTGAGTGAGCCAATCTGCAATACCAGGACAGTTACTGTGAGCTCATTGGCGATAGGTCGCGCACCAAACAGAAGCCATGTATTAAATTGTGCACCTAATCGCCAGCCATCGGTAGCTCAGTGGTAGAGCAGCGGACCGGAAATTCGTGGACCGGGATTCGATTCCCTTCGAGGCAGATTATTGTGTGCGGTTTAATCATTCCAGTTTTGCTCCACTGCAAGGGGTACGGTCCCCGGCGGATGAAGATGATACTTCAGTCTGAGCTAATGACATGGCTTATATTGGATAATTGGTCTAAATTCCTCATGGGGTTGACTACAGAAATTGGGTGATAGGCAGCGGGTACACTTCCACGGATGGCTAATACTCATTGGCGATGAACACACTGGTGAATATTCCCCTCATATAGCTCTGTGAAGGAACTGATCTAGAGGGAACTTTAGAATCCGAAAGAATAAGACAAAACACGAGATGCCATCTGGGCCAGGACAGCCGAGAGCAGTCATATAACACGACCGAACTTCAGATGCCAACGACTCCACAAAAGAAGAGCTAGTGGAAGACACCTCAACGATCGGCACAAGCTCGAAAATTAATTCCACTTATAATGATTCAGTTTTGGTTACTGAGCAACTGATCTGATCGTATAGTAACGTACAATGTCTTATTAGGAAGTGGGTCGAACTCAGTCACCGTCAGGCCTCCGAGTCTCAAGCTATCACATTTATCACCGAAACGTGGTTGAGCTGTGGAATTGCCGACACTGAAATCACCCTATCCGGTATGTCACTTCTCCTGAATGTCAGAACGGGTAGGGAAAGGGGAGTGATCAGTTAATAGAAAACAAAACTTCGTTGTGAGCTCATAGATGCTCACAAAACCTGTCACTAACCTCCTATGATACAAAATGCGGTTGAAGGACGATGATACGTGCCTTGTGTCCGTAGTTTACCGAGTAACTAAATCCACTCCGGAGATGTACCACAGACTAATAGCGGCATTTCGTAGTATGATAAATCAGCAATACCTCCATATCCTCATTACAACGGAATTCAAGATCCATGAATTGAAAACTCTAGCAACCTAGGTGGAACAGTTCAAGTACTATTTGCAAGATCTAATCTACAGCAGATCCATATGGAACCACGTCACTGCTCGCACCAGGATCAGAACAGCGAATAAGCCAGCAAAGTTAGATCCAGTACTCTCTAACAATGAGCGCCTGGTTGATGGGCTAAGTGTATGCGGTCCTCGGGGTTGAAGCGATCAAGTGCCTTTACAGTTCGATTACATTTGCTACACCGAATTCCCCGAGATAGAGCCCGAAAAGAAGCAATCTATTTCGCATTATCAGGTTTTGCCCGCAATGACTGAAAATACTAGTTGAACATTTATGACTAAGTGCACCCAAGAAATAGTCTTGGAAACATTCTTAAAAACCTTCAATTCACTAGTCACCGTAGAATCAGAGCTAAATCTTTCCTGAGAAGCCAAACACGAAAATTTATGACTATGAGAGCTCGGACATGGCGCATTTACAGAAATATCCCCTGCACAGGAAAGGTGAAAACCTACGTACCTCAGTGCAAATTATTCTGTACATGTGTGTAGTGAAGATAGATTGTCACGCCGACAAGAATAAACGAACAATTTGTTCGAATCACAAGATTCTTTACAAAGACCTGACTGGAATACAAAGGTGCAGCACAGAACAGCACCACTCACTACGATTGGCGGGTGTACACCCAATAAAAAGGCGGCCAACACCTGCTGGGCGCAAAACTTGCCTACTTTCCAAGGGTTAAGGCCTTAAACATTTTACTTGCTTATGTCATCTCAACATTAGTGTTAGCCAGCATCACATTCACAGCGGAAATGGTACTGAGAAAGCTAGTATCCTTGCGTACACACAGCTCTCATAGAGTGAATAACACTCACCTTACATCACTGCACGTGGCAGCCGTGCACTTAGCCCACCACTCACCGGATTCTTTCAGCTTTTTTTAGAGGAGAACATAGTTCCGGAAACGTAGGAACGAGGTATTATAACCCCATTTACAAGAGAAAAGTCGATCTGAGCCTGCCAATTACCGTCCGGTAACGCTTCTCCTTGTGCTCCTCAGTCATGGAAGTGATCATCGCGGACGTACTGATGGGCTACCTGGATAACTACCTTATCATTACGCTTGAGTAGTATGGATTTCGTCAAAACTGATCATGTACCACGAATCTGCTGATAGGAAATGACGGCTGGACCGAAACAGTCAACGAGGGGACAGAATTGATGTTATCTACATGGACATTCCGAAAGCTTTCGATTGCTTGGATCATCGAATTCTGTTGCACAAATTTCAGCACTATGGCATCGGAGATTCAATGTTAGTATGGATGGGTAACTTTCTCTGCGAGCGGCAATTAATGCTTAGAACCCGAATTTCTCTGTCCGACCCGATTCGAGTGGTGTGTAGTATATCGCAGGGTTTGATAATTTGGCTTTGTTTGTTCTTAGTATTCTTCAACAATCTAGCAAGAGCTATCGCCTCAAAAGTTTTACTTTTCTCGGAGGACGTTAAAATTGGGCAGATGATCAAGGAAATGAACGGACACGAGCTCCTCCAGTGCGATCTTGATGGGGTTGGCATTGGTTGGTGAGATATGTACTCTCATTCAATGTGCACATATGTCATATTTTTCACATCCGCCATCGACAAGCCTACCTCTACGAACTTGAGATGCACGATTTGCAGCCTAGCCCTCAGAAATATGTCCACGATGCGTTGCTACAGGACGAACTCGGTTGTTCCAGACAGTCAGAATCCGCTTTAAAAGTGATAAGCAGCATGTTGGTTTCTTGTGGAGGGTATTCGGGATTTTGGATTCATCCATCTTCTCTCTGATGCTCAATGCCAACGCGCGTCCGCAAGTCATGTATGCTATCCAGACATAGAATCTTTGGATAAAGCATGACCTTTCAGCGCAACGTCGGGCAAAATTTTGTCAGGGGATTGCGAAACCTTGCGTACCAGCAAAGACTGAGAACACCCGGACTGTGCAGCGGACGCTATGGTCCGCTACGTGGAGACTTCGTATTAGTCAACCAGATATTGGGCGACCCCACTCAAATATGTCGCCACCTACTGTAACTCAACCAGAACACCAACATCAGAAGCAAAAGCCTGAAACTGAATCAACAACCTAGCTGTCTAGATTGTCGACGAAATTCTTCTCCCTCCGGGTCTGCCAACGATGGAACGCCCTTCCAAACTCAGTTGTCTCTGACTCCACATTTGCTGTTTTTCAAAGAATGACTGGTTATCGTATTGAAAGCTGTACACTTGGTTACTTTAACGGAAATTCTAGTGTTATTCTGACTAACTAGCCACTTTGGAATTATGATCCACAGTGACGCATGTAAATTTGTGCAAAGGAGTAAGCAATTTGCCGTCACAACATTTTATTTGGTTTTGCGTGTACTATCTCAGCCCATAACCAACCCACTTAACATAATTACTCTATCGCTATTCCCAGGTGCATTTTAATGGGTCCACTTGGGTAATATTTAAATCTCTATTTCTTCTATTAGTAACCTACGGGACATGTTAAGCCTGTGCTTTTTACCCATTAAAAACCATTATTCCATTGTTATTCTATGTATTCATGAGTAGGGGAGTACGATATAGATAATTGAGGTTCGTTACAGCCATTGTTATTCCCCCGCACATAGTCTCCCGTCTCTGTTTCATCTAACCCACTACTTTTTCCAATCCAGTCTGTCAGCACCCAAAGGATTTCCCGCCATCGCAATCTTGTAAATTCGCACAAAGCGTTCGAGATCGGGTGCTGGAACGTGCGCACCCTACTCGACCGGCAAATGTGTGAGCGACCCGAGCGACGCACTGCACTGGTAACGATGGAACTCGCAAGCTGCGGGATCGACATTGATGCACTCAGCGAGACTCGGCTTGCTGACCAGGAGAGGCTGTATGAGCCTGATGCTGGTTAAACCTTCTACTGGGCGGGGAACGCCACCTCAGTACCATGTGAACATGGAGTCGGATTTGCACTATTCGATCGCATATATATCTAGCTAGTAGCAGACCTGACTGGCATCAGCTCACTACTGATGACACTCTCTCTGCAACTTGGAAGAGGTAAGTTCGTCACTTTTATTAGCACATATGGTCCCGCCTTATGTCATCCTGTTGACACGAGGGATCAGTTTTATGATCAGTCATCCTCAGTGATCCGGTTTGTGCCGAGGAGTGAGCGACTGTTCTTACTGGGTGCTTTCAACGCCCGCGTTGGGCTTGACGCTTCTGTGCGGACAGAAGTACTCGGTCCGTTCGGCATTGGCACAGCCACACAAGGTCTGATGATCATGAACACCGAGATTACACTGTGTGCGAGTGATGTAGCTAATAAGACACATCCACGGAGTGGTCACGCTCACTTGCTCGACTATGTCATCATACGCCAGCGTGACGTGCATGAGTTGAGCATGACAAGTGTACTGCGTGCAGCTGAGTGTGGCACTTATCACAAGTTGGTGCGGACCAAACTGTACATATATTTTCGTAAATTTACGTATTGCTTACTTCCCTTGAGCCGGAAGCTACGAAGAGTATGGAGTTGGAGAAGCGATGTTTACCCGCCTTGCGATGTCGAATCCGTCGCCTCAGTGAGTGCCCGGTGGAACCACATCCGCGCACAGGTGACTACAGCTACCGAGGAAGCCATTGTGCGTGCAAAGTGTAAGCGGTCCGATTGGTCTGATAACACTCTTGCAACCATTAGATAAGTGGTGTCGGAGAAGAATGAAGCGTTCGCATCGCATGTGGCGGACATTGCTAACTGCATGAAGGAGAGTCCGTTTCGCGAACTTCGAGGGCGATTGACTCGAGAGCTCCCTCGCAACAACAATGCATAATGAATGGAGAATGCGAAGCGGATGGAATGCTACACGGAGATTGATCCTATGTACCAAACGTTGAGGCGGAGAGAACTAAACTACTTTAAAAACCGTCGTGGGCAGCTACACAAGCATAAACAACACATCCGCAACAGCCGTGGCAAAACCATTCCACGTATCGCCCGTGTCTATCAGAGTTGGGCAGACCGGTGAAGGTCACGGTGCACAGCTGGAGGAGGTAAGTACAAAAGTCATTTGCTGATCGATCACAAATGGATTAACAAGTCAGCAGATTAAATATGACCCAGCAGCGCACTGAGGAAGTCACGTTATTATGAGATGAAACGTTTGCATCCCAATTACAAAGCTTGGCGAACAAGTGATTAGAAACCATCAACCCGAGTTACCATTGCATTAAGTTATTTTGCAGAGGATGTGTCGGCTGATCTGAATAGTTCCCCTGTGCCACTACTGTACAAGAGTAAAGGAAGCAAGCGATGTTGCACAAATTATTGTGACTTCAGCTTGCTGACCTGTGTTGTTAAAGCGATTGCCCGAGTCCTGCTCAATCGCCTCATCAGTCAGGTAATGGGACCGAACGTGGCGGAAGAGCAATGTGGATTCCGTTCTGGCCATGGTGTTCGAGGCTCATCACTTGCAGAGGAAATGCGGAGAGCGACACTAGCCATTGTACTCGCTTTTTGTTGACTTCACCAACCTATTTAATACGGCGAACTGAGAGGCAATGTGACTTTTGTATGGCAAGTTTGGTTGTCCGAGTAAGTGTGTAATTTTAATTGAATGTCTGCAAAGTGGCATGCGTGAGAGGGTACAGCTGAGTGCACAGCCCTCGGATAACTTCGCTGCTGTTCTTGGTTGGAAGCAAGGATGTGTCTTAGCCCCTAACCTGTGTAACACTTCCATGTAATGATGTCCTGTGCTTTTGATACTGCTGATGATTACGGGATTCATATAGAGCACTGTATCGATGGTGGGTTGCTGATCCCCCATGATTTCGAGGTGAGAACCTTAGTATGTGCGCCAACTATCCATATGTTGCTGGTTGTTGACGGCCTCATTGTTTTAACACAGCATGGATGAGTTGCAGCATATGACTTCATCTCTCGCTTCGACAGCGGCCAAAATCGGGCTCGAGACTGCAACCTAACATCCTGACATGATTACGAAATGTCTGTCATCAGGACACCAGTTGCTATCCGACCAGCGATAGCACGGCGGGAAGCTGATGAAATCAGTCCGTCCGAAGGAAACAGGTTGCCACATGACAGGCGTGTGTGCGCGGGAATAAATCTGGCCAGTGCGGACCGCAAGTAGGTTTGGCGTGAGTCAGCTCAGAAAGGTGGAACCGAAGATGATATAATGTGACCTATAAAATGTATCATGTGCTGCGTCTACTATAAGTTGGTGTAACAGACTTTGGTGTTTTGTTTCTTCGCCAGCTTTCACAGCAAAGCGCAGAGCAAAAGCAAGCGCAGCGTTGCAAAACTGGCGACGCGAGTTGCAATCGAACAGAGAAATGGCAGAAAGCTTCGAACAATTTTAGGCACTTTTGCAGCAGCAGGTCAAGACCATCGAGTTGTTGACGCAAAAGCTGTCGAAATGGTCCATCCCAGGGTTAGGAGCAAATGAATGTGTCCCATTTCCAGAAGTCCCGCCTCAGCAGATAAGCAAATGCCATTATAATGCGGATGGTGGCGTAACATTTGCTTCCTGGTTTCACAACTATCAAGGCGTTTCGTGTAGATTTCGTAAATGTACCTGAAGCAACTTAACCTGGGTGCGGCTGAATGTAAATGTTTACAAATGTCATTTCGCCAAATAAGAGCACTGACCTATCCCTTGACGAATTTACCTGCCTTGTCACAAATGTTTGATGAGCAAACACCGGTGTCCAATCTCCATTACAAGCACCTCACTATGGCTAAGAAAGAATACGAAAATTGATTGACCTACTCGAGCCGTGTAAATCGCAAGTCCGAACGCTCACATTTTCACAAGAGGACCGGCGACCAATGCAAGTGCCTCATTTACGTTTCAACCTACACGCAGCCAAAGATGCAGGTATACGAACAAGGATACTCTTAGGGTTGTACAGAATCTTGCCATCCAATTTTAGCAAGTGACTGGTGAGTGCCGAAAAAAGGCGAACCTGTAGCATGATACATTAATGGTCCAACAGTTGTCCAACCCGAACGAACATGACCTTATATCTGCGTTCAATTGGACTCAAAAAAAGCCCTAACTCTTGTGCGTATATCATATACCAAATCTCCCTCTGCTTGTTAGTTTTGTCCATCGAGACGAGACTGGACCTTAAGGTGGTGCGATAGTTTGTGTGCCTCAGGGATCCATTGAGCTATGCTAGGTGGTGCTTTTTGCACCTTCAGAGCCACTCATACCAGATTAGTCAATGGTTAGAGGCCAGACAAACTCAGCCTCCTGGCTCTTTAGGTTGAGGTTTGGAGTGATGGTTGCTCCTTACTCCATAAAACGGGTTGCCTGTACTTCAGTGCCGAAATCCCGCTGTCTTGCGGCAAGAATTTTGAACCGAAGACCGGTTGAGAACCCTAATCGTTCTCCTATCTAGGCCTGGGCAACCTGACAGTATTCTTCCCAATACATGGCAACGAAGCTTTCATTCCAACCATTTCTTGATGCTCTGGTCGTCGCAGAGCATAATAAACAGCTCCCTATCTGCTGCATCGAGAGAGGTGAATAGGGGTTGAGATGTTGCTGCTCTGGACTTCCCGTCTTCTTATCCCCTTTTTTGCACATTCTCATCCTTATCGTCTCACTCCAACTTTACTTTTATCCCCCCAATTTCAATCCCCCAATTCCTGGCCCTCCCCAGTGTGCTTCAATAGCCGCTTGTCTTCCAGTTTCAACTCACACACAGTCGCAGGGCATCGCTCCAATCCAGTCGACAAGTCCATGTCAACCAACCGTACAACGTCGGTTCATCCGTTTCCCTTTGGAGTCCTCGAGTCTCGCTAAGACTGCCATACATCAACGTGTGCATTTTGTTACAGATTGGCCAATGGGCAACACTCGCACACACACTAGAAATCCTATCGAATGATATTTGCCGTTTATCAGAAACTCGCCCACAAAATTCTAGCTCCGTGGTTACCCTGGGATCCCCCAAAAGCAACACTGGCGGTACCTTTTCATTGCGCCTGTCTGGCGACGGTGCAGCTTCAAATGCTGGCCAAGCTGGCGTAGGCATTGTTTTGAGTCCCCGGGCCGAAGCTGCCCTGATCGATTGGATCCCAGTCAACAGTCGGATGTGCGTTGTTTGAATAGCTGGTTAGTTCCATGCTTCGAATTTGCGCGTGAACAAACCGTGCCTGTTTGTCATTGCTTCCAACGCCCCCTACAAACAGTAGCACTGATTCTGTGAAAGATGAATTCTATCAGCAACTTCACGATCTCCTTCTTTAGAGACGAAACAGGAATACTGTGGTGTTGGATGGCGATCTAAACATCCAAGTTGGAAAACTGTCCTACGATGAGCTTCATCTGGGCTGCCAACATGGTGTAGGCTCCCGTAACGATAACGGTGAGCGATTGCTACAGCTATGTTTAGATATTCGTCTTTTACAAATGGGCATAAACTTACGACACGGCACCCACAGAGGCGTGACTTGGCGTCCACCAGTCTTGAGCCAACCATAGACTCAAGTCGTTCATTCCGCGATCAGTTACCGCTGGAAAGGCTCTGTCCAAAACTGTCGCTCGCTTCGAAGCACGAACGTACACTCTGACCACTCACTTGTTTGCGCCGACCTCCGGGTGTATATCGGCGGACACCCGCAACGTCGATGTGAACGGATTGACACCAGCCAGCTGGCGGAGCCAGGTGTTCTGAATGTGTAAGCAACTGCGCTGACATCCGGACTGAATAAGTGCCTACTGAACACCGTGGACGAGCACTGGATGCGTATCCGCCAAACGTTAATTTCAGCAGGAATGTCTTCATGTGGTAAATCAGATTGCCAAACTGGACGTTGGGTCTCTACACATTTTCTGGAACTTATGGATGCTCGCCTACATATTCCGGCTGGAAGCGAAAACAAAGACTCGTAAATGTCTCAGGGCAAAACTGCATTCTAGCCTGAAGAAAGACCATGAAGCCTGGTGGTCTCATCGTGCATTGATGATGGAAACAACAGCTGCGGTTGATAATCATCCTAAGATATTCTATCTGATACGGGAAACAGGCAGCAGTAGACCTAGTGTTAGATTATACGCGACGAGCGTGGGCAGCAGATCCACATCCTGCCAAAATGCTTGGAGCGTTGGGCTGAACACTTTGCAGGGCAATTTAACCAACCTGAGTTATGGCATCCATTTTTAGGCATTGATAGCCCTTCTCCCTGGGCGGACACCTTGGATTCGCTTTCACGCGAAGAAGTTGAACGTGAGGTCAGGCTTTTGGAATTGCATAAGGTTGCAGAGGCAGATATAATTCTTCCCGCCCTCTTCAAATTCGGGGGACTTGCTCTAGTAGATGATTTACACGAGTTACTAGTGAAAGTTTGGGAGAAGGAAACAGTCCCGAGAGACTGAAGGGAGGCCCATATTCGGAATGCGGCATTCAGAGAGGCATTAGTCAAATCTCAATTGCCTCTACATTGCTTGCGTCTACCGTTCCCCACAGACGAACTGGCACACGTGAAAGCCAGATCCGTGAATATCAAGTCGGGTTTCGTCGGGGTCAGCGCTGCATCAATCACATTTACATATTGCATCAAATGTTGGACAATCGCCATTTTTATTGGCGACCCACTGTTGTGGTATCGCTTGACTTAAAGGGTGCCTTCGATTCAGTCGAGCGATGTAACCTTTGGGACTGTCTGCTGAACAAAGGTGCGCCTAATAAATACGCAAATATTATCGAAGCGCAGTACGCGCATAGCTCAGGCAGAGTAAGAATTTATGGCAAGCTGTCGCCACCCTTCAGTATCACCAGTGGTGTGAGACAATTTGCATTCTGTCACCTTTCCTATTAATCTTCGCAGTTGACGAAATCATGGGAACAGCATTCGCTGGACACGACCTAGAAGGTGTGGAGCTACTTCCTGGTGAGCTACTTTTGACTGGAGTATGCGGACAATATTGCCCTAATCTGTGACAGCTCCCAAACATGCCAAGCAGCACTGGACAGATTATCACTGGCTGTCTACCGTTTTGTGCCACGCTTTGCTCCATCGAAATGCAAAGTGCTTCCCCAAGATTGGCAAGGACCCACCACTGCGCTAACGTTTGGTGGTGATCAGCTAGAAGTCGTTCGAGAATGCAAGTACCTGGGCATCTCAATTAGCGCTCGTAGGATCGAGGATGAGCTTACGAACCATATAGCTAAAGCTCGAGGTGCTTTGTCAAACTCCACCACCTGTAGCGCAGACGGAACATCGTTCTCGACCGGAAGGGCAGTGTTTATAACGCAGCCGCATGTTCAACTCTCTTATATGGTTGTGAAACCTGGCCCATCAGGTCGAGAGACATAAAGAGGCCCGTCGTATTCTATTATCGCTGTCTCCGCAGCTTGGCTCATGTCTGGTGGAAGCACGGCGTGAGCAATGAACGTGTTCGTCGTCGCGCATTTGGTGCAGGAAGAGCGAATGAGCCCCGCTCAGCACCATTACATTACGCACCAGGCTCCGACGGCTGGGCCACATGTTGCGCACGCCAGCACACCTACTCTCGCGACGGGCATTGTTTGGCCGCCAGGGGTGCGGTTGGAAGAGGAGGAGGGGACGCCAAGCTAGGTCTTGGCAGAGAGGAATGAAAACCCTCACTTCGAAACTGGTGTCGGTTGGTGCATCCCGACGGCCTGACTGGGGTCCTAAGAATGATGAACACGTATGGTTGGATACACTTGCTGATATGGCGAAGAGCCGGCCCCAATGGGGTTTGTATTGTGAGTTACTTTGTCAATCACCTCGCTTTTAGGTTCACCTCTACTTCCGATCTCATGCAAAACGCATAATCTAATATTTATCATCATATTCCTGTAGTGTAATTTGTTAGTCTCGTTTCTTTTTGTATTGCGGCACATTAGGTGAGGTGTGTTTCTCACCCTCAGTCAACGTTTACTGATGATGATGATGAGGATGACGTTGGTTTTTTAGAGAATGACATTTTACCCCACACGTTCCATTTAAGGACCACATTTGCAACCAATGCGGTAGTAGAGGTCATAACGAGTCATGTTGCTTAGCATATGGTCCTACTTTGTCAAAAAGAAATCGCAACAATGCCACACCATTTAGACTGCCTGATGGGATCAGAACGATCACTGCGGCCTTCAAGGTTGATGGCGTCAACACGCGTAAGTACGTCATGGTGGAACTCAATGACAGGAAAGTCAAGTTACAACTTGATACCGCTTCAGATATTACTCTGGTCTCTAGTGACACGTGGCGCAGGCTGGGGCGGCCGACGCTTGTATAAGGTGGTATGTTAAAATTGCTTGGTGAATTGAACCGTCAAGTCAGTTGCCGAGGTCAACAAATCGACCCAACGTGCTCTGTGACAGACGGAACGGGGTTAACGTTACGGGGACTCGATTGCATGGACGACGTGAACTTGTTCGACCAGTCGGCAAACAGTGAATGCCAGCAGTTCCAAGTCAAGTAAGCTGTGCAGATACCAACGATGAACCCTGAATTGCTCAACCAAATGGCAGCTCTGAACAGACGCCAAGAAACGTTGCTCAAACCCGGTCTCGGATGCTGTCGCCTAGCCAGGGAGCTTCTGAACCTCAACTCAGATGCAAAACTAATCTTCAGACCAAGAGGTTTGGTGCCGTACGCAATACAATCTCTGATGGAAGCCGAGCTAAATAGTTCGCAATCCGAAGGTATAGTCGAACGGGTACAATGTTCAGAATGAACGACATCTATTTTTGTACCGTTCAGCCAATGCATCATGGTCACTGTCAATCAGACTAAGACTAGTCTGGAAAAGCACCAGCTCCCATTGTTTCGACATTCTGCGTCTCGTTAGCGGTGCGTCTTCCAGCGAACCCCCACCGGGTTCCGCCACCACGAGTTATGGGTGGTAGCAGCTAGTTCCACTTAGCCATGGGTGACAGCCGCGGACATACGTGATGGACAGTTGGCTATGATATAGCCCGGCTCATCTTCCACTACCATGCAACTTACGAACAGTGAAGAGGACAGTGGCTAGTCTCACGAGGTAGGAATTTTTGCATTGCACCTCGGGGCGGCACAAGGACTTGAAGAAAGAAGGCGAACAGTAAGATTCGTATCTGTGCTGCTTTTTCAAATGACCTGAATCCTGTGCTGGAGAAGCATCAGTACCCATTGGTCGTACCAGAAAACTTGCTCTCCAAACTCATCAGTAGCAAATGCTCTGCAAAACTGGACCTAGCTGATGCTTAGTTGCAAGTTCCAGTTGCCTAGGGGTGGAGAACATCACTAAGAGTTAATACGTACCTCGGAATTTTCTAGTGCAACCAGCTGCCATTTATGGCGAAAGCCGCACCGGCCATTTTTCAGTAAATTATGGGTGCCCTGCTGAACGATCTCCCAATACCGTGGTTAACATGAATGGTTCATCGGTTGTGAGCGCAGACCAGCAACACTTAATGCACACATTGGAGAGATCGCTTTCGTGTTTGGGAGCAGCTGCATTTCGATTACGTGTTGAGAACTGTGAGTTTATGTTATTTAGTGTCAAATGCCTCGGATTTATCACAGGTCAACGTAACCGGCGCCCAGATCCTGCCAGTATCGAAGCTATCAAACCTATGGAGCCTCTGGAAGATGTCGCAGAGCTTCGCTCATTCCTAGATTTCGTGAGTCATTATAGTGTTTTCCTAGCAAGCGTGCATCATACCAGAGGTCCGCAGAACCAGCTGTTGGCGAAAGACAACTTTTGGCATTGGAAAAAGAATACCGGCAGTCCTTAGAAGTAGTTAAGGCAGCACTCACTTCTGATCTACTTTTGACTCATTTCAATCCGTACTTAGAAATCATCGGTGCCTTGGACGCTTCTAATCACGATATCGACGCCGATATTCCCCACATTTACCGAAAGGAGAAGGCTATTGCACGCGCGGCCCGATCTCTAACGTCGGCTGAGAAGCATTATAGTCAGATGGAAAAGGAATCACTCACAATCGTTTTCCAAATGAAGCGGTTCCACTAGATGCTCTGCGGCAGGCATTTCACCACCCTGACTGATCATAAGCCATTGTGCTCTATATTTGACCCGAATAAGGTAATTACCGTTTTTATCGCGACTCGATTACGAAGTTGGGTGACCATGCTGTTGGCGTACGATTTCAGTATACAGCATCGGTCCACGCAACCAATCGGCCAGGCGGATGCCCTGTCTCGTTTCATCAATTCGCACACAAAAGAGAAGAAGGATTGTGTGATTGTAGCCACCAAGTTCGAGTCAGAATTTCAGAGAATACTCACGGAGGATGTTGGAACATTGCCAGTGAGAGCTGGCATTATTCGCGTGGAGACTTCCAGAGACAGAACTCTAGAGAAAGTGATGCATTACGCGCAAACTGGTGGGCCAAATGGTGGGATTCCTGCAGACTTGCGGCTTTTTTTCAACCGACTTGGGTCACTGTCAGTTGTGGATAATTATTTGATGTTTGGAGACCGAGTAGTGGTGCCAAATAAATTAAACAGGCAACTCTTACAGCAGTTCCATACCGGACATCCAGATAGAAACCGTATGAACGCCTTGGCACGCAGCTTTGTTTATTGGCCCGAAAGGGATTCAGAAATTGAACAGTTCTGCCAAAATTGTGAATCCCGTCAACAGATGACGAAGGCCTTTCCCAAGTGCCTCTGACAAACTTGGCCCAAAGAAGCGAAGACATCACATCACTTAGATAATGTAGAACCAATCGCCGGTCAAGCCTATCTTGTTTTAGTGCACTCTTTCGCAAAGTGTCCCGATGTGATCCCGATGCAGAGTCCGACTGCTCAGCACACGATTAACGAGCTAGATAAGCTGTTCCATTATTTCGGCCTGCCAGAGATGATAGTGACAGACGACACACACACATTTCACTCCAAGTTGCTTTCGCGAGTGTTGCAAAGAGAAAGGAATTCAACAGATGTTCTCAACACCCTGGCATCCGCTATCAAAAGGATAGGTGGTACGGTTCGTAGATACCTTCAAACGTACACCTTATAAAGTAGGATAATAGAGAGTCACAAGGTCGCGATCCAGTCTGTGCTGTGCATGTATCGGAATGCGCCAAATCCAAACGCCTGAGATGGAAAAGCCCCTGCCAAAGTTTTGTTTGTACGAAAGATCCGAATATTGTTTGATAACCTTGTGCCCAGCAGGTAAGAAAAACATTACAGTTGTCAGGTGGAGGAAATTCTGACAGACAGGCTCCACACTTTCGAAATTGTTGAACTGGTGTACATGCTTGAATCCCGAGGACCGAGGTGATGATCTACAGAAAGAGTGATCCGCAGAAATAGTCGAGTCGTCTACGATATAATGGCAGGAATTGAGAAATGGGTCAGACACACCAATCAGTTGATGCCGAATTAGGGCAAGACTCAGTCCCTCGGAATCGTCATCTCTACATTGGGACATCCCCTTAGACACGTTTGGCTTGGAAGATGAAGCTTAGGGGTAACGTGGTTCGCAACAAGGGCTGCAAGAAACAACTGACCTACAATGCAGACCGATCCGAAAGTGGAGACGACCACAATGGATGCAAGCTGACCCTAAGACGAACAGCCATGCACAACGTCGAGTTCGAACGGTACGCAAGTAGACTCAATTGTAACGGGGACGTAATCGAAAGCCGCAACCTAAGAACCTGACAAGGTTACGAGACGTCTGTCATCAGGACACCAGTTGCTACCCGACCAGCAGTAGCACGGTTAAGTCAAGCGGGAAGCTGATGAAATCAGTCCGTCCGAAGGAAACAGGTTGCCACACGACAGGCGTGTGTGCGCGGGAATAAATCTGGCCAGTGCGGACCGCAAGTGGGTTTGGCGTGAGTCAGCTCAGAAACGTGAAACCGAAGATGATATAATGTGGCCTATAAAATGTATCATGTGCTGTGTCTAGTATAAGCTGTTGTAGCAGACTTCGGTGTTTTGTTTCTTCTCCAGCTTTGACAACATCGCAGAGAGCAGAGGCGGGCGCGGCGTTGCAACAGCCCAGTAACACAAGCAAGTCTGTTTGCCTTTTCAGCCTTCACCAGCAATGGAGTCCGTGGGTCTGCTCCAAATCCAGGTTGCCAATGACGCGTTTGAAACAGCATCGCAATTTCGTTACCCTGGGATTGTAATACCAACCGACCTGCAGCTGACGAGCGAGCTGCGCATCCGCCTTTCAAATGCGGTTGCTGTATTTGGCAAACTGGAGGAACGTGTGTGTAACTGTTACAACTCGGCGCGATGAACCACGACATTTAGTAGAACGCAGTATTCTGCCCGTAGCATACGTAAGTAAAACACGTCAGTTACAGCAATACACAAAATGCATAATGTCGCCACAAACACAACGCTTCGCAGTAGTTCAGACAGTCTAATCGATGGTTAGCTAGCGTTAACGAAGCACACACTGACTCTAGCAAATCCAACCAATAAGAAGTGTTTAATGGATGACTGGCTTGCTGTTGGATTGACACGATGCTCAGATGCCACATTTCCCCTCCCTTTAGTTGGAACTACCGCAGCTGGCCTGGTATGGATCAACTGGTTGACGTAGTCGGCCTGAGCAGTGACATTGCGGAGTCTCTGTTTGATTGGTGTTTTCTACGTCTTCCAACTCAGTGTAGATGGGTCGGCTGGCGGAACCCGAGACAGAGTGGGAACGGACATGATCCTTGTGCCGAATGACTACCCTGTCGACTGGTAGAGTCACTACCATATTTGGTCCTGCAACTTCGCGCAGATCTCCAGACGGCCAGTTGGTTTCATCAGGCAACGATATAAACCGGTCCGTTCTCACAGATTTGTAGATCGACCGCCCTCTGATCAGACTCGGTATTAGATTTATCTTGTTTGGTCTCGGTACGTAGCCTCTGATCGGGAAACAGGAAGTTTAATCATATCCCTAACCACCACGCGAACATTAATTCACCGGGGCTTTTACCAATCTTTTCGTCCGGTGGGGAGCGGTAAGCAAAACGGAATTTGTCTAACTTTATTCGCAGTGGAGCCGGCACTTGTTTTCGTAGTCCGTTCTTGACCGTTTGGACCGCCTTTTCAGCTAAACCATCAGAAGCTGGATGGTAAGGGGACGACTTCACATGATTTTTGCTGTTATTTTTCAGAAACTTCTTAAATTCCTGACTAGTAAACACCGATCCATTGTCTGTCACCAACGTGTGCGGTATACCGAAGGTTGTAAAGCACGTTCGCATGCATGAAACCGTAGTCTCTGACGTGGCTCGTGTTAGCGGGAAAACTTCGATCCATTTCGAGTAAGCGTCGATCAAGAGAAGAAACACCTTCGCGTCGAGTGAGCCGAAGAAGTCACCATGTACTCTCCCCCAGTGTTTACTGGGCCATTTCTATTGGCTGAGTGGTATAGGAGGGGCGCTTCTTTGTATGGTTTGACAAGTGTCGCAGTGTTGGATTAACTCATCAATGTCACTGTCAATATTGGGATACCACACATAGGATCGCGCAAGTTCTTTTTCCTCGTTATTCCAGGGTGAGTTTCCTGCAGTTCTTTTGGAACATCTGGACTTAATCGGGGTGGTGCGATCGCTATAAATCCCCAGCGTAGACATCCATCTTCAAGACTAAGCTCGGAGCATCGAGTAAACTATAGTAGCACTTACACCTTACATGTATCAGGCCATCCCTGGGATACTAAACGGTTGACTTTGGCAAGTATATGTCTCGTTCGGTTTCATGACGGATATCTGCGCATAGCACCGTATTTCCCTCTAAATGCTGAGGCAAAGTAACTAGCTCAACGGGTTTCAGTACGCAATCGGATAACTAACTTAAAGGTAAGCGGCTCAGACCATGGCCGACTCCATTCACTTTCTCAGGAACATATGAGATTTTGTAGTTGTAGGCCAAAATCAGTAAGGCCCAATGTTGCACATGAGTGGACTCCTGATTGATGCCATTTTCTTCACCGATTAAATTTAATCACGGCTTGTGATATGTAAAAAGCTCAAGCTTCCTTCCCCAAAGTTATTAGTGAAATTTCTTGACACCAAGGATAACTGCTAAGGCGTCCTTGTGTCTGGCTAGCTGGAATTGTTCTCCGCTGGTGCCAAGCTCTTGGATGCAAAAGCTATAGATCGTTCGGTCATGTCTTCCATATTGTTAGATAGCACGGCTCCGAGTCCTGTGGGTGTTGCATCGCACTGGAGAGTACTCGTCCTCTTTGGGCCAATGTGTACCAACAAATTGGTCTTACTTATAGCCAGCTTGATAGCAGCATAAGCATTTTGTTATTCTGCTGACCACAGCCAGCGGGTATTTTTACACAGCAGTGCCTTCAAGGGTGCAAGGGTAGTTGCTAGGTTTGGTAAAAAATGGACTGTAATGGGTCACGATGCAGAGAACTGCTTGCAGTTCGAGAAGATTATGCAGAGTCGGAGAATCGAGAAGGGGGTAAATTTCCCCCTTAATGGATGTAACCCATTTTTGTCAAAACGAAACTCTAGGTACTCAACGCTATCGGAGAAAAGACACACTGGGGTTGTTTGAGCTTAAATCCGCAATCTCTTGGAGGCGCTCTAATCGTAATCCGTACTGTCACTATCCAAGATATCGTCCATGTAAGTACACACTCCAGGTATACTTTTTGCTAAATTGTCTACAATCTTCCGGAAGATCGTCGGCGCAGTGTGTATTCCGAACGGTAACCGGTTATAGAGAAACCACCCCAAGTGTGTATCGATAGTCGTACTGTCGTTAACAGATTCACTTGGGAAGAAGCGTGACTCAGAGTAAGTTTATAGAAGTTTTGTCCACCCTACAAGGTTGCATAGAGTTCATCTATTAGTGGAATAGGATAGTGTTCCGTAGTCGTCGGTTGATTAGCCGTCAGTTTGTAGTCACCACAAACGCGAATGGAGCCATCTGGTTTTTGTGTCGGAACGATCGGTGTAGCCCAGGATGAGTGGCGTACAAGCGAGATTATTCCGTCTTTTTGAAGGCGCTCCAGCTCCGACTCTACCTCCGGACGGATAGCAAAAGACAAGGTTCATGCTTTGAAAATTTCGGTTGAGTACCTGGCATGAGGTTAAAACGTTATTGCCCGGACAGATTTGTATCAAAAACAGTAACAAATGCTTCCAAAATTGTGGGCAAATCGGGAATGCGGTCCACCTTGTTGACATTTCGAAGTGTTTTCGGTTTGTGTTTCAACCGATTCCTCCAATGCAGGTTTGGGCTGTCGTTGTTAACCACGATTAATGGAAGAGCTAACGTATCGCCTCCATGATTTACCCTCATATCACACACACCCAATACATTGATTGCCTCTCCCGTGTAAGATCGTAAAGACGACTAAGTCGGTGTCAGAACCAGATCAGGCAATGTTTGCTTGTTGCTCAACCTGACTGATGCCCCGGTGTGGATTTCCGAGCGTGCTGGATGGCCCTCTATATCCAACTCCACAGTATATGGAGTATTGATGAGTAGTAAGGATTTCGGTATAATTCAGCTAATTCATCATCGCCACTCCCAATCAGCAGGCTTATGGTAGTCTGGAAAAGCACCAGACGCCGGCGTTTCGATCTTCTGGATCTCATCAGTGGTGCGCCTCCTAGCGGAACCCTGCCGGATTCCGCCCCCATGACTTCAGGATGCCAGCAGCTAGTGCCACTTCGCCATGAGTGACAGCCTTAGACCTGCTTGATTGACAGTTATAAAAATAATAATAATGATAATAATAATAATAATAATAGGTATATTTCTCAGAAAGATGAGACACGTTCCAGAGACCCTGGACCGCTCATTATGTACAAGTTTTCTCTGAAACTGAAATTGTTTATCGGATGCGAGGAGATTCGAATTGAGTGGGATTGGATACAAGTTGTAATTTGTTCTTATGCAGATCCAACTTTCTTCGGTAGCAAGTATCTCATCGTACCGTTGAACGAGTTGTGGTCCGGATCAACGTAAATAGAAGGGAAATAGCAAGTATTAGTAAGTATTAGTGCGATGGAGGCCGAAAACTTCCTAGGGAATTATGTACATGTGTGGAATCGAGAATAATATAGTGTGGGGAGGGTCTCGCAACCAAATTTCTGGACTCAGCATAAGGAACAGCAGTATGGGTCTGGCTAACAGGGAAAAATAAGTCCACATTACTGCACAGTGAAAAAGGAAAATATTTAAGCAACTACCTTATTATTGTATTGCAGTTGTTGTTTACAATTAGGAGGCGCAATACGGATTTCGGATTACTTAAGATGTGTGGGTTGTGGGCTGTGAACAAGAATGCCGAACCTTTAGTAGTTTGGCTAACTGCGCTAGGAGTTTGATTATGCAGGGAATTTGTCACACAGAACGCCAGTGATATGTTTACGAGGTTACAGTAGTCCTGAGTGGCAAACATATCGATGTTGACAATGTGTCGGTTGCTTCACCAGCAAGATATGGTCAAGTGAAAAGCGAAGCTAAG
This sequence comes from Dicrocoelium dendriticum, assembly GCA_944474145.2. Lineage (NCBI taxonomy): Eukaryota > Metazoa > Platyhelminthes > Trematoda > Plagiorchiida > Dicrocoeliidae > Dicrocoelium > Dicrocoelium dendriticum. The sequence continues at coordinate 50,899,046 of OX104071.1, forward strand.
TGTTGGGGAGCAAGGTGGGTTGAAGATGTAAAGAAAGGATCCGGGTGCTTTACCTACTAAAGCGTCAGTGCTTTCACAAACGAATGGTAGGTGTGCCAGCGGGTGAAACGGAAGTGAAGTTACGATTGGAGAGATAGTTAACCGGATTTGGGAGTCCAGCTAACCAAGTTGCCAGTGATTCAACTGACACATGGTTGCAGTGGAGCCAAGTAAAATCAAGGGGAAGTATAGTGAGCCAAGATGGGATGAAGAGGATAACAGAAGCCTGGACCTCCAACCCATGGATGTATCAGTGGAGCCACTAATCAGCGGTGAGCTTTCGGGCAGGCAGATCCGGAGTGGGCAATAAAAGAGAAGGGTAAGCATGGAATCAACGGGTGTTTGTTGATCTGACTGATACAGTCATTTGCAACTTTCAGTTATATGTTGTCTGGACCTTGTTCATACGTTTGTTGAATAGTTGTAGGGCAGCGCAGGAGCATAATCACATTGCTGACTGTAAGATATTCGTCAAGCTTTCTACGAAAGTTATACTCAGATGTGCTAGTACGAATATCGGTCGGCAATTTGTTCCAAATACGGGAGTACCGATTTAGGAAAAAGTTTGCTGATATGTTTGTCTTTGACCTTCTTACCATCACAGAATTTTCTCTATTGCGTGTATTGTATCCATTTGGTTTCGTGAGTGATAGATCAATGCTAGGGGTGTGGACATTTTTGTGCAGGATATTGAAAAAAAGTGCTAAGTTTACTTTTAGGCGTCGAAGCCATATTGGGTCAAGCTTAAGTAAGTCCCATCGCTCAGAATAGGGTAACATTAAGCTCGTACCAATAAGGCGCTTTGTAAACGCTCTTTGTACCTTTTCTATGGCGATACGATCATGCTTCCTGGAATTGCTATACACCATTGAGCAATATTCAAGTAAAGGGCGGGCGAATGATTCATACATTGAAGAAATTGAATCTCGTAGAGTAAGATTTTTGAATAGTAATGCAATGCGTTGTTTAGCTCTGGCTGTTGCATAAAATGCTTGTTCTGAGAAGTTAAGGGAATATGAGTAGCGAAGCCCTAGGTCACAGATGGTCTGACAGATAGTAAGTGGTTTGCTATCTAGGGTCAGAGCATTGTGCTTAACATTGCACCTGCATAACATCGCGCTACATTTGTCAGTGCTGAAAGACATTTTCCATGTGTTGCACCAAGCCTCAAGCGCATGGAGGTCCAGTTGGATTTCCATTAGAGTATTGCTGAGGTTGGTAGGATGGAAGGAGTACACTATTTTGATGTCATCGGCGAAAAGATAAGGTGTGCCGCATTTAACTACGCTGAAGACGTCGTTAACGTAAAGTAGAAATAGCAATGGACCAAGAACACTGCCTTGTACCACCCCACTGGTAACAGCCTTGGGTTGAGATTTATGTTGTTGGATTTGTACTATCTGGGAGCGATCTGAGAGATATGAGCTAAACCAAGCCAGTAAGGGGTCCTTTATACCGTAGGTTTGGAGCTTAGCTAGTAGGCGACTATGAGGTACACGATCGAAAGCTTTTTGCATGTCGAGATAGATGACGATTGCCGATAAGCCATGATCGTATGAACTGACAAGGTGATTTAAAAATTCTAAGTGACAGGTGATGCATGACCTGGAGTTCAGGAATCCATGCTGTGAATTGTTTACTAAGTTTCGAGTTAATAGGAATTCAAGCGTTTTCGACTTTACATGACACTCCATCATTTTAGACAATACTGATGTGTGACTAATCGGTCGGTAGTTTTTTACGTCGTACAGTGAACCTGATTTATGACGGGGCATCACTATGGCCTTCTTCCACTGAGCCGGTAGGATACCAGAATTCATAGATAAGGTGAACATCTTCAGTAGCAGCAACGGGATGTCATCTCCCCCGAATTTTATGACAGCGGATGGGAGATTGTCCGGACCAGTGAAATAGGAGGTTTTAGTGGACTTTATGAGCTTTTGGATATCGCACAGATTGAATGTGATGTTGCTGAGTTGATCATTCGTGTGATGTTGCAGATCCAGGGTCGCAGGATCATTACATTCATTAAACGAGGCAGCAAAGTAGTTGTTGAACATTTCGCTGGTATACATCGGGTCATTCACTAAGCATTTATCTGCAGACATAAGATAGATAACATCTAGGTTCTGTTTAGCGGTCTTGCGCTTAAGCAATCTGAATAGTTCCTGTTTTCTATTTTGGCTACCGAGTGCTTGTTTTTCTTTATCAATCAGCATGGCCTGATTGGCATTCCCCTTAATAGTAACCAATTGCTGGTGCTTTATTAAGAAACAGAAATCATTGGATTTACGATACGCCTTGAGCAACTTTTTGAGCTTTACAGCTAATTTGTGTTGTGTAGGCCTTTCTCCAGAGACAGGTAGTTTTATATGCTTTCGCGGAATCGACACATCTACTGACCGATGGATGTTGTTATATAACTCATCTGCTGCAGTCTGAGGGTCGCTAGCGAGGAAGAATGTGTCCCACTGCGCCGATCTTATCAAGCTTGCAAAAAGGCCCCAGTCAGCGGTTTTGTAGGAGCTGATAGTCATGTGTGTTTTTGATGAGGGTGTTTTTGACAACTGAGCATTGACACTGAATGAGAAAGAGATCACTTTGTGATCACTACCGGGAAGATGTCCCAGTATTTCGGTGGAAGCTGCAGTGAAACCGATAGTAAATATCAAATCTAATATGTTATTCTTTCTAGTGGGAGATAAGACATGCTGAGTCCATCCACACACATGCATAGTGGCGATGAAGCTTTTAAACTTATTGGGGACGTCGTTAGAGGACCACGACAGATCAGGCATGTTGAAGTCCCCGCCTACTAGCTTTCGATTCGCGGACTGGCACGCGAGATGGCATAAAACGCTCTGTAACTCGCTTATCTCAACGAGGTTAGGATTGGGCGGTAGGTAGATGCATCCGATAATGATGAGAAGATTATCAACTATAACGTCTATAAAAACGGAGTCTTCGAATCGTCCCTGTGTTTGGATAGGCGATACCGAAGCGTGAATAGCATTTCGAACATAGATGGCGCAGCCACCACCTAGACCAGACTTACGACAACCGATAAAAGCTTTGTAGCCCGAGATATGGTAAACCGACTCAGGGGTATCCTCCTTTAGCCATGTTTCAGTGACCAATATAGCTAGTGGGTTCACGACGGAGACAAGTGTTCTTAAGCTAATTATTTTGTTCCTGAGGGAACGTGCATTTATAAGTAGGACATGCATGGCATGTGTTTTATCAGCAAGTTCTAGTGCTTGCTTAAATAATGTTATAGATGTATTATCGGGGTCAGTGGACAGGAGTTCACTGCTTGGTTCGGAAGTATCAAGAGTGCTGGGATGAAGATCTGTGGACAGAGGAAGAGAGTGTAGGGATGAAACAGTCGTGCCTACTGCTACGACGTTCTGAGATAAGGACAATGCATCCCTTGTGAGTTCTGTCGGAAGTTGGAGTAAGGAAGATGATGAGGCGCTGGGTGAAAGCTCTGGTTGGAATGATACTGAGCTAGCCGTGTCATCTGAATAAATTGTAGGAAGAGTTGGGCCATGAAGTTGGTATCGACTTGGTATGCTATTGTTTAGAATGGCTGCGAAGCCATCCCCACATCTCCTAAAAATGATCGAAGGAAACAGGTGGAGTATGGGTTCCAGCGTAGGTCTCAGGTGAGGCACTGGGCAGCATTGTCCAGTTTTTCCTACTGTCATTAATGTTTCGAGTATTATTGACAAATGCTGGATAGCGGTGCGTGGGTTTGTCCAGAAGATAATTCCTTCTGGTTTCAGTCTTACTAGTATGGTAAGTAGTGTTTCTGGTCTGCGGTGTTTTGTTACAAGTGACGTGGAAAGAATTCGAGGATCGTGAATTTGGTGAATCTTCGTAAGCACTCGTCATTACCGCGAATGAAATGTCGGTATGTGACGGCACTTTGTTCCCGTTGGTTAGTAGGTCGCTTGTGCGTGTAGCTTGACTTTTACGACCGGTTCTTTTCTTGGTATTCGGGCCCTTGTTTACTGAATGTTCACCAGGCTGAGGTCTCGCCATAGGTGCGATATAGGGGGTATCCGATTCCATTAGGAAGCTAGCCTCGGTGTTAGAGGTGAAAGATTTTTTCACTGATCTTGACTGGGGCGTTGTGCCGGAGCCAGAAGCAAAGGCTATTTATGTTACCACGCCAGGAGATGCATTGTCGTTGTCTACTTGGACACAGTTAGTTGTGCTATCTAGTATACCATCATCCCGAGTTATTAACTTAAGAGTCGGACTGCATGTTGTCTCTGCTCTTGGTGTTCGTGGAGTAGGATCAGAAGGAGATCTTTCCAAAGCTGTCCGATCAGGTTTAACCAGTACGTCTTTGAATGGAGTATGCTGGGTTATGGCGAGCTGACTCTGCATGAAATGGTGTGCATGTTCTTCGAGAGAAAACTTAAAAAGTATGGGGCAACGCCGTTTCGGTGTCTTCTTATTTAGTCGTAGACATTTGTATTCGACGTTAGTCATGTTGCAAGCGTTCATCAATGTAGCTCTTACTTTAGCCAAATTAAGTTTATCAGGGATATTGAAAACTATAGCATTTTTTAATCTACGCGTTCGTTCATGAGCCTCAGACGCGATACAGGAGATAAGCTGTTTTACTCTATTCATTTGAGCGGGATCTAGTTTTCCTGATGGGTTGCAGATATAATCTAAAGAGGCAATATGGTCTTTCAGCGGTCCGATATAGTCAAGCGTGTGTTTCATTTCAGTTAGTTGAAGTTCAAGAGATTTAATCTTATCATTCATTTGTTCAATGAGGCTGGCAACTGTGGGGGCAGTGCCTTGTTTTCCTCTCTGTGCTTTACTTTTTACTCGCGTTACTCGCGGAGTGGCCGGTACGCTAACTTTCGCTTGTCTCGAGCGATTATATCTTGTTGGAGTCATAGTAACTAGTTCCCGTCAATGACAGGGTTACGGAAAAGCGTGCTTAAGAGACGGGTTTGAAACAAGGACGAGTAGCGTGCAGCGATGCGAGATAACTAATTCGGAACCGAATATGGAAGCACTGAGGAGAATGGGCCCTGGCTATGTGGACACAAAACACATGCAGTTAGGGCTTCCCGCTTTCAGGTCACGTGTTGGGTTCAGCCGCGCAGTCCAATGTTGACAACGCGATGAATCACAGGTGGACACAGTATACGCGTGAGGTTTGCGCGTCCTTATTGATCGGGATGCGGCGAACGCGTGATTTGGGTGGGTTTTGTGCGAAGTTGGCCTCGCACGGGTTTTAAGCGGTTCAGCTGTGACCGTATAAGTTGACTATGATATAGCCCGGCTCATCTTCCACTGCCATGCCAGTTACGAACTGTGCAGCGGACAATGGCTAGCCTCACGAGCTAGGACTTTCCGCATAGCGCCAATGCACGGCAGAGGACTTACAAGCTATACGGACAGGTTTTTAGTACTGATGAGTAGTGAGGAGTTTGGTATAATTCAGCTAATTCATCATCGCCACTCCCAAGCAGCAGGCTTATGACAGGTCAACTGTCAATCACGCAGGTCTAAGGCTGTCACCCATGGCGAAGTGGCACTAGCTGCTGGCATCCTGAAGTCATGGGGGCGGAATCCGGCAGGGTTCCGCTAGGAGGCGCACCACTGACGAGACCCAGAAGGTCGAAACGCCGGCGTCTGGTGCTTTTCCAGACTACCATAAGCCTGCTGATTGGGAGTGGCGATGACGAATTAGCTGAATTATATGGAGTATTCCCATGATATGAGATGTGGTAGTGTGTGGTATCAAATACGATATGTACTCGTTAGAGTTTTCCACTGAACGGACAGCAGTGCGTGCAGGGCTGGATGGCGATCGTTGTGAAACCGTCGAACGACATACGAGTGCAAGTTGTCCAACTTTGTCGCGTTTGTGATAGTCAGCAGCGTTTTCACGTATTTTAGCGCATCGGTAGCAAGTAAAAGAATGTTTTACAGTTAGTTGATGACGCGATTTAACAGCGTGAACTACGTCGGGTAGAGAATCGTTCCGATAGTGAACCAATTGTTGCACCAAGTTATCGCGTTGTCTGAGCAGCGCACATGCTGTCTCCCAATTAGTTTGTTCTTGTCTTCCGAAAGTAGACGTTCCTTGGCTTTATCGTCCCGGCTACCAACCAATAGACACTGAATGGCCATTGTTACTTCAAACTTCGTAGGCGGAATTTCATTATAATGGCAGTCTGGAAGGGATTGTTGTACGCGGCTGATGAAAGCATTGACACCTTTCTTTCCCTGTCGGGGAGCATTGGGCCCCTGTTTGGCAAGGGAACAAACGAAAGGCGTATGAACTGATCAATCAGTCACCGGCTCCCAATGGGCGCGATTCCCTGAATTCGCTCCGCTGCCTTGCGGACAGGCTATTCAGCCAAAGGCTCGGGGTGTTGTCCCCTAAGTCAACACCCTACTTCGGCTTGGGCAACCGGGTAGTATTTCGCCCTCTGACGAAATCGTGGACTTTGATGTGTTGTGTTGTGTTTTCTTTTACTATTTCTGTACCTTGTTTTGAGTTCCATGGTTTCCGATGGTGCAATGTCTATTCATAGACTGTTGCAAATATATATATATATATATATATATATATATATATATATATATATAACTGGGAGAAGCTCAGGCATTACTTGAAGACAAGTTACTGCGGCCCCCAAAGGCAATCGAGCGCATTAAGACTGTCGTACAAATAGGTGTTTCCGTACAAACGCAGTGCATCACAGTGCCTTTGATGTACTGCACCAAGATGGTGTCTCAGGAGCTTGACAGTTTGGGCTTCGGTAAGGTTAATGTGTGAATTTGTTACTGAGAATAGTACAAGTTAAACACAGAAAGTTTGCTTTCAGCGAATCCAAAGCGCTAAAGTTGGTTTACAAGATGCATCCTTCCAAATTGATTCAGAGGGAGTGAGCGGCCTCCTAATAAAGGTGTCCAAAATTGATCTCCGTCGCCAATGTTACAACTCGGCCGGTACTGAGCCACGACATTTAGTAGAAGGCAGTATTCGGCCCACAGCGTGCGAAAGTACAACACTTCCGTTTCAATAATACACAGAATATATTGTGTCGTCACAAACACAAGGCTTCGCAAAAGTTTAGACAGTCTAATCGATGGTTAGCTGTCGTTAACGGACACAAACCTATAAGAACAGTTTAATGCATGACTGGCTTGCCGTTTTTACTCACTGCGCAGATGCCAACGTAACAACAACCAGCTTACTCTTGGGACGAGGTTGATGGGATAAAGTTGATTGTGCAATCCGGTCTTCTTTGCGACAGCGAAACGTGGACGATTTCGCGGATGGACGACAGATGTCTAGAACGATTTTATCTACAGTGTCTGTGATATATTCTGCCCATCATTTGGTCTGACAGTGTTACAGATATGGAATTGCTGCGCCACAGTGGCATGAATGCAGTGGAATGCTTACTTCTGCTATGGCACCTGAGGAGGCTGAGTCATATTAGCTGAAAGAATTCGACGAGGATACCCAAACAGGTGACACGCAGGCAAATCGAATTTACGTTGCAAGGACATAAACTGGGTGAGTTTATCACGAACTAATGTTGAAGTCAGATATTGGGAATCAAAAGCAGTTGGTCAGCGGTTGCCCAGGATAAGGCACTATTGCACGCTGAGGAGAAACACCGGGTACGAAAGCGACAAGCGCCGATTAATTCTAGGCCATCGAAGTCGAGCGCACGGTACGGTAGCCCATGCGGTCGCGATTGCCTAAGTCATTAGCGCGGCCATGTGGGGCCAGCAAGCAAAAGATGAGGAGCCAATTGATTATCCAAGCATAAACAGCACAGCGATTGGTAAGTTAATACGTCCTCTTCCATTCGGTTTACTAACCCAGGTCAATAAGGCGGTTGATGTGGTACGGGTGACACATCGTCGTTGCGGTTGGTCTGTAAGTGTGCCTGCGTGTTGATTAGTTGCCTCTCAGAAGTTGGTTGTTGATTGATATCCACGGTGTGACTGGGTTTAATGTGAATGTTGACAAGTTGCTTACGTGTCTATTACCCACCACCTCATCCGTAATGGCTACAGAAGACAGCCGGTCGTTGCTGATGGAGACAAGATGCATGGTCCTTGTAGCCGTGCTAGGTGCAAAGAGGGGTTTCGATCCAGGGTTGAACGGACTACCGCCCAGCCATCGCCTCGTTTACGTGTGGTTAGCATGGTTCGCTACATAGGTAGACAGGCATGCGCTGCTGTGTATGTTAAAGAAGTGTGGGCCGGCTCCGTTGGTGAAACCTGGCTCCCAGCCACATGTCTCCTAGTCTTATTCCTTTGGGTGTGCGGATGGAGCAGTGGGTAGTGCAATGCAAGCCCCCCATGGTCTTTCTGTAGACGCAGGCGTCCTGTGGCTGTCTTATGAAGGCCGCGTTGACAGGCACTTCTAGGATTGGATGCCGTGGACTATGCTTGCTAGATGGATCTATGTTTAGCGTAGTGCATATCGCTTATGGTTCATGTGAAGGGCGATGCAACCTGTAACTGTTCCCAGTCACGACCGTAGACAAATCTGAAAACCAATGTTGACGAAAGCTTTTTGCATCCATGTAACTTGCTAAGAACTTGATTACTTACCAGCAGTAATTATTGTTCCGTTGTCCACTTACTGGATGCATTCGAACACCGGAGCAACCAAATGGAATAATTTAGTGTTTCCTGTGCTCTACTGACTGATGAACAGTAGGCAGCCTAAACTGTAAGAGGTATACTAGTATGGTAACGTTTCGCCCTCGACACAAGGGCTTCGTCAGACCAGGTGCATCATGAGTTCAGAGAGATTTGGAAACAGTCGCTTGGTATAGTAATTTGCTAACGTTTCGCCCTCGCCACAAGGTTTCGTCAGACCACGTGAATCAGTGTGCAATTGGGGTGGGCTTTTATAGCGAACAGGGGCAATAACCGTGTTACCCGAGACTGGAACCATGGTGTCATTACAGTAAAAGTTCGTGATGTCACCTCAGGTGGTTCGATCACAGTGGGAATAGTCCAGATGTTCCTTTCTGCGTCATGACATTGACGGATAAACCTATAGTGTGAACATTGGGAGTCAGTTTGCACTTTCCAATCTGATCCACACACCGATGCTCGTCAAGCTTGCCGGCTTAAGACCGCCCGCCACGCATTAGGGAGTTCTACCCCCTCCATTCTATTCACGCAGTCGTCAGATTTGGCAATTTCCACCGCCTCGGCAATCAACCGCTGAGGTGTTGATCCTATACCCCTCCTAATAACCTCTACGTTATCTAAGTTTTTCTGGTGAGCCGTGTCTAATGCATGCACAGCAACGGCCGAGTCCCTTACCACTGCTTGGTATTTGAACTCGTTTCTTGGTAGTCTTGAAATGCGTCTCCTATGCTCCGAAATTCGTGTGCGTAATTCTCTCGCTGTTTGGCTTATGTACACATGTGCACAGTCCTTACATTCAATTTTGTAAGCACAGTTATTCGTCCTATCCTTTGGAAGCGGGTCCTTCATGTGTACCAGCGCCGAACGTAACGTTCGACCCCGCTGAAAGACCGCCCTTATACTCTCCTTGTTTAGTACCCTCCAAATTGCCTTCGAAGTGCCTTCCTTTTACGGAATTCTGACCGTGCCTATCCACTCGGCTGGGGGTCTTGACTGCCGGTGTAGCACTTTATGCAATGGGCGTTTGACTAGACGCCGTGGGTAACTACTTTCTAATAGTTTGCTCATTACCACTTTGCGCTCAGCCTTTTCGTCCTCCTCCATCACGCACAAGGTCCGTGCCCTGTAGAACAACACTGAGGCTATCCCAGCGTAAGCCTGTTTCGGATGACCCGAAGTGTAGCGGAGTACGCCGTCAGTATCCGTTGGCTTGTGATATATTGTTGTCTTTAAATTTCCCACATTCTTGTAAACCATGTATTCAAGGAATGGTATTGTAGCGCCACAAGATTCCAACTTAATAGTAAACTGTATTCTCTCATCAATGGAGTTTAAGTAATCAAGCAAGTCGTTTTTATCCCGTTTAACAAGTACAAACATACCGTCTACATAACGATCGGTTCCAAGTAGCTTCCTAGAGTTTGCCTACGATGTAGTTTACGTACCTTTACTGCAGAAGTGCTGTTGTTCCGATAAAAGTTGCGTTAAATAAAAGCCGAGTAAACGTCAACGGAAGCTTCAATAACCTTACTGTTTACGCAGTCTAGTTTCTGTCAACTTTTCTCACGCTAAGGCTGATCACATCTCGTTTTCTGATCATACGGAGACTAACTTTTGCGTTTGCCTTCCAGCGCTAACACTTGGTGATATCAAGTTTATTCTTTTACTTATTTCAACGCTGGGGTGTTTTTTATTTAGAGAGGCCTTGTCTGAAATACCGTACATTTTGCAAGCCAGTTCCCGCTTTCAACCTGTCTCAATAGATCATCAGCTCCATAGTTTGTTTTCCTACTTCCTGGCGCAGAATCTCCTCGGCTACCAGCCGGGTTCCACTGGTTAATTGCATGTCATTGCACCTCTTTTGTTCAAGTGTTAAACTGGCTCCTTCCGGACATAATACCTCATTCAATCATATTAGTATCACTTGTCAGCATCATCCTTATGTCAAGAAGTGGTTTGTACGATGCTCAACCATCACAGTTATTTGATACTCACACAATCGCGAATTAGTAATGTGCTGGTCATGAGAATGAGCAACTGCATATCCCATCCGATCGCTTAATCAGGAGGTATGACGTTAAGTACATGGCCATGAACACCAAATTTCTACTTGCAAAAGCCGGTTTATATTTATGGATGTGTTTTTGTCACTTTCCCAAACACTCGAAAACTTTTCTCATTTATTAAAAATTTCGATGGCCTTTATGGTTTCATTTTCCATTAGACCGTTGTTGTACCGGAATTCACGGTGCAAATTCGTAACCACAACCCACGTGATTCATCTTTTTAAACGTCGACGATGGAAAATTTGAGCGGCACCACAGAAAAATCCAAGACCGTATTAAGCAAGCCATCCGACACACTAACAGGCAATCAGCACAGGTCTGTTTTTGAAGCAAAATCTCAGTAGTCATCATTAACGGCACCATGTCAGCCATTCTAACAAATGCTTCTCTGCCGTACAACAATGGTGACCTGTGGAACGGGACAAAAGGAACTATTGTAAAAACATACTACCATAAACAAATATTCAGGGTCAAGAAGCTTAAATCTTTTGTCAATAACATACCGTCACAAACAGCCGGCTAGTGTGCAAAGGTAAGATGGTATCAGCGCGAGAGCTTTCTTGCCGTTTTCACTTACCCGCATCAAAAGCAGCATTATCCCGCAGCTAAACCAGCGCCAAATACACCTTAAACTGGCAAAGACTAGGTAACGGCAGCAGATGTGCCACTGGCGTCGACTGCGACTGATGTTCTGTAACCATTCAAGTCAAACATAAAGCGGGTCACGTAGACTCAAGCCTGGAAGGTGAGACGGACCAACAGTACCGAGTTTGCTCGGCAAAAACTTCCTTTGCCGATGCTAAGTTAATTTTTACCAACTCTGAGCCTTGCGTCACCCTACAGCTGGCATACAAAACAAGATCCTCTTCGGTAAGCGGTGACCAGGTATATGTAGTACGTGCCCAAGCCACTGCAACTTATTCAGTGCTATCTGTTGTTCTAATGAACTGGCATGCTTATCAGTGCCTGGCACTCACTCATGCACGTAAGTGCTGCGGGAATGCTAATGCCACCCTGCACCAGCAATGCTTCGCAGGCAGCCATGATCAAAAACTTGCAGGCGCCTCAGATGGAGGGAACCAAGTCTCACTCCCACCGAGTATGACGACACTCACTGTAACTGTTCACAAACAGTCACTCAGACCGAGCGAAACATTTTATGACACCACAGATGTCGCATATTCGAGAAAACAGTTCTAGTTGTTGTAGTAAGTGGACTGATCTGAGCATATATGCGCCGATCGTTGCTGATGCAGCTGCCAAAGCAGGTGCATTGATCAACTACCCCGTGCTCCTCACTAGCAAGGGTGGTGGTCCACAAACAACACTACACTTTGGAGGTACCACACCATGCTAAAGGATGGGACCAGTCTATAGAGATTATTCGTGATTAACAGGGTCGCTTCAACCTCATTAAACAGCGAGGTAATATCATCCAGATAATCAAGATCAACTAGAATAGAACATTAAGAAGACACAAGTTTCACGATGATGTCATTCCATACTCTCTTTGCACTTGCAAACAAGTAAGGTATAAAATGGTAACATGACGAAAATATCAATAATTTTAACTCGAATGCTTACATGCAAGGGAAAGGAAAGGTTGGCTTAAAGTTAACTAGGTATCAATAACTTCAGGGGAATTTGAGCTTAAAAATAGTCACTTTTGGATAAACAGTTTTGTACGATATCTTTACATGGCAACTGCCTCGGCAAATGTAAGGACTGTGGCGTTTGTGTTACCATAGATGAGAATAAACGCCGAGTTCGGGTCAACATTCTGACCTTTTTCATTCAAGTGTTTGGCCATCGAGTAGGCAGGTATCTTGCTCGTTGACCCAGAAGTGATTGTCTTTTACCCTCAAACCCCCGTGCAGTTCGTGATACGTCCTTAGCTTGCAGCTACCTCTAGGTTCCTATTGTCTGTGACCTCTTAACTTACTCCTATTTTTGTCGCGTTACCATTTTGTTTGTTGCTCGTTTGCAAGTGAACATGGGGTACGAACTGGCGCCAGCTTGCAAAATGCCTTCTTATTGTGCCATTCAAGTTACAACAGGGATCTCATTGTTTCAAGATAAACTGGAATTTCAACAAGCGGTAACCCAAATCCTGTATCGTGAGATTCCGCAACGTAGCACTCCATGATAGAGTCCAAGACGAAGTTGAACATCAAAAGCGAGAGGATTTTGATTTTGCTTCCTCACATCCCTGTACTCTAAGATGCGTTTTATCCTCGTTTGAACTCATCAGGTATAGTCTGACCTGTGAGTTGAACTCAGCACATGGTGTTTGACGGCTTCGTCATGATTAACTCCGTGAGTAGCACTTGACAGTGCTTAGACGTTGCTTTGCGGGTTTTGGAATATTAGCTGGCTGCCTTGCCGAACAACCTGCTGATGGTACCAGCTTAGCGGTTCGAGTATTTCCCATTCCGGTGAATGGTTCGATGTCAGGGTTCGAGGGTTTGTTGGGTTTATGCTTGGCAACCGTTCTCCTTATGAAAAGTCGCAAGTGTTTGCCCAAGAACACAGTGAAGTGGTGGGTCACTGCCACTTGTCTTCCTCAGAGAAATTCTACACCGGAAAGCAATCCGAGCATCGGATTCTGACTTTGACTTCTAGAATATTGGGCCTCTGGTATGGATTTTGTCATCCGATAGGTTTATGACCTTAATATGCAGTCACTGGCTCCCACTGGGTGCGAACTACTTATCTCACCCCGCTGCATCGTAGGCAAAGCCCTTTGGACAAAGGCACAGGGCCGTGGTCCCCTAACACAACCAAACAACTTAGGCCTGCGCAACTGGGTGGTACCTCGTCTACTGAAGAACCATAGAACCCAGAACTGCGTTCACTCACTTGCGCTCTCATAACGATTCACTGCCATGCTATTACGCCAACGTTATAACCACACAACAGTAAGGTTCCTATCCACCTCTATATCACTCCCCATCACTGTTACTTGCTTCTTCAACGGAGAACCACTCTAGCTCAGTGGATGAAATTGTTCCCTTACCATCCGTCACCTCAACCACACAGTCCTCAACAGAGAGCTGCCAGTCCCGAAGTCTGTCATCTTCGCTAATGCAACCTGGAATGCAGTTCAAACTAATAACCTTTAAGGCGCGTACATTATTACCGATTGGGCAGCAAGCTGGACTTGCGCGCACCCTGTAGACTCATGCAGTCGAAGTCTACTGAGTGAAACACGACTGCAGAATTCCAACGAACTCTACTAGCTGTCATCAGCAGCCCAGGCACACAACCACTTTTAGCTTCGCCTTTCCGGTGACGTTGAGTCTGCCGTATCTGGGCAAGTGGTTGTTAGGATCGCCCTCAGTGCCAGAGTAGAGACCGCCCTCCTTGTCTGGATCCCAATTAACAGTTGCCTTTGCTCTATGAGGCTGTGACTCTTGCAAATTTAGCAGACATCGAGCAGACAGCTGGGCTCATTTTGTGATCTAAGCCTACACACCCACTAGCTGCAGCTCATATACAGTCAAGGAGAAGTTCTATCAACATCTTCATGAGATGCTCCTAAGGGCGCCTAAAACATATCACCTGCATTAAATTTTGCTCTTACCTTGGGCGTGATGGCTTAGCCGTAAGCTTACTGGTGAAGCTTGTTGCACGGTCCCTAGTCAACGCGCGGATTCGCCTAACGCGCTGCGCCTACGAACCCAAACGCATCGATGGACACTCAGCCGAGAAACTAGTCGAGCTTATGAAGCACGCGAAACCGATTGGCTAGTGGCGCACGAGCACGTAGCCCACACTAGTGCATATCAACAGCACAACAGAAAAGACAGAAGACGAGGCAGATCCTTGGGTGTACTTTTATGACCCACAAAGACCGAAAATGTTTGGCGCAGCGGTTCGTTTCGGTGAAGAAATGAATCACCTCGTCGGGCGTGTGGTTTACAAAATACCATTGTTCACTTTGTCACGATTGCCATTGACTTGGACTGGCTTGGAAGCTACTGCATTGTAAGATGGAAATGGACGCCGAGTGGCAAAGCTGGAGAATTGGTGTCCGGGGGCGCAGTTGCGTATTTTGGCGGAATCTCTTGATGTTCCCGCAACATTATTATTATTATCAGGTGACTTAAACGCAAGTATCGGTCGGCTGTTGCCACGTGAGCCTCACCTCGGTGGAACGCATGGGCATGATGAAATCAGCTCTGACAACGGACGGATACTGTTCAGTCTATGTGCTGACCATCAATTTTTCCTCTTCAGTACTAGCTTTCGTCACCCTGGACGCCACTATGCCACCTGGCACTCACCATCGTCCACTAGCGCTGGTCACATATTGGTCACAAAGTTATAAGTCACAAGTGACGCGGCAGCATACGCGAATGCTGGATCATTTTGGTCAAGGTGCGTTGCAACTGATCATGCATTAGTATGTGCGAGAGTTTGCATGAGTTTCGATGGCTCACCTAGGGCCGAAACCCTACTGATTACCCACAAGTTGAAGGACTCAACGGTGAAAAGCAGTGTCAACAGTTGCTTAATGAACAGCTTGCTCTCTCCTCTTCGCTGCATGTCCCTGGATGTCAAAACGATCTGCTGAAATGGAAGCCGCTGCATTGACAGAAATATTTAACAGTTTATGTTACCTCATCAGGACCAGTGGTCGCAATTCGCATGCCATCAGTCAAATAATCCGTGAGTCAAATGGCACGAAAATCATGAACTTACACAGACGCTTGGGCCGCTGGATAGAACACCTTGTTTTCCAATCTAACTAGCCAGCATAACCCACCGTGAGACCCCGTTTCTCTCGGACAGTGCTTGGCCTGTCCCAATGATCATCCTATGGAAGTAGAGATCCGAATCACATTGCAATCTTTGAAAGTCATAAAGCTCCCGGCTCTGACAGCCAACCCCTAGCTATATTTAAGGATGGCATACATACACTTGTCAGAGACATCCAACCACTGTTCACGATAAGATATAATGACGAGAAAGTCTCAATCGTATGGGTAGAATCGATCATTGTCCCGGTTAACGCGAAAGCCCATTGCAAGATTTGCGTTACCGCGGAAGTTCATTGCTCTCTGTTGCGTTCAAGATTTTCGTGTCCCTCCTTTTCCGCACGCTTTCAGAGATTAGAGAAGGCGTTTCCCGAGAGGAACAAGCCGGTTTTCGTCCAAGCAAAGGTTGCATTGGCCAACTTTTCACACCGCCAACTTCTTGAACTCTGTCAAGTTCACCAACGGCCAACAATCGTAGGGTTCTTGGCCATCCCAGCGGCATTTGACTTGATTGATAGACCTGTGTTATGGAACTGTCTACTTAGGAAAAGTGTGCCCGACAAGTTTGAAGCCATCCTGAAGGAACTATACAGACACACGTCGGGCAAACTCAGCGCTTATAGCAGGCATCCCTATACGGTTGCTGTCACCAGCGGTGTTAGCCATGGTTGCTCTATTTCACCGTTCCTTTGCAATAATGCCATTGAAGATGTCGCCCAATGAGCATAGGATTGCGACCAAGACTGCAGTACTGAGCTTCTCCCTAGTGACAGAATGGCAGACTAGGAGTCCACGGATGATATCGTATTGCTTGCGGACGTTCGACAAGACATCCAGAGCGTCCTGAACTGCTCAGCGATGGAAGTGCCTAAGTATGACTTGTATTTCACCATAGGCAAAAGCGAAATACTGCATCAAGACTAGCAGATGCCAGTGTCTATTCTCACCATTGATAATGATGTGCAGGAACAAGTCCCCTTCTTCAGTTATCTATGGAGTTGCATCACGGCTGATGGTGGTTTTTGAGATGAGATCTAACAAAAAAATCGCACTGCATGTCTTGCAGTTAGCAGACTGAGAAACCTGTAGCAACGTCGCCGTGTCAGTCACAACTTGAAGTGCAGGGTGTATACTGCTTCTGTCCTTGCGGTCCTCCTGTACGGCTGTAAGACCTGAGTTATTCGCCCAGAATACATGAAGTGATTGTCGGTTTTTGACCAATTTTCTGCCAACTTTTGCTCGTGTGTGGTGGCAACATCAAATAAGTAACACAGAAGTCCGAAACCGAGTTTTTGTGAGGAGCAGTCCGTGCCACCAAAACGTTGTTCTCCGACATGGCATGCGTCGTTTCGGCGAAGTATTACGCATGCCATCTGATCGCCTTACCCGTTTAAGTGTTACTCGCGCTCCACGGAAGCCATTGGAAAATATGCCGCGGTGGACAACCAATGACGTGGAGAAGCAGCATAAAGATGATTACCTCAACCTTAACATCCGTTGGACTGGTTTGCAATTCAGGACTGCCAGTGGTTAGAAAAGCTAGGGGTTATGACGCGCAAAATATATCAGTGGAGACGGGGTTGTTCAACCGGATCATTTGATAATGTCAAATTGAATATATATATATATATATATATGTATATATAAAGCCATATGTTTTCGGTTGCAAAATCCTTCAGTTCCTTGACAATCTCGATGATCGGATTGACAGAGGCATACTTCAAATTCTACCGAGGCCACAACTGAGTTTGTGTGTCGAACTCCAAGACGCATAGCAGGTGCCCCAAAACCCGAATATCAAAGGTAGGGCTGTTTGCATACCTGCGAATGCTACTTGTTGTCGGGGAGATTTCATATTATTCACCGTAGACCCTAACGCGGTCTGTGTGTTGGAGTACAGCGCACGAAACATTTTGATCTATTTCATGGGAACCCCATTCCGCGCAATTATTTCAAATATAATGGTTGGATCAGCTGAGTCAAACGCACTATTGAACTCCAGGAAGACAGATGTCTGCCTGCGGTGTGTGGCTATTCTCTAGCACCTACCACAGAGTGAATTTATAGTCAATACAGTCCCGTTCTGGGAGGAAATATCCTTGCTGTTCCCTAAGCCGGTTTCCGGTTCCGCACCGAGGCGATGAACGAGAATTAAGGTGTTAGGCCAATACACTTCGTCTTGATAATGTGAGTGTAGACAGACTCCATACTAAATTTTGTTCTGCGCCACAGCGTATTTGTTCCCTACCACTCTTCACCAACATCAGTGCCACATTTATCTTTGATCAGTTGGATGTTTGCAGGGAACTCAGAAAATTGACGATTACTAGAGCTGCTGGACCTG
The DNA here is from genome assembly GCA_944474145.2 of Dicrocoelium dendriticum. NCBI lineage: Eukaryota > Metazoa > Platyhelminthes > Trematoda > Plagiorchiida > Dicrocoeliidae > Dicrocoelium > Dicrocoelium dendriticum. The sequence continues at coordinate 50,916,922 of OX104071.1, forward strand.
CTGATCTATCCCCACTAGTTCTAAAAGAATGCGCAGACTATCTTACGGTACCCTTAAGTGCTCTGTTTCACCACTTTCTTATGAATGGCAAAACCCCTGACGTTTAGAGACCTGTACGGAAAACGCTTGTGCGCATGAATGACACCCAAATTTATCGTCCGATTGCATGTACGTCGATGATGTTGAAAGTTTTCGAGCCACTTGTCCCTCAGATTTTCACACCCGCTCAGGCAAATGATATATATCAGCTTGCGTATAAGCTCAACCGCTCCACAGTGGACGCTGAATCGTATCCTGTACATTCGATATCATCTGCACTAGATGCGAAACACATAGTAGTGTGCCTGCTGTTTCCGGATTATTCTAATGCTTTTGGGAGTGTCAGCAGTTCAATTCTTTTCAACCAGCTTCTAACGAGTAGGATTCGTATAAAGGTCTGCAGCATAAGTACATACAACTTTACAAGCCGAACCCACTTCACTTAACTTAAGGGAACAAAGTCACTTACACTTTGTTTTTATCATGGGTTTTTACAAGGATGAATTCTCCAGCCCCCACCATTTTCTTTATATATCCAAAATCTTACCATACTATCTTACTTTGTTAGATGCAAGTATGCCGATGATGTCATTAGTGGATGCATAGATCCATTCGTTGAGACATCTATTGTTCAGAGTGGTCTGGATGAGTTTGTGCTGTGGTCATCATCCCGGTCTCTCATTCTGAGCCTTGCCAACCGCCGGGACGTAACACTCACTTCTTCGGCTGATAAGTTGCAAGTTGTTTCTAATGCTACTTCTTCACTGGCAGTGAGTCTTAAACTCATGCCCAAGATACCAATTGTCAAGTGGCTTCAAGCCTTTTTATTCTAGGACCTATTTTGCTCTACTCTTGTAGTCGACACATTTTACAAGGTTAGTAAGTTGTCATTTTATGCCCGTGCGTTGATCTTTCATTTTCTACCTACATGTATTCTGCCTCACTAGTTTTACTGTTCCCCAGAAGTTTTTCTGGGCTACTCAAAAGAGATTACACGTTGTTTTTACCTTCGTTTAGGCTCATTTCCAGATGCAGTGGACTGCTCAGAGAGACACTTGTTGATTTTTCTGTCAACAAACATGTAGGCGCTTGTACTAGCTTTTCCTTCAAAGTTCTAAACGACAATTTCCACTCATTAATTGGAGCTTTATCGAAAGCAGTCGGCCCCTAACGGCCGGCTTAAAAACTAACACAAATTTGACATCCATCAACGCTCACTTCACAACAAATCTCTATCTTGTATGTACACAAACGCCCAGGGCCTTCTAAGTAAGTTGGCCGAACTTAAAGAACTCCATGCCTCACAACCGCGGGACTTCGTCATGATTACAGAGACTTGGTTAAACCTAGAGATAACCGATTCTGAGATCAATTTACCCGGTATGTCGCTGCTTCGGGACGGTAGAACCGGAAGGGGTGGTGGTGTGATTCTAAATTACAATACAAACCTCCGATGTGAACTTATCGATCAGCCGGAAATCCGCGTTCCTGATTCGCTTTGGTGCCGTCTATGGTTGCGAAACAAGTACGCATATCTACTAGCCGTGATTTACAGCCCACCAAACTCAACGTCGGAAATGGACTCCAAACTGAACCACGTCTTTCATTAAGCTTTGAACATGTCCTACACCCACATTCTTATCGCTGGAGACCTTAACGTTCACGACATAGAAATGCCATCAACCGACGGCAGGAGTTTAAAGCCTACTTGCAAAAGCTAGTTGCTAGCCACCCTCTGTACAACCACGTAACCTCTCCCACCAGATTTTGAACTGCTAACAAACCATCGATACTGGATAGCATGCTCACTAACGAAAAACTTTAGATTAACGGAATAGTTACAAGCACAGCACAAGGTCGTAGTGACTATGTTAATCTACTATTTGACTATATATATTATGCGGAATATCCTGAAAAGGAGGATGCTAAAGTGCATACTGTCACCCACTCTAATGTGTTATCTACGCTTGCTAACGCTACATCTTGGACTTTCTTGACCGAATGCCTCCCAGATGTTGACTAGGAAACCTGTACAAGGATGTTTAGCACACTGGTAGCGCACGCGTCGGAAATGAGGTTCTTCCAAGCCAAAAACATTCACAAATCATTTCTGATGAGCAGAACACGTAAATGTATGTCCCGGAGGGATTTGGCATGGCGTGATCACCAGGACTGCTCGAAAGCCGAAACCTGGACTGCATACATGACACATCTTAACTTCTGGGTGAAACTGATCCACGAAGACAAGGTCATGCATTAGTAGGAGTTAATGAAATGATTCTGCACGAACCGCAAACTTCTGTACAGGCACGTTAACGGCCTTCGAAAAGTGATGCGGGGGATTCCAGCACTAATCACGGCTGATGGATGCACTCGATCAGCAATGGAAGCAGCCGATCTCCTACAGCTTCATTACTCCCAAACTTTCCAGCACATAACGAGCCCAAACATTTTCCTCGTTTCTATTGCTCAACCGTCGGGTTTAGACCATATCACCATCACTGCTGAAGCTGTGTTGAAGAAGTTGTTATCCTTGCGTATCCACAGTTCTCCTGGAGTCGGCAACATCCATCCAAAGGCTCTGCAGTCCGTAGCTATTGATCTAGCAGAACCACTGGCTGTTTTCTATCAGCGATGTCTAGAAGTGAATCATATTTCACTAGTGTGGAAACGTGGGATCATCACTCCTATCCATAAAGGAGGGAGACGCACTGACCCTACCAAATACTGTCCAATAACACTACTTCCTGTACTATCCAAAGTTATGGAATCAATCATGGCAGATGCGCTGAGGCAGTATCTGGAAAGCCACAGCTTAATAGCCACAGGGCAACATGGCTTTCGTTAAAAGCGTTCATGTAATACTAACCTATTAATTACACGTAATAGCTGGACTGAAGCTGTTGATGATGGAGCAGAAGTCGATATCATCTACCTGGACTTCTCCAAAGCGTTGGATCGTTTAGACCATGGAATTCTTCTTCAGAAGCTTCGGAACTACGGCATTGGTGACACAATGCTGAGTTGGATTAGCAATGTTCTACACGAACGACGGTTAGCAGTGAGAGTCCGAGAATCATTGTCCGATGCAACCGATGTGGGGTGCGGTGTACTACATGGCTCGGTGCTTGGACCTCGTCTATTCTTGGTGTTCATTAACGATTTGGCAGGATCAATTGCTTGCGATTTTCTATATTTCTCTGATGATATCAAGATATGGCGAAGGATCAGTGGACCGGACGACCACGAACGGATCCAGTGCGATGTTAACACGGTGTCGAACTGATCCGTTCAAAGCGCTCTATCATTCAACGTAGACATAGGTCGCGTTGTACAATTACGTCATAGACATAGCTCCACCTATTTGCTTGGGGCAAACGGATTGCAGACCAGAAAAAGTGGGGTTGGTGTGATTGTACAGAGCGACCTCAACGGTTCAAAACTGTCTGAGGTAGCTACAAAAAGAAGCAACCAACACCTCGGCATGATGCGAAGGGTATTCGGGATATTCGACCCAACAATCTTCCCAATGATGCATAATTCCTACGTGCGTCGGCATCTTGAATACGCTATTTAAACTTGGCAACATTGGTTGAAGCGCGACCTAGAAGCGATAGAGGCACAACGAAGAGTAACAAAGGTATTGAGTGAACCCAGCCACGTATGCCGCATTCGCAGATACTTAGCCACAACACGCAGCTCAGGGTTAATTGCTTAAAACTGAAGGAGCAATATAGCCGTCTAGAGTGTCGACGGAATTACTTTTCCCTTCGGGTTTGCCAACACTGGAACCCACTCCCTGACTCAATTGTATCCTCCCCTACCTTGGACGTTTTCAAAAAAGGATTAAATGTTGCTCTTAGCTCCAAGCATTTTGTTACCTAAACTACTCTATTGCACGCTTTTCCACAGGATGTATGTATCAAACGGACCCAAGTGAGCGACCATATTTTACTTTTCTCACGCCTTATATCAATGACCACTGCACCCCAGTGTATTTCTGAACTTTTACGTTCGACTATTTCAATTTGCACTGATGTTATTTAGCAACGGATTCATCTCGGCAGATGTTTGGTAGATGACCCACATATATTTTGATTTCATTGTACTCTACTGGACGTGTCAAGAACGCTTTTATCCCGCGATAAATCATTGTTCCTTGTTCATTGTTTATCTGTTTCTTCTACACACTTTAAATGCAATTTTATTTTCTCGTAGCGTTTCTCATCACAAACCTATCCTACCCTTACCTGTTACGATTAATTGCGGGCCCAAAGAAACTCGTCGGTATGATACGCAGTTCTCTGCTTACGTGCTACGTTAACATATTTTACATCAGACACTTTATTTGCTTTTATCCATTAAATTCATGTATCTCCTCATTCGCAGTGATAGTGCAAATTCTGTGAATATTTCTGTGAAGGTACTTAAAAGCCTATTTTTACTTGAGTTGATTTGGCTATCACAGTCCGTGCATTTTCTCTTCCTGTCACTATCCTAGATTCGATCCAGTTAGTTGGGATGGCTTCTTCCTTCAAGACATGTTCTAATACGGAGGTTATTGCTTTACAGAGAACCCCACCACCATCCTTAAATAGTGCTGGTGGGAGGAAATCTGAGTCAATAGCACGAAAACGGTTAGCGGCTTGGACGGCGTTTCGGAACTCAGCCTCTGACGGAACCTCTAAACCAAAAATGTCCAAAGTCCGGCCCGCGGGCCAAATGCATTTCAAGTGGCTCGCGACCTCATCATGAAATTATAAATACAGACTTAGACATTTATCGTACATGTGTAAGTTTTGTTATTATCTTAATGTCAGACTGAATATGGCCCAACATGATTTTACCTCACGAAATGTGGCCCTCCTTTGAGAAAGTTTGGGCACCCCTGCTCTAAGCTGAGCAGCTATGGACCAGGCCGCACCATTTGAGTAGGAATAGGTCCAAGACTGGGTAGCCAAATGAACTGCTCTCAAAAGTGATTAGTCAATACCCAGAGTGTCCAACTTGCTTGCGAGTGCAGCTTATCGACCAATTTGCCTTAGAGTGCGAACGTCGAATGTCGCCGGGGAAACGAGACAGCGTGGCCTTATAGTGGGCTGTTTGTCATTTTGTGTCCAGTGGGCGGTGTACGAAGATAGCTGCAGATGGCATGGCACCACTGTCATTGTGGTTGCTGTCAATTACGTTGGGAACTTTAGAAGGGATTTTAGTAATACGTGTTGGAAGTGAAGGAAAACAAGTCGAAAGGCAAGAGGAGAGGTGTAAGCAGTAGCACTTTTTCACTTATTCGACCTGCTGTATGCAACAGATAAGGCGACACTTGCTAAGCTGTGCGACAGTCGATGCAAACTGTTGCTATAGTTTGAAGAAACGGTCATGGTTGTACGTGGGCTGAGATACAGCTTGGGCGCCCAGACCTAGGGAAAAAAAGGATTATGGGTTCTCAACCAAGCATTTTGTTCAAAAGCTTGTCCGCAAAGTGGTGGGAAGGTGGCAACTATTCGATTTTACAGAAATGGATGCCATCCCATTTCAAACTCCAAATTGGAGGATCAGGTCAGGAGTTCGTCTGACCCCTAACTATTGCCCTAATTGCTAAGAGTATCTCACATGGGGCTCGAGAGCCTCACACAGAAATACTCAATGTGTCGAAAATGGAGGCGGGATGTTGCACCGCGTTATAGTCTCGTTACGATGGAGAAAACCATTAATAGCGCATGGGTAAAATGCAGTGTTGAGTAAAGAGTTATTAAAATACAAATGACGTTATTACATTTAGATCCACATAATGTCTATGACTGTCACTTAGAAATGTTACGTAAAGTCACATGGTGCTTGTTATCCGGAGTTGTTCATCCACTCATTGTGTGGTGAGCCAAAAGTACGGTGGGACAAGCGCGTCTGTCTTCGTCCGCCCGTTTTTGATCTGTAAACAAAAATTAAAGTGTTACCTATTACAGGATCTGAACAATATTTCAATTTGCTTCGGAAGTGGAACTAGTTAAACAGGTGTGTCAGGATCTGCTTAGACTTAACATCGTTATGTTGATAAGCCCCAACTTGGTATTAGCTTTATTTCCAATGGTAACATGCTAAGACAACTTCTGTTCGATAAAACGAGTACCAGTAAAGTGATCGGTTCTTCTTTTATTGTCGGGTTTTGAGTACTCGTCTTGTGTCTAAGATTGCGACATGCAACCTCGGTGGTGACTTTGGCAGACTTTGAAGTCATCTCTTGATATTCCGATCACTGGGACCGTACCCACAGTGAAGGGTTCCAATGTTGCACACCCCTATAGTGAGCAAACACTGCTCGCGGAACTCAATGACCTAGTTATCATGACGATAGCCGATAAGCCCTATGCGCCGAGTCTCACTCCCAGCTCGGCTATCTCTATCTGATGAGTCAAAACTAAGACGAAACCGTCAGTCAGGGAGTGCAGGGGTAGGAAAGAGCGAGACTGAAACCATCCACGATCGGGTACTCAATGTATCTGGTGTTTCAAGATGCCCAAGTACAGTATTTAACCCTTGAACCAAATGCTAGCCAGATTGTAGCGAAAATTACCCTTTACAGTGGTGCGATGGAACAGTGGTATGATACGGATAAAAACCCAATGGTTGACAGCTCCCGTGGGAAGATTTGTGTGAATTGCATAAGTTAAAAAACGAAGTCATACTAAAGTGAAACGCGTATCTATGGACTCACCACATTATACACTAACGCACATGTAGATCGCTTTACCCCGATTTCTTGTGGATGGTGCTCACAATGTTTGTATCCTGGCGTCATTTGATGAACAGAAATTAAACTAAGTGATGCAGCTAGTGTGATTCATCGTCACGTCGTCTTTCACAATTGGATAGTTGTTTAGGGTTGACAAAATGGAAAGGAAAACCATTCCGGGGGCATTCCAGCTGACTGTATTGGGTGGCCAGTCTTAGATGTTGACCCCGCAGTCTCATATTGCAGCTACTTTTCAGTACGTAGCGGCAAGCATGACCATTGCCTTCAAGCTCGGGTACGTCAAAGGGAGTTCACCTCTTAGACGGCGATAACTTCCCTGTACACTCTTAAGACTTTCAGTCGCAAATGGTATGGCAGTTGAAACAATACCTTCACATTTGTTGGTTGACTTTTGCTGTGGAGTATCTAGGGCAACCAGGTAGCGTTTTAGCCAGCGCTGTCACGCCTGAATCGCGTACTCAACATGGGCCATGATATGCATTTAGGGTTTTAGGGAAGCTGGAGGGATCGGAACGCCCGAAAGTCCTCCGTAAGAGACCAACCTGTTGGTTCGCGGTTTTGGACGCCTTCAAGAGGTGCTCTGGGAAGTCAAGGTAGTATTATATCACCACTCTAATGCCTCACTCCTGTGAGGCGGTCTTCAAGTTGTGGTCACCAAGTTTATATCCGTTAGTGAGATTTTGGTGTACATGTAAAATTTGCAATTGTTCGCGTTAAACGGAAGTAAATTTTCCTCTAAGCATTCAAACGGAACTCTAAACATTGCTGCAGCGTATCTTGAACTTCATGACTAACGAACACCCGCCATCTATGGATGTCCAAGACAAAATGTAGGACAATAAACTCGATAACACGCGCGAGGTTTGTAATGAAGACTAAGGGGCTAACAACCGTTTCTTAACAGCAGAGAGGAGATAGATGGAGGACAGAACTGTGTTGAGACGGTATGAACTCTTGTGTCGGCCTCCGCGACTGCTTCCGCCTAATACAGGTAGTGGGAACGCAAATTGGCAGGAACACGCTCCAGGGTTCTCTTCATAGAGAAACAGCATCGTTACATATCTTGATGCTTAAATGAAAAAGCCAACCAGAGTGTTACAAGCATGCAGACACACAAAACAGTAGAAACCGACTATGATAAGAAACCAATCAGGTGCATATATAGGAAAGGAAGTGATATCTTTAGTCTCGAAGTAAGACTGCAGTCCGAAAGTAAAAGAGGCTACTCCAACTAGCCATTGGGATTAAGTAAGTGACAGGTTAAAACAACGTCAGTGAATGAACACATTGAAATAAAGTCGGAAGCTATAAACGGTCACGTAAGCATTCCTGAATTATCCATCCTCTAATATGAACCCACCTAGACTGCGCTGAAGTCGGAAAATTAGTGTTCGGATCACCCGGCTGAGCACACTCCAGAAGAAAAAGAGCCAAATAATTGATATCACCGCGCAAGCGATGGAGGCATTAGCGATAGTGGCGGCGACGGCGTCTTGACGTATGGCAAAGTAGCTTGCAACGTAGGATCCTTCAAGCCCTGTGAAAACGCACACAAACAAGCTCAGTTTACTTTGATTAGTCCACCAAACGTTATCTAAGCATTAAGTTGCGGTGGAATTTGTCGTCTGTGTGATAAAAGTAGAAGAGACCGACAGTCGAGGCATAAATAATAACATTTTGAATACCCTTTTGTTTCTTTTTTCAAATTCCTTTTTAAGCCGTTAAAAGTAAACAAATTTTCGTAGAAGGCAGAAGTCACGATTAAACTCCACACGAAAATCTGCCTCGACGGGGAATCGAACCCCGTTCCACGTATTTCCGGTCCGTTGCTCTACCACTGAGCTACCGAGGGCTGACGATTAGGTGCGGAATTTAACACGTGACTTCTGCTTGGTGCGCGACGTATTGCCAATGAGCTCACAGTAACTGTCCTGGTGTTGCAGATCGGCTCACTCACTCGTCACTTCCCAGTGGACCGAAGTAACTGTCCATCCGAAGTCCAAAGGGCGATGGTAGATTATTAGAAGGATGTTTGTGAGTAACGTAAGTTTCGTAGAAAGCAGAAGTCACGATTAAACTCCGAAACTTACGTTACTCACAAACATCCTTCTAATAATCTACCATCGCCCTTTGGACTTCGGATGGACAGTTACTTCGGTCCACTGGGAAGTGACGAGTGAGTGAGCCGATCTGCAACACCAGGACAGTTACTGTGAGCTCATTGGCAATACGTCGCGCACCAAGTAGAAGTCACGTGTCAAATTCCGCACCTAATCGTCAGCCCTCGGTAGCTCAGTGGTAGAGCAACGGACCGGAAATTCGTGGACCGGGGTTCGATTCCCCGTCGAGGCAGATTTTCGTGTGGAGTTTAATCGTGACTTCTGCCTTCTACGAAACTTACGTTACTCACAAACATCCTTCTAATAAACAAATTTTGGCGTTTCAAACTCCTCACATGACCAGCATGCTGATACAGCACACTAAAAATAACTCAGCTAGGCGCTTAAGCCACCCAAGTCTAACCATAAAAGACAGCCTATATAGTGCTTTCGCTCAGTAACAAGCAAGCTAAGCTTACAACCTGTAAATTGAGGTTACCTACAGGTCGACGCTCATCGACCTCTCCACAACTCTGTGACTGCACTTAACCGATCACTACTCATTAATACAACCGGGACGGGCTACGAAATATTCACCCAGAGGATACTCCCAGCATAAATCAGTATGTCACAGAGATGGGGGCGAATGCACCCCATTAAGTCCTAGCTTCACCACGTTGAAAATAGATTTAGTGTACAATGCAGAAAAATAACTGTTTGTAATTTTGGTAACATATCTAGAAGAAACTCAGTTCGTCTAGCCGTCTGCTAGCAATTTGTCTCCTTTATAGGTCATCACCATGGTATAGACATAACCATAATACCGTGAATCGAGTCTACTTTCTATGATGTCTGTGTGTTTAAAATGTAGGGTAGGCCACTTGGAATGAAGAAGCTAAAGAGACTATCCCACTAGATATGAGTATGTGGTCTCTAAGCAATTTTTCGTCGTGTTGTTCAAAATGGAATAATGAGTTTAGCGGCACTTGAAGCGACCATACACATAGCGTATGGGACGGCTGCGTCAGGATATCAATTATACTTTCAGAGACTAAGCATATCCTTAATAAAAGCAGCAAGTGTGTAAGCATCCAACAAAGCATTATACTTACTTATATGTTCTGGCCAATGAAGTAAACGAGAAAGGAACAGGGAAAACTTGATTTATGAATACTGTGGTCTGAATGAGCTAAGAAACGGAGATCGGCTGATTCCACTAGGAAGATCCTCAGCTTATGGGCCCCAATCCATTCGGTTTTAAAGTCAATAAAGGACTTTAAATACCATTTCCATTACGTTTCTGGCCACCGGCAAGGCTACATTGACACATGGGTTGAGGTTTCTTTAGTCTTTACAATGCCAGCAGTTTTCAGCTTTCGCCGCCATGCCATCGTCCAATCCGGGCTACCATACATAAAAGCGAGCTATGGACTTCATATTGGAGAATCCTTATTGCGCATCGTTTAGTTCATCAAAGATACTTGACTAACATCTCTTGGGAACAGTAGCTCGCACGCCCCACAGGCTGACTTCAGCCTTTTTATTAGGAAATGGCGTGTGTTCGTTGATTTGTAAAGATTGTTTCGCTTACCTCAAGACTCTATCCGTTTTCTCACGGGTATCCGTTGATGTAAGTAAAATGCTGGGCAAGGTTTACGAGCTATTGCTGGGCAAAGTCTTTGAATATAGCTCTGGTAAAGGAAGTTGAGCACGAACATCACCGGTCGTACTATTCCGGACAAGAACTTATCGAATTTGGTAGGTATATGCAGATAGAATAAGGGACCAGCGGATCATTTTGAGTGATGCCGTTTGTTGATTCCCACTTAAGTGATCAACAAGAAAAACATTGTTTGGCTATAGAGCGCAGAATGAACGTCCTTCGTTATCTTTACTCCTCGCTCACTGCAGGTATCATGTGAGTCTTCGCGAAGCAGCGTTTGAGTAGAGGTCATTGTCATCGAAGTGAACACAGTCTGATGCGTGCGTATTCAGCGAATATGTAGCTAACAATTGTTAGCAACGTTTCGCTGTTTGCGCACAGAAGATGAGTTCTGCTATCCCGCAGCTGGACTCAGCCACAAAGCTACAACATTTCCAGGAAATCGAAAGATGACCACTTCCTCCCATCGGGACTCATCAGTAGCGCGTACCTTCCGGATTCTGACGGATTTGAACTAATGATCTTACGCTTATAAGTTAGGGACTTATACCACCGAGCCGCGGCAGTCTAGCACTTTTCTGGAGGTATAGTGGCTGTCTGACTAAGTCTAACTGCGACAAATTTTCCCCCCTCAAAAACGATAAATACCCTTATAAATAACTAGCTCAATGAGATTGTTCCATTCCTTCCCTATACTAGTTGACAAAGTAACATCGGAGTCAGCTTGAAACCTCTTTGAGTTAAACAGCCCCCGGCAGTGGTCCCTTGTCGAACTATCCGCACGAAAGTGGAAGAACTTCTGCAATTCATTCCACAGCTCATCTAGCAGGATACGTCGTGTGTAAATCAAGTCAACTCGAGGACGGTCCTCCGTGGAGAATAAATTAATCTACTGAAGTTGGCGAGAGAAAGACAGGTTTCTGATTGTAGAGACGGATTTCGATCCCAGTCGCTTAACATTCCTTGGCAAAGCACATTCGGCCTACGTGAGAGAATAGGCTACTGAGAACCAACACTCAATAATCGGACGCACATGACAGTTGAAGAAAAGTCGGTAGAGCACTGGCGTTCTTTGAGAAAAAGATTACCTTATAGCAAAAAGCAACCTTTTAACAGCAGCGAATGTCCTCCGGGTGTTCTGGGATGTGCGTAGGCTAAGCGAAACGAGCACTGCAAGATGCTTATCACGGGTTGCTTATCTAAGTAGGATGTCTCCAAGGTGATACGCGCTAAAGAGATCTGGGGTACCAATTAGAAGGACGGAACTCTTATCCTGGTTAATGCTGGTCGCCACTTTCTTAACAACGTTGCAGCTCGCTTAGTTTTGTTTTTAATCGGTCAGCCTCTCCTAGCTCGGGCACCTTCAGCCACAGGTTTAGACTAACAGCATATATCAGCTAATCGGTCTGAAGCTCTGATGGGAGATCAAGACGAAGGACAGAGCTCTGCTGGACCTTGTAGGTAATAAAAACAGGCGCGTTGCATGTATCTGGCATGCTACAGTCGTCCAGAAAGGCAGAGATTCGGGAAATAATCCTCTCAACGGTACCAAACACGGAGTTTGGGAAGCAAACTTCTATGAGGGACTTGTCAAGTGTTCTGTTGAAATGAACGGACGTAACACCCAGGAGATTGCCGGTATCCAGCGCATCGTCCATTTTCCTGTAGTAACAAGTAGAAATAAGGTACGGGAACGTGACCTTCAAAAACCATGCTTATCGTCTGAGGTGATATTAAGGTCCTCCAAGTGAGGGTTCCTTAATCGCTGAGGAATTCTTTTGCGGACTTTAGATTACCGATGCTAGGCAGAGCGGCTGATACCTTGCGGAGTTTTTACGGTCTCTTCCCTTGTAAATGGGCCTCACAGTACCTGATTTCCAGGCACGCGGGAGACGTTCTACATCTAGAGAGGGCTGTAAAGCTTGGCATTCAACAGAAAAACGTGTTGGGCCACCTTCTTGAAGAACAAAGTATGCCGATCACCAGGACTCGGTGAAGGGCTTGAGTTATATTTAAGTAGTTTTGCAATTAAATCGTTAATGATTTCTCGTGCTTTACTGTTGAGTTTTGTGTTGACAGTCAATGGACACTGGAGCTTCGACGGAATATTGAAAGGTGATAAGACCAGTCTTTGCATCAGCTACATGAACTATGCTATCATTATCGCTGGGATACAAAGCAGGTGTCTAAACTCCAGTTTTCCACCTCTTTACACAAACACTGAAAGTAGTTTAGGACTGGTCGTGAATATCTCCGCCAAAATGTGTTCGCACTTTGTCTTTTCTCACATCTCTGTAGGGTGCAAACCTTCCTAACCATCTTGTAGTTCGAGTGGTCCAAAGCCGATGGTGTAGACTTAGGCCTATACCATAATATGCATCATTTGTTCTTAAAGATTCTAAACGCAAGACTGATTCAAATAGATCCACTCCACAATTGTTTCAATTTAGAGAAGCAGACAACATGCTTCTCGCGCGGCATCATTTTTGAGTATAAGGAGTTGCAGGCGTCCTCAAGGTCCGGGTCCTGAGGAATATCGCAATCCATATTATCTGCAACAGTTCTCAGACGGTGTGGAGCCGCACGCCAGAATCTGCAATCGTTTACACTTTTGTCATGAATGGTCAGACGTCGTGTCCATTCTTCAAATGAAACTACGCAATGATGGCATTTTCCAATCGGTTAGAGGAAAGTCAACAGCGACCGAGTAAATTTTGATGAAGTTTGGTCATACGAAAGATAACAGCGGCTACCTCTCGATCAAGCTGAGAGCAATCGCGTTCAGCTGCTGTTAGTGCTCTTGTAGCAGATGCAATGGATCGCGGGGAGCTAACCCTTAGTTTCTCCAATAAAACAGCTTTAAAATCGTATGGCGAAGCTCCAAAAAGGACAGCAACAGACTTCTGTGTATCATAATGCACGAGGATATCTGCGGATGCCAAAAGCTTCGTGACCACATCGAAATCATTTTCCTGCATCCTGTTCCAAGTCCATGTTTGATTTTTATGTAAGCGTTAATGAATTGGATGCAGATAAGTTGTCGCTCATGGTGTTAACCTGCCGAACTAGGTGACCGCAATCAAGTGTGAATGCAATTCCTAAGCATATTTGGGTACTAGCGCTTCAAGTTGTGCTCTTATCTTTTCTTTTGACAGGTATAAACTTTTGCATGCTAACAGATACCCACGGTATTGCACACTGGGCACAAGGAATTCGCACTTTCCCCTTTGTTAACCAACTGTTTTAATTTGCTTATGTTCCCTCCATGACTTAGAGCATGTATCGCAGCCTCGTAAAATTCCGCTGACTGTTCTTCGAATCACTTCTTCGCTGAAGTATTCACTTCCTCGTCACTGAACTAACATTTGCCTCTCAAACCCACTTTTACGGAGCCAAAAAGATGCTAATGTGAAGGCGCCAAATCCGGTGAATATGGAGGATGTGGTAAATTTGCCCACCAGCTTAAGGCGATTGTCTCTCTTGTCCTGATGTTTGTGTGCCGTCGAGTATTGCCATGCAGAAGAAGGACCATGTTGATTGACAGGTTCAGTCTCACTTGTCGGGTTCTTGCTCTGAGACTCTTCACGGTCTCAATGTAAACCTCAGAGTTTGTGGTTTCTCCTCATGTCAAAATAGCAACTAGAACCACACCTTCAGCATACCAAAAGACAGACAGTGACTTGAACTTCTTCGGTTGCGGTGGCGCAGAGTGGCGCCCTTCCATTGACTGACTCGTTGACTACCATATCTTTGTCCCTATGAAAAAGTTTAAGAGGCAAACATCATTCCAGTGAACATGAAGTGAAAACTACAATGAAGAGGCGGTTCAAACAACAGTCAGCGTAATTTTACGAGGCAAGGATACATGCCCTCAGTCGAAGACGGAGCATTTCTATTGAGAGAAACCATGACTATGCTGAGAACTTAGGTGGTGCTCCACAAAGAACCGGCTTCATTTTGAGGTATGATACATGATATTGTGTTGATAACTATACCCGTCCTAAAGAAGATGGCGCTGATCTTAAACTAACCTACGTAGGTAAAAATACGCCAGGTTCACTTTGTTTCTATCCTAAGTGTACGATTGTTCCATTAGTAAATTGTGTACCAGCATTAGCACAAGAGTACGAGAGTCTAGCTGCCAAAACTGAATATGGTTTAAGTGCGAAAATTGCTTCGCTGAAGGGGATAGTAGCACAGCTTGCACTTCAGTCGTCACCCCTAGTTGTTTTCACGAAACCAAGCAAGTGGGTTAGGCGTTCCCATGGTTTCGTAGTAACAGGAACCACGGGAACCAAAACTAGTCCATCGTTGAGAAAAATCTAAGCATGTCAGGCTTCACCAGTCATATCGCCTTATCCAATGCATCGATTGATGAAACATGGGTAACACCAACTCTTTCGATTGACTGACAAAAGCTGAAGCTCTCTGAAGACCAAGGCATTTATGCAATCGCTGCTACTCGATATAAGCAAGATGCGACCTTAGTACTTACACCCTCTACATCCAAAACAGTTCAAGAAGAAGGTCCAACCTGCATTAGCGTCATCAAAACATCCGATAGCCGTGCCTCCCACATCAACGAAGATCAAGCGTGTTACGTCCCCTTGACACTGATATGCACTAATGTTGCTGAGTTCAGGGTCAAGTCCTTAAGGCGTAAACAGCAGGATGGTTTTAAACAGTGATATTTACTTCGTGACCCAATCGGAGTTCTGGCAAGCCGGCTAATTTATTGCGCATCACTACATCTCTAACCTTAATACACTACAGCTAGTCCCAGTAAATACGAGGATCATTGGGAGCAACAGACCATGTCGAGACGATGCTTTTTGAGCATACTACTTGCAACCTGAAGAATACCACACAGGGACTTGCCAAATAATCATTTTCGTTCATAGTGTGCACAAACTACCGGCAGTAAGCGACGAAGGAGCCTATGCTTGTGACTTGGAAGAACTGCGGTACAACCGTGAAGCTGTCTGTACTGGTGACGTCGTACTTCAGTCAACTGAACGGTTACCCTTGCCGCCTCACTACAAGGACAGTGGCTCCAGGATATTGAAAATAATGGTTCCGTCACAATAGATAGCGGTGAACTTAATCAACAGCTGGTAGATACAACGCGGCAGCATCCTTCGAACTTAGGAATGAAGACGGTAGCTAGAGGGCTTCAGCTGCTCACTATCCTTGGGAAAACGACATCAACCGTGAGACAAAATAACCGTCACAGAGATACAGAAAACTGCACGCTAAGACCAGTAGATATCGAAAAAGCTAAGAATGGGTTCCATACAACATGTGAAGGCGTGACCAAGAGCGGAGTGCATACATGTTGAGATCTAGAAAGTACCAAAAATTGATTAGGTACCGGCCTCTCTTCTGTATATACTCCTTGTCAAGAGCTTCTTACATCCAAGAGACTCTCTTATGAGTACACTAATACTCAAAGCTTACTTACTGCGACTCAGTCAAGGATCAAAGGCCCGTGGCCTCATCGACCTCAAACCACAAGCTTCTGGATCAACACGTAAACAGTCTACGTATGGTGAACGTGGAATTCCTCCTTTTCAAATAGCGAACAGGCTCACACGGATATCCAAGGTTGAGTTGAATACCCTGAGTCTGCAACATACACCAACCCGTCGGCGCATTCAGGGACCAACAAACCACAAAGAAAGTGTTGTCTCACTCTTAAAGCTCACCCATATGTCATACATGGCAAAACTCTACAAAAAGACTGTTTAGTATCCGTAAGTACGGCATTCCTGGAGTTAATAAAATGTACTCGAAGTCGCTTACGGTTGTACTGGAGGGCATAACTTAGCTCTTGGCACGATCCGTCCAAAATTGTTTTTGCGAAATATATATTCACAAGGGTGCTGGTCGTTTCGATCCAGCCAATTATGTCCCGTAATCCTACTACAAAGTATACTCAAAGTTCATGGAGGCCATTATTGCTGCTGTCTTAACGTCTACTTAGAAGAATTTAACTATCTTGCAATGGAACAGCATTGTTATTAGCAAAATTGATCGTACAATACAGAACTACTACTAGCACAATCCAGCTGGATCGAAGCAGCAAACACTGTCATAGGAGTTGATGTAGCTTTTCTCGACTTCTCAAAGGCATTCGATTGGTTGGACCGTGACATTCTACTCTTCAAAATCCCAAGCTGATATTTTTGCTCCTGTCCTAAGGGGAATCAGAAGCTTTCTCCTCCACTGACGCTTGGAGGTATGGGTGCGCCAATCAGTATCAGGCCCCATCCAACTTGAATGCGGAGATCTATAGGGATCGGTACTTGAACCACGGTTATTTTCGATGTATATAGTCTAAAGTTCGCATCTCGTAAGCTGGTACTGTCCGCTCTATACCGACGAAATCAAAGCGTGGATGGCGATCTACATCATATGATGATTTTGCACTACTTCAAGCCCATCTGGATAGGGTTTACGCATGGTCAATTCTGTGTCTACTTTGTTTGATGTGGACAAGTGTAGGGTACTGTTGTTACGGCACTAGCTGGTGGGTTATCAAAAACTCGGCAAACAGGAGCTTCAAAAGGCTTCCGGCGAAAAGCACCAGGCCGTTTTGGCCCAGGCCTTCCTTGGATGCTGTATTCAAGCTGAATAGACTTCAAGAAGGGGCATCCAGCATGTGGGTCACCTGCGTCGTGCGTCCGGATGGTTCCACCTATTGTTTTTCAACAGTTTCTAGGCTCATGCATACGTCCATGTGTGGAATAGGCAATACAGGTTTAACAACCATGACGGAGGAGAGATCTCACTGCCTTGGTGATGCCCCAACAACTATCAGCCATGGATGTTAGAGGTTTGTAATATTTACCGTATGAACGATGGCCTCTAGTTTGTAGGATCTTCAGCAAACAATATCGGTGATTGTGAGGGGAATTCGTCTTGGCGCACCATATGTTCAGACATCATGACCGCACGTCCCACCATTTCCTAACGCTCGATCCCCACAGTAAGCTGAAAGGCCATAATCTCACACTTGCGGAACACCATGGTCTTTTGAAATGCCTTTGGAATTTCTTTTTCGGAAGAGTTTGTCAAGCGTAGAAAGCCTTGCCGGGATATGCCATCAGCACTACCACGCTGCTAGAGTCCAAAGCCCGAGCTGAACGTGCACTCACTTCGTTGCACCATCCCACGTGACTCATTGCACGGCCGAGATTTTACTGACGTTCAACTCCCAGAATACGTTCCAACTTTTCACCACCTGTAGGTGTTCATCAATAGACAGCATGATTTCTACCTACCTCACATTTGTCACCATTCCTTAGGTACCGTTTATAATACGTATATCGCGATGCGTTGTGTGCTTTAACTGTGTTAGAGGATCACTCTCCAACCCGATTGAGGTGGAATGTAGTGTTCCATTGGGCTCGGTGCTGGAACCGAGTTTATTCCTCGTGTTTATCAGCCACTTGGCAGGAGTTAGCTTCAGCAATTTCTTGCTTTTCGTCCGACGAAATCAAGATTTGTTGAGCAATTAATAACAAAGTAGATTACGATCTACTCCAACCTGACCTGGACTGCATTTATGAATGGTCGACGATGGACCTATTCCAGTTAAACACAGCTAAGTGCAAGGGGATCCAACTGCGTCACCAGCCGGTGAACGTGCAAAAGCTTGGAGACCAGACATTGCAGAATGTCCCTCAGGAGCGTAACTTAGGTGTAGTGGTACAGGACGATCACGGATGCGCAAAACAAGCAGAGAAGGCAACGAGAACAGCCAATCAACACTTCGGCCTGTTTCGCAGTCTCCGGTCGGTTTGACCCCTCAACCTTTCCACAAATGCGTAACACCTACTTGCGACCGCACGTGGAACAACATCAAACCGTGGCAGAAACAAGATCTCATTACTCTCGAGACTCCTCAAAGGACAGCAACAAAGAACATTAGGGGCCTCTTCCATCTGCCCTATCGGCGTTTGCGGGGGATCTTATAATGGTTTGCCAGGTGCTGAAAAACCCAAACCACACGTGCCCATCACTGCTAGAACTGAACCACAACACTAACCTAGACGTCATCCTATGAAACTGACAATACAGTACCATTGGTTGGAATGCCGTAGAAATTTCTTCGCCCTCCGAGTGTTTCAGCCAAAGCACGCTCTCCCAACTTGTGCTGTCTCTGCTCCCAATCTAATGATATTTATGAAACGACTTGACGATGCGTTGTCCCATTGGCATTCTATTTTATAACTTATGTTAGCCAGGAGGCTACAAATCGTAACCAAACGGTGTGTTTCCAAAATCCTAACCAATGGGTTTTTGGATGTATACTTTTATCACGCGAACATCTCAACTCTTGTACACATGTATATAGTGAGTCCACCGAAACGCTTTTCCTGTTATCCTAAACTTTTATTTTCTCTATGATTTCCATCCCACGGAACTTGTTAATCATTGGATTTTACACGTAACATATTATTGTTCCAGTGTTCCATTGAGTTCACCGGGGTAAATCTACTTTTACCGACAATATTTCTACATTTCGAATTGTCACCATAAGCATCTTACGGAATCTGTTAAGCTTTAGCTCTTTTACGCGTATAAAACCATCGTTCCATTTGATACTCTTTCCAGGTAGACATTCGTGCTATGTAAGTGTGCAATGATACTTCCCCAATAACCAAAACGGCAACCAAGTATGTGTCCTTCACCAATGCATTAATAGTACTTAGGTAGATAGCAGAGGCCGAGCTTATTCCAAACAGCATGTAGGTGTCGCGGAATAATCCAAGGTGACTACTAACGGTGGTTTAAGCACTTGAGTCCTCATCGAGTTCCGTTTGTTCGCAGGCATGGCTCAGTTATATTTTTGTTAAATTCTCACCACAGGAGAGGGAAGCGCAAATTTATTCAATCTTAGGCACCGGGTATCGGTCTACCTATAATACCCAATCGATCGTGACCTTTAGTCCCCAACAAATTATTATGGCGCTATTACTCTTTACTACCCGCACTATAGGGGCTGCCTAGTCCGAATGCTTAACTGGTTCAAGTGTAACGTCCAAATGGAGTTAGCGCAATTCACTTTCGACCTTATCACGAAGAGCATAGGGAACAGCACGACCTTTCCTAAATCTTGGTATTGCCTGGGTGTTCAATACTAAATATGCAGTGTACTTCTTCAAAAGGTCAAATCTAGATGCACTGAACAAAAGCACATGTCATTGCGAGATGTCAGATATCTGTGGATGGGTTTCCGCTAAGTTGACATTCGACATGGTGTTGGGTGTATGTATAATCCCGTCGATACCGAGTATATATGTGCTTGGTCCTGTAGAAACATACACACATATATGATTTGTTGAATTACGGGGAGAGATGAGAGTAACAAAGATATCCAGCACATTCACCATCAGTCCCGTGTAAGATTGTAATAGCGAATGTAGTGGATCTAACTTTGGCAATTGTACTAATGCATCCGGTCGTATTAGGGTAACTGCGGAACCGGCATCAATTTCAAAATATACTGGCTGCTCGTTGACATTGCCAGACACGATAACTGGCATTTTGCTGTTAAGATTCAGCAGTACGTGTTGTTTATGCATGTTTGGTATAAGTTCCCAGTGACGCAGTTTGTAGCTTTATGTTGTTCAGGCACACGTGTTTTCCGTTTAGAAAGACTTGCATTTTAAACATAATCTTTTTCCACAAAATCTTCACCAGGAATGAAGGAGCTGATACTCAGTCGGAGGCAGGGGACGTTCATCGCAGCGACAAGAACGGAGGTTGACGTGCTGAGTAAGGTTAGGTGAAGTGCACTCTTGGTCAGTCTGAGAGAATATTTACGTCTAGATTGACTGATTAAAGGAGGGAAATACAGCTAACCTCTGAACGAGGTTGGCACCCTGCCGGACTTTCCCAAAGCCAGGAAGGTTTCGTCATGAGACAGCAGCCCCTCTGGCGTCTTCTCGTCGGGAACACCCACAATTCCTGCCCAAAAACCAAGGTCCCAAGGTCATCCTCACACACGCGTGACGTGCGTGCTACTGGTTCATTTGGATTATTTCCTTCTATCCTCTCTCCATCTTCTCGCAGCGTTGTCACCGTACGCTCATTCGAACCGGATTTACCAGCTCTACACAGTGATCCATCATACGTGGAAATATCTTCTACGATTAGAGGCTGTGCCATCAATAAGCGTTTTCACTGGCATCTGTGATTAAGCGCAAGCGTTTAATTCAATCGTATTGAGCCGATTGCCATTCTGTGTGACACCATTCGATACAGAATTCTCGAGGCAGGCCGAAAAGCCTAAGCTTACTCCTATCCAGTGTTTCTCAACACAGCTGTGAAAGAATCTGTGTTCAGCGCTCTGTTCAGGTTGCAGTCACTCGCCATTCCTTGTGATCTTGTCAGCCAGTGCGGCTGCATTACCCATCACACGGACCGCGCGACCACGCCGACCGCTCATTTGACCTTTCAACCACCACGCTCGCCTGACCGATGTGCGCCGCTCTCAAAGCTGTAAAAGTACGGAACGCTAACCAATCCACGGGGCCAGGTAACGACACGAAATTGAATGGCAGAAAGGCGAAACCTAAGAGACTCCCATCGAAAGGCATTTGCGGGTTAGGAGAATGTCATCGGGTATTAAAAATCGGTCTGGCTTGTTCGCACTGTTTGGTTTGGTACCATACGAAATGTGCAAATGTGTCCCAACAAAAGTTACGGGAGCGATATAGCTCCCAAGATGCATTTTGGTTCTGCACTGCGTGTTCCACCATCCCCCTCGTTAAATGCTTGCTTATCCTAGCTGAGAAATGTGACCGGTTAATCGCAGAAGCAGAGCAAAAGATAAACAATAAGGTTCCTTCAACGGGAGCGAGTATGGACCACAGAAGCCTAGCGGCTGTTAAGCAACGGAATGCTGAACAAACCGCTTCCCCATGCACCGCAATCAGTCACGTCTCCATCTCCGTTATCTTCTCCAAATTTGGTAGAACGCCGGGCGAAAACAGACTGTACCTACGTGAATCAATCAGTACTCACATCAATGAAAATCAGGCACCATTCAAAACGCCTTGTTAAGCAAATTCCACTAAACCTGACATCTAGTATTAACAAGGATGGAGCAGCCAAACACCAACTCTTGGTACTGTAGCTCAAATATCTCTTGTCGAGACTAAGCCTCCCAGAACATCGGGTACGTATGCAGAGATTGCTGCAAGGGTCCACCGAGAGGCCGCCGTTGCGTCCTCTGCCATTGTAAACACCGTTAACGCAATTGGAGAGAAAAACAGCAAACAATCACTTGTCAACAAGTCAAGACAAATGAGTAACGTACTTTGTAGATCGATTAAAAAGGGATCCAACAACAGTGCCCGGACTGTTGTATGCTCAAATGTCCCTGAATGTACCGCCATCACATTGCGGGATAAGTTATCAGACGACCAAGACCAATGGAACTCATTGTGTATGCAGAGGAGTATCAAAGCCAAACGCATAAACTTATTACGAATTACTCGTCATCCGAACTCGCCACACTATGGTGAACCCAGACTTATTCGAGTAACTCTAGAATCCTGCACTGATGTAGATAACGTTTTGCTCTCCGCAAGCACGCTAAAACACGAATCCTGTGGGATACGTATCTATCCTGATGTCTCTTGGAGCGCGCAACAACCAAAACGAAACACCGAAGAGGGGCACAGCAAGCAAGACCGCCTAAACACAATCTTCATACATGGCGTGCCAGAACATCCTTCTAACGATTTTCAAGAGACCGGAAAGCACGATTTAGAACAGTGGCGGTTCATTCGTGAAACACTTTCTTTGGATGATGTTGTGGCACTATTGCTCACCAGGATACCTCTCTAATCGAATTATAGAGGATGCGGCCCTAGAATCCTAAAACTTGTGGTTCAGTCAGAGCAACAAGCAAAGGATGTTTTGGATCGATGGCGGAGAAATCGGAAACATCTTCCTTCCGAAATGCGGTTAAAGGTCGCAAACACTTTGCACAGCTCAAATATTAAAGCAACTGAAGCAGCAAGCATACTGACGAATGTACAGAAGCGTAACTTGACTGCTGCTTTAATTGACTCTGACGTAGGTCTAAACGAAGGCTGGGACGCACCTTGGCCGAATCAAGTTGCAAACGAGGTATCATTGACCCATCAAAAAAACGAATAACTGCCGACCTCCCATCGATCGGCATTCTCCCACACTTGACAGCTTCACCTCTCCGCGGGCTCCTAGAGACCGAGAAACTGGCCTGCTTGTATACAAATGCTCAGGGACTTTCTAACAAACTGGCCGAACTAAAAGATCGCCAAGCTTCCGGCTCGTATGATGTCATTGGTATCACCGAGACATGGTTGCACACGGGAATGACGGACGCTGAAGTGTCGCTACCCGGCATGTCGCTGATCCGGAACAACAGGCTCACAAAAGGAGGAGGGGTAATCTTGTACTACCGAAACGACTTACAGTGCGAAGCCGTGGAGGATTCAGACTCGCAGTTCCCCGACTCTCTTTGGTGCCAGTTGCAGTTAAAAGGCAAGGACGCTTGCCTTATTGTCTTGGTGTACCGCGCCCCTAAACACCCGAAACCGACTACCACCTAGCGGCTGCTTTAAGATGCAGTTTGCAACAAAAGTACACTCACATTCTTATCATGGGTGATTTCAACGTACATTGTTTAGAAGCCCCTGCCACCATCGGAGAACAATTCAAAACCGATCTACAAGATCTAGTAACTACTGTTCCTCTTTACAACCAATTCACTTTGCCCACTCGGTTCAGAACAGGTAACAGGCCATCTGTGCTGGATCTTGTGCTTACCAACGAGAAGCATATGATTGATGCGTTGGTTTTAGACTGCCCGTTGGGACGCAGTGATCACGCAGTCATCAGTTTCAACTTCGTCTGCTATGAAGAATATCTGAATGATAACGATGATACTGTGCGAACCATCACAAGGTAAGACGGACTCGCCCAGCTAGTCAGCGCCACAACATGGTCTTTCCTCGAAGAAGAACCCCCGGAAGTCGCCTGGCTCGAGTTCGTTAACACATTCAGTCAGCTGATTGCACAGGCTTCAGAGATAAAAGCTTGCAATAAGTGCAAATCCGTTTATTCGTTAGGAGCAGAACCCGAAAATGAATGACAGTACGCAACGCAACATGGCGAGTGTACAGAGAAGCTCCAGCACCAGAAACTTGGGACAACTACGTAGCCCAACGTAACCACTGCACTCAACTGTTAAGAGAAGACAAAGCCACCTATCAGCAGAATATCGCAAAAACCTTCAGTGCTAACCACACACTGCTGTACAAGCATGTTAATAGCCTACGAAAGGTGAGGCAAGGATTTCCTCCACTCAAGACGGCTGATGGCCAAACAAGAACGTCTACGGAAGCTGCAAACGCGCGGCAGATGCAATACGCCCCCACGTTTCAAAGAGTCTTGCCATCAAGCGATCTACCGAGCTTTGTATTCTGCTCACCAGGAATAACCCACATCACTTTTACCGCAAAGGCTGTATTGCGAAAGCTGACTTCTCTACGCAAACACAGCTCGCCGGGTATCGACAATATTCGTCCAGAGGCATTGGGAGCAGCAGCAAACCAACTGGCAGGACCTTTAGCTCAGTTTTTCCAGCACTGCTTAGACCAGAACCAAGTTCCCGCCATGTGGAAGCTTGGAATAATAAGCCCGATTCACAAAGGTGGAAGCAGAACTGATCCCTCCAACCACCGCCCAGTAACCCTTCTTTCTATACTCTCCAAGGTCATGGAATCCATAGTTGCCGATGCACTGGTGTGGTATCTGGAAAACTGCAACCTCATCACCCCTGAACAGCACGGTTTCCGTCGACAGCGGTCATTTACAACTAATTTACTAATTGCACGCAGTAGTTGAACCGAGGCAGCCGACGCTGGAGAAGGTGTTGATGTGATCTGCCTGGATTCTTCCAAGGTTTTCGATCGTCTAGACCATCGGACACTACTATCCAAGCTGCAGCATTACGGGATCGGCGACCCTCTTTTAAGCTGGATCGCCAACTTTCTATTTCAACGGCGATTAGTGGTCAGAGTTGGGAGCTCTTTATCGGACCCCATACAAGTCGTGTGGTGTGCCGCAAGGCTCGGTTCTAGGTCCACGTTTGTTTTTGGTGTTTATTAATGACCTTGCACAGGGAATCGCCTCAAACTTCCTAATGTTTGCCGACGATATCAAGGTCTGGCGCAGGATCCAGGCGAACGCCGACCAACATGTGCTTCAAAGTGATTTAGATAGAGTGTATCAATGGTCAACCCAAAACCTATTGCATTTCAACGTCAGTAAATGCAAGGTACTTTCCATCCGACATCAAAGCAGCTACTCATACCGACTCGGAATGGATGTACTGCAACAATCAACTCTCGAACGTGACTTAGGTGTCCTGGTTCAAGATGACTTGGGTTGCTCCAGGCAATCCGAAAAGGCCTCGAAGCCCGGAAACCAACATGTGGGGCTGTTGAGGCGGGCGTTTGGACAAATAAACAGCCCCATATTTCGACAAATGCTCAGTGCGTATGTTCGCCCCCATGTCGAATACGCAATTCAAGTCTGGCATCCATGGCTGAAACACGACCTTAATGCACTGGAGCAGCCACAACGCCAGGCATCTAAGAACGTAATTGGAATGCGCAATCATTCCTACCAGGAGAGGCTGCGACGACTAGGATTGTTCAGTGGAAGCTTTCGCAGGCTACGAGGCGACCTGATTATGACATACTTGATTCTGCGAGACCCACATCATGTGTGCCGCCCTTTACTGCAACTCAGCAGCAATACAAACTTGAGGGGCCACTCATTAAAACTTGCAGAACAATACAGTCGTCTGGAGTGCCGCAGAAATTTCTTTTCCATCCGTGTCTGTCACCCGTGGAATGCTCTCCCAGAATCGGTCGTCTCTGCACCGACAATAACAATATTTAAAAGACGGTTGGACGATGCACTCATCCACTTACACTTTGTTACTTAAGACTACGTCTCCATCCTACACCTGGAGTTTACCATGAAATTATTTGTTGTTAACTGTGGGTGCTGTGAATCTAAGTGGATCGCAGGACTGCAGCGAAGCAAACGATAAGTCCATATTTTCGTATTTAAAGTATTAACTATTTTACTATCCTTATCATCATTATTGTTATGTTGATATCCCGTGCAACTATCCAACGGGACTTGCAAAGCAACGCTTCTTAACCCGTATAAATTCATTGTTCATTGTTCATTGCTTTTTCGAAGTAGTTCGGCAGAAGCTGATCAGTGGTGTAGTCAGGAAGAGCAGCAAGAATTTGGTAGATAAACACATTTAGTCTGTCATTCGAAGGTTCCTATTTGGTGTTAAAAATGTAAGCTGCGTTTTCCCCCATACCCCGTAGTTGGTCCAGGAAATAGACGACAAGTTATAGGTCTTTTTCCTATGTAATTGCAAACTGTAGAAATGTCGCTGCCCAAATTACTTTGGTAGTGTTGTCGTAATTTGTATTGCTCTGCGTTATCAACCTTGTAAGTGCAATCAGCAAGCAAAATTTGCTGAACTGCTGCATAGCAGCCCTTCGGCAGAAGCATACAAAAATCAAATTTGTCATGTGCCATCCGAATATGCTTCATCGCCAACCGGTTGTACCAACGCTAAAGTAGAACAGTGGCATTGTAGTATAAAACTTTAGTAACATCCGTAAAAGCAGAACACCTATAATTTAAGAAGGATGCACAGCGGAAAAAGATAGGAAGGCCGTCCGAAAGGAAGCAGTGAACCAAATGTTTACTAGGGGATACTCGAGACGGATTCGGATGGTTGGAATTCGCTATAAATACAGAACTTCGATGGCCACCTGGAGGGTATCAAACAAAGACAATTTCAGGGTTATTTTTCAGTAGGGTCGAAGTCTCCTTTCGACACTGATGCAGTTATATGACCCAGTTCCGCAGCTAGAACAACTAGTTGCGTCCATAAAATTAGTTGCGAAGTCTGAACACGAGTGTACATAGACCGAATTGCAAGGGATCTACGCAAACGAATGATGGAACACAAGTGGCGCTGAGTGCGGCCGCCGAGGAATGAACTTGAGTACAGGACTCCACAATGGGATTCGGTAGTGGCGAGGCACGCAACAGATGCCGTTCATGAGCTCGACTCGGGTAACTTCGCGATCAATAGGAGGAGTTTTGTATGACACCCCAAAGCCTAACTGCTGAGGCTGCTGAGATTAGCAACGTGGACGATTAAGTGAAGAGAATGGGCGGGCTGTCTTAACTCCACGAGTCTGAGAAGTGTTGGTAGATGGATCCGAGCAGCGAATCAACGTCAGCTCTTCTCCACACATGTGACTGATATGGGCTTACATGTATGTGCTTGTAACGCGGTTCACTTGGGACCATTCCATGCAGCACTTGAAGTGACTGACCTGTAACGCAATTTACCTTCTACCTACATCCCAATCGTTGTGCTTATCTGCCCAATTTCTTGTGAGTGCTATGCCAGTCATGCACTGTTTCATATGAGCTGACGAAGCCTTGGTGACAAAAGCGAAACCTTGCCATCAACAGCCGGATGTACGTCGTTTGATCGACTGGCAATTCCAGGCTTGGAAGTTGCTCGGAGACAAACGGCACCAGTTCGTCATTGAGTCCCACGTCCTCACAAACTGCAGCAATGATTCGATGAAGGATGAAATCTATTACCAAATTAACATTCACCTTCGTTACAAAACGTACACAGAGACGCCAGCTAAACGGCGAAGCCAAGTGTGCTAAGTGGTTGTCAAAGTACGCTGGCACCCGGGCTGAGTAAGCACCCAGTGAACACTGTCGAAGATCAAGGGATGCATATTCGCCAAACGTTAATCTCAACAGGCATACCTTCATGAGGAAAATCAAATTGTCAAACTGGACATTGGGTCTCTACAAGTCTCTGGATCTTCTGGACGTTCGCCGACGTATTCCGGCTGAAAGTGAATACAATGAGACTCGTAAAAATCTCACGGCAACACTGCATGCTAACCCGAAGGAAGACCGCGAAGCCCGGTAGTCTGCTCGTGCTTCAGAGATAGAAACACCCACTGCTGTCGGTAATCATCGTAATTTATTCGGTCTGATACTGAAAACACGCAGCCGAAAACTTGTTGTTAGCGAGAAAATATGCGATTATCGCGGTCTTCGCAGCTTAGTCCATGTCTGGCGCGAGCACCGCGTGAACAATAAACCTGTTCCGCGTCGCACATTTGGTGCAGATAGTGACAGTGAACCGCTCAGCACCCATAAATCACGTATCAAGCTCCGATGGCTGGGCGACATGTTGAGCATTCCAGAGCACTGACTTCCGCCACTTGGGTTGTTTGCGCGCTGGGGATGTGGTTGAAAGAGGAATCCAACCGATGATTTGTTCGAGGTAAATGAAAACATACACTTCGATGTTAGTGTTGTTTGGCGCTTCCCGACTGCCTGGCTGGGGTCCGAAGGACCATGAACACGTTTGCTTGAACACCCTTGCTGATATGGCGAAGAGCTGGCTCCAATGGCTTTTGTGTTGTGAGTTTCTTTGTCCATCCCTTCTCCTTTAACTTCACCCTCCAACTGCAATCTCTTACGAATTTCATAACATAATATTTATCTAGTTATTACGCTTTTTAAATATTTGTAGTGCAATTTTTAGTATGTTATTTTTTGTACTGTGGCACGTTAGATGAAGTGTGTCTCTCACTCGCAGCTAAGGTATATTGATGAGATGATGATGACAACGATGTTAATGATGACGATGATGAGGATAATGATAACGATGATGCTGACGAGACGTTGCCTAGAGCACCCATTTCAGCAGATGGGAGAAAGTAAAAACTGCCTTAAACTTTCGACGCACGGATGCGAACAAATGGTGAACGCTGACTGGTTGACACACGGACACATACATCATCTACCTTTCTGGTTGGATAGTGGTGGTTGAACTTGTCATTATCTAGCAACGATATCATCCAAGATCTTGACAGGTATTCTTGGCAGGCATTCACCACCGCACTCGATTAACTAGTGTTGCCTGGATCTCCAATCCACCGGCTTTGAGTTCATAATACCTAAGACGAACACACAATGATCGCATCCCTACGCTCACTCTTGGTACTTACGCCGTAATGCTTGCGACACAGTAGTTGAAGTGTTTCTTACCCTTAGCCAATGTGTATTGATGACAAGGAATTCGTAATGCACAAGGTTTTTAAACTCCGGCTACTACTTCAGCATTGGGTATGACACTCACGTCCTAAGATTAGAAACTTACGTGTACACGGATGTTCATTACATATGGCGTATTCCACTGAATGACCGTGACATTCCATCTTCCGAGACACGTTAGGCATCAGGGACGGACAGTCACGAGTGCGCACGCTGTATCGGACTGTGCCACAGCTCGGGCGACATTTGTCCCACGGAGACCACTGTGTCCATTCACCGACCCACCGGCTGCAGGCAGACCCAGTGTAGCCCGGCAGGCAAAGGCAGTGAGCCTGGTGATAGTGATAACAGAGGAAAAGAACAGTATCGGAGATGTTGTTTTAGTGCGAGGTCAAGATCACTTGGTCTTGTTGCATGCGCTTACTTGGGTGCCCGTTTCGTGTGTCACACATTTTCCGTACAGGCATACCAGGGATTCACAAATGGTCCGCTTGAACAAACAATTATCGTACGGCAAAGCTGGGTTTGGGATCCACGGTTGTCCATTGCACTTGCAACGATAATACACATCACCCTCGGAACTGGTGTACGAGCGACACCAATTACCGGGGTAATTCACGTTACACGCCTTGTGGCCAGCAATCATGGGACCCCCGTTGGGCAGATATGGATGACGAACATGCGTTTCGCAAGCGTCCACTGGATGTTGACATTTTGACCCGTAGAAGTGTGGTTTACACACGCACTTGGTAGTCTTGTAAACAGAGAGTAGCAAAGATGGATCGTAACTCGAAACCATAATACAGTTTTGATCAGTGCGTTCCAAGCATACTTCAGTTATCAGTTCATTCCCAACATAAACTAAATAATATATATAGGGAATGATACGGATGCAATAGGCACTAGTAAATCAGTTTCTATAATCAGTCAGCAATCGCCACGATGTATATCGATCAGTCCTAAGGGTCAGACAAAATACTGTTGTTAAGCTTAAGTCGAAAATAATGCCTTAACAAGAGCGAGAAAAGTTATGAAAGTACGCCGTGAGGAAAACAAATTATTTGACGCACAAGACCGATGAAACACATTGAACATTTTGCTAAACGAAAAAACCACCCATAAACCTAGTAAGATTTACTTGTCGACATAACACGGCACAACATTGTGAACTGCGAATCATTAGAGTGACATTAGCATCCAAATCGGTGTAGCAAGTATTATACTTTCTGCAAGTGCGCTACCACATAAGTCCTGTGAGATACGTATCCATCCTCATTTTTCTTAGAGCATGTCCACATCGAAAAACATCTCGGAAGGACTTAACAAGCAGGATCGCTGGAAAAACGAAAGCTGAAGTTCCGCAAACCATCAAGTCGCAAAACTGAATCGCCAAAATCAAAAAGGAGCAGCGAATCTGTATTTCCGAAGCGAATAAATGTGTGAGGCCATGGATGGTTAAGTAATGCTATTATCCAATTAAATTTGGTGGCGTTTAATGTTAAAAAGCTGATACACCTTCAGTTGCTCATTTGTTCGCCGAGCTGGGAAATTTGTTTGCAAACGTTTCACCGCCATGCGAGGCGGCATCATCAGTGCGTCGAGATGTGGAGTGTAATCTCGCTGATTGAATTGTCCATCCGTGATGGGCCAGCAGGTGATTATTCGAAAATGACGACGTCCATATGTGTCCCGTGATCTCTACCTATTTCCCAACGGCGGAAATCGTCGCTCGGGTTGTTCCTATTCAAGCGGCGTCTCATGATTTCTCTAAGTTCTCTTCGTCAGAGGGGTTGGTAAACTGGGTCAACCTCGATATGCAGGTTGATCGAGCCTTTTGTTGAGAAGCAAGGCAACAGTCATCACAGAATGCCTGAACAGCAGAGAGCAACCAATCAGGAACCTAACGACCGAAAGCGTATGCAAGCTACTCCAGCGGTGTCTGTCAACCTACCGTTCTTTCAAGGGGAAGATCTACGAACAATTGAAAGGCGTGCCAATGGGATCATCTATATCGGGACTAGTCGAGGAAATGGTAATGCAGAAATTGGAGCGAGATGTATTCCCACTCATTAATCCGAAACTGTGGGTCCGCTATGTTGACGACACTTTTGTGATCATCAAACGCAATCAAGTTACAGTCGCACAGCTGCTATTGAACAACGCCATTGAAGACATCCGGTTTACGATGGAAATGGAGAAGGAAAACCAACTGCCTTTCCTGGATGTATTAGTAACCATAATCATGGAAGGGGGCTGCAAACGTCAGTTTACAGAAAATGGACACATACGGACAAAATTATGAACTTAAACAGTAACCACCAGAAATGCCACAATGTATGCTGTGTGCGGACACTATTTGCTAGAGTGCAAACACATTGCAGTACCGAGGAGGCGAAGCAACAAGAAGAGAAGCATCTATTTAAATGATTCCAACTCAACGGATAAACGCGAGGCTTCATCCGAAGGTGTCTGAACCGCAACAATCCAAACAGACAGTCTACACCAACAACGGAGAAATGCGTCGTTTTACTTATATGAAGAATATATCCGAAATGGCAGCAAGACTATTCAAACAACATCACCTCATCGTAGCACACAAACCAACTGCTTTATTGAGAAAAACTCTATCAAAACCAAAAGAGCAATTGGAAGCTCATGAGCAAACTAATGTTGTGTAAAGACTGTTGTAGAAACTGCAACAAGGACTATGTTGGCCAAATAGGTAGAAAATTACCAACAAGGTTACAAGAGCATAAAAGAGCATGCAAAAGGCACTATGCATCATCGCTAGTCTTAGTACACTTGGATGAAAAAGAACACAGCTTTGCTTGGGCCAAAACAAAAGTCCTGGCACGAGGCGAAATAGGAAGAGAAAGGGAGTTCCTGGAAGCGTGCTTCTCAACAAAAGACTCGATCAACTTGCATATTGTGGTTGACCCAGTTTACCAACCCCTCTGACGAAGAGAACTTAGAGAAATCATGAGACGCCGCTTGAATAGGAACAACCCGAGCGACGATTTCCGCCGTTGGGAAATAGGTAGAGATCACGGGACACATATGGACGTCGTCATTTTCGAATAATCACCTGCTGGCCCATCACGGATGGACAATTCAATCAGCGAGATTACACTCCACATCTCGACGCACTGATGATGCCGCCTCGCATGGCGGTGAAACGTTTGCAAACAAATTTCCCAGCTCGGCGAACAACTGAGCGACTGAATGGTCAACCCGACCTGCCAGTTTTTTGAAATATCTTAAGGACACACACCTGACTTATGGCTTTGATTTACCGTGCCACAAACTCTACGCAGAAAATGGACTGCTACCTCGCGACTGTTCTAATATTTATTCTTAAGGAAATAATCACTCTCCTTTTGATCATTTGTGATTTCAGTGTTCATTGTTTAGAAACTCCTGCCACAATCAAAGAACATTTCGATGCCTGCAAGTAGGAGTTCGCAAACAGTGCTCTACGTTACAGTCGCGCTATTTTGCCCACGCATATTTGTACAGTAACAGGCTATCTGTTCTGGATCAAATGCCTTCCAAAGGGAAATATATGGTCAGTGTGGTGTTTGTGGACTATCCTTTGGACCGCCGTGATCTCGCATTCATCAGTTTCAACTTCATTTGGAATATCAAACTTAAAACCATGAGATTGTGCGCACCTTCATACGCCACGACCGCTTAACCCTGCTTATACATGCTACAACCTAGTCGCTCCTAGCCCAAAACCTACCGGAAATCGCCAGGTTGGTATACGTCAATAAATGCGACTGAAGAATTATAGACACCTCAGAAACAAGAGCTTGCGCTGAGCCCAAATAAGTTTCTTTCCTAATGAGCTGTTCGGAAATAGATAGCAGTACGCAACGCAGCATCGCGACTGTAGGGATTAGGTCCAATGCCAGAAACATGGGACGATTACGTAGTCCAACTTGAACACTGCACTTATCTGCACAGAGGAGACAGAGCTGTATGTCAGCAGAACAACGTAAAAGCCTCCAGCACTAACTGCAACCTGTTGTACAAGAAATTTCAAAGACCTCCGTAAGTTGGGACAGCCAATTGCTCCACTCCATACGTCTGATGGTCCAATACAACGGTCAAAGCCACAACACCCATTGCGGACGCAATAAGCTTGCACCTTTCAGAGGACCTTACCACTAGGTGATCTGCCAGCAGTTGTTACCCGCCGCCAAAACGCACCTGCATCCCTGTCACTGTTGAAGTTGCGCAATCAGAGCTTCCTGCCTGTTGACCCTACTCACCCAGTGGTAATGGGTGCGGCTGTAAAACAACTAGCTGAATATTTGGCTGTTTTTTGGCGTCGTCTAGACCGAAATCAGGTTTCTGCCCCTGGAAACTTGGAAGGATAACTCTGATTCACACAGGCGCAAACAAGACCGGTCTTACAAACTACCATCCTGGTTAGCTTCTTCATGTGCTGTCCAAGTTCATGGGATCCAACATTACCGATACTCTGGTGGGCTGTCTGGGAAACTTCTTTTAACATTATGCCCTTGTTGTACGGGTTCCGTCGACAGCGATCGTGCGTAAGGAATTTATTGATCACAGGGAGCAATTTACTGAGTCAGCTGACGCTAACGATGACGGTATGTTTTACTTGTATCCGTCGAAGGCACTCGATCGTCTAAATCATCACATTCTTCCCTCCGAACATTAGTCTTATCTGGATCGTTAACTTTTACCTTTGATGACAATTGATGGTCAAAGTAGGGACTTTCTCTTCTGACCCCACGCAAATCGAATGTGATATGTCACAGGGCTCATTTCTATGTCTACGATAGTTTTGGTGTTAACTAATTACGTCGTATAGGTAATCGTTCAAAGTTTCCAACTGTTTGCTAACGACATTAAGGCTTGGCATAAGATTCAGGAGAAGTCCGATCAGCATCTACAGAGTGGTGAAGCCACGGTACATTAATGATCAATCCAGCATTCACGGCATTTCAGCGTGAGTAAATGTACGACATCACAGCAACTACACCTACATGCTAGGGACTTAGGTACTGCAACGAACTTCAGTCGAGCGTGATCTGGGTGTGTTAGTTCAAGAGGACATAGGTCGTTTCTGAAAATTCGAAAGGGTCTCAAAAGCTGGTAACCAACACGTTGGGCTGTTGGAACTGGCCTTCAGACAAATAAGAAGCTCTATTTGTTGGATACTCAGTGCATACCTTTGCCCGCATTGCGGACACGCAATTCGAGCCTGGCCGCCATGGCTGAAACATGACCTCAATGCACTGCACCAACCTCAACGTCGGGGTGTCAAATATGTCGCTGGAATACACAATCTTCCATAGGAGCAACTGGTGAAATGTTCAACATTATTCAGCGGACAGTATCATGGCTTACGAGGCCACCTTCTGATTGCATACTTGAGTTTACACAATCTAGATAACATGTGCCGTTCTTTACAGCAACCCAACAGTAACACCATTGTTGTATCTACACGTACACTAGTCCCCTGCACGCAGGGTCTTGAACAAACACGACCAAAGCCCCGAACGAGGAAGCAGAACTCTACAGGTACGCAACACAAACTTCTATTCACGCCAACGGTACATGCACTCAGTATATTCAGAACAACCCTTGTATTGATCGCGAACGGACAGGCATCCAATCACAGGCTACGAAGTGCGGTCGTGGTAAGGCCCGCGCGTACGGGCTACCACACTACTCCCCCTCTTCAGCGGTTGGTTCACTGCGGTGGCCCTCGTTTCAGGACATTGCTTCGGTTGAAGTGCTGAATATAGCTGTCTGGCGTTGACTCGTCGGCCGTCTGCTAACTCATAAGTTCCTGGCCCTAGCGCACGAGTAATTCTGATGGGTCTCGTCAGTGCCGGTTCTCCTTTACGTGTTTGCCTTTCCTTTAGCCTGACCAACGTTCCAGGACGCAGCGATGTGGCCCGTTTTTCGTAGGATGACTGATATCCCCGGCGACGTTCCAGTTGGTGGGGGTCGTTGTTTTCTGCAGCCGAAATAGCTGCGTTTAATTTCGTACGCAACTTCCTGCCAAACATCAGCTCACCTGGGGTGCGATCAGTCGCTCTGTGATGCGATGTTCGGTGAGTAAACAGAGCCTCCAAAACGGCATCTTCCCACTGCCTGCCGGACAAACGTGCTGTCTGTATAGTTTCCTTTAGCGTGCGATTAGTGCGCTCAACCATGCCGTTGGCAGCTGGGTTGTACGGGACAGTACGTACGTGCTTCACATCACGAAGCTGTAAGAAACGTTTAAACTCATAGTTCGTGAATTGTGGTCCGTTGTCTGTCACAATTTCCTCAGGAAACCCAAATCTAGCAAACAGATGTTTCAGCCACCGTATAACGGTTGAAGTGGTCACATCGCCACACAAATGGATTTCCGGCCACTTACTGTAATAGCACGTGGCAACTAAGCAGT
The DNA here is from genome assembly GCA_944474145.2 of Dicrocoelium dendriticum. NCBI lineage: Eukaryota > Metazoa > Platyhelminthes > Trematoda > Plagiorchiida > Dicrocoeliidae > Dicrocoelium > Dicrocoelium dendriticum. The sequence continues at coordinate 50,952,111 of OX104071.1, forward strand.
TCCTCTGGTGCTGTGGCGCAGAATGAAACGGTCCCATGATGTCACTCGCCACCTTCGACCAAGGTTTCATTGGAGAAGTAACAGGTTGGATGGGGGCATCGATCGGTTTGGAACTCTTGTCGGCCTTCTGACATGCATCGCAAGACCGGACACACGCCTCTGCCATTTTATTCATTTTTGGCCACCAAAAGTATTCTTGAAGTCGGCGCTTCGTCCGTACGATACCCGGATGTCCCTCGTGTGCACATTGGATAATTTTTGATGTCAGTTTCTGTGGAGCTACGAATCGCGATCCTCGCATAAGGCAATCGTCAACGACCGCTAGCTCATGTTGTAAAACATAAAACGCCCGTAGTTCACCACTCAACTTCGCGTAGCGAGGCCAGCCTTGAGAGAGATAGTGAATGACATCTTGCACATTTGAATCACTCCGGTTAGCTTCTTGAAGCTCTTGTTTAGTAACCGCGGAGAGCTCACTTGATTGTAAAGCAGAAATCATGACTTTTTCTTCGTCGTCTTCATTCTTGTCGGAATCATCCAATGGGAGACGTGATAAGCTATCTGCCATACGGTTCTCGGAGCTAGAGCGGAAAATGATTTGAAAATCATAGTTCAGTAACCGCGCATACCAGCGGTTAATCCGTAGTGGCCTGTGACCATTGGTTCCTCGGCTGAGGAGGGTAGTTAGAGCAGCATGATCCGTGCGCAATGTAAATCTCCGACCAAACAGAAACAGGTGCCATTTTTCACAGGCCCATACACAGGCCAGGGCCTCCCTTTCACCTGCGGAATATGAAACTTCAGTAGGGGATAACTTTCTAGAAGCATATGCAATCACTTTTTCCTCACCGTTCTGAATTTGAGACAAGACCGCTCCTAAACCGATGTTTGACGCATCCGTTGAGACGAATGTTGGGCAGTTTTCGTCGAAAATGGCCAGCACTGGGGGGAGACGAGGCCTCTTTTAATTTTCTTAAAGGCCGACTGCTGCGAAGAGCCCCAATCGAACGTAGCTTTTTCTTTTGTCAGCATTCTCAATGGCTCCGCTATAGTTGCAAAATCGGGCAAATAGCGCAAGTTGTACGAGCATAAACAAAGAAAGTGCTTAACCTCGGATGTATTCTTCGGTACAGGGGCTTCCGTGATAGCTCGAGTGTTAGCTGCGTATGGCCTAATTACACCAGCTGATAAGACGTACCCAAGAAACTCGACATCCGTAGCAAAAAATATACACTTTTCCAGGTTTAGCCGAAGGTCTAGGCTCTCCAGTTGCTGCAACACAGCGCGCAGCCTTGAGTCGTGCTCATCTCTTGATTTCCCGAAAACGCATATATCATCCATGTAAGCGATTTGTCGCGGTAGATCTGCTAGTGAGTGATTCATAAACTTCTGCCAAGCTGCTGGAGCGGAGCTAAGTCCCATTGGCAAGACTTTGTACTGGAATAGACCACTCGATGTCAGAAAAGCCGTAAGTGGTCTGGATTCTGGTGTCAATGGCATGTGGAAAAAGGCCTTCCTCAGGTCTAGTTTTGAGAAAAATCGCGCGCCAGTTATCTTGACCAACAACTCGTCAACTGTGGGAAGAACGAATTTTTCGACGACGATCTGACTGTTCAACGCTTTCAAGTCGTTGCATATGCGCACAGTACCGTCCTTCTTTAACACCGTGACCATGGGATGCACCCATTCGGAACAGTTAACTGGCTCTATCAAATCGTTGGAAATCATCTCTTGTATGGCCTTTTCTACCATCGTACGTTTGGCCAATGGAATAGGACGTGGCTGCGAAATCGAAAACGGTTTAGCGTCCTTTTTAAGGCATATCCGATGAGCAGCAGATGGAATCCGGCCAATCGACTCAGCAAATAATTTGGGATATAAGCTTTTAAGTACTGATGTTTTGATTGTCATGATGCGCATTCGCTCGATAGATGGTGTTATGTTGAGGGCAACCATAGCATTTCGCCCCAGCAAGGCTGGACTGTCTTCGGAGGCAACATACACAGCAACATCAGATGCGACTGAGAGTAAACTGATTTTCGTCATTATATATCCCCGAATTTGCACACGTGAATTTGTGTACGATTCGAATTTATATGACGTAGGATGTAATGGAATGTCTTTCAGGTAATTGTCGTAAATGCTGGACGGGATAATTGTTATCGGCGATGCCGAGTCTAGCTCCATAGTCACTGGTACAGAAGTGTTAAGCCCATGGAGTGTAACGGTACGTATGTCAGGAGCAGGGAGCTTGGGTTCCAGCGAAGCAATTCGTCGTGTTTCTGGTTGTAATCGTCTTCTGATAGAAAAAACATTCGGTGTAGTCGGTGAGGTGGAAACATCATTTTGTTGGTCAATTAACGCGACTCGACGCGAGCGGCAGAATCTGGCGAAGTGGCCCAGTTTACCACAGCTTTTACACTCAGCTGTACGAGCCGGACATGTTTGACAGTCAGCTTTGTGGCGAGAACTCCCACATCTATAACACGAAACAGTCGAATTCTGAGGTTGACTGGAACCCTTGTGCTGAATCTTACTGACTTCTAGTATATCACTCGACTTGAATAGGCTGGAATGTTCAACGGCGGCTTTTATTAGTCTTGCGATCTCTATGGCTCTCTCCCAGGTAAGTTTTGACGGATCTTCGGAAAGTAGCTTTTCGCGTATACGATTATCCTTTATACCGGTTATCAACTGCTGCGTCAGCATAACACTCTCAAGTGTATTCTTCGGGATGCTAGTATAGTCACAGGTTTTTACAGACCGAATTAAACGAGCGACAAATTGTTCCAGTGGCTCTGCATCTTCTTGCCTCAAACAGCAGAACTTGTAGCGTTCAGCGAAAATGTTTGGCCGTGCACCCCATGACTGATCGAGTACATCCAATGCCTTTGTAAGTGTGTTGAATTTCTGCAGATCTAACGCATCGAAATAACGTTGACCTTCATTGCCCAACAGGTGACGAAGTAGTTTCAGTTTTTGCTTCTCATCGTAAGTAGTAGTTGCTGGGAGTAGGTCCAAGTAATTCGTGAAAGACGTTCTCCATTGGATCCAATCACTCTCCGTAGGTCTAGTAGCGGGATCGCACCAAAAGGCTTCTGGAGGTAGTAGGTGAAATGCCATTGTAATGGTCCACAGCCCAGACGCCACTGTTGTATCTACACGTACACTAGTCCCCTGCACGCAGGGTCTTGAACAAACACGACCAAAGCCCCGAACGAGGAAGCAGAACTCTACAGGTACGCAACACAAACTTCTATTCACGCCAACGGTACATGCACTCAGTATATTCAAAACAACCCTTGTATTGATCGCGAACGGACAGGCATCCAATCACAGGCTACGAAGTGCGGTCGTGGTAAGGCCCGCGCGTACGGGCTACCACAACCATCTTGAGAGGTCACCCCTTGAAACTAGCAGAAGAGTACAGCCGCTTGTATTGCCATATCTTTTCTATTCTCGTGTATCGCCTGTCGTGGAACGCTATCCCTAAAGCGGTAGTTTCAGAAATTACCTAGTCATATTTAAAAGTCTGATGGAAGCGATGGGTCATAGTAACCTAGGATGGCAGCATCGGTGACCAGTTGTTTAACCTTCCGGAAGACGTTTTTCTCTCTGCATTCCACTGCCGTTGTGTGTGCGTTTCCGGAGGACAATTATCCCGTCAGCTAATCTGGATAAGAAACGAATCAGGTAGTTAATCATCCTGTTCAGGGTGCTGACATCTTTTTCTCCGGTCAGAAGCGACATTTCGGTTATGATCCTGATTTTCTCCGGATCTGGCTCCAGTCCTCCCAAACTCAGCACCTGTCCATGGATAACGACCTCTGTTTCGAGTAATTCATTCTTCTCACCTTTCAGTTTAATGTTCCCATCTACGCAACATGGCAAAAATTTGCACGCGTTGCAGTCATTCTCTTCTCAAGGGACACCTAAAACTAGCACATCATTCCCTATACATGGTGGTCGTAATAGATCATCAACCCTTTTCTGAAAATTTTCGCCGGACACCTACAAGCCAAATATTATGTGTAGCTATCGGTTACATCCACGATTCATTTCAAATGTGTTTACATAGCTGGATACTTCGTCAAGTGGAACGTGACAGAAAGCTGAAGCGAAGTCAAACTTTTTAGACACCGGCCTTACACAACACCGGTAGGACAAGTTCTAGTTTGGTAGTGTGTAATATTCTCATCTGGCCTCGGCGTTAAGCGGCTTATGGTCGATACGTGTAAATCCCCTGATTTCTTAGTGAATGTCGCTGCGTGACTAATCCAATCTGTCGGTTTATCAAATTTATAACTTACGAAGTCCAAATGGACCAAGTGCTGCAACGTGTCTGGAAATTTTTAGCATAAACCACTAATGAATTTTCTGCCTAGCGATGCTGCTGACCGCGCTGACTCGTCCAACGGCAGATGTCTTAGGATACAAATGTTGAACACCACCATGGAAATAGGACAGCGTGGGTTTACAAAAGGCTGTTGAGGCATGAGTCCAGTGGGTGATGCGGGAATATAGCTGCAGATAGTAGAACTCCACTGGTATTCCAGCGGCAAATGACCACAATGGGCATTGCCGAAAAAAGGTTAGTATTGGAGTCGTGAAGACAGCATGCGAAACAAGTAAAAAGAAAAGAAGCAAGGTTTCAGCAGTTAGGTGTTTTTAGTCCGCACTGCTTTATGCCATAGATAAAGCGATCCTTGATAATCGGCGCGACGGTCGATGCAGGATTTGTTTAAACGTTGATGAAACTTGCGGTTTTAGGTGAACCCTGGTGCTGCCAGGGCGTCTAAAGCTAGACAGGAGGTTAATTATGGTTTTCAAACAACTCCTTTGGCTCAAAAGCCTGTCCGCAAGTCAGCGCAGCGATGGTAAAAAGTTGTTTTTACAGAAAATCACGCCATCCTATTTCCAACCCTAAATTGGAGGATCAAGCGGCTGGGTATGTATGACCTCTAACCACTGACCGACCTGGTAGGAGTAGCTATCAAGAGGCCCGGGAGCACCACCCAATATAGCTCAGTGGGTTGAGGAGATGTGCAAACCGTTAGACCACATTAAAGCCTAGTGTCATAGCGACGGTCACTGCAGCCGAAAGGAACTGTGATATTGCGGCAGCATGATCATTTCCAACCTCACAAACATAAAGCTGGTATATATCCGGTATGACGCTGTGGAATCTTCGAGCCGAATACCTTTCTGGTAGCTCTCTAGCTGAGAACCACAGCAACAGTGAGCCTATTCCTAGAAATATATATATATATATATTCAACACTTCACTGATAGAAAATTGTCAGTTCCACAACACATGGTTAACAACAGAAAAAATGGGAAAAACTTGTAGTCAGTGTTAGGGTTTGGAAGGTTTTTAAGGTTTAATTCATTGTGTAGGCAGAAATATTCCCGGTTGCCAAGGTCTTGGAAGGCAGTTGACTTAAGGAACACCAATTCGATCCTTTGCTCACAGTGACCTGACCAGCAAGGCAGCGGGGCGATTTACGATGAGGGCTCATTCGCCTTCTCTGTTTTCGGTAGCAGTGCACAGATAAGCCGGCGGCCAGCAAGGTTGTCTATCCGCCCTCCGTTAAGTACTCACCTTCAGTTATAGAAGTGACTGGTTAGTGACCTTATAGCCTGTCATATTGGCTTTGATACAGCGCCGTACGAGATCATGTGGCACTTCATGGAGAGCCAGGTGATTGGTTCAATAGTTCCCACGCTCTGGGACTTTGACGCTGATTGTCCGCGACTGCTTATTCATCTCGCTTGCAAAGCAAACGAGACTTATTCTCGGTTACCACCACAAGGAAGGCATTCTCCAATCCGCAAACCGGGGGACGCGCCCAATAGTGTACAGCACCGCTAGTTAGTAGAAATGCATTTCATACATTTAAGGGTATGAGTCAAAAACTTGTGTTCGTTGTTGCCAACCGCATGGTAAACAGTTCCCCTGAAATTAGTTAAGTTTTCACGTCTCTAAATTGCTTGATAAAACGCAACCGATCTGAGGAGTGTGCCGAATGGCCATTAGATTCCACAAGATAAGACCTCATTGATGACGCCAAACACTACAACAGGGGGTCAGAGTAGTGTCCTGTTGCGAAGGGAACGAAAAGCAGGGACCGGTGGTACAGTGTAATACACGCACTGCCAGTTCATTTACTGACACCGTTTTTCATGGCCGTTGATTATATAATGAACTAGTTTTCGAGTACCCCGCGCTCAGAATATTTTTGATGGATGTCAGGTCTCGTCACTTGGCCTATCTGAGATAAGTCCTTTTTAAACACTGTTTTACAGATAGGTATGTTTATTCCCGCTAAAACGGGAAATTTATGCAAAACAAAGAGACATAAAAAACCACTTTCAATATCAAGAACTAAAGGACTTGATATACACGGCAAGCAAGGGAACCACCTATATCGAGTTACCTTTCAGGAGTGCGTCTGCCATACTGAAAACCACCAAATGTTTATGCCTGCTACGTAGAGAAGTCATAGTGCTGCTCAGTTTTGGTCATCAAAATAGTTAGTTTCCCGTACCACGAAAGAAGAACGACCAGTCACTCGGGACCACCACACACTGCATATTCTTGTGCGTCCGCGGGGCTGGTTATAATGGCGAAGCGATAGTCCTGTGACTTTTCAAGTGAAGGAACATGCATCAACATGGGTTCAACATGACATTCACCAGCATCTTTGACCCCATGAATACACGTGCACAAATACACTGCCGTTATTTAAGTACGTAACCACCTACTGTTCACGCGAAACCTAATACAGATCAGTCTGGGGTTAAAAATGAAATAGCGAGGCGTAAGTCGTCTTCTGAAGAGCGTTAGTGTTAGCGAAGCAATGATTTGAAACGGAACAGCTTCCTACGCCCAGGATACCCGAAAGGAGGAATGATGTTTTCTGTACTCAACTCAACTGTAGCGCGTGGCCGTTTTTAGCACAGAATGCAAGTTTGTGTAGTGTCTGGGTTGCAGCATACAGTGGCAAGTATGGCTGACGCTCACCAATATTGCCACACCATGATAAGATCTCCTCGAGGACTCGGATAATCAACACTGTACAAGCCTAGGTCCTACAATTTGAGTTTCTAGATCAGATGAAACAAGTCCCTAACGATTTTCATCATCTTATGTCGTGGAGATTCTGGCACCTCAAGACAACGTGGGACTCCAGGATAACAGGTTTGGTAAGCATATTCTACATCAGGCCATACGCAGGTGCTCAGCATTTGCGAAAGATGGAAGGATTGAAGTTTTCGAACACACCGTAGCGGTTTAACCTGCCGCCAGATGTCCCCTGGGTTTTCTTTGTTCTGCTTCGGGCAGCGAAGAGCATTAGATAAAATTGCTTATTATTAGGAGAACAGCTATTAGACATTCATTTACTGTGACCGAGCTTGATAGCTATTCTTTACTCTTCCTATCTTCTATTCTTGACTGTTGTTTAAACGCTCCACTGGGTTCGCCCCATTGGTACGTCCGCGTCATTGTTTATGGATGCTCATCGTCATGCCCTTCTCAGCAGCGCTGTTTGCAAGAGCATATTCTATTGGTTTTTTCTTCTCTTCACTGTTCTACTTAGTTATGTTAAAGGAATATTTAGTGTCACATAATTATTGTACTAGTTTTCAACTTTTGGGTCTGCATTCCTTATTCGTGTTTGTTTCGTGACTTTTGTTTAAACGTTTCATTTTGTCATTCTGAGTGGCCAGTGCCCGTCACTGTAAATGGTCGTTCGTTTTACGCTTGGAGTCCAATGATGCTATTTTTAGGGACCTACGCGATTCGCTCTTACATACACGGTTGCTTATTCGCCGTTGCATTTTACGTTTTTCCTTCAGTTGGTTGGCTCAAGTGTACTTTAGTAGCTTCCCTTCATTTTGCCTTCAAACTATATAAGCAACTGTGATTTCATGTATACAAGTCTCCTTCTGGCTCTTTTTTGGACTTCTTCTTGCGCTCGTGGGGTGAAGGCATCAGCGACGACACAACAGATTTTCTGGCGACGGAGGTTCCGGTAATCATGTCGATTTCGCTCGAGCAGATGCAGACGCTCCTTCAACAGCAACAACTCCAGTTTAAATAATCTCAACGATAGTTGATCGAGTTGCTATCTCAGAAGCTGAACATCCAAAGCGAATCACCGACGACAACCGCACGGCCATCGGTGGACGCCCTTGCCGCTTCAATCACAGAATTTGTTTTCGATGGGTTGAACCGATTGACATTTGAATCCTGGTTCTTAAAGTATGAAGATATTTTTCGAATGGAACTCGCAGACCAAGACGATGCCTGGAAAGTTCGTTTGTTGTTGAGGAAACTTGGCGCAGTGAAACATGAACGTTACACAAATTTCGTGTTGCCGAAGAATGCAAGAGACTTCAGCTTCGATGAGACGGTGAAAACGCTGACGCAGATATTCGGTGAGCAAGCCTCTCTGTTCAGTGTTCGCTACAGTTGTTTGAAGTTAGTCAAACGCAATGCCGTTGATTTTGTCACACATGCCGGGATCGTAAATCGCGAATGTGAACGATTCAAACTGGGTCTGATGACACCTGAACAATTCAAGAGTCTTATTTTCGTGTGCAGTCTCCAGTCCCACGCTGATGCCGATATTCAAACATGTATTCTCCACAAGCTCGAACAAGAACCACAGTTGACGCTGCAATAGATTACAGCCGAATGCCAGCGACTGATTAACTTGAAGCACGACACAAAAATGATTGCAACTGCTGATCACAGAAGAGAACCCCAGATTTGTCGCACAGCTAGCCGTGGCAAAGTGATGAACCAGAATCAGTCAACTCAGAAGCCCCCGACCGCGTGCTGGAATTGTGGCACTTGGCATTTTGTGAGAGGCTGTATCTACAAAGGGCATCAATGTCACAAGTGCAAGCAATTTGGTCATAAGGACACTCACTGTCGAATTGGGCACAACTTCAGACGTTCATTTCCCTCGAGACTGAGCACAAACATCAACTTCAGAAGGGCGAAATTTCATGAACCGGCTACAAAGGTAGTTCTCGCTGCATTTCGCACGGAATTCGCAGGCAAGAGCAAGTATTTAACAGTAAAAGTTAATGGTATTCCAGTCACCTTGCAAATAGATACGGCGTCCGACATCACAATCATTTCGCGATCCACTTGAATGAAGCTTGGAAGACCAGCATTCAAGCGCACAACTCTGACGGCTCAAAATGCATCCTGGAGAACCGCTGAGATTGGATGGAGAGATTGAATGTGAGGTCAACTTCAAGGAACTACAACTCCGCGGCACAACCCACCTAGTCTCATGCACCGACGTCAAACTTCTCGGAATCGACTGGATTGAAAAGCTAAACTTGTTCAATGTACCACTGAATCGTGTCTGTGCTGAAAGGAATGTCACGGTGCACCATACAGCCATACCGACTCCTCCGGGTCAAAGCATCTCTGAACAGCTTCAAACGAAGTATGCGTGTGTATTCCAGTCGGAACTTGGACACTGTAAGAAAATGCAGGCAAAACTTACTCTGCTTCCGGATGCCAGACCAGTGTTTCGACCCAGACGTCCTGTCCCTTATGCTTCTCAAGCATTTGTTGAACAGGAACTTGATCGATTGCAGCAGACCGGAGTGATCGAGCGAGTCAATTTTTCACCGTGGTCTGCGCCTATTGTTGTGATCAGGAAACCGAACGGTTCTATTCGTTTGTGTGCAGATTTTTCGACGGGTCTGAATGCTGCACTGGAACCCCATCAGTATCCGCTTCCACTCCCTGAGGACGTGTTTGCAAAACTGAACGGAGGCAAGTATTTTGCTACTCTTGACCTTGCAGACGCCTATTTGCAGTTAAAAGTTGAACCCGAAAGCAGAAAGCTGCTAACAATCAACACGCATCGCGGCCTCTACCAGTATAACCGTTTGCCATTTGGAGTCAAAACGGCACCGGCAATCTTTCAGCAAGTCATGGATGCCATGCTGACGGGTGTAACCGGAGCGGCAGCCTACCTGGATGACATCATAATAATGGGATCGACGCAAGATGGGCTAGTTCAACGATTGAATGACGTGCTACAAAGAATCAAACATTACGGTTTCCGATTACCAGCGGACAAGTGCAAATATTTCCTGAAGTCAATTACGTTCCTGGGTTTCGTAATTAACGAGAACGGCCGACGACTCGATCCCGAAAATATCGAGGTGAGAGACCGGTTACCGGCGCCATCAGATGTCCCAACTTTACGGTCATTCTTTGGGATGGTGAGTCACTATAGTGAACTGCTACCATGCACGCATCGCTTGCGGCATCCTCTAAACCATCTGCTGATGAAAGACGTCGAATGGAAATGGTCTGCACAGTGTCAACAGTCGTTCGAGAAACTGAAATCTCTGCTGAAGTCAGACTTACTGCTTACGCATTCTAACCCGAAGCTGGAGATTATCGTTGCCACGGATGCTTCAAGCTATGGAATTGGTGCTGCCATTTCACATCGTTTTCCAAATGGATCCGAAAAGGCTATAGCACATGTTGCACGGGCGCTGACGGCATTCGAAAAGAATTATAGTCAGGTTGAGAAAGAGGTGCTGGCCATCATCTTTGCAGTGCAGAAGTTCCATAAGATGGTATATGGTCGACGGTTCACGTTGGTGACTGATCACAAACCGCTTCTGACAATCTTTGGATCCCAAAAATGGGATTCCAGCATATACGGCCAGTCGACTTCAGCGATGGGCAACTCTGCTCTTGGGTTATGATTTCAGCATGCGATACTTGTCTACGGATTCTATAGGGCAAGCGGACGCCCTTTCCAGATTAATCGATGCCGGTAAGCGTGAGTCAGAAGACGCAGTCATTGCCTCCATCGCAACCGAAACGGATGTCACCTACATGGTACGTGACGTCATGCCGGTCACTGGCAAAATGGTGAAGCAAGCCACTGAACGGGATGCATTGCTGCAAGAGGTATTAACCTTCACAAGACGGGGCTGGCCAAAGAAGTGCCCGAAAGAAGCTTTGACCGTTTTTCACACGACGCAACTCTTTGTCTGAAGTTGATTCCTGCCTGTTTTTAGCAGATCGCATTGTCATTCCAGAAATACTCAGGTCACCCGTGTCACGGCAACTGCACAAGAACCATCCAGGAATCGCTCGCATGAAAGGCGCTTGCGCGCAGCTACGTTTTTTTGGCCCATGATGGATAGCCAAATTGAACATCTTGGCCGATCGTGCTCCAGATGCATCAGTGCCTCCAAGTTACCGGTACGTTCTACATTACAAGCTTGGCCAAACCCTGAATCGCCCTGGTCGCGCATACACATCGATTTCGCAGGACCAGTCGAAGGAGTGCATTTCCTCGTTATTATTGACGCCTATAGTAAATGGCCGGAGGTAATCATTATGCAAAACATGTCGGCCAACAGCACAATTATTGCGATGAGGACATGTCTTCAGTCAGCACGGATTGCCAGTAACAGTCGTGTCAGATAACGGGGCACAGTTTACGTCCTGTCAATTTGCTGCATTTTTTGCACCGAATGGGATCGAGCATGTGAGGACCGCCCCGTATCATCCGCAGTGTAATGGCCAAGCGGAAAGATTTTGTTGATGCCTTGAAACTAGCATTGTGGAAGTCAAAAGGGGAGAGATCGTTGGACGAAAGATTGGAACGTTTCCTGTTGAACTATAGAGTTACCCCGAATCCTAATGCACCAGATGGCAAATCACCAGCTGAAGCACTTATGGGTCGATGGTTGAGAACCACACTAGATTTGCTGACCCCCAAGCGCCCGTCTCTACAACTACGGAACTCAGTGATGGAGGGTCAGTACAACAAGCGGTATGGTGCAAGAAGAAGGATTTTCAAAGTGGGCGATCTTGTGTTGCAGCTGCGAATCAAGGACGGTGGATCGCATGGATAACAGGATGAGTATTGCAGCGCCGAGGCAACGTGATGTATGATGTTCAAGTGTATACACAGGTGTGGAGAAGCCACGTAAATCAGTTGAGGGCACGTCATACACATGATGCCGCCGTTCCGAAAGCCAACGGACTTGACGTCAATGAATTGCTGGACACCGGCAAGCCTCGTACTCCTGCAGGTGGTGATATTAGTCCAGTGGAATGCATGGAAAATGGAGCTCGCCACAGGCCAAAGAGAACAAGAACATTCGTGCAACCTCTCCAAGTGGATCCGCGTCGAGAGCTATGTGAACCCCAGGTAACCTGTTTTTTAGGGAGGTGGAGGTATTAGGAGAACAGCTATTAGACATTCATTTATTGTGACCGAGCTTGATAGCTATTCTTTACTCTTCCTATCTTCTATTCTTGACTGTTGTTTAAACGCTCCACTGGGTTCGCCCCATTGGTACGTCCGCGTCATTGTTTATGGATGCTCATCGTCATGCCCTTCTCAGCAGCGCTGTTTGCAAGAGCATATTCTATTGGTTTTTTCTTCTCTTCACTGTTCTACTTAGTTATGTTAAAGGAATATTTAGTGTCACATAATTATTGTACTAGTTTTCAACTTTTGGGTCTGCATTCCTTATTCGTGTTTGTTTCGTGACTTTTGTTTAAACGTTTCATTTTGTCATTCTGAGTGGCCAGTGCCCGTCACTGTAAAATGGTCGTTCGTTTTACGCTTGGAGTCCAATGATGCTATTTTTAGGGACCTACGCGATTCGCTCTTACATACACGGTTGCTTATTCGCCGTTGCATTTTACGTTTTTCCTTCAGTTGGTTGGCTCAAGTGTACTTTAGTAGCTTCCCCTTCATTTTGCCTTCAAACTATATAAGCAACTGTGATTTCATGTATACAAGTCTCCTTCTGGCTCTTTTTTGGACTTCTTCTTGCGCTCGTGGGGTGAAGGCATCAGCGGCGACACAACACTTATAAAGAAAATTCCGAAACCCACCAAACCTATGTGGAAAGCTGGGGAAAAAATTTTATAGTGTTGATTTGTTTGGATAAATCTCGAAATACTAGATAGACTGCGTTTTATGTTTTCCTGTTGTCAACTGATCCAGCATGGATGATGCACTGGAAGCAAGGCGTGCCGGATATGCATTGTTAACTCGTATGACTGACCATCAAACGTCGGTTGATCAAGCTTTTTGAAACTACCGAATACAAATGCAGCAGCAAACATTCGGTGCAGATACTACAACTTTAGCCTAGTACGTTGCTCAAGGTTGATCAGTTATCACATCGGATTCAAATAAAGTACGCATACCATGTAACGGAAAGTCTGCACTTTCCCAGCCGTCATCGTAAAGCACCCGGAGGTATGTTCCGGATCGCCTTATTTCGGTACGTTAAAATTGCAACTGAAAGAATCATCGAGGACAATTTCTCTGATTGGGAAAACATCTGATTTGGTTCTAGAGCATAGAGAAAGTTGAGAACGCTCGTCCCAGCCAGAATTATGCAGATAGTTTGCAAATAACCGCAAAATTTTATACGGCCGGTTTGTGCCCTAGGATTCGTCAGCAGTGTTCGTTTTCTGCCTGATTGTATTCTTCCGGACTTCTGTTACAGCAAAATCGTAAAGGCCGACTCCATGAGTGACTACGTTGAACCACCAACGATGTTCCTGGATGCGTTTTGTTTGTGCATCTGCAACCGGCTGCGGTGAACCTATTCGAAATTACTAGCAATTCATCTGCTGCACTCTAACCGCTTTTGAAATATTTGTTCATAAAGCAGAACAACAGAATGACCGAAATAGAAGTTTTCAACAGCATTACCTAAACCAATTCGTCACGGGCTTCAAATTAGGATGAAAACCTAGACGATCTGCATTGCGTAGTCTATACAAGAAATACACGCATGAAAATCAATCAGTGGTCGCTGCTGGCTAGACGGAGAACGGATTAACTTAACAGTAAAACTTATCTTTTATCGGTTGTATAATGGTGTTTCCACTTACTCTCCCAGTCTTTTACCGACTCAAGAATCTCATCTATGTTAGAGAAAATTGGCACTACTGCACTTGTGTACTGCAAAATTAACATGGAAACAACGACTTACTTTTTGGTTGGAGACGTAGGTGCAAAACAGTGTACCAGGTCCGTAACATCCCTCTCGCTCATCGCATGTATCGCGTTCACCAAACTCTTTGCGCTGAAATACAATGGATGGGCTGAGTGAATGCAAACTTCGCTTATGATGTGCTGCAGCCTATAATACCAAAGTGACTTGAACCGTGGCAATCGCGTTACTATCTAGTTCTGAAGCGTGGTCACAGATAGTTCATTGAAGTGCAATTCAATGGTTTACGCTTTTTGTGGTCAACAGCATGGTAAACAGTTCATGTCAAATAAGTTATGCTTCCATCCAGCTAAAGTACATGATTAAACACAAGCGAATCTGCGCCATCATCATCATCCTCCTCATCAGTACACGTTAGCCGAGGATGAGAAATACACCGCAGCGAATATGCCGCAATGCAAAAAAACAAGGTTAAATACTGCAGCCTACAATAATTACAAACAATTGACATGATGCTAAAGAGCATGTTATTCTTGGCGATTGAACTCGTTGTTGGAGAAGGCAGCTAAAGAGGAGGGGAGGACAAAGCGATTCCCAGCACAAACGCCTCCGGGGTTAACTCTTCGCCAAATCAGCCAGTGTGTCCAACCAAACGTGTTTGCCTTCCTTCGGTCCCTAGCCCGGCAGTAGGGAAGCACAAACTGACGTCAACTTCGAAGTGAGGGACTTCACTCCTTTAGACCAAGTCACGGCATGGCTTCCCCTCTTTTTCCAATCCACAACCCCGGCGAGCAAACAATGCAAGTTGTGCGAGTCGGTGTGCCGGTTTGCGCAACACGTGGCCTAGCCATTGGAGCCTGGTGCATGATATAATGATGCTGAACGGTTCACCCGTTCTTCCTGCACCAAGTACGCTGCGCCGAACACGCTAGTTGTTCATGCGGTGCTCCCACCAGACATTAGTTAAGCTGCGAAGGTTGCAATGGTTGAAAGTAGCAAGCCCCTTTAATTCTGTCGACCTGATTGCTCAGCTCTACATCCACGTGAGGGCTTCGCAGAGCTTTCCGCAAGATATTGGAGAGCCAAATACAGACAAGGCTAGTGACAGCATAAAACGGCGCGTCCCAAGAAAAATCCACAAAGATAACGCCGAAGGTTGAGTCGAATATCGGGTGTATGCTGATCATAAACAAATGGCAAAATATGTGCTAGCCAAAATCACCACAATTAAGTTGGAAAATCAGACAGCTTGATAATACCTGTAGCACACACTAATAGCTGTGGAAGGAAAGAGAGCTATCTATAAAAGGTGATGGGTGTCTTCCCACTCTATCAGTATTGAAGTTATGTCCGCGATAACTGAACAGACTTATCGGATATGGGGTGCAACGCGTTGGGATATGCGCAACGATGTAATAAACGCATGGTTATGCTGCTGATAGATTTCGATGAAGATGCATTTGCAAGTATTATCTTTTCATCTTAAATGGGTATAACACAAATATACCTCTTTAACCGAGGTAAAAGCCGCCATTGTGTCCATACTCTGTTGGCTTAGAAATAAGCTGGCCGAAATATGTGTAAGCACGTAAATAAACATATATGGAAATATCAAAAAGATTTATCGGTGTAATCAAACATGGACAATAATGGTGATTGGCTCTAGACTGGCACCCGAAGTTAAAAACTGACACATGCCTACGCAAACCGAGAAAAGAGAGCTTAATAATAATTTCACATAAGTCGTTTTAGGCAACTGAAACTCCGCCAGTAATGCCGCCTTCAGTTCGCTGAAAGAACACCTCGCTTTGGACCGCCGTGTTGGCAGATACGTCGTTCTCGCTCTGCCGGTTAACAACGCGCCCAGGGCCGTTAGCAAATTGGCATCCCCTTGACTCGGTTACAAGCCGCACTTGCCTCGAACTCATCAAGTCACGCCTCTGCATCTCCGTCCGCAAATTGCGCTGGCCAAGGTAACTTCATCCTGATTGGTCACGGCACCAATGTTGCATGAGCGACGGTAGGGGGCGCACCGTTTTTATTGCCTACGCACGAAGGGTTCACAGGCTAGCATGCATGCGCGCACGTATAGGGGACATCTCTTGACCATCACGCACCACACATTGGCCTTTTACTCGGCGTCACATTCAAGTCCCGGATTCAGACTGTCAGTGAAGTAGTCGCACGTCGATTCGTCCTCGTAGCTTCTCTTTCACGCGTATTATGTTGATCGGGCTGCATTCGTTCTAATGCGTTCTAATGCTTACTCGGGTTGCGTCGCTCTCCTCGTGGTTATTCCTGGAGGCGCGACCAAACACATATCTCTTCGGAAATTCGGTCTATGCACCAATACGTCCCACGCTCTACTTGGCCCGGGTCTGAAATCGTTTGTCGTTCGTTGTCCGTTTCCGGCTTGTCCAGTAGCTCACGAGCTACTTTGTTGACTTTCGTCCCCGGTGACCTCGTTACTTTTCATCTTTCTTAGTTTTGGCAGTTTGTCCTCTCTGCCAGTGATCCTTGCATCCGTGACACTACCCCACCCCTTCTCGAAGATCTGGTTCCCTCGCATACCATGGTCGTAATAAAGCTGTTTTCAACCAGCGTTCTGCCATCTCATTGTCTATTCTGAAGTTCACACCTTCCCTCTCGATAATGGTATAGGACCTTTTAGCTTTGGTTAAACTTGCTCGCGCCTGATCTTCCATGTGCCTGCGGATCATTATTATTACCCAGTCTTACTTGGTGTCCTAGGTAGAATAGTCTCCCTTTGTCGTCTAATATCGTACATCATAGTTCCGTTTGTTGGTTAATTGTCATGCCTTTTTCCCCTTCTGGTGGTTATTTTTATTCCCCTGTGCTACGTTGCTGGATGTTTGCACTGGCGATCCATCACCAACCATGTATTGATTGGAATTCTCGACTGTTTCCCAAATTGTAATTGGAAAGGCCAAACCATGTTGCTGGACTGCATGCTGGTTTGCTAAGGGAGTAGTACTTCGGGCACTGCCTCTTCCCATGCCAACTTGGTACACTTCCTTATTGTCTTCATCGTCCGGTTAAACTGTTCTGTCCTCCCATTGGTTTGAGGGTGATACGGGGAAGTGCGTCGTCTCTGGATCCTCTATTTCGCTAATACTTCTTGGAACGCTTTTCACTCAAAGCACGGACCTTGGTCAGTAACAACGCAATGCGGGATTCCATACCACTCCGGTACATTGAATTCGAACGTCCGTATCGCGCTGTCATCATCTTTAATAGGTATGTCTCGACCCATCGTGTGAAATGATCACAAAGATGTGAGAGTTACCTGATCGGCTCAGTGGCAAAGGTCCAAATACATGCAGACCCCAGCGCTGTAGAGCTTTGTAACTTCAATCGGTTGCACTGGCGATCTGGGCGCATGCGCTTCCCAGCTAGTTTGACAGTTCGAACGCCCCGAAGATATGTCACTACATCCCATTGCACGTTGGGCCAAAACACTCGTCTCCGTTACAAGGCGAAAACTCTCACATCCCATGTGTGCATTATCATGAATCATTTGAATTTTCCGGTTCCTTTGAGCTGATGGGATAAACAGCAATTTCTTTTCGTTTCTTGCCAACAGCAAATTGCCATTTACAGTGTACAACTGGTCCCAGACCTTAACGAGTCCCTTTGCCTCATCCGATATCGTATCCGGCTTGGTGTACATCCGTAAATAACTGTACAGCGATTGCACTAGTTCGTCCTTCCTCTGTATTTCGTGTAGGTTGCTCCCCTCTACTGTGATAGCACACATTGGTATCGCGGTGTCTGGTTTGATGTTGTCCAACGACGGCCGCGACACTATGTCAGGTAGTACGTTCTGCGTCCCGTCTACGTGCCCGATGGTGAAGGTAAATGCTTCAAGTTGTTATACCCATCGTGCAAGACGCCCTCGTGAATCCTCCTTGCCATCAACCACAACAGTGGTTTGTGATCCGTCATAACGTGGAATTCATTCGCCAAGAGGTAGGTTCTTGTCCAAGGCGTAAACGGTAGCAAGACATTCCTTCTCCGTTGTGGAGTATTTCCGATCCGCACTAGTCAGCACTCTACTGACATATTCTACTACATCCGATGTTTGGAAAAGCACTGCACCGATTGCGAGGTTGCTAGCATCGAATACCACAATAAACTCCTCCCCTAGATTGGGTATTCATAAGCACTTTATGGATTCTGCGACGCATGTCTTTATGCGGTTGAAAGCCTCCTCTGCTTCGGTTGTCCACAACGACGACTGGTCTTTGTGCAGCAGCTTCAATAATGGGTTGATGCATTCCGCAAAACGAGAGATATATTTCTAGTCATAAGCCACTAGTCCGAAGAAGAAACGAACCTGACATTTTGACATCGGGATCAGAAAATTCTGGATCGACTCTAGTTTCTCTGGCAGTTGCCTATTTGATCGTTCCTCACGATGTGACCCAAGCACGCAATTGACCCCTGAGGTATTTGTGATTTCTTGCGGCTTAGCTTCAACCCGGTTTTCTCCAGTCGTTTTAGTTCGGCCGCCAGCCTGCTACCATGCTTGTCTTCTGTCGCGGGGACTAGAACGATGTCGAACCCGTAAACCAACATAACAGAGGTTATCCAGTATCATGAGCCGCAGTCGTCCGAACGTGGCGGGGGAGTTACACAGTCCAAATGACCTCCACAAAAAGTCGCACTGCTGACCCTTCACACTGAAAGTTGTTTTGTATCGCTCCTCTTACGCGATGGGTGGCTACCGATATCCTTAGCGGAGATCAATCAATAAAATCCACAGCGCATTATGACAACTGGAAAAAAGTTCCTCCATCTGTGGCATAAAGAAGGCATCCTTCGCCGTCACAAATTTCAGTTCCCTGAAAGCAATGCAGAATAAGTAGGTCCCGTCCGCCTTTCTCGTCAGGAACACTAGTGAGGAACACGGGCTTTTGACACACCTGATAATCGCTTTCGCCTCCATCTCTGCAACCTATTTCTTTACTTCAGGTAGGATCTTTAATTGTCTTCTCGAGAATATCGGTTTGCCTCGACACCCGGGCACTATCGGTAGCCGGTGTTTCATCCAGTTACAGAACCCGTATTCGTCATTCGAGTCGGTGCACAAATGCCCATACTTCTCCAACTTGCTCCTCATTGCACGACTTGGGCAAGCAGGTAGAATAGTTACGGAGCACAGTTGGCAGGTTCATACTTGCGTTAAAGCTGATTGTTTCCGGCCCTGAACTATTAAGTCTCTTTCCACATCGACTCTAGCGCCTAGTCGCTTGAGAATATGGTTGTCGAATATCGGTTCTTTTACCCATCCACAACGAACATCGAATGGCTGATGCATGTCTCTCCTATTCTCAATCGTAACCGTTGTACACCTGTTAGGGTTAACTGATGGCCCCCAACTGTCTGCATGGAGACCGACGATTGATCTAAGAAAACCACATCGAATTTTTCGTAACTGACGCTTCCGCCCCTGTATCAACCACCACACGAACTGGCACCCCTACAATTATGACTTCTAGAGATGGCGCTCTCCACGTATCTGGTATGAATAAGGAAAAACAGTGAGGAAGTCTTTCTTCGGTACAGTATCTGGTCAGATGGTCTATGCGGTTGCGCCGAAAACAGCAACGGTCACGTCGGTTTCCGTATTGCTTACGCTGTGCCTCCATCCTTGACATTAGCTTATGCACCAACTCCGTCAATTGGTCAACCTTGCGTTTCCTTTCTGACGTATGAATTCTTCCAGTGGTCACCGGCTCCAAAAGACTGAGCCACCGTCACGAGCACTTCTGCCTTGGTCAATGCAACCATTTATGTCAACTTTACTTTGTCCTGCAGAGGTTTAGGTAGGCTCTGAATGAATTGTCCTTTAAGGAGTCGTTCCTTTGCGGCCAAGTCCAAATCACTTACCATGACTGCCAAGTTGCTATCCTACTTACGGAAGAATACCACCAAATATACCTGTTCCTCACATTTTATCGAGTGAAATTTCTCCAGTGCTTGTTGTTGGTTAATGGCCTTCCAGAAAACCGCTTCCAATACCACCACTTCCCTGAAAGAGCACCTTGCTTTGGACCGCCGTGTTAGCAGATACGTCGTTCTCACTCTGTCGGTTAACAACGCGTCCAAAGCTGTTCGCAAATTGGCATCCCCTTGACTCGGTTACAGGCCGCACTTGCCTCGAATTCATTAAGTCACGCCTCTGCATCTCCGTCCGCAAATTGCGCTGGCCAAGGTAACTTCATCCTGATTGGTCACGGCACCAATGTTGCATGAGCGACGGTAGGGGGCGCACCGTTTTTATTGCCTACGCACGAAGGGTTCACAGGCTAGCACGCATGCGCGCACGTATAGGGGACATCTCTTGACCATCACGCACCACACATTGGCCTTTCACTCGGCGTCACATTCAAGTCCCGGATTCAGACTGTCAGTGAAGTAGCCGCTCGTCGATTCGTCCTCGTAGCTTCACTTTCACACGTCCTATGTTGACCGGGCTGGATTCGTTCTAATGCGCCTGGCTTGGTATCAACCCGTAGCCTAGAGGTAAGGAGTTTTTCTCGTAATTTTAAGGCGCGGGTTCGAATCTGCGTAGGGGTGCATGTTCATGCGGCATATTCAGCCCGCGTGCGACTGGTGGTGGTTGCATGGCAGCGAAGATCCGTCACATCGTACAGCTGATACTTTTGACTAGCTTACTAGGGGTTGCGTCGCTCTCCTCGAGGTTATTCCTGGAGGCGTGGCCAAACGCAAATCTCGTCGGAAATTCCGGCTATGCACCAATACGTCCCACGCTCTGCTCTGCCCGGGCTTGACATCGTTTACCGTTCGTTGTCCATTTCCAGCTTGTCCCGTAGGCTTCGAGCGACTTTGTTAACTTTCGTGCCCCTGACCTCGCTACCTTTCATCGTCCTTAGCTTTTTCGGCTTGTCCGTTTTGCCAGTGTTCCTTACCTTCTGTGCCACTACAATATGGTTCGAAACCGGTATCAATGGAAGGACTGTATATTGGAATGTTTTGAATAGAGCTAAGCGCTATACCATCCAAAATGCCAAAAAAGAACAAAATGACTTATGAAAACAATCAAAAACAATCTCCAAAAGCTGGGAATACTTGTTCAATTTTTCTGTCATTTATACTTTAGATATTGTTCCACATGGTCTTTCGATGACTCATTGTCTAGTTATAGACTGGTGCATAATCACCATCATGGTACATGTTAGCTGGAGGTAGGAAACACCTCAGCCACTATGCCGCTTATAGATACATGTATATAGGTTGGCGGCATCCGGTCTCCAATTTGCCCGAAACGTGGCCACCCACAGGACGCCTGCACCTGCAGAAGGACCATGGTTGGCTTGCGGTACACCACCAACAGTTCTATTCAACCACCCCATATCCATTGTAAACTCGAAGGAATAAGACCGGGATGCATGTGGATGGGAGCCAAGTTTCATCAACGGAGCCGTTCCACACTCCTTCACAGGCAAACACAAGCACGCTGTAGTTGGGGAAGCAAGCGCACACAAGGCGGTGGTTGGAACGTAGTCCGCTCCACACTGACGGTATGGAACCATTACTCGAGCCTAGAATGGCCGCAAGGACCGGGCACCTCGCCCCCCCCCCAGCAACGACCAACTGTCTCCCGGAGCCAGTATGGACGGGGAAGTGGGTAATAGACTGGAAGGCACCTTATCAACAGGCACATTAAACGCAGCCAAACGGATGATGTCAAACAACAGACAATCAATTGAAATGAAGTTATCAAATAAAAGAAATTGTATAGTGCATACAGATACAGTGACATAACTCCTCACTAAATAAACGCATAAAATATATTGGTTAAGAATAACTCCGTAATAACTTCAAGACGTCAGAAAATATATTTTAAGAAAATGCCACTGTTAGGGAACTGGCTACTTAACCCACAGTCTCATGAATTATGTTAGTTGCCTATTTCTTTGTTTGCGCAGTTATCTGCTTCTGTGCTACATTTTGGACACGCCGCGTTCCTCATCCTCATTCGCATTCGCTCACAGCTAATTTCAGCCGTCTCATTCTGTGGACATTCTGATTGGTTTCTTTTGCTCAGCGTTCCTTAACTTTTCACGTGGATGTATTATTCAGCCGACACATATTTATTATACCTGTTTTTATTTTCCTGGTTTGGATCATTCTCACTATCAACTGTTCTGGCATTTGTTTAAACGCATCACTTCTCCACACTGATTGGACGCTACTCGTCGTTTTTAATGGTCGCTCACCAGAAGGTTACCCCCAGGGATTTACTCCGCAGACACTATTTTCTTTGCCGCACTTCATTGGCTCGTAATTTTGGAGATTCTCATTTGCTTGTTCCATTTTGTGTTTTCTCCATGCCTGTTGGACCTCATGCGTTTAGTAGCTTGGCTTCGCCCTTGTTTGTAAAGCTATATAACTGGTGCCGTGCTGTAATAGAAAATCTGTTCATCCCGGCTCATCTCGGACTTCTTCTTGCGGTCGTGGGGTGAAGGCGTACTGGGCGTCACAACATATTCTTCTGGCGACGAGAAGTGGTGAACCATGTCGGTTTCGTTCGAGCAATTGCAGACTTTACTTCAACAGCAACAATTGCAATTTGAGAAATCGCAAAGGCAGCTGATCGAATTGCTTACACAGAAATTGAACCTTCAAACAGAACCCCCGACGACGACGATTGCACGATCATCAGTGGACGCCCTTACTGCATCAATCACAGAATTTGTGTTCGATGGATTGAGTGGTGTAACCTTCGATTCATGGTTTAAGAAGTATGAGGATATTTTTCGAGTGGAGTTTGCTGACCAAGATGATGCCTGGAAAGTTCGATTGTTGTTGAGAAAACTTGGAGCAGTGGAGCATGAACGCTACACAAATTTCGTGTTGCCGAAAAACGCAAGGGACTTCAGCTTTGATGAGACCGTGAGAACTTTGACGCAGATCTTCAGTGAGCAAGCCTCTTTGTTCAGCATTCGGTACAATTGTTTGAAGTTGGTCAAACGCGACGTTCATGACTTTGTCACTCATGCTGGGATTGTGAACCGCGAATGCGAACGATTCAAACTGGGCACGATGACTGCGGATCAATTTAAGAGTCTTATTTTTGTGTGCAGTCTCCAGTCCCACGCTGATGCCGATATTCGCACACGAATTTTACACAAGCTTGAACAGGAACCACAACTGACGTTGCAGGATATCACTACAGAATGCCAGCGGCTGATAAATTTGAAGCACGATACAAAAATGGTTGAAACTGCTGATCACAAAACTGAACCCCAAATTTGTCGTACAGCTATCCGACGTAAAGGAATGAATCGAACTGGATCAACTCAGAAGCCCCCGACCGCATGCTGGAATTGTGGCGCCTGGCATTTTGTGAGAGATTGCACATATAAAACGCACCAATGTCAGAAGTGCAGACGGATTGGCCATAAGGAAACCCACTGCCGAGTTGTGAACAATTTCAGACGTTCTTTTCCCCCAAAAATGCGCGTAAATCACAATTTTAGAAAAGCCAATTTTCACGGACCGGCCGCAAAGATAATCCTCGCCGCCTTTCGCACAGAACTTGCACGCAAGAGAAAATACGTGTCAGTAAAAGTCAATGGTGTCCCTATCACGTTGCAACTGGATACAGCGTCCGACATTACAATCATCTCGAGATCAGTCTGGAAGAGGCTTGGGAGACCAGCATTCAAACGCACAACCCTGACGGCTAAAAATGCATCTGGGGGACCACTGAGATTAGATGGTGAGATTGAGTGCGAAGTCAGCTTCAATGGCTTGAATCTTCGTGGCACGATTTACTTGGTTACGAGCAGTGACGTAAATCTGCTCGGCATCGATTGGATCGAGAAGCTGCATCTACTCGACGTACCATTGAGTCACATTTGTTCTGAGAATAATGTCGCAGTGCTTCGTACAGCCGTATCGAATCAGCCGGGTCAAAGTATTGCAGAACTGCTTCAATCGAAGTATGCATGTGTATTTCAATCAGAGCTTGGACATTGCACGAAAATGCAGGCAAAGCTTACCCTGCTTCCTGAGGCAAAGCCAGTGTTCCGACCCAGACGTCCAGTCCCTCACGCATCCCAAGCACTCGTGGAGCATGAGCTTGATCGATTACAGCAGGCCGGAGTGATCGAGCAAGTCAGTTTCTCACAATGGGCGGCGCCTATCGTTGTGATCAGAAAACCGAATGGTTCAGTTCGTTTGTGTGCAGATTTTTCAACCGGCTTGAATGCTGCATTAGAACCCCATCAGTACCCGCTTCCACTCCCAGACGACGTGTTTGCAAAGCTGAATGGAGGCAAGTACTTTGCTACTCTGGATCTGGCAGACGCTTATTTGCAACTGCAGGTCGAACCGGAAAGCAGAAAACTTCTAACCATCAACACGCATCGCGGCCTTTACCAGTATAATCGTTTGCCATTTGGAGTAAAAACTGCACCTGCAATCTTTCAACAAGTTATGGACGCTATGTTGACTGGCTTGACGGGAGCAGCAGCCTATCTAGATGATATCATCATAATGGGCGGAACCCAGGAGGAATTGTTTCAACGATTGGATGACGTGATGATGAGAATTAAGGAATATGGATTCCGGTTGCGAGCTGACAAATGCAAATTTTTCCTGAAATCCATCAAGTTCCTGGGTTTCGTGATTGACGAGAACGGTCGACGGCCTGATCCTGAAAATATCGAGGCCATAGACAGATTACCGGCACCAACGGATGTCACAACCTTGCGCTCATTCCTTGGGATGGTTAGTCATTATAGTGAGTTCCTACCTTGCATGCATCGATTACGTCATCCTTTAAACCAATTGTTGATGAAAGATGTTGAATGGAACTGGTCCGCACAGTGTCAAGAAGCTTTTGACAAACTCAAATCACTGCTGAAATCAGATTTGCTCCTTACGCATTACAATCCGAAGCAGGAGATTGTCGTGGCTACGGATGCTTCGAGTTATGGAATTGGTGCTGTCATCTCACATCGCTTTCCAGACGGGTCCGAAAAGGCTGTGGCACATGTGGCACGAGCGCTGACCGCATCTGAAAAGAACTACAGTCAAATTGAGAAGGAGGCGTTGGCTATCATCTTTGCCGTACAGAGATTTCACAAGATGATATATGGCAGAAGATTCACGCTGGTGACTGACCACAAACCGCTTTTGGCAATCTTTGGATCTAAGAAAGGCATCCCGACATATACAGCCAGTCGACTTCAGCGCTGGGCAACTCTGCTCCTGGGGTATGATTTTGGCATGCGGTATTTGTCCACTGATTCTATTGGACAAGCGGACGCCCTGTCCAGACTGATCAATACCGGTAGACGCGATCAAGAAGACGCAGTCATTGCATCCATTGCAGCCGAATCGGACGTCAGCTACATGATACAAGACGCAGTGTGTAACTTGCCAGTGAATGGTTTAATGGTTGCGCAAGCCACTAAACAGGACGCTGTGTTACAAGAAGTATTAACCTATACAAGAAGTGGATGGCCAAAGAAGTGTCCGAACGAAGATTTGACCCAGTTCTTCACAAGGCGAGGCGCATTGTCGGAAGTTGATTCCTGCCTGTTTTTCGCAGATCGCATAGTCATTCCAGAAGTGCTCAGACAGCGCATACTAAGAGAGCTGCACAAGGGCCATCCAGGAATCGCCCGCATGAAGGCACTCGCTCGCAGCTACGTCTTTTGGCCGATGATGGACAGCCAAATTGAGGATATCGGTCGATCCTGTTCCAGATGCATCAGTGCATCCAAACTGCCGGTGCGTGTGCCATTGCAATCTTGGTCGAATCCAGAATCTCCCTGGTCGCGCATACATGTTGATTTCGCAGGACCAGTCGAGGGTGTAGAATTTCTTGTGATGGTTGACGCGTACAGTAAGTGGCCGGAAGTGATCCGAATGCAAACCACGTCTTCAAACAGCACGATCTCGGAAATGAGACATGTATTCAGTCAGCATGGCCTACCAAAAACCGTTATTTCCGACAACGGATCGCAGTTTACGTCCTATCAATTCGCCGAGTTTTGCGCACAAAATGGAATCGAGCACGTGAGGACAGCACCATATTATCCACAGTCAAATGGCCAAGCGGAAAGATTCGTCGATACCCTGAAAAGAGCACTTTTGAAGTCAAAAGGCGAGGGAACGTTGGACGAAAGACTGGAGCGGTTCCTACTGAATTATCGTGTGACTCCCAATCCCAATGCACCCGATGGGAAGTCACCAGCTGAAGTCCTAATGGGTCGCAGATTGAGAACTACACTGGATTTGCTGACACCCAGGCGTCCTCTCCCACAAACAAGGAACTTAGCAATGGAGCAGCAATACAACAGGCGGTACGGAGCACGGAGAAGGATGTTCAGAGTTGGCGAATTTGTATCTGCAGCGGCTATTCAGGGACGGCGGATCAGCTGGATACCAGGACGCATCGTGCGACGTCGGGGACGGGTGATGTACGATGTTCAAGTTGGTGCGCAGGTATGGAGACGTCACGCAAATCAGCTAAAACTGCGGTGTACACTGGAAGGTGATGTTCAGAATGCCAACAGATTTGATGTTAATGAGTTGCTTGACAATGGCAAACCAAGTGCTTCTTCACGCCGAGAATTTCAACCAAGGGAATGCCCGGAACAAGAAGTTCGGAACAGACCCCAACGAACAAGAAAATTTGTACAGCCGTTTCAAGTGGACCCGCGTAGGAAAAGCTATGTTCCGTACAGGTAACTAACTTTTTTTAGAAGGGGGAGATGTTAGGGAGCTGGCTACTTAACCCTCAGTTTCATGAATTATGTTAGTTGCCTATTTCTTTGTTTGCGCAGTTATCTGCTTCTGTGCTACATTTTGGACACGCCGCTTTCCTCATCCTCATTCGCAATCGCTCACAGCTAATTTCAGCCGTCTCATTCTGTGGACATTCTGATTGGTTTCTTTTGCTCAGCGTTCCTTAGCTTTTCACGTGGATGTATTATTCAGCCGACACATATTTATTATACCTGTTTTTATTTTCCTGGTTTGGATCATTCTCACTATCAACTGTTCTGGCATTTGTTTAAA
Organism: Dicrocoelium dendriticum; assembly: GCA_944474145.2. Classification (NCBI taxonomy): domain Eukaryota; kingdom Metazoa; phylum Platyhelminthes; class Trematoda; order Plagiorchiida; family Dicrocoeliidae; genus Dicrocoelium; species Dicrocoelium dendriticum. Next base: position 50,979,186 of record OX104071.1, read on the forward strand.
CGCATCACTTCTCCACACTGATTGGACGCTACTCGTCGTTTTTAATGGTCGCTCACCAGAAGGTTACCCCCAGGGATTTACTCCGCAGACACTATTTTCTTTGCCGCACTTCATTGGCTCGTAATTTTGGAGATTCTCATTTGCTTGTTCCATTTTGTGTTTTCTCCATGCCTGTTGGACCTCATGCGTTTAGTAGCTTGGCTTCGCCCTTGTTTGTAAAGCTATATAACTGGTGCCGTGCTGTAATAGAAAATCTGTTCATCCCGGCTCATCTCGGACTTCTTCTTGCGGTCGTGGGGTGAAGGCGTACTGGGCGTCACAACAGATATTTTTCTCACAAACTGTGGTTCTCGCACCAAAACAACGGATGTTCAGCAACCTACCAACAATTCGGTGCTCCACACTAACATCGTAAGCACGAGCCACATCAAAACCACAGCACATCATTGCAAGCAGATAACTAGTATGCAGGATAGAAGCTAAGACACTGCCTTGCTTCACACCAGAGACAACTGCAAAGTCATCAGAGGTCTCTCCACTCAGCTGTACCCTCGCTCGCATACCACTGTGCAAACATGCAATTAAACTTGCAAACTTACGCGGGCATCTAAATTTATCCAACACCAGCCACAATGCCTCGTGGTAAACTGCATTAAATGCCTTAGTGAAATCAACAAAAAGCGAATACAATGGCTGGTGTCGTTCTCTGCACTTCTCCTGCAACTGACGAGCCGCAAACACCATATCTATAGTGCTGCGACCCGAACGGAATCCACATTGCTCTTCCGCCACGTTAGGTTCCACAACCTGACTGAAGAGGCGGTTGAGCAGGATTCGGGCAATCACCTTGCCCACACAACTCTACAACTTGATGCCACGATAATTCGTGCAACACTGCTTACTTTCTTTGCATTTGTACAGCGGTGGCACAAGCACATCCCTCAGCTCAGCAGGCACCTCATCCTCAATCCATACACGCTGCAGCAAGTGGTGTATGGCAGGCAAGAACGCGGGTCCGCCGTGTTTCAATACTTCAGGCGGGATCCCGTCTGCCCCTGCATACTTGCCGCCTCGCAGCTGAGCAAATGCTCTCTGTGTCTCATCCAGTGTCGGCGTGTCCGCCAGACTCGCCTTCGCACCGTGTTGCTTCAGCCAGGTCAAAGTAGGCCAGCCGATCTCTGTACAGTTTTTCCAGAGACAGTCTAACTGTTTTCACCAGATCTGCATTATGTCTGTAGTCTGTGTGCAGGTAGTGTCTTAACTACCGTCGATCAGCGTCCTCAGCGGCTCCAATCTAGGTCCATACACCGCCTTCAACGAGTCAAAGAATTCCTTGTGTTGGCGACGTTCGGCGTAGCATTCCATCTGCTTCGCCTTTTCCGTTCACCATGCTATTTATGTGATGGAGCTCTCGTGTCAGTCGTCGTCGAAGTTTGCGAAACTGACTATTCTTCCCAAGTCACAAGGGTCGGTCACACGTGCAGAAAATGCTGCATTCTTCTCCGACACCAATGGGCCAATCATCGCATTCTTCTCATCAAACCAATCAGGCCGCTTACAGTTTTCGCGCCCGATGATCTTCTCGGCAGCAGCTGTCACCTGGTCGCGAATGTGGTGCCACAGGTCGCCTACCGTGGCTATGCATTCCACCTCACACAGGCGTGCAGCCATCGTCTTCTCCAGCTCAATACGTTTCTCCACAGTACAGAGTGAGGGAGTGGTTAATTTATTCCGATTCACGGCGGGAGTGAAAATCATAGATTTAAGAAAATATTTTTACAGTTTGGTCCACACCAATTTGTGATCAAAGCCACACTCAGCTCTACTCAGTACACGTGTCATGCGCACTTCCCGCATATCACGCTGACGTACGATGACATAGTCGAGCACATGAGCGTGACCACTCCGTAGGTTCGTCCAAGTTGCTATATCACTCACACTCACTGCAAACCGAGTGTTTGTGATCGTCAGGCCATGTGTTCCACACAGTGAGAACAGCCTGTCGTTGTTCACATTGGCTGAACAAATGTCATGCCGACCGATAACATCTGTTCACACCGATGCATCACGCCGAACGCGCGCGTTGAAACTACCCAGCAGAAATAGTCGGTCGCTTCTCGGCATAAACCACTTACATTATATATATATATATATATATATATATATATATATATATATATATATATATATATATATATATATATATATATAACCCATGCGGGGGCTGAGGTTGCATTCATAATGCCCCTTCACCGCAGCTGGGCTAAACCAATTAACACTTAAACTAGGTCTTTTTAAGCTGGATAATTTTCCTTCCACTTTATTTGGTTTGTTCGGCCTGCCTGAGTAATCTTATATTAACTGACCACACTGTTTACGCCAACTGTGGTTATCTTCGTTAACTATTGCGTTTGTAGCATTTTTTGAGTAGATTCAAGAACTTTTGTACCTATCGCAGATTCGTTGCTAACCAACTTACTTCATATGCTAATTTATGGTAGAGTTATGTCTGCATAGCCGTATTCTTTAACAGATATACTTTATTCGACAATGTCATTTCAAGTGATTGGCTGTTGTTTGACATCATCCGTTTGGCTGCGTTTGACGTGCCTGTTGATAAGGTGCCTTCCAATCTATTACCCACTTCCCCGTCCATACTGGCTCCGGCAGACAGTTGGTCGTTGCTGGGGGGGAGGGAGAGGTGCACGGTCCTTGCGGCCATTCTAGGCTCGAGTAATGGTTCCATACCGTCAGTGTGGAGCGGACTACGTTCCAACCACCGCCTTGTGTGCGCTTGATTCCCCAACTACAGCGTGCTTGTGTTTGCCTGTGACGGAGTGTGGGACCGCTCCGTTGATGATACTTGGCTTCCATCCACATGCCTTCCGGTCTTATTCCTTCAGTTTTCTACTGTATATTGGGTGTGTAGGTGGAGCTGTGTGTGGTGCAGCGTAGTGGTGACTGCACTTCATAAGACTAAAATAAGCGGGCGGACATGAGTTGCGCACGATTGTCGACTGTGTGGGTACGCAATATGGCAATGCGATATCTTACGACAATATATGATTATTATTCATTCACAGTCTGTTAACAGACATTGTGCCAACAGAACCATAGCAGAAGAAAAAAGTGGAGAAGACAGGAACACGAACTGCGTTTAAAAAATGGGGTATGATTTTTTGGTTTTACACATGTCATGTTGACATTTTTGTTTTGTTCTGTACGTTTTTTGTGTGTAACACGACAATATAAAAGAGAGAAGAGACGCGATGATGAAACTTTTGTCCTTGTTACTGGAAACGTCTGCATTATGTAGTTTGGTGGGAAATTTACGTCTAAAAGAACGTGTAGGATGAGTGCACAATTTGAGAGCGATTTTCCATTCATGCAGAAGACAACAGGCGACAACAATTCGCATGCTCGATATGACACATGCAAATCCGGATTGTCTATTGCTCTCGGTGGCAGATCAGATATCACAAACCACCTAAAATCGGATAGACACAAAGTAGCAGCGCCTGCGGTAGCACTTTTTACCCTCGAAACAAATTGTTTCCGATCATCAATGATTAGAAACACAGTAGTCGAGTTAGCAGCCGCAGAAGGTACCTTCGCATATCACGCTACATTTGCTAACCAAAGTTTCCCCTCCATGAATTGCACCAGCAAGTCGGTAAAGAAATTGATTGAGCCGAAGTTTGCTGGTGCCCGCACACAATTTGAGGCAATAAGAATAAAGTAGCCTGTTCTCATTTTTTCAGAGAAGAACTTCAAGCAAATATTAAGGAAGCATATTTCGTGTCAAGTTACGCAGACGCCATAAAGCACGAGAAAGTGAAGGGGTTCCCACTCCTTGTGAGATATTATTACCGTCCTCGGTGATTCAAGTGAATTTATTAGATCTGTAGTCACTTACTGATGGCACATCGGACAATATTCTTGAATTTGTAAAGAATATGTTGTAACGAACTAATATGACCAGAAAAACTGTGAGATTTTGCGTTAACAACCCCAACACAAATTTCTGGTTCAGAGAAAAGGAAGAAAGGATGTATTTGCGAAACTGAAAGCGTAGATTGGAGAAAAGCTTGTGGGTGTTGGTTGTTAAGCCCACATTATCCCCAACACATTGCAAACGGCAACTGACTGTCTCCTATTGCTGTTGAAACAGTTGTGGTGAACAAATATTCGTACTTTCATGTTTCCACTGTTCGCGTTGAAGAAATAAAGGTATTCTGTGACTGCAATCTTAAAGTATCACAGCATTATGGGATACGGGAAAAGCATATGGCTTTCAATAAAGCCAGCAATGGAGAGAATCTTGAAGCTTTATTCTGCATTGAAATGCTGTTTTTTGTTTCGACAAAAGTGTCCAGCAGTATTACGGTTTTCTTCGAAAATCCCTGCGCTGAGCTATGGCTCTTCTTTATACACAACATCCATACCATGTTGCACACTACTGTACTAAAATTTACGAAACAAATTATATCAGCACTAGAAGTGTCTTCTGCAATGTACGAACTCCTGTAAAAATTGCAGAGATAGGAGCAGAAACAGCTTTGTTCCGAACGATGTAAGGATCCGAATTGGCCAACTCGAACAAGACTAGAGGTAACAAGCTTGTCATGTAATCTGACGGCTCAAGTTCGCGCCTGCGTACAGGCAGGGCGACCCACGCAGTACTCATAACCCACTTGCGACTGTTGATGGTTGCTCTGCGGTGAAGCGTCAGAAATGCGTACCGGCGTACTGCTGACGCAAAAAAACAAGCGGGTATCACCAGAAAAAGAGATGTAATGAATACTTTCACCAGCTTCCACGACAACTGCTTTATCTCAGAAAAGAATAAGCCAATTTCAAGTACTGATTGGCTTCAGTTGGTTGGCAATGGAACAACCACTGTTTTGTTAAATGTTTAAAGAAGCGTCATTTTGGATCAAAACTCCCAGACTTGGAGATCAGTTATATCGATCTGTTTGACTAAGTTAACAACATGTGTAGGTTTACATCAGCTAACAAAATCTCTGATTGGAACTGCAAACAAATAATGGTTGGCAGGCGGTTGGTAGAAGTGTTCGCCCATTTCCAGACCAACTCGACCTCTTGTGAACAAACACAAAACTTATTGAATTTATCCTCTGTTTCACTGGGATTAATGCAACTACTGAAAGAATCTCACCTATGAGCCACGTATGGGCGAGCGAGAAAACGCAGCTTAGCGTTTAAATAATAAAAGCAATGCTTATGGTGAAATGCAACATTGTAGACAAGAGCATCGGGAATCCCTGCGAACGACTTCATGACTTGCTGATGCAGCGACCATATCTACTAAGGAGAATACATTTATCCGAGAAGTATTACTCTACTACTGCGGTTCTAGACAATACAATGTCAAGCAGCACCTCACCTTTAAGAGCGTAGCCATTATACTGACTAATGACACAAATACATTTTGTTATTGCAGTGGAGTAATACACATAGATATTTAGCTTTTCAATTTTTTATACGGTCTACCTATATTGAAACACTGGGGGTGGTAGGTTAAATTTTCCACTATGGCCCGCAAAACCCTGGAAGCGACCCTCTTTGGCCTGCGAAAAATCCGGCCACCTTACTTATGCCGCAAAGTGCGTAGATTGCTACAAATTGTCCAACAAGCTGCACTCGCCCGAACACTATGCAAGTTCACAATTGAGTGCATCCTTAACGCATTGGCTTGTACCCGTAGTGAAGCAGCTTGCATCCTTAGCGCAGGCCTGCCCTCTGAAACATTCGGAACTTGCATGACAGTAGAGGATAAAAAGCTCTATATCGCAGATACTCACAAAAATTGCATCCGCAACACCCTGAGTGGTCAGCCGCCAACAGCCAATAACATTCGGATCATATGCTGGCATGGCTACTTAACAAACACGAAGCTAGGGCATATCGCACTGCAGCTTTGGGGGGATGGGGAGGGTACCAAAATTTGGAAACACTTAAGCTAGACGCAAGCAACTTAGTAGCCACTTGTGGCCAAACTGAAACCATCCGCGGTTGATGTCTTGCTACAAGGACTCCAGCCATCCGCTCGTCTAGGTGCGCACCAGTGTCGATAAAGAAGCAGGTGCTTGTTCACCAACAGGTTCCAGTCTCCAAAACCTGAGATGTGAAGGTAAAGCAAGTAAGCACATGCTCGTAACATGGGGTCCTGCCCCCTGGCTTGAGCAGCCCGATGTAAAAGTACTCAAATTCTGGACATCCTTGCCTCATACATCCTTTCGCTTCAAACGGGTATCTCGTTTACTCACTGAAGCCGCCTTGACTGCATTCACAATGAGCTCCACTAAGCCAGGGGGCGTGACCCTGTTTTCCAAACAAGTTCATTACCACATGTGCGTTCGTCCGGAACTGTGCGTACTTTGCTTTACCTTCACATCTCAGGTTTTGGAGACTGGAACCTGTTGGTGAACAAGCACCTGCTTCTTTATCGACACTGGTGCGCACCTAGACGAGCGGATGGCTGGAGTCCTTGTAGCAAGACATCAACCGCGGATGGTTTCAGTTTGACCACAAGTGGCTACTAAGTTGCTTGCGTCTAGCTTAAGTGTTTCCAAATTTTGGTACCCTCCCCATCCCCCCAAAGCTGCAGTGCTATATACCGCAGCTCCGTCTTTGTTAAGCAGCCATGCCGTCATATGATCCGAATGTTATTGGCTGTTAACGGTTGACCACTCAGGGTGTTGTGGATGCAAATTTAGTGATTAACGAATCATAGTTTTGTGCTAAGGATGCAAGCGAATGCGCTAAGGATGTAATCGCTTGAGAAATGGAAGAGACCCATAAATCTATTTTTACCGCTTATCGGAAACCGGCCTGCTAGATCCAAGCTCTTTGCTTTATTTACGATCCCCCACATGCGACAACTGCGGAATATTCTCACTGCACCTGTATAGAGATGCCACAGTATCAACTGCCGTTCAAGGCAGTGTACCCATTTCTCTTAGTCCCCGGTCAACAGTTGGATGCGCGCTGTTGGATTGGATGGCTCGTTCCATGCTTAGAAGTTACACGGGGACAAACAGATTGTCCCATAAACTGTAGCACTGATTCAGTGTGGAATGATTACTATTATCAATATAACGATCTCCTTTGTTACAAAATACTACAGATACTGTTGTCTATGCTGGTGATTTGAACACCGAAGTCGGCAAATTGTCCTCCGATGTGCTGCATCTGAGCGGCGAGTATGGTAGGGGCTCCCGTAATGCTAACGGTAAGCCTGTGTGAAGATGTTCGTCTGTTTCTCGTGACCACAGACACAGCACCCGCCGGAGGGTGACATGGCGTTCACCAGCCTCGGATCAACCATGGACCAAAATCGATCACATCGCGATCAGTTACCGCTAGAGAGGCTGCGTCCAAAAATGTCGCTCGATTTGGTGCACAAGGTTGGACTCCGATCCCGCTCTTGTGTGGGCCGACCATAGAGGTAGTTTCGGTGGACTTCCGCAACGTCGTTCTGGACGCATTGAAATCAACCAACTAGTAAAGCTAGGTGTTCTGAATGAGTATCAAAGTACGCTGGCATCCCGGCTAAGCAAGCAGCTACTGAACGCCGTTGAAGATCATTGGTAGCATATTCGTCAAATGTTACTGCCAGAAGGCATGTCATCACGTGGAATGCAAATTGCCAACCTAACCAGTGGGTCCCTACACACTCGCTGGAACTTATGATTGCTCGTCGACGTATTCCGACTGGACGTGAACATAATGAGATTCGCCAAAATCTCTGGGCAAAACTGTTTATTAGCCTGAAGAGAGACCGTGAAGCCTGGTGGTTTCATACTGCATCCGAAATGGAAACAGCAGCCCGCCGTTGGTCAGCACCATTTGTTATTCCGTCTGATACTGGAAATGGGCAGCAGGTAATCTGGATTTGGCGAAACTATACGCAAAGAGAGTGGACAGCCGTTTCACAGGTTGTCAAAACGTTTGAAGCGTTAAGCCGAACTCTTTGAGAAGCAGATTAATCATTCAGATTTATTGATTTCTCCACTGGCCAATGATTGAAACACTCCATAGGCCGTCTACGTGCATCCGCCCTTACATGCAGAAGTCGAACTCGAGATCAGACTGCTGAACTTGAATAGGGACGCAGGCCAGAGGGACTTCACCCAGCACACTTAAAAGTTGGGGACCTGCTCTTGCAGATGATTTACATGAATTACTAGTGAAGCTGTGGAAACAGGAAACTGTCCCAACAGAATAGAAGCGCTCCATTATTGTCCCAATTTTCAAAGGACGCTCCAGTTCGGAATGTGACAATCATAATGACAAAGTCTAATCTCAACCGCTTATATATTGCTTGCTCCTGTCCTACTTCACAGGCTGACTAGCACCTATGAAATGGAGATTCGCGAGAAGCAATCCGGGTTTCATCGAGGTCAAGTATGCATTGACCACATTTTTATTTCACCATAATTGTTGGAGCACCGCCACATTTATTGGCGATCCACCGTGATTATATTTCTCTACAGAAAAGTGCCTTTGATGCAATGGATCGATGTAGCGGTTACAACAAACTGTTTAAGATAGGTGTTCCCGCAAAATAGGTAAACATTATCAGCGCGCTTTACGCGTGTAGCTCGGACAGAGTGAGGGTTTATGGCAAATTGTCACCGCCCTACAATATCTCCAGTGGTGTGAGGCAAGGTTGCATTCTGTCACTTCCTCATTCAGCACAACAGTGCCGAAGTGTTAGAAGGGCTCGCGCTTTGCAGTCACTCACAGGTAGATAGTTTGACATACGTGACTGTCTGGTCACGTGATTGTGTTGGATACACGCACGACAGCCGTTCAGAGCTGTCCTATGTGGTTGACTTGTTGATCTGTTGATCTTTTTACATCCCGGTTGCTCAGCTTTGTGAGTTTTTCTACACAGCTCGTGCTGCTCGGTAGTGTTCTTGCTTCCCATTCGAAGTGGGTTCTGTTAGTCAGACTGGTGACGGGGACCATGACGGTCCCTATGGAATTGCTTCAAGAAACGCTGTCCGGACAGTAAGCACAGTTTGGGGCGTCAACGCAACGCTTAACTGAAAGATTGACAACACGAAAGTCGTTACAGTTAGCATATACGAATTCAACGATTTCCACTTGAGACAATCTGGCGCACAGTTTGGCAGAATTTCAGTACGAGCCGGAAAATGACCTCACTTCCGAAGCACGGTTTCTCCACTGTGAAGACTTGTTAAAAACTGATCGGCGTGAGCTAGACGATGCAGCTCAGGTACGTCTTCTTTTGAGGAAAAGTATACTAATTAGATTATACCCAAGAATCCACGAGATATCTCATTCGGCGACACTGTGAAACACTTGACCAGGCTTTTCGGCTCTATAACCACTTTTCGTCACACGTTTCCGATGTTTCCAAGTTGCTAAACACCAGGAGGATGATTTTGTGCCTTATTGTTAACAGGGAATGTGAACGTTTTCAGCTTAGCACACTCACAAGTGCTCAGTTTAAAGCGCTCATTTTTGTTCGTGTATTACGTTCCCCCCAAAATGCGTAGATTCGAACACTTCTGTTACCTCAGTTGGAGTGGAATCCAAACTCCTACTACAGAAGCTGGTACAGGAATGTGAACTTATCTTGACACTGAAGTATGACACAGTAATGATCCAACGGGCACAACGAGTCTTGTGGTGGAGCTTCATACTATTCCTACAGGCCCCAGTTCATCGCACTATTCAGTACGTCTTTCCGACTTCGCACGCCGCGGTTGTCCGCCTAGGGTTGTTTCCATTGTGGCCAGTGGCATTTCGCTCGTTTCTGTGAATTCAGACGACATATTTGCAGGCGTTGTGGGTACATGGGACATAAAGAAACCAAATGTTTGCAGGGAGCCTCTGGAAGACCGTCTTGAACCTTCGCCAAAACAAGATTTCAAGGTTGCATTTTAAATGTGGTATTTGTAACCACTAGCCCGAAACATCAGTCGCTACGGAAGTATGATACGATTGTGATGAACGATGTTTCTGTCCGGCTTCAACTAGACACGGCCTCCGATATTATGATAATCTCTTCGTCGATATGAAGAAAGCTCGGTAAACCCGCATGTGTTCAAACTTCACCCTTCGCTCACGACGCGTTCGGCTCGGAAGGGCCGTTTCTTAGTCAGTTCTATCGCACTTCGCAATTTGTATACTGATGGTGTTTGTTACGTTACACGTTATGGACACTTAGACTGGTTAGGCATTGATTAGATAAACAAACTTGCTTTATGGAACATACCTTTGATTAGTGTTTGTGATAACCCAGATAATTTCACTGTGTCCCACCGATTTTCAGTGTTCGGTTGCACCCGTAATGTCTAAAGATAGTGCAGAAGCCTGATCACATTTCCCCTCCAAATACCCAATGTTTTCGCAGTGGGTCTTGAATGTGTTCAAAGGTAAAAGCTGTGTTGTATCCGCGTACCGGTGTAAGTCCAGTGTTTTATCCCAAAAGATCAGTGCCTTACGCTTCTGTTGAGGCTGTGAATGCTGAAATTAGTCTACTGGAGTCCATGGGCGTCATTAGTTCTGTGAGCTACTCAACTTGGGCCGCTCCTATTGTAGTCATCAGAAAGGTTAATTTCAGTTTATGTATTCATGCCGATTTTTCTACCGGATTAACTAACGCACTGGAAACGCATCAATATCCCTTCCCCGTTTCCGAGGGTTTATTCACAAAACTTCATGGAGGAAAGTTGTTTTCTAAATTTGATCTTTGTGATACATACTTGCAAGTAGTGATCGAGGACAGCTCAAAAGAACTGCTCGCTATTAATATTCATCAAGGTACGTATCGTTGCAATCGGTTACCTTTCGGAGTAAAATGTGGTCTAACGATATTTCAACAAGCGATGGACGCTATGGTATCCGGATTACAGTGGGTCATGGCTTAGTTGGATGACAATAATTGTATGCTCCACTAGTGAAGATCATTAAACCCACCTGAAGGAAGTATTCACCAGAATAGATTCAAATGGATTTCCCACACGGCCGGAGAAGTGCGAGCTCATGATGCCTAGTATCACATAAGGTGGCTCGGTTATCGACAGTTCCGGTCGTCCGCCAGACCCAAACAAAAGTAACGCCATCAACTTAATGCCCCACCCATGAACAAAGCTGCTTTGCACTTGCTTGGGTCTAGTTAACTATTAACAGAAGTTTGTCCCTCAGATACACGAACTCCGGGCCCCACTAAATACACTCATGGCAAACTAGTCAGTATGGGATTTATCATTACAGTGCCAGAAAGTCTTTGATGATATTAAACAAATATTTGCCTCCGATCGTCTCCTAGCCCATTACAACCCAGGACTACCAATAATGGTCACTGCTGATGCATCGCAAAGCGGTATCGGTGGAGAGTTCTTTCATCGGTCCCCGAATGCACAGCAGAAGGTTGCGATGCATGTTGTCGACACGTTGAGAACAGTAGAAAAGAACTGCAGTTAACTAGAGAAGGAAGAAATAGCGCTCGTTTTCGCTGTTAAGAAATTTCATAAGATGGTAAATGGATGCAAATTTACTTTGTACACAGATCATAAACCTTTGCAATCTACTTTTAGCACCAAACAAGAAATTCACGATCACACGGCGAACAAGTTACAGGGTTGGGCAACCACCCTATAAGCATCCGATTTCGATTTGCGTTTTAAAATTACCTCTTCGTTTGCTCATGCTGACGCATTAGCCGGACTGATTGCCAAATATACGTCTAAGACATAGCATGAAGACATATATCCCGCGATTTGATAAGTACTTTAAACATCTGTACGTCAAATTCCAGTAACAACAGACGCAGTCAGAAGAGAAACAGAAAGCGAGCCTCTGTTACAAAGTATTATGAGAAACCATAGTACTAGTCGGCTTGCACGCATGTAGAAGAGCTATGGTGAGTAGATTCGTAAAGGCAAATTCGCCTCAGCCACAACTGCTGTTTACTCGATGTTCACTGACCGAGATGTCATTCCTAAGATTTCACAGAAAAAGGTATTCCGTTAGTTCCACGATGGTCAACGGAAATCAGTCGAATAAAAACCATAAAACGCAGGTACACCTACTGGCCATTCATTAACAAGCAAATGGAAAATGTTCTGCTAAAGTCTGCTTGCCGATCTGAGCAATTGTGCTGCAGACATTTCGTCACCAGAAGAAGCGATATCATCTGGGCCTCACTGCTTAGCGTACAGCACGTTGAGTCCGTCCTCGGCTCTTGATCGATAGGCAAGGAACATTTGAACTTGGCCTCTTTGCTTCATACCTTATGACCTTCGGTGGTTTGTTGTTCGGCCACCGCTGCTTCCTGACTTATGTTAGGATTTCTGACCCGTCCAATTTCCTTCTTTCTCAATGCTTGGAACCCCGGGTCTAGGTCTATGCACAGGTATATAGAGTGTTCTATAGTAAAACACAAGTCAAGAAGTTTCCTGCTTTTTCTACTTTCTCGTCGCGCGAAAATTTCGGTTTTGTCCCCATCAAACCTGCGTCACTCCACATCAAAATGTGCCGAGACCAGAGATGATGTGTAGTGGTTACGGCAAGGTCGCTTGTGCTCTTGTATTCTTGTAACCAATTTCCTCCCTGTCTACCAACATACTTCTTCTCGCAATGCTTGCATTATATGCTGTATACAACATTACTGCGTTCGTGTACCTTCAAATTATCTCGGTTTAAACAAGGTACCCTTAGGTGTGGCGGTTGGTATGTGGGCAACATCAGATGATACGGTGTGAGAAATCTGGCCATCATTTCTGATAGCTTCTTGACATAAGGCAAAGCGATCCGTTTCTTCCTTGTTGGTTCAGGCGTGGTATTTTCAGCCATGCAGTTCAAGTGTCTTCGGATGAAACTGCGCGGGTATCCATTGTGCATGAATGACGTAAAGAGATCTTTCCCTTCCTCTCGCTTTGCTTCTTCAGTATTGCAGTGTGACCCAACCCTTCGAAATAGGGTCCGTACGCAGTTTATTTTGTGACAATTTGGAAATTTAGGATTTGGTCAGTGTGAATGCCCTTCCTGTAAACTGATGTTTGTATTTCTCCGTCTATTGTTCTGGCAATAAACACGTCCAAGAAAGGTAGTTGGTTTTCCATATCTGACTTCATAGTGAAGCGAATGCCGTCCATTGCATTGTTCAGCAAGTATTGCGCGGTATGTAGCTGACTGCGTTTGAGTCTCACGAAAGTGTCATCAACATATCGGACCCATAATTGCAGGCTGATAATTGGGAGCGGGTTCTCTTCTAACTTCTTCCTGGTACACCCACAAACAAGTAAAGAATTGTGGACACGCATTAAACATCTGAGTAAAGGATCGCAGTATTTGATGAACAATGCACGGCAATTTTTAGAGAAGCTCAATGGACTACGAATTGGTCATGCGGAAATAATGGGGTTGTTCGAGGTTACCGCACTGTGCACCCTTGTCAATTTACTAGTGACGAAAGAAAACATCAGAGAACGCCTGGATGACAGCGGACCAACAAATGGGAATTCGACAACCGAGGGTGAATGGAAGCTTTTCGACTTGTGCCTCACCACATGCTTTAACTTCAACGGAGTGTTCTATGTAGAAGTGAAAGCCGCCCCAAGGGATCCCCCATATCTGGGCTCATCGCAGAGATCATCATGCAGAAGTTAGAAGAGAACCTGCTCCCAATTATCAGCCTGAAATTATGGGTCCGGTCGCCTTGTGCCTTGTTTGCGGACAACATGAAGATTTGGAGAGAAATCGACGCTCCCGATGACTGTGGCCTACTTCAGCAAGATCTCAACCGCTTATCCACATGGTCTGAAGAAGTTCTTCTCCCGGTCAACCCAGCCAAGTCGGTATTTATGAGCCTGGGGAAGGTTGCAGACGGCCGAACCTACACCCTTGACGGCCAAACGCTATATCCCACACCCTCCGTGAAGGACCTAGGTGTACTCTCACGCTACGATTTGAAGTCCGTGGACAACACGAACAGGCTATATCGGAACGGACTGCGCATGCTTTGGGCGCTCAAACGTAGCTTCTGCACATGGTCTGAAGAGGTTGCCACTCGCCTGTTCTCTTCTATCATTATACCAATGCTAGAGTAAGGTTCGCCCGCCTACTTTCCGATTACCCGAGGCGAGGCACAAAAGATCGAACGGGTCCAACAAGTTGCTACCAGGCTCATCCCGAGTTTACGTGGCTTTGGGTATGAAGACCGGTGCGAGAAACTAGGACTCTACACCTTGTCCTATCGTCGGGTGCGAGTCGACCTCATAATGACCTACCGAATTCTACATCTCGGTGAGTTCCCCATGTTAAGGCCAATGCTGCACTTACGAGGGCCATGCAGCACACGCGGACACAGATACAAACTTGTTGTGCCGGATATGAAACGTGTTCCCCACCCACTGTGCTTCGAACGGAGAGTGGTAAACATTTGGAATAGTTTGCCCGAACATGCCCGAACATCGGTGCAACAGTTCGAAACGTTGTTAGATTTGCATTTTGCCTCTATTCGATTCAGAAAACGACTGCACACTTACGATGACATCACATTTGTGAATCCTGAAATATCGTAGGTCGAATATTTTAAATATTACATGAGAACGACAATGATATTCAAGGTTGACAACTTTTATAACGTTTTTCGCCATATCTCGAAAGAGTTGTACAGAATCCATTTCTACTTGCTCTATAATACAGTATTCAGTATTCAGTTGATGACACTTTCGTGAGACTCAAACGCAGTCAGCTACATACCGCGCAATACTTGCTGAACAATGCAATGGACGACATTCGCTTCACTATGAAGTCAGATATGGAAAACCAACTACCTTTCTTGGACGTGCTTGTTACCAGAACAATAGCCGGAGCAATACAAACATCAGTTTACAGGAAGGGCATTCACACTGACCAAATCCTAAATTTCCAAATTGTCACAAAATAAACTGCGTACGGACCCTATTTCGAAGGGTTGGGTCACACTGCAATACTGAAGAAGCAAAGCGAGAGGAAGGGAAAGATCTCTTTACGTCCTTCATGCACAATGGATACCCGCGCAGTTTCATCCGAAGACACTTGAACTGCATGGCTGAAAATACCACGCCTGAACCAACAAGGAAGAAACGGATCGCTTTGCCTTATGTCAAGAAGCTATCAGAAATGATGGCCAGATTTCTCACACCGTATCATCTGATGTTGCCCACATACCAACCGCCACACCTAAGGGTACCTTGTTTAAACCGAGATAATTTGAAGGTACACGAACGCAGTAATGTTGTATACAGCATATAATGCAAGCATTGCGAGAAGAAGTATGTTGGTAGACAGGGAGGAAATTGGTTACAAGAATACAAGAGCACAAGCGACCTTGCCGTAACCACTACACATCATCTCTGGTCTCGGCACATTTTGATGTGGAGTGACGCAGTTTTGATGGGGGCTGTTGTGTCGCCGCTTATGCCTTCACCCCACGACCGCAAGAAGAAGTCCAAAAAAGAGCCAGAAGGAGACTTGTATACATGAAATCACAGTTGCTTATATAGTTTGAAGGCAAAATGAAGGGAAGCTACTAAAGTACACTTGAGCCAACCAACTGAAGGAAAAACGTAAAATGCAACGGCGAATAAGCAACCGTGTATGTAAGAGCGAATCGCGTAGGTCCCTAAAAATAGCATCATTGGACTCCAAGCGTAAAGCGAACGACCATTTACAGTGACGGGCACTGGCCAATCAGAATGACGAAATGAAACGTTTAAACAAAAGTCACGAAGCAAACGCGAATAAGGAATGCAGACCCAAAAGTTGAAAACTAGTACAATAATTGTGTGACACTAAATATTCCTTTAACATAACCAAGTAGAACAGTAATGCGAAGAAGAAAAACCAATAGAATATGTTCTTGCAAACAGCGCTGCTGAGAAAGTCATGACGAGGAGCGTCCATTAACAATGACGCGGATGTACCAATCGGGCGAACCCAGTAGAGCGTTTAAACAACAGTCAAGAAACCGAAAACAGGAAGAGTAAAGAATAGCTATCAAGCTCGGCCACAATAAATGAATGTGTAATAGTTGTTCTCCTAACAGCGGCAAAACCGCAATTTTCGCGCGACGAGAAAGGAGAAAAAGCAGGAAACTTCTTGACTTGTGTTTTACTATAGAACACTCTATATACCTGTGCATAGACCTAGACCCGGGGTACCAAGCATTGAGAAAGAAGGAAATTGGACGGGTCAGAAATCCTAACATAAGTCAGGAAGCAGCGGTGGCCGAACAACAAACCACCGAAGGTCATAAGGTATGAAGCAAAGAGGCCAAGTTCAAATGTTCCTTGCCTATCGATCAAGAGCCGAGGACGGACTCAACGTGCTGTACGCTAAGCAGTGAGGCCCAGATGATATCGCTTCTTCTGGTGACGAAATGTCTGCAGCACAATTGCTCAGCTCGAAAACATACAAAAACCAGATCATTACACCCGAACTACAATTTTTCCGATTTCTTGAAAATGTGTTTACTTCGTTTAACAGCTGTTGTATAAAATGAAACGTTTGTGAATTGTAATTTTTTAAAATACAATTTGTACCGTGGTCTCTCCTTTTAATTGTTTTTTCTTTAACCTTGTTAGGTTTCCACTATCTGGTAATTGTGGATACTTACCGAAACGGGCCCGAATTTTTGAAATAATATACGCAACCACTTCTGCTGTTTTTCCCCCTACATCACCTTATTTGTGAATTCGATGTTTCGTTAACGAAGTTTTCGTTCAATGTTTCCCAATTCACTTCTCAATAATTTGGCGACTTTTTCAACTCGCATGACGTGGAACGCATACGCACTCCAGCGTGTCATCAACAGGGAAATGGGCAGGCTGAACGGTTCTTAGATACCTTTAACTGAGCATTGATTAAAACGGAGAGTGCGTGAAATATCCAGAACATCGTCAACTTTTGCTGATTTAAATACGACGGCAAGTTCAACATTACCACAAAACCAATCCCCATTTGAAGTGTTTCTCGTTACGCGTGTCAGAACGTTCCTTGATGCTTTGATGCCATCGCTACCCAAGGGAAATGGCATTATTAAAATGGGGCTGGCTTTTGATCGCCATCATGGAGTACGCCCCGGGCATTTCATGCCTGGTGATATTGTGTAGCTAAAGAATGTTCGTGACAAAAAATCATGCTAGATTCCTGGCCATGTTGTTGAACGTATTTCAAGTGTTTCGTACAGAGTACAAGTAGATTCCATCATATGGACTAGATATGTAAACCAGATTAGACCTTGTTTTGAAATGCAAGGGACGTCCCAACACCAGGAAGGTTCACTACCGTTGGACATCATGCAGGATACGTATCCAATTACCCCGTCGGAAGAGCCTGTCGTCCAAACAGCAAACGTAACAACAGATGTAAGATATTCAAAGCGAATCAGAGCACCAGTGCAAAAACTAGGTGAACTCAAGCGGTAAAACATACCAATCAAACAGTGCTAGTCAGTTCAGTTTAAAGGAGGGAAGTGTTAGACGGGCTCGCGCTTCGCAGTCACTCACAGGTAGATAGTTTGACATACGTGACTGTCCGGTCACCTGATTGCGTTGGACACACGTACGACAGGCGTGCAGAGCTAGACCGCTCACCATTCATGACTATGTCCTTTCATGTGGTTGACTTGTTGATCTATTGATATTTTTGCATCCTAGTTGCTCAGCTTTGTGTTTTTCACTACAACTCGTGCAGCTCGGTGGTGTTCTTGCTTCCCGTTCGGAGTGGGTTCTGTTACGGTCAGACGTTATAATATGAAGTCATGGTAACAGCGTTCGCGGGCTCCAAATTACTATGCGTGAAGCTACTTCCAGCTGAGCTGCTTCTTGGCTTGAAGTATGCTGACGACATTGCTCTCATCTGTGACAGCCTCCGGACGTGCCAAACCGCAATGTACTGATTAGTACTGGCTGTCAATTATTTTAGGCTATGCTTTGCTCTATCGAAATGCAATGTTCTTTTTCAAGATAGTCAGGGACCCACTCCTGCGCTGACTCTTGCTGGTGATCAGCTATAAGTCGTTCAGGAACTAAATTACCTAAGCGGATTTATTAACGCTGGTGTAATCGAAGATGAGGTCACGAAACGTATAGCATAAGCTGGTGGTGCTTTTACCAATTTCCACTACCTGTGTCGCCGGCGCGACATCACTCTTGCCCTGAAGGGCAGAGTTAAGAAGGCAGCCGTCCGTTCAAGCCACCTATGCGGTTGTGAAGCCTGGCAACTAAGGTCGACAGACATAAAGAGGCTGGCTACGTTCGACTATCGCTGCCTTCCTAGCCTACCTCATGTTTGTTGTGAGCACCGTGCGGGCAATAAGCATTTTAACCTTCGCGTATTTTGTTCACGAAGTGTGAGTGAACGGATCAGCATAGTTATATCAACCACCAGGCTTGGCCACATTTTGTGTTTGTCAGACCGCCGACTCATTCGACTTGCGTTTTTTGGGTGCCCGGGGGTGTGGATGGAAGAAGAGGAGTGGTGGCCAAGTAATGACTTATTCAAGGGGAATGAAGTCCATCACTCCGAATTAGGCATCAGTTGGTGTTTCTCGACTTCCGGTCTGGAGACCGAAGGACGATGAGCACATACGGTTGGACGTAATTGCTGAAATGACGAAGAGCCGGCCCCAATGACGTTTGTGTTTTGTCCATTACCCTCTCATTTAGACTGCCTCTCCAATTACGATCTCATGCCATATGATTAATATGATATTTATCATCATACTACTTGCTTTTTGAACATTTTTGAGTATTATTTTTAGTAGCTTTACTTCATGGTGGCACATTGGTTATGGTGTGTTAGTCACCTTCAGCTAACTTGTACTGAGGATGATGAACTGCATGTACATTCCGCTACTGATTAAACTGCGCCCTTGTCTTTTTCATTATGCCTCTTGAAAAGAAACATGTCATTGTATGCTGGTTAACATTTAGCCCCATGCTATGGATTTAGGAAAAAGTGCTTCCTTGACTGCTTCGCTAAAATCACTCGGACGTGTGTCTTAACCATTTGTCTAAGTTACCCAACTACTTCTTTCACCTGTTACACACTGTTGCCGCCGATTTTTGTCTATTTCTTTTACGTGGTCTAAACTTTATTGTCCCCTACGTCGTTGCATCGCGTTTCTACCCGCCCATATCCTTCACGCGCACGAGTTTAAGTAAGAAGGTAGCAGCAACAGCGCAACCGCGTACTTTAGTGAAAATCCACTTTCCTTAGTACGCTTATAATTCGTAGTTTTCACTGACGCTGAAAGTGCACTCGCATGCTTGTATGAAACCAATTTGACTTGAATTGATTTAACTAAGTGTTTCATGCATCGATGATATTGGCTTGCCCAGCTCATCTACACGGCGTTCTTTTTGGCCTGCCTCGCATTGACCAATCAATGACTCCACGTACCATACTTTATATCAGGTGTTATGTGCTACATACCTTAGTCTGGGAGACAACTATCGGTATGTTGCTGTTCCCTGACGACTGTGAGTTGCTTACACACAACACATGACTAGTGCTCTGGCTTCTAGAGCGGCCAAATTCGGGCTCACCATCAACGCAAGCAAAACTGTCTGCCGCTTTCAGCCTTCACCAGAGGTGCAATCTAAAATGGTACGGCGAATCACCATTGGTGCTGAAATATTAGATACCACCTCCAGCAGCAGCGACCTCGGAGTGATCGTGCAGGACGACCTTGGCTGCTCCAGACAAGCTGAAAAGTCATCGAAAAGGGCCAGTCAACATCTCCGACTCTTACGGAGGGCTTTCGGAAATTTCGAGCCATCTGTATTTCCGCAAATGCTGAGCGCTTACGTGAGACCCCACGTGGAGTATGCGATCCAGGCCTGGCGTCCCTGGCGCAAGCGCGACATCAGTGCACTTGAAGCTCCACAGCGTAGAGCAACGAAGCTCGTCGGAAGCCTGTTTCACATCCCCTACCAACGCAGACTGCAGTCTCTGGGATTGTACAGTGGTGAATATCGTCGTCACCGAGGAGACCTCATCATGGTCTACTTAATACTGATGAATCCAAAACACCCATGTCGCAGTCTCTTGCAGCTGAGCCAAAATACCAACCTGAGAGGTCATCAGCTCAAACTGGCTACACACTACAGCCGGCTTAATTGTCGACGAAACTCTTTCTCACTCCGTGTGTCCCGTGCTTGGAATGCGCTCCCCACTCACGTCGTCCTTGCCCCCACATTGGCACTATTTAAAAAACGCCTAGATGACACACTTTCCAACTTGCATTATTTGGCATAGCACGTCCTATTCGGAGGACGAAATAACGAGACCCAAATCATGAGGTTACTGAACCTCCCCGCAAAGTGGCAGTGATGTTACATACAGAAGTGTCCCAATGAGCGACATGGATGTACACAAACTGGAGTAACGTACCACATTTCTCAACGGAAGCAACACACGAGTGAGCGTTATCCGTTCCTTTGATTTCTTTTTCCCACATTTGCTGTAATATAACAGCTCTACTTTGGGTGCAGACATCCAGTCCATACTTCAAACTATCATTATGAAGTGGTGCGTTGAAATCTGTAGAGGTTTAAAAAACGATTTACTTGTTCGATTATCCTTCCATTTTATCTATTGCTCCAACCACCCTACGGGACCTGTCAAGCATATGCTTTTTTACCCGTTATAAATCATTGTTCATTGTTCATCAGGGAAGCTGGAGTACCGAGTGTGGAACAACCATCAGCTTACCATTGGCACGAAGCTGATGGTGTATAAATCCATGGTGTTGTCCGTTCTTCTATACGGCAGTGTAACGTGGACGATGTACCGGCGGGATGTGCGATATTTCGAGCGGTTCCATCAACGGTGTTAGCAACGGATTCTGCGCATCGGTTGGTGCGATAGAGTTGCAGACACGGAATTATTGCGCCGAAGTCGAATGTATGCAGTGAACTGCATACTTTTGCTGAGACATCTTAGGTGGTTCGGTCATGTGAGCCGTATAGATTCGACACGGATAAAGATGCAGTTAGTATATGCTTAACTGAGTGTTGGGAAGCGACATGCGGGGAAACCAAATTTATGTTACCAGGACATGATCAAAATGAGCATCTCACGTTCTAATCTTGACTGCAAGTCATAGGAGTCGAAGGCAGTAGATCGGCGTGCACGGTGCGATCTGATCAGGAAGGCAGTTGCGGAGGTGCAGGAGAAAGACCACATGCATTCAGAGAAGAGGCGTCAATTGCGGAAGCGACATTTGCCGATGGGTTGTACCCCATCGATATCGAGCGCATGGTTCTGTAGCACATGCATGCGAGCGTGCCTGAGTCAGGCACGTCTAGTGAGCCATGAGCGAGGCCTCTCGGGGTTACCACCGAAGCGACAAAGTGTCCTGCAGAGAACGTAGACAGAATCGGCGCAACGTTTGTAGGTAAGCTGCATTCGAATTACTAACCGCGTGCTCGCATGATGAGTCTCTTTATTTCAAGTGGTGGGTTTGTTATATCGTCCTAGTGACTTTTATTTCAAATTACTGTCCACCTGAACTATAAATGTGCAAACGTCGCTTAAGCTAATTTCGGCAAACTTTGTTAACCTTTTTTGCGTTTGTTGCATTTAAAATACATTTTCTAATGTCTTGAACTTATCATGGATTTGTTCCTAATCAATATATTTTATGCGCTGATTAAGTGAGGAGTTATGTCACCATATCTATATGCACTATACAATTTGTTTTATTTGATAATATCATTTCAAGCGATTGGCTGCTGTTTGACATCTCCTATGGCTGCGCTTGACGTGCATGTTGATAAGGTGTCTACCTGTCTGTTACCAACTATCACTTCCATTCTGGCTCCAGGAGACGGTCGTTGGTGGGGGTCTATGTTCATGGTCCTTGTGGCCATGCTAACCTCGAAGAGTGGTTCCAAGCAAACAGTGTGGAGCACACTGAGATCCATCCACCGCCTTGTGTGCGCTTGATTCCCCAACTACAACTTGCAGTGTTTGTAAATGAAGGAAAGTGTGCCAGCTCCGTTGAGGAAAAGTGGCTGTCATCCACATGCCTCCCAGTCTTATTCTTTCGGGATATTACTGGATATGGGGTGTGTGAATGGAAATGTGGTTGGTGAAGAGAAAGACACCCATGGTCCCTCTGTAAACACAGGCATACTGTGGCTGAGCACAGTGAGAGAAAATCGGATATCGGATGTCACCAACATGTGGTACATTTGCAAATGGGTGGTCCGATAAACCTTGCATCGTATTCTCCGTTTGTCATGCCCAATTGCAGTCCGGAGGCGTGCTTTGCTTATTTCCGTTACCATGTAATATCGGCGACGGGTGAAAAAGAACTCTACCACTAAATACAAGGGCTTCGTCAGACCAGGTAAATCAGTGTGCAATGGGTGTGGGATGTTATAGCGAACAGGGGCGATAACCGCGTTACCCGAGAGTTGAGTCATGATGTCATCACAGTAACAGTTCGTGGTATCACCTCAAGTGGTCCGACCAGAGTGGGAATAGTCCAGGGGTTATTTGTGCGTCATGACAATGATGGATAAGCCAATAGTGTTGACAATGTGAGGCGCATTTAATTAATACCGAGAAACGAGTTTAATTACCAAGCAATGGTAAGAGACTCAGTCGTAGCTGTGCATGCATTAGACACGACTCACCAGATAGACTTAGATAAGGTAGAGGTCAATAGGAGGGGGTTATGATCAACTCCTCCGCGGTTGATTGCTGAGGCGGTGGAAATGGCCACATCTGACGACTGCGTGAATAGAATGCAGGGGGTAGAACTCCCTAATGCGTGGCGGGCGGTCTTAAGTCAGCCAGCTTGTCGAGCATCGGTGCGTGGATCAGATTGGAAAGTGCAAACCGACTCCCATTGTCAACACCATTGGCTTATCAGTCATTGTCATGACGCACAAAGGAACACCTGGACTATTACCGCTGTGATCGTACCACCTGAGATGACATCAAGGACTGCTATTGTAATGACATCCTGACTCAAGTCTCGGGTAACGCGGTTATCGTCCGTGTTCGCTATGAAATCCCACACCAATTGCACACTGATTCACCTGGTCTGACGATGCCCTTGTGTCGAGGGCGAAACGTTCCCAAACTACGATACCAACCGATTGTTTCCAAACCTCTCTGAACTCATGACTACTCGATCAGTTCCAAGTATTTTTCAAGAATTTGAAATCCTATCTTTCATTCATCTACTAACTTTGGTCGTCCACAGAGGACAAACCGACCTTGTCAAATTGGATGAGCTGGAGAGATATAGTTACTAATTACTTCGAACGACTACACGTTTTGAATCCCATGATTCCACTTTCTGGGTCCCACAAAACAACACTTCAGGCTAGAGCTGGAGGATGAGGGTCAGCGACATTAGGATGTACTACATCATACCCGAAACACACATCCCACTACTCAGTGCTAAGGACAGAGATATTCGCCTTCATGTACTTCATTGCGCAAGGTCTACTGGGCAAGCTTGCCGAACTGAGGCTACGTCATGCATCATACGCTTGAGATCTCATATTCATAACAGAAACTTGGCTGTATTCTGAAATCTCCGACGCCGAAGTCAAGATACATAGTACGTACCTCATTCGAAACCTTCACCCCTGTAAGGGCGGTGGGGTGTTATATTATCTTATGACTTGTACTGCGAACCGGTGGACAATCCGGAAACGATGCTCAAATACATGCTCCAGTGCAGTCTACAACTAAGGCGCAACGATGCCTGCCTTTTGGCAGTCGTTTATCGTCCCCCAATGTCCACCCCATATACGGACTCCCACCTAACACTCGCAGTAGGGAGGGTACTTCGACAAAGACACAGCCATATTTTCATTTCCGGTGACTTCAATGTGCACGCTTTATTATTTCCGGCTAAGCCCAACGAACGATTCAAGGCAGCCCGGAAAGAGCTTATTGGAAACATGCCGCTCTTCAGCCATGTCAGTTCGCCCACCAGATTCGGAACGAGAAATAACTCATCCGTGCTTGATCTAGTGCTCACAAACGAAGAGCTCATGATCGAAAAACGGAAACTAGAAAGTCCTCTGGGGTGAAGTGTTCACGTAATAATACTTCATGACTATTTGTGTTATGCGGAATATCCACAAGAACATTGTGACTTGTTTCGGACAATCATACACTATGGCAAACATACGGAACTCGTTGGGGATGACATTTTGGATTTTTCGGACAATGGCTCCATTGCTAATGTATGGACGGAGTTCGCTGGCAAGCTCAACTATCTGATTAAATCCGCATCTGTAAACAGCCCCCTTAGTTCCACAAAAGCACCATTACGCATTAGGAGCAGAGCCCGAAAAAGCATGACGTTAAGAGACTCAACGTGGCATGTGTATAGGGCGTACCCTAACTCTGAAAACTGGAGCTATTATCTAAGTGCATCGTAATCACCGTACCACACTCGTACGCGAGGACAAATTAGTTCAGCAGAAGATCCGAGCAGCAAGGTCTTCTGCTAACAACAAGCTTCTGTACAGGTATTTGAACAGCCTCTGGAAGGTGAAGCATTGTGTTCCCTCACTTACCTCAGCAGGTGGATGTGCTGGAACTTGCGAGGATGCAGCCAACAGTTTACTACTGCAATAGGCTTCAATATTTCGATGCGCCGCCAGTCTATATTACACACTTCTCGTTATTCTACCAGACCTCCGTATTCACACACGTGCTTTTATTTCATCGATCTTTTTGCGGCAGCTGAAATCTTTGCGACCCCCTAGTTCCCCCGCTGTTGACAACATTTCTATAAAAGCAGTTCAGGTGGCATCTTCGAGGATGGCTGAGCCATTACCTCGATTTTTCTAGAGATGACTGGATGAACAGCAGGTGCCCAACATGTGGAAGCAGTGCATCATCACCCCAATTTTCAAGGGAGGCAGCAGTTCGGAGCCCGTCAACTATCGCCCAGTGATTCATCTCTCGGTGCTCATTGCTGAGGCTCCAATGAGCTAGTTTGAAAAGTCCAACGTCATAGCACAGGAACAACATGGATCGTGTCAGCATCGGTTATGTTCTACCAACCTGCTGATTACTCATAGCAGTTGGACTGAAAAAGCCGGCGACAGGACTGACACTGATGTCATCTAGTTCGACTTTTCTAAACCTTCGATGGATTATGTCCCCAAGTCCTCCTCCAAAAGCTGCAATCGTACGGAATTGGGAACCCTGTCTTTGGATGTATCGGAAGTTTCCTGTTTCAGCGACGGCTTCAGGATCGGGTTAGACATTCATTTTCTGATCATATAGACGTGGACTGCGGTGTCCCACATGGATAGGAGTTACGGCCGCGCCTATTCCTGGTCATCATCAACGACCTGGTGCGTGGCATCGAGTCAAAGTTACTATATTTTGCCGATAACAGCAAAATATGGAGGGCCATCGCTTGTCAGTACTGTCATGATGTGCTGCAGAGAGACTTATATGTGCCTTTGAATTGTTAAAGGAAAATCTGCTTCAGTTTAACCCAGACCAGTGAAAGACTGTTCATGTACGCCGCAAGTCCACTTACGTATATATGCTCGGAGACAACATGCTAAAAACCGCCTCTTAGGAACCTGATCTTGGGGTGGTGATGCAAGAAGACCTCAATTGTTCGACACAGTCTTTGAAGGCGTCCAAAACCGATAACTAACACGTTGGTCTTTGAAGGAGGGCGTTCGGGCGGTTTGACCCCTCCATATTTCTTCAAATGCTTAATGCATATGTGAAGCCTCATGTGGAGTACGTGATGCAGGCCTGGCAACCCTGGTTAAAAGGTGATCTGGTTGCACTAGATAGCTCACCGCGAAGGCAGCCAAAATGTGAAGGAAATGCTCCACCTACCGTATCATCTGCGACAGAAAACTTTAGGAGTACATAGCGGAAGTTATGGCCGTCTACGGGGCGACCTCATTCTGATGTAACAAATCTTGTAAAACCCCGGTCACGCTTACTGCCACCTCCTGAAAGCTAGTCGCAAGATTGAGGGGTCACCAGCTGAAACTGACTGCGCAATACAATCGGTTGGAATACCACCAGAACTATTTTTTCTTCCGAATTTGTCACCCCTGGAACGATCGATCGAGTGTTGTCATTTCTGCAACCATGCTATCTGTTTTCAACAGACGACTTGACGATGCATTACAACACCTGCATTACCTGGGTTGATTACTGTTCACTTAGTGACAACAGAACACGGACAAAGGAAATCCGTGTAAACGGAAATGAATTCGTGTGTAAACGGATACACAAGAGCGTTAACGAACGTGACTTACAGTGGACTTACATTTTATACTACGAATACCGCAGTGAGTCAACTGGTGTGAACCTAAATTTGTAGATATTTTTCCTGTTTTGAATTTTCATCATGATCATCCTGCGGGACCTGTTAAGCTACAGCATTTTTACCCGTATAAAACCATTGTTCCAGTTGGAAAGCTGTGCTTTATTACGTCTATCTAGAATAATTATGCCACGTTGTGGCGATTGAAATAGAATGCTTATACTACTAGAATTGCTTTCAAAGCTTGTATAGAAACCAAACGAGAACGTCAAAGGGTTCATTGCATACATTCGCCAGGCCATACCCGATTGAAAGTACGACAATTTTTAAGCCGATATGAAACACAGTGCACATAAACATTTGTTTTCTTTGAACCAGTAAGATACCACGTGGGATAATGCCAAAGGGAGTACATCTCACCCTAGCTGCGCGAGTTCACTTGTCATCCAATTGTTGGTGCTGTTCATGCAGTTGTTAAACCACAGAATCCTGCTTAAACTCGAAGACAGTTCACGTGCTAACACTGCGGGATACAACGTGCTCGTGCTTCTGAGTGCCACCACAAAGAAAGCAACTGTCGAAAATGTGGTAAAATAGTCTACGTAGCCAGTGCGTGCAGATCGGAACCCCGCTCCAGTGACTAATCTCATTCAACCGAGGCGTCATAGTAAGCTGCCGGTTGCGGAGAAACACGTCCTAGAAGACACAGACAACGACCTCAATTCCGTTTACTTGAACACTATGTAAGATTCGTTTGATAACTGGGAATGATACGAACGACCTAGAATTAGATGAGGGGCGACGTTACCATCATAAACCATATGAATACAGACTGCAAACCTATACTAACGATCCGATTAGGGTCTCTGGAAAGTGTTTGGCTAAAAACAGGCACAGCGAGAGGGAATTGACTCTGATCGTGGTACATGGGAGTTAGATTATGCCTAATAACTGAGACCGAGCTTGAAGGGGGAGGATAAGCGGGGGGGGGGGAGGGACAAAGCAGCTCACAACACAAACGCCATTGATGCCGGCTCCTAGCCAGCTCAATGAGGGTATCCAGTCATACATGTTCAGCATCCTTCAGTCACCAACCAGGGAGCCGAGACGCTCCAAGCGAGGCTAACTTTGAACTAAGGACCTTCCTTTTGACCAACTCATCACATGGCCACCCCACCTCTTCTTCCATCCACACCCTCGACGCATAAACAAAGCACTTCGCTGAGTACGTGGGCTGGCTTGCTTAATATGTGGCCCAGCCATCGGAGCCTAGTGCGTGAGATAACGGTGCTGAGCGGTTCGCATCTTCTGCCTACTTCATAAACAAGGCGTGGAATACGCTCATTGCTGACTTAGTGTTCCCACCAGGTTAGAGACAAGCTGAGAAGGAACCGGTGGTCAAACGTAACTAGCCTCTTTATGGCTGCTGATCTAAGGTCGAACTTTTGACTGCATTGTACACCTTACCTTCAAGGATAGAGTGAGGTTTCGCCTACGCCACAAGTGGCGGAGATTGGCAAAGGCGCCTCGTGCTTTTGCTAAACGCTTTGCGAACCAGTCTTCAATTCCAAAGACGCTGATACAACTGCTAGGTAGTTGCATTTTTGATCGGCTACTAGCTGAACCTCACCAAGACGCAGTGTTGGAGGTATAAGAAAAATACAGGTATGCTTGAATAGCCGTTCCTGACTACAGACTTCGTTCTTCTATGGAGGTTCACAGATGTTTGTTTTCACGCATCATTTCGCTATCCCTCTTGGATATTTGGAGTCGTTGCTTTCGCCTTCGAAAAGCACCCATTCTCTGAAGCTATCGCTCTTACTTTACGTCCTTTGCGTGCGGTTCATTGGTTCCTCATTTCCTCCGTTCTTATGGGCTTTAATAGTCCGCATGCTTACTGTAGTCTGGTTGGCTTTCATGCTTGTGCGTTACGCTATATAACGAACTGATTTCCTTATGTAATCTTAAATCTCTGTCCCTGATCGTTCGTGGTCTCACTATCGGTAGTGAGTGGAAGTAGTCGCGGGGCTCCGACACAACAGTCAGTGCAGGAGACCGTCCCTGCCGATCTTGGAGGGAGGCTTTTCAATTTGAGGGTGCAAAGCATAACGCGAAACGATGGACAGCCATTACTAATCTGTCCAGAGACGCTTGTATGGTTTGCGAGATGTCACAGACGAGGGAAATATCGTCAGTAGACTCAAACTCATGAAATCGTTCACCTGGGAGCAGATCCACAATTTCTAAGTCGTGCCCTGTGAAAGCGATCTCGACAATGTCAAAGTTGAAGAAGAATGTCGGCAGCGGGCATCCTTGTCTTACAGCGATGGAGATATTGCACGGCGGCAACTGCTTTCCGTAAGTCCTCACTGCTCAAGCTACGTGCGTAAAGCGCTAACCTTATATTTTTCTACTTCTCGGGCACAATTCCAAAGAGCACATCAATCCACCGAATCCATTGCACCTTTGATGTCGTGGAACATGACAAAGGTGAGCCGCCAATATATGTAAAGGTGCCCCAACAACTGACGCAAAGTGATTATATGGTCGATGCATTCGCGACCACAACGAAACCTAGCTTGCTCCTCACGACTCTGGCTTTCCCGTGTGCAAGTCAGTCTGTGAAGGATCACAGAGGCAAGCAATTTGGAGGCGATGGAGCTCAGACTGCTTCTTCTATGGATGTGTCATTCCGAACGCGAGTCCCCTTTGAAGATCGGGAGAGTAACGGAGCGGTTGCAGTCGGTTGGGACAGGCTGCTGCTTCCACAGTTTCACCACTAATTCGTGTAAATCGTCAACAAGAGCATGGCCCCTGAATTTGTAGAGGGCTGGATGAAGATCATTTGGTCCAACGACTTTATCCAACATCAACAGTCCGATCTCACGCAAGACTTCTGGACAGCCCAGCGGCACGGCAATCACTGGCAGGTAAGGAATCTAACATTTCCGGCTGATTCAATTGCTTTCCCGCATCCTCAACCCAGCGTTCCAAGCATTTTGACAGGTTTTGGACAGGATGTTTGTCCTCCGGGAGGGTGTTCATCTGAAACTGGTAACTCAGCGTGCGTGCCACTGTTGCAGGTTTTTCTTTTCTTCGCTTTTGTATTGCGGCACAATGGCTGAGGTCTTATCCACCTCTAGCGAACGTGTATACTGGTGATGATGGTACGTGGAAAAAATCAACTCTTCTGTGCAGAAGATGGACAAAATAATGCCCAGAAGCGATGCTTATTAATGAGATCGTTGTCAATGGCAGTTGGACTATGTTCTTCATTTATTCAAAGTTAAGTTTGGGGAAGTTGCGACAGTTTAAAGCTTCTATCAAACTACGGGAGCATGCCGATGCTAAATTTAACCAAGCGTAAAAGCGTACGTCATGCGTGCTAAGGTTGGAGTAGAGCTACAACGACTACAATCTGCTTGAGTAATCATGCCCATACAGCAAGTGGATTGGGGCATCCCAACGGTTACTTTACACAAACCAGACGGCATTGTCCATATCTGTGGAGGTGATAATGTAACTGTCAAGTTTCCAAGGTGGAAAAGTATCACCTAGCACGCATCGAAGATTTTACGCTACGTTATCCGGTGGTTAAAATTTTCTAAGCCTGATCTTGGTCATATGTAATCACAAGTTGAACCTCTTAGGGTTTCACATGAGTTAAGCACCATAACTACGCATTGTGGAGTATCGCAGTATACCCCTCCCTATTTCAGAAAATTTACGCATCTAGCATCTATCAGCGGAATGTGGACAACAGTATGAAGCACATACCCTTTAATTGTGCTTATTTGGATGATATCCTGGTTTATTGCCGCAGTGATGCTCAACATCTAGACACTTCGGAAAGTGTTTGAAGGTTTGGAAGCGAATAGATTGAAACTAAACAGATCTAAAGTTGCGTTTTTGTCAATCTTTGTTACTTTGGCTACAAACTTGATAAGAGAGGTCTGAAACTCTCGCCGGATAAAATATTCCCAATTATAAGAGCATCCCGCCTGAGAAATGCGACGAACTATGATCATTCTTGGGAATGTTATTACGCTGATGTCGGTTTCTAAAGCGAGCATCAAAGCTTTTAGTCCCTTTAAAGTCAATGATACATACAATCGCTCCTTGGATGTGTAATGAAGAACGTTGGTCCGCTTTCGTTTGCACTAAAAACTGTCTAGCAGCAGCGCCAGTTTTGTTTCACTACGATAAAGAAAAGTCTTTGATCATTCAATTTGACGTTTCTGCATACGGAGTTAGAGCGGTTTTATGTCACTGAATGCCGAAATGTACAATTCATCCGATTGCTTTCGCTTCGCGTACCTTGCAACTTGCCGAAACAAATCACTCACAACTGGATTGAGAGGCCTTATCAATTATCCTTGGTGTTAAGCATTTTCACCAATACATTTGGGGAAGACGTTTCGGGATCCAAACTGGTCCCAAACTGTTATTATCCTTATTAAGGAAATCCAAGGGAAACGACTTACCGTTTTCACATAGCATCTAATAGTGAGCACTAATCCTGAGGGCATTTGAATACAAAAATCTCTTACATCCCAGACTCCAACGATTGTTCAGCTGGCACGCTGAGTCGGTTACCGCACGCTACCCTCGGATGGCCAGTAGAGAAATCGGTAGAGTTAGTTCTTTTAATGTAATACCTCGACCCTACCTCCTTGAAAAGTAACGTCAAGCGTCGACGAACTGATCTTGATCCCAAACTAACCTCCGTGATGCGTTTCATGAAACAGGATTGATCCAGTAAAATTCCGACTGGTTTGGAACCTTTCGGACTTCACAAAAATCAGCTGAATATACATGATGGTTTCTTATTTTGGGACCCACGTTTGGTTCCATTGTTGAAGCCGCTGTCGTTCATTCTAAATGAACTTCACACTGGACATCCATATATTGTCCCGCATGAAAGCCTTTGCACCCGGCTAATGCTGGTAGCGCGGCTTAGCTTCCAACATCGAAAAATACCTGAAAGATTGACCTCTGCCGAGAGAATCATTTGAATAAAACTCCAATAACAATACACACTTGGAGTTGGCTTGGGAAATCATTACAGTGCATTGAAGCAGACTATTTTGATCCTTTGGAGGAAATGAATTTCCTGTTGATATTTCATGACCACGATGGAGTCTATGACTAATTTGAAGAAAAGCGAGGAAAACGGAAAACCCTGACGAACGCCACTTATCGTCGGAAAGCTATCCGACAGGTTACTGTAGAACCTGTATTGTTCCAGTATGGAGCACGTAGGATGTTCGCATGTTTCGTGGGAACATGTTTCCGCGTAAGTATTTCGAACAAGACGCATTGATCGACTGAATCGAACTCACTCTTGAAATGGAGGAACACAGCTATTGTCGGCTTACGGTATGCGTGGCGCTGCTCCAGCACCTGCAGCAGAGTGAATATATGGTCTATCCAGCCAAATCCTGAGCGAAAACCTGTCTGCTCTTCCCTAATCCGAGATTCCTGTTCCGCAGTGAGGCGAGGAACGAGAATCGAGGTCAGTAATTTTGTCACAACTAGCTTTAGGCCAATATCCCTGTGGTTAGCACAGTCGGTGAGACTGCCTTTCTAGTATATTGTCACTGAGGAATCTAGTCAACAGCGTTACGACACAAACAAGTTGTTTGCGGCAGTTAGATGTAGCCCGAACGCACTAATGACATTCAGAGATTGCCTGTAATCGAGCACCGCCTTCGACGCGTCAATGGCATAGTTAGCGTCATCCGGTTCCGGATTTCCCTGTCACTGCGACCTTCAAAGACAGCCACAGGACGCCTGCTTCTACAGTGGGACCATGGGTGGCTTGCGCTGCACCACCCACAGATCCATGCAACACTCCAAATCCAGTCTAAGCCAGAAGAAATAAGACCGGGAGGCATGCAGATGTGAGTCACTTCTTCACACACACACACACACTCCTTCAACAAACACAGCAGCAGCATTCCTGCCTCACTGATCTGGGATTTATGTGTACCAGACGTACACAAAACGCCGGCTGGGCCGTTGTCCGCTCCATCCCAGATGAACTATTCGTTGAGCCTAGCACGGCAACGAAGACAATGCATCCCGTCCTCCCAGCGAAGATTAGCAGTCAAGTGGAGCTTGTACTCCAGGTGGAGGATGTTTGACAAATTGGACAGCTTGCCAATATTTACATCAAGCGCATCAACAGCAGGTTTACCAAACAAAGGACACAGCATTTGATGGAAACGTTAAGTTTAAAGCCAGTGTAGACCGAGGAAAATCCAGCTTTTGGAAAACCGAAGCTAGGCGACTCCACTAAACTGTGTTCGAACTTATTATCGTACCACCAACTGCGAACAAACATCATATTTCGAGTCAAGTGCGCAACTGACTCCATGTGAGTGCGTATGTTTTCACCAGAACCCACGAATCTTGTATTTTGTGTAACAGATAATTGTTTTGTCTCCTGGCCCAAACAACATGCAACACTTGTGAGAAACCCACAGACACACAGACACACACTATACAACTTAGCTAGAGGTGAGAGACACCTCAGCTACTGTGCCGAAATAACTAACAGAAAAAAAGAATAAAATGCAATAGGTACAAGCCAGCTGAGATACCGGTAACGGATGGGCATCGTTTCGGTAAGCTACCTGCCGGCTACTATGCAACAGAAAAAAAATAATTTACTATGCAAAATTATAATATGCGAAATAATGATTTCGTGGTTGGAGGGGAGGCTAAGAGGGATGGGGTGGGACAAAGAAACTCACAGCACGAAGACCACTGAGGTCGGCTCCTAGCTATATCAACAAGTGCCTACTATAAAATCACGCATGTCTCGACTATCATATGTAGTAGTTTTGGGCTTTTAGCACCTGACTTGTCTGACTTTAGTTTACTTCGTTAATAAACACTACTTGACCAGTAGCACGTGTCACGACCACACAACGACAACCCAGACGCCATCTGGAAAACCTATCTTACTTGATCCACCACGTGTAGAGAACATTCGGACGTCGCGATCACAATTCCCCTACAAATTTCTTTCCTCCTACCAAACATTTCGATTATACCTCTTCCTTTCTTAGCGAAACCCAATCTACAGCTTGATCCATCCAAGGTCCCTTAACATCGTTATTACCTCGCATTCCCATGATCCCAAATTGCCTCTACACCTTCGTCTAATTATGTTTACGATTGTCAACACCATGCTCTGCACTGATTAGGGTCGTTTGATGACGTTCACTCCTCAGCGATTATGCCGGTTTGCTGACCTTTTTCCTCCGCTGATTATACATGTCTGACCACTCCTACCTTTGTGTATGTGACTCAGATCGTGACCGCTCCAAACAGGCCAAATTCACATTTCTTTGAGTTTACCCATTCCTCATTTCTTTCGCTTGATCAACCACTTCCACCGCTTTACCCGTCTTATAAACACATTGTGTACCTTAGTACCGTGACTTCGTACAACGGACGCTCTGAAACTGGACATCTTGACTCGGACCGAAACGATTGTCATTGTAACTGTTCTGTTCGGAAGCATAACCGTTGAGGTGTTTGTTGTATACCGTCATGTATTCATTTGTAAATGGTGCCGTTGTCCAGTTCCGGACTTGACATTTCTTTGATCCCAGCGGAAATGCGTCACTCGAACATTCCAAGCGCATTTTCCTGGGTACGATCATACCAGAAAATAAACACCAAACTTTGACACAGCAGAATACAGCAGAATAATCAGACAGAGCATAACAAAGAAAGTAGAATACCTTTTACTCAGATTAAGCCGATCTAGTTTAAGTGCAAGTCGGTGTAGCCCAATTACAGTGAAGAAGCATGATAGATGCAACATCAACCTCGGCATAAGACACCAGATTCCAATGGTACTATCGCATTAGTAATTATGCATCACACCGAAATCAGCAGTACGCTGTCCTAACTCCGTTGCCACGCGGCCACCAACATTCTCGCGATGGCTGGTTATACTGCGAGGTGGTCCGCACCGTCACGGATAGCAAACAGGGAGTTCCGGGTCAAGCGGCAACCGTGTAATAAATTCGGCCAATGACCGGGCACCTCACCGCAGAATTTTCAGGTTAGCCTAGCATTACTGACCGTTGCGTAGCCTAACTTCCCTTAAGGAACTTCATGAACCTACCCGGTGGTTGCTTGGCCGCGCTCTCTACGCTCGGTTGTTTGGATTTTACATAACCGAAAAGTGGTCAGCGTGCAACTTGAATACAAAATTCAGAGTACGAACACTGTAGTTTACTGAGGCATATCATACTCGATTCCAGAGTTTGGGACGGAAGAATGGCGAACGCATCTGATGTGAGTGAAGCATTGTCGACGATGACATAAAGCGGTACCTAACGCTGAAAAGGTTGCAGTGCACTCCCGGTATGACTATCTTTTCTCCCTTCCTTGCATACTTTTCCTCTACGGTTCGTAGAATTCTGCCCGTAGTTATCTCCCTAGTTATACATATATATATATGTATATGTAAATGTATATATTCAACACAGCTAATAGTACAATTGGCATGGTATCACGATGGATAGAAAATAGGATAAACTGATGAAGGAAAAGGAAAAAAGTGATGTTCATGAGAAAAGTGAGTCACAACAATTTAGTCACTGTACACGATTTCTGGCCATATCCGAGAATGTTTCCAGCCATGCTTGTTCCGGATCCTTCGCAATCCAATCAGGGAGCCGAGAGCGCCCAAACACGTCTAACTTTGAAGTCAGCTCCTTCATACTCCTGGCTCGAGTCATGCGCTGGCCACCTTGCTTCCGGTTCCAGCCAACTTCTGCGGGTGCGAAGAGGCCACGGGGAGGTAAGCAATGAGTGAGCATGTGAAGAACAAGTCCCAGCCACTGAAGTCTGCGCAGAAATATTATGCTGCTTAGTGGCCGGCAAAGTCTGTCTGGTCTGTAAATCCTTCGTCGAACATCATTATTAGTGTGATGCCGCCATTGTACACCATCAATGCTCCGAAGGCAGCGGTGACCAAAAACTGACAGGCTCTCAACATACTTTGCGCGAACAGGCTGTCTCGCGCCCATAGAGCAGAACTGCTCTCACTATGGCATTATAAACTCGGCCTTCTAATGATAGATTGATCACCTCGACGCCAGTGATGGCGGAAATTAGCAAAAGCAACCCGAGTCTTGGAGACGTGCAAAGAGACTTCATCCGTTAAACCATTAGCGCTGAGGTAGCTTCCGTGGTAAAGGAACGTGTCCACCACTTCCAATGAATTACCTAGAAGGGCAAGGTTAGGAGCAGCGCCTAGCCATTCCCGCAAGAACACCTTGTATTTTGATGGTGCGAAGGTCATTCCAAACTGGGAGACATACGTCTCCAACCTACACAGGCCATTTTGGGCGGCCTGTGAGGAATCGCAGATTACTGCGATGTCGTCTACATACTCCAAATTGCAAATTCCGTCCTTCGGAAACAGCCCGACGCCATGGGGTTCGCAGTTCCCTAGAGCACTCTTCAAGATTTGGTCTATAGCGAAATTGAACAAGAGGGGTGATGCTGGACAGCCCTGTCTCGCGCTACTGGTGGTGTCAAATGGAGGTGAAAGTTCGCCGTACATCCGCACGCGGCCCGAGGTTTGAGAGTAGATGGTTTGAAGTAAGGTGGCATATCAGCGTGAAATACTTCGCGAACCGCGTTTTCGGCAGCGGGAACAAGCTTCACCCTTCGTTGATGAACTGTACAACGCTTGACGCCTTTAAGGGGGTCTAGACAGATGTTGGTTAAAACATTTTCCAGAACTATTGTAAACATATTGATGCTCGTTTCAAAGAACTCATGAAGGATAAACGTACAAGCTTGCTTCTTTTTGCTTCCTTTTCTTTGCAGAAGCAAGAAATGTAATTGGAAGTCGAAGTACTGAGGACTCTTTTTTGCTTGCCGGTGCAAAAGTAGTACGGTTGTTAGGCGGAAGCCTATACCGTTCTAGAAACCTGACCTGACCTGAACTTCTCGGACACCCCTCTCAGTAGACAATTTCAGGGAGTAGCTCTGTCGACTGAGTCAAACGCGGCTTGTATGTCTAAGAAGAAAACGATCGTTGGCCGGCCACATATTTGACGACGCTCCAGTATTTGACCGAGTGTAAAGACGTGATCGATGCAACTCCGACTAGTGCGGAACCCAGTTTGCTCTTCACGTATGCTCTGTTTGCGTACCAGGCTGAGCCTCCTTAGAAGCAGAGCCCTGAGCACCTTGGAGGCAACACAGAAGAGACTAATCCCTCTGTGGTTGGCTTAGTCATTTCGAGTACCCTTTTTGAAAACGAGCCGATATCCATTAGGCTCAAATCAGATGGGATAACTACAATGCCCCAGATCTCTTGGAGGAGAGAAGTTAACTCCTGAACAATTAATGGGCCGCCATCTATGCAAAGGGCTGCAGGCAGTTCATCTGGAGCAGGGGCTTTCTAGTGCCTTAGGAGGCAAAGCTCGTGGGCAACCTTAGCCTTGAATGGTGGTGAGACGTCTACACACCAGGAAGCGTTCTGGACTCTAGAATGGGACCTCATCGATGCTGCTGGTCTAATAAACTGCTGCTCAAATTGCTCGGCCCAAAGCTCGAGTCGGTGTTTTTGACAGCGGATTGGCTCGCTTTTGATTTCGCATAAAATGTCGCTTATAGTCGGTCTTTTGCCCTCAGTAGATCGGAGCAGGAGTAAAAGCTTAGGGAAATTACTCGAGGTGGCTTCTTGCTCCATCTCAATGAACCGCTACGTCCAAAACGCCTCAAAATCTTCCCGGAGAAGATGTTTGTGCTCAGCGTTGGTTGTCTCGCATATGGAATGGTACTTAACGTTAGCAAGAATTGCTCGACGGTCTTCGACAAGTTTTAGAGATCGTGCAGAGATCCAGTGGTTGACAGGACTACTGTTAGAGCCACAGACTAAGTTGCATAGTTCTATGTGGCGCCGCGGATGTGTGTCCATTGTGTTTCACTGTCTGTGCAGGAGGAAGTCTTCATCCGTGAGACAAGGCATCCTGAAATGCTGGGAGAACGTTTAGGGCATAACGCTTAGCCACGTCAAGCTGTTTCTGGCGACGTTACAGGGAGACACCAAAAAGTAGCGTGACCTTGCAACACACCAGCGTGTGAGCCCAGGTGAGAAAGGTACTCCCAATTGATTTGCAATCCTGTATGCGATCGCGCCAGCGATAGCTAATGGTGACGTGGCCAATCTTTGTCCACGGTGCGCCAAGTGACAGGTGTCTTCAGGTGGTGCGTTGGCGACAGGTTCTCCGAAAGCTAGTACCCAAAAGAAAGAGGCCGTGATAGGCGCAAAGCTGATTTAGTCGATCACCGTTATCAGCGCTGCGAATGCCTTTGCCGTGTTGACCACCGAGTTCATGTTCCTGACCTTCAAGTCTACCGATCTGCTCGTTCAAGTCTCCGGCGAGCATCACCATGGCGGTACGGCGCTTTTTACGGAGAACCTAGGCCAGTTGTCCATCTCCAGTAGAGTTAGGGTCTATAGTAGGCTTTTGTCGTCCTTCGTTGTGAAACGCAGTGTAAATCATGGCTGCCGTACGTCCCTGTTCCTCATCAATTATACGAATGAAGACGTACTTTCGAGAGCTCTAGATGGTTACCAAAATGTTAGTCTACAGATATTACCGGGTAAGTGAGCTCCCTACTTAGATTATGACGATGATGTCGCCCTACTTGGTGACCACTCACAGAGCATACAAACCGTTCTAGGCCGCTTGGCTATTGAGGCATCTGGGTACGGAATGTGCTTTGCCCCGTCCAATTGTAAACTCCTGCTTCAGGATTGGCAATGACTCGTTCCCGTGCTCACCATTGAAGGTACACAGCTTGAACTAGTGGATAGCTTTGTCTGCCTAAGCAGCTGTGTCTGCTGGTGGTTCCATTGGAAAGGAAGTTGCTCTTCGCATCGCCAAAGTTCCGAAAGCGTTTGTCAACTTGAAGCACTTTTGCCGTCGTCGGGATGTCTGCTTCAACGTCAAGAGCAGCGGATGCATGGATTAAATCTCCACGCTCCGCTAACTCCTCGAACATCGCCACCTTTATTACAGACTCACTATCACTGCATTCCTAGACATCCGTGCCGCTTTTGCCTCTGTTGTTCGACCTGCATTATGGCCTTGCTTGCTAAAAAAACGGTGTACCAGAGACATGTACTGCCATCTTACGAGCACTTTACCTTCATACATCCGGCAGAGTGAGGGTCTATGGCCAGCTCTCCTCGCAATTCACTGTCAATAGTGGTGTGGGACAGGGCTGCCCTGTTCACCCATTTCTCTTCAACTTCGCAATCGAAGACATTCTGTTGAGTGCTCTAGAAGGTTTCCAACATTTTGGGCTAGAGCTTCTACCAGGTGAGCGCGAGACAGACTCAGATTATGCTGATGAAATCGCCTTACTTGGTGACCATCCTCAGGGTACGCAACTCATTCTGGATCGTTTGGCGATTGAAGTAGCTAAGTATGGCATGAGCATCGCCCCATCGAAGTGTAAAGTACAGCTCAAGGAGTAGATTACCCCTGCTCAAGTGCTCACTCTCGAAGGTGCACAACTTGAAAAGGTAGCTAGTTTCGTCTATCTTGAGAGCTTTGTTTCTGCTGACAGCATTATCAACAATAAGTTTGTCTTCTCATCACTAAAGCCTGATCAGCATTTGTCAACCTGAGGCACTTGTAGCGTCGGCGCGACGTCTCATTCGCGCTAAAGGGCTGTGTTTACAGCGCATCAGTTCGTTCAGTATTGTTGTATAGATGCGAGTTCTGGCCGATTCGCGTAGAAGACATGTGTCGTCTTTCTGCCTTTGATAACGGTTGCTTAAAGAGGATCGCTCGTGTTTGGTGGCAACATGGACTTAACGGTAATGCCGTTCGATGTCGCATCATTGGGAATACGAGTATTCCCTTCAAAAAACTGGTTTTGTTGTGCCAGTTAAGACCGCAGGGTCACGTCCTACGCATGGCATTTGAGCGTCTACTGCGTCACGCTCTATTCGCTCGTCCAGGATCTGGCTGGAGGCGAGCGCGTTGTGGTCAGCCTTCCACTTAACGGCAGCTCATGAAATCGCTGACGTCGTGTCTATCCGCTGTTGGAGCCGTACGTCTTCCAGGATGGGGACCCGAAGATGAGGAGTGCCAATGGCTTAGCACTCTTGAAGACATGGCCCGCAATCGGAATCAGTGGAAGAATGGTGTACAGTATTGTATTGATTCACATGTTTAATACTACAAACATTGAAAATGATAAAAAAAGAAAAGCCGTCGTGTGCAAAACAAACTAAAAATGTTTTGTTCTACTTTTTGTCAAAATGTTCCATTCTTCCGTTGGCATATTAACTGAAGTGTGTTGCTCACCTTCAACTACCATGCCATGATGATTATAACGCGATGACGGTCCCTTATCCGCTGATCTTCATGCTTTTACGTTGGCTCTGTTTTTAGTTGATAGACTGCTGAGATTACCGCTACTACTACTACTACTACTATTATTATTATTACTACTACTGCTGCTACTCCTCCTACTACTATTGTTACTACTACTACTACTACTACTATGCATAGGTTGAAAACCACTACAACAAGTGGCAACATTATACCACTTACACACTTGCAGCAAACTGAATTCTACTGAAAGACGCCGAACGGGAACGCTTGTTTCTAAAGCCTGTATAAGCTTTGTAAGTTAGTGACCTCCGTCCACCCAATAAAAATGTAACGGACTGACGGTTTTTCGTTTTCTTGCTGCTTTCTGTAGAAAATATTCCATGAGCACATTTGTTTATAAACCTAAGCAACTAAGGCAGTCTGCCTGAAGAGACTTGAACTGCGTTTTTCTGTGGTAACTACACTTGCACGTTGACTCGCTTTACATACATCCAAAGCTGCACCTTGCACTACTGGTTTTTCGTGATACCCTATTGTCCTCTTAGGCTGTCGCGTTGGCGTTTGTTTTAGTTATCTATATAATTCAGAAAGCGCAATATATCTCTCTGTCGATACCTTATTGATGCGTTATCAGTTTGACTGGTAGATAAGAATTAGGAGTTGGGTTGCTTAAGTGCACACCGTTTAGTGCACTGAATGCACAATCTTTGTTTCTAGACACAAGCTTGGTAATGTTGGGAAGATAATGCACTCCACTGAACGCTTGAGGGGGTAAACCAATTTCAATGGTTTGTTTTTAGAGCGACCCTAATAGTTTCTCTAGGGCTGTCCAACGAAACATTGGAGATGGAATGCGAATTCATAATTGCTTGTCTTAGCATAGCAAATGCTCATCTAGCAACCGAACTGCACAGCGCGCACTACCTAGGTAACCCGTATTACGTACTAAAAAAGCATACCGTCAGTTGGAAGCTTTAAAGTAATGCTTTACGCTTACCATGGCCGTTATGATGTAAGGCTGATACAAGCCTGAACGCTTCATCAACGTATCTGCCACTTACC
This sequence comes from Dicrocoelium dendriticum, assembly GCA_944474145.2. Taxonomy (NCBI): domain Eukaryota; kingdom Metazoa; phylum Platyhelminthes; class Trematoda; order Plagiorchiida; family Dicrocoeliidae; genus Dicrocoelium; species Dicrocoelium dendriticum. The sequence continues at coordinate 51,019,986 of OX104071.1, forward strand.
ACGACTTCATTCGTACGTAGCCAAGTTAGCTTCTGATCCACACATAGGAGTAGCTCTGTATTCCACTGCTGATCGTCGGGGCAAAAGCACTGGTACTGGTGCGCAAAGATGCCCAGCGGCATGCAATGTGTAATTCGACAACTTGTTTGAAGTTTGCACGGATTCCTACACAAACATTCGAAAGTTCCCAAGTTTTTTACTACCGAAAAGATTGCATGGCAAATCGTCACACAACTGGTGGCAAACATTGACCCCATAGATGGAGTGTAGTAGGAGATTTCGCGATTCTTGTAGGCGCTGTAGTTGCCATGTTCTTGCGCCATTTGTTGTGCGAACACACTGGATCCACGACCATGATCCTGGAGTTGCCGAAGAAATTCCTCACGCGCTCGATATCGGCACATTTCGTTCGGCTGACACTTTCGAATACACTGTCGTGTGTAGACAGTGGCGAAGGTATCAATCACTGAGGTGGACAGCAAAGTTTCAAGCGTGTTGTACTCGGTTCCAAACAAGTAATTGGTGTACTCCAACTTTTCGATTGACAAAACTTCGGGAACGAGATCGGGGCAAAATGTGATCTCTACAGCATTTGCAGGTGACAGCAAATATATTGCATATAGATGAAGAGAAATTAATAAATGCAGTATAACTGACTCTGACAAGTAAGTTCCGAAGGAACTCCTAGTCATTCTTTTGAACATGAAGTGGAAATGTGGTATTTGAGGCAGTGTATTGAATTCGAGTATGTCACGTGTTCTTAGGAAGCGGGAGTGGAAGTATTGATTGTTGGGCTTCAAATAAACTACCAATCAATAATGGTCAGTTGCAAGTGGTGGGCACATGACAAAACCTTCAACGAATCACGGGCAATGCTGCTTTTCAGTAAAGCAGATATTTCCATGACATCCAGATGAATGAAGTCCAGAAGTCAGTTGAGGGTTAAGAATTCTTTTCGGTAAACTTGCCTCTGAAGAGAGGTTACCGAAAAGAATTCTTAACCTGAACTGATTTCTGGTCTTGATTCACGTGACAATATGCCAATTTATAAATCATAGTAACTAAAAGTTGCACGCCTTAATGAGTATACACTAGATATATATTCCTCATTACCAGGTATTCGGCTTTCGAATTTTCCCATTTAGGTACACCAACCTGTGACCAGTAAGTTTACAAATGTGAGCAAGCTTACCAGTAATCGAAAATCCTTTGGTTACGAAGGTACTTAATTGATGAGGCAAGTACATATTGGTTGTTACCCTCCTGAAGACGCTGCAAACAGAAGCCATTTGAACTTATATGGATTATATATTTTACAAATGCAGTGTGTATGACTGTGTGCATATGCATTTCCAGTGCGTGTGCACTACAGCGCCCTTCAGCTATGTAGGCCTGATTTGACTGTGTGCAAATTCCAAAGTGTGGCATACAAAACATTACATTCTTTATACCCCATAATGTAACCCGAAGGATTAGACTGTCCGAATAATTGTAATAATGAGCGATATCGGCCACAATTGCTGTCAGGCATAAAACGATATAAGTTGACCTGGTGAAAATTTCTAAACGGTAAGGGAAAAATCGTGTCAATGCTCTCCACAATTTCGGTAGGCTTTAGTTTTGCCGCTCAAGCAGGCTCTGCCTCGCATTGCAAAGTGATCGTGAGGGAATTTAAAATAAACACTCCATGAAATGAAATGTGGTGCAACACAGTGTCGACGTACATGCACCTTCTAACAACTTCTTCCATCCTTCAAGATTATGATCCCTCAGAATAGAAGTGGCTGTCAGCCATCACCAACATCAATAACAGCAGTTCAGTACATGGCACTGCAGCTTCGCTGGTTGGACATTGGGAATGAGGAACAATAATTGAGAGAAAAGGGAAACGCTATAGACTATACGCAGATAGTGCACGGACCCAAGGAACTAGCTATTTTCCGACGATACAACAGAAAAACACAAAAGCTAGTTATGGTTTTACTCACAAAGAAGCGCTTGTTGTTTACAGTGCTTTATTTCACTTGTCATTGCTACTGAGTTAAGGTGAGGGGGCCAAAATTCACTGCACCAACGCGCGGTTTGGATAGCAGAAGTAAGAGTCGTGGTCGGAAGAAATCTGAATGTTAACCGTAGTTCTAAAATCGTAATTTACATAAAACAATACGATGGACTTACGAATAAGTGAAACGACCAACAGAAAGGAAAACAGTAGAACCACAAATCGTCTGAGCACGGTAATCAAAACAGCACAGTAAAACAAGCGTGGTAAAGATGTGAAAGAAAAAAGTGATTGCACAAATATGAAAATAGTTAGCAACAGAAACAGAAGAAATATGAAATTTATAAATTTATCGCAATATTGCCGTCAGTCTATAACTATATGGAGCCTCGATACACTTCCATTAAATTCGTAGGAAAGGCAAACTACTCATCAGTTGTCAGTAGAACGGTTCACATTCCTGTAAATTCGGAGTGCACAATACAAGTGCATGTGAACACAAATTAATGCCATCCTTTACGATTTAACCTGGGTAGACTGTTTAAATGTCAAACGGGTCGAAATGGGCTTACAAACTATGTGATACTCCACCACTACGTATGTGGAATTTCTGCAGAATAAAGGATAACATTTATAGATGTTCAAAAGCACCGTAAGAAACCGAAAACCGGTAGATGCATGCATTTCGTAGTCTCCTCAGTACCCTTAACAAAAACCGGTATCCAACTATATGCTTAAAAATGCGTGTGGCCAACTAAGCGGGGGGGGGCCGGCACACATGGCTGGCGGCATCCGGTTTCGCATTTGCCTGTCAATGTGGCCAGACACATATATATATATATATATATATATATATATATATATATTTGCAAAAGTCTACGAATAGACATAATGCCATCAGAAACCATGGGATTCAAACGAAGATACAGAAATAGTAAAATAAAACACAACACAACAATGTCCATGGTTTCCTCAGAGGGCGAGATACTACCCGGTTGCCCAAGCCGAAGTAGGGTGTTGATTTAGGGGACACCACCCCGAGCCTTTGGCTAAATAGCCTGTCCGCAAGGCAGCGGAGCGAATTCAGGGAATCGCGCCCATTGGGAGCCGGTGACTGATTGCTCAGTTCATACGCCTTTCGTTTGTTCCTTTGTCAAACAGGGGCCCAATGCTCCCCAGAAGTACAGCATGATGTTGCTGGAATACAATGCTTCGCCAAGATGAAGCAAGGGGCAGTGACTTTATCTAGTGGCGAGTCACGTCCGCCACGTCACAGTGTTGTTAAACGGACATATGTGGCTTTTTATAGGGAGAACGCTTGCCAGGCGAACACCCACCACGTCCTGGAACACTGCCGCCAAACCATTTGCTGGAACGGGAAAATCCCGTACCACCCAGCTGGCACCACGAGGAGGTTGCTCGGCAAGCCAGCCCTGCGCCTACAGAGGGACCATGGATGGCTCGCGCTGCACCACCCACAGCTCCAACCACACACCCCATATCCAGTGTAAACCTGAAGGAATAAGACGGGGAGGCATGCGGATGGGAGCCAGATTTCATCAACGGAGCCGGCCCACATTCCTTCACAAGCAAACACAAGCAGACTGTATTTGGGGAACCAAGCGCACACAAGGCGGTGGCTGGACCGTAGTCCGCTCCACACTGAGTGTATGGAACCACTCTTCGAACCTAACACGGCCACAAGGACGGTGCACTGCGTCCCCTCCAGCAACGACCAACTGTCTCCTGGAGCCAGTATGAACGAGGTAGTGGGTAATATGCAGGTAGGCACCTGGTCAACATGCACATCAAGCCTAGCCACACCGGGGATATCAAAAAACAGACAATAACTTGAGGGAGAGAGAGGCAAAAAAATAACTCAATTAATGCATAAGAAAACGGTGACAAAAACCTTAAATTAGTGAGCATATGAAATAAGTTGTTTACAAACGAATCCTAGATAAGTTCCCGAGATCAGAATGTATATTTACGGAAATGCCACAAAAAACCCTTATGGTAATCGAATAGAGTTGGCGTAAGATAGGTGCGCAAGTTAATGGAATAGAGTACAGGTAGATATTCATAATGGAGAAAGAAAAGCATTAGGGCAAAATTGAAAATCCACCACCTTAAATAAAGAGACAGCATGCAAGCACGCGGTTAGTAAATCGCATGCAGCGTACCTACAAACGCTGCGCCGGTTCTGCCTACGTTCTCTGCAGAACCCATGGGTGCTTCGGTAGTAGTCCCGAGTGGCCTCGCTCATGGCTTACTAGGCCTGCCTGACTCAGGCACTCGCGACCGCATGTGCTACAGCACCATACACTCGATGCCGATGGAGTACAATCCATCGGTGCTTGCCGCTTCCGCACTTGCCGCTTCTTCTCTGCATGCATGAGGGCTTTCTCCTGCACTTCAGCAACTGCCTTCGTGATGAGATCGCGCCATACGCACCGATCAACCGCTTTCGATTCCCATGACCTGCAATCAAGATTAGAACGTGTGAGGCTCACTTTAATGATGTCCTGGTAACGTAACTTTGGTTTCTCACGTGCCGCTTCCTAATACTCAGCTGACCGTATAAGAGTTGTTTCGGTATCCGAGTCGAATCCATGAGGCTCACATGACCGATCCACCGCAGGTGTCTCAATAAAAGTATGCAGTCCACTGCATACATCCCACTTCGGCGCAACACTTCCGTGTCTGCAACTCTGGCGCCCCAACCGATGTGCAAAATTCGTCGCAGACACTGCTGATGGAACCGCTCGAGATATCGCCCATCCCGACGGTACATCGTCCACGTTTCACTGCCGTATAGAAGAACGGACAGTACCATGGATTTGTACACCATCAGCTTCGTGCCAATGGCAAGCTGATGGTTGTTCCACACACGGTACTCAAACTTCCCGAATGCTGCTGCTGCTTTCGACACGCGAATACGGAACTCAACGTGTAGCTGCTGGTCAGTCGACATCACACTCCCAAGGTAGCGGAAGCGGGAGGTGGTTTCCAATACTTCAGCACCAATGCTGATTCGCGGCAATATTGAAGATTGCACCTCCGATGAAGGCTGAAAGAGACAGACAGTTTTGCTTGTGTTGATGGTGAGCCCGAATTTGACCGCTGCCGAAGCCAGAGCACTAGTCATGTGCTGCAACTCATCCGCGCTGTGTGAAAACAACGCACAGTCGTCAGCAAACAGCAACATACGGATAGTTGTCCCACAGACTAGAGTTCTCGCACCGAAACGACGGATGTTCAGCAACCCAACATCAATACGGTGCTCTACACGAACACCGTAAGCAAAAGCGGCATCAAAAGCACAAGATAACATTGCATGAAGGTATATATTAAACAGGGCAGCAGTTAAGACACAGCCTTGCTTCACACCAGAGACAACTGCAAAGTCATCCGAGGTCTCTCCACTCAGCTGCACCGTCACTCTCATACCACTGTGCAGACATTCACTTAAACTTACAAACTTACGCGGGCAACCAAACTTACACAACACCAGCCAAAATGTCTCGCGGTTCACCGTATCAAATGCCTTGGTGAAATCAACAAAAAACGAGTACCATGGCTGGTGTCATTCTCTGCACTTCTCCTGCAACTAGCGAGCCGCAAACACCATGTCTATAGTGCTGCGACCCGAAAGGAATCCACACTGCTCCTCCGCCACATTAGGTTCCACAAACTGACTGACGAGGCGGTTGAGCAGGATTCGAGCAATCACCTTGCCCACACAACTCAGCAAGTTGATGCCACGATAATTCGTGCAACATTGCTTGCTACCTTTGCCCTTGTACAGTGGTAGCACAAGGGCATCCTTCAGTTCAGCAGGCACCTCCTCCTCAATCCATACGCGTTGCACCAAGTGGTGCAGCGCAGTCAACAACGCGGGTCCGCCGTGCTTCAATACTTCAGGCGCGACCCCGTCGGCTCCGACACACTTGCCGTTTCGCAGCTGAGCAAGTGCTCTCTGCGTCTCATCCAGTGTCGACGTATCCGCCAGATCCGCCTTCACATCGTGCTGCCTCAGGCCGTACAATGTGGGCCAGTCGATCTCTGAACGGTTGTTCAACAGACAGTGAAAGTGTTTCCGCCAGACCTGCATTATGTCTGCAGTCTGGGTGCAAGTAGCGCCTGAACAACCATCGATCAGCGTCCACAGCGGCTCCAATCTCGGTCCATACACCGCCTTCAACGAGTCAAAGAATTCCTTGTGTTGACGGCGTTCGGCGCAGCATTCCATCTGCTTCGCCTTCTCCGTCCACCATGGATTTTTATGCGACGGAACTATCGGGTCATTCGCCGTCGAAGCTTGCGAAACTGACTACTCTTTCCCAAGTCACTAAGGTCGGCAACATGTGCAGCAAATGCTGCATTCTTCTCCGACAACAATGCGCCAATCGTCCCATTGTTTTCATCAAACCAATCAGGCCGTTTACAGTTTGCGCGCCCGATGGTCTCCTCGGCAGCAGCTGTCACCTGATCGCGAATGTGGTGCCACAGGTCGCCCACTGTGACTATGCAGTCCACATCACACACGCGTGCAGCCATCGCCTTCTCCAGCTCAGTACGTTTCGCCACAGTACCGAGGGAGAGAATGTTAAATTTACGCCGATTCACGGCGGGAGTGCAATACATCGATTTACGAAAATATATGTACAGTTTGGTCCGCTACGCTGCACCACTGCCAGCTCTAAACATACACCCCATATCCAGTGTAAACCCGAAGGAATATGACCGGGATTCATGCGGATGGTAGCCACGTTTTTTCAACGGAGCCGGCCCCACTCCTTCACAGGCAAACACAAACGCGCTGTAGTTGGGGAATCAAGCGCACACAAGGCGGTGGCTGGACCGTAGTCCGCTCCACACTGATTGCATGGAACCGCTCTTTGAGCCTAACACGTCCACAAGGACGGTGCACTCCGTCCCCTCCAGCAACGACCCACTGTCTCCTGGAGCCAGTATGGACGACGTAGTGAGTAATAGACAGGTAGGCTCCTTGTCAGCATGCGCATCAAGCGCAGCCACACCGGGGAGCTCAAGTAACATCTACTTCTGAAATGCAAGGTTACTCATCACGCAGGCAAACCTGCCACGTGCGCCGCATTATCGGCCTGGATTAGTAAAATGTATGGGAACATATTCGTGGTGCTTCTATTCAGCATACAATAGTGCCTTCTCCGGCATCAAGGCATCCGCACTTATGATCAGTCCACAGAGTTCACATCGATCAAATTTGCCTTGGATTCGCAACGCCTGAAATCAACATGAGTTTGTCATAAACTCACCTTCTTCAAGTTCTGGTAATGTTATTTCCGGTTTGCTCGATTGCCGTTTCCCTGCACTAAGTGAACCGTACAAAAACGGTGTGGGTATCTTCGTGGAATTCATTCGGTATACATATAAACCTAGATTGTCGTCATCTCTGTCCAATGGCAGTTCGAATACAGCATATGCACATGTGTTTCCACGGACTTTATTATTAACTGTTACAAACCGGACAGAGACGCTTTAGTCCGCATGAACAAGCATGTATGAACAAACATATATGGGTTTCATTTGGAGGTCAGGCTAAGAGTTACTTGCACAGGCATGAGAATAAGTACCCAATACGTACTGTTGGTGTTCGCCTCTTACGGCCTATTTGGCACGACAACCACCATAGTACTACATCAACTAAGTCCCACTGACCACTGTCAAACTTGCGGTTTTCCAAACAATGTTCGTACTGTGTTGCAAATATCCAAGATGTAGCAAGGTTGTCATCCAAGTACTCATCCGTTTGTACATACCGTTGTGTATCCTGTTGTAACTATAAACTATTTGGTTACGATCTACTTTAATACGCCTGGGGTGCAGCTATTCGGTGCTCGTAAAGTGAACAAATTTTCCCTATGCGCTGATTCCTTTCCGATTTAATTTACTAAGACACTTAAGTACCATTTCCGTTGGCATTACATTTTTCTTAGTCTACCCATAAGATTGACCCCATCGAAGTCGACTTCTAGTAGGTGCTTCTTAGACAGGTGCAATAATGCTACTGCGTTGCACCAAGTCCGTACTTCATCATTTCACAAAGCAACTGTACCCAAGCTATGCTTACATCAGCAATGGAATAAGGATGACACACAAAGATGATAGACCGTGAGGAGGCAACTATGCAGGTTTGTAGGGCAATGGCGCGCTGGAGTCAACTGATTTCCATAAGCTCAGCTAAGATAAGGTTGTCGCATGAAGAACGGGAATTACAGCTCTAATCATATTAACAGATTTGATGTGAAACCTAGCAAGACATATCAACAGCAGCATATTAATGGCTAGTCAATTACTTGCCGGAACTGTTCACTTCCCACGGATGTTCCAGAGCGATTGATATTTGAATGCATGATCCAACTTGAACATGTCCATCAGATGGCCAATTTGCCACCAAATGGAGGAAACATTGCTTTTCCATACTGTATTAGGTAAAGTGTTTATAGGCTATGGTAATGGTAAGGTACGGTAAAATAAAGTAACGTGAAGTAAGTAAGTAAGTCAGTGTAGCTCAACTGCGATGAAGAAACCTGGTGTATGCGACATCAAACCTGAGCATAGGGACATTCGTATAGAGGCATCTGTGTTCGGATTACCAGTATGGCAAATACAATAAGCGCCTGCATCTTTGCAGAAACTATGCGTGGTTGTCACTGCACTGCAACATTTGATGATTTAGTACAGTATCAGTGCAAAAGTCCTCCCGTCCGATTCCGTTCTGACTCACTTCGCTCCATAACGTTTGGCCGGTGTAACGTGTACCGTCCTTTCTCAGTTGCGTACCACCAAGTGCCACATGTCAGTCTGTGGTGCTCGGTCTAACAATCCACCTGTTCGGCATAACCCCATCGTGGCCTCGTTGATGACTGGCCCGACCAGCTGGGCTAAAACACACACGCCCACATGCACTACAGCTCCATGTTGGAGTAGCCGAAGAATTGAAGTCCGACGGCAGATGATGTTTGCGTGCTGTACGTTTAATTTCTCGATGCACCATCTACCTTTCTTGCGATTGGGCAACGGTACAGTTGATGAGATCACGCCAGCTGGGGCGATTTGTTGTCAACTCCTCCCAAATATTTAGGCCAATACTTAATCTGGACAAACTAACCTTGATATTATCTTGGTAACGCAACTTGGGTTTGCCAGCATTCCACCTGCGTTCAGTTGCCCGTACAGCAATTGCTTCGGGATTCTCGTTGCATCCATACGGCGCATAGGTCCAAACCACCTGAGATGTCGCAGCAGTAGCATGTGGTCCATGGTATACACTTCACTCCGGCGGATCACATCGGTGTCTGGCACATTGTCATACCATTGGATGTGCAGAATCCGGCGAAGGCACTGTTGATGGAATCGTTCCAAAAACTGGATATCCTTTCTGTAGAGTGTCCAAGTTTCGTCTCCATAGATAAGGACTGACAGAACCATTGATTTGTACACCATCACCTTGGTTCTAACAGTGAGCTAATGATTCTTCCACACGCTATGTTCCAGTTTCCCAAAAGCCTCACTTGCCTTCGCTACAAGAGCGGGCAGTTCGTTGGTGATTTGCAGGTCGCTTGACAATGTATTCTCAAGGTAGCAGAAGGCGGATGTGTTCTGTAGTACTTCATCTACAATCCGTATTTCTGGCCCGCACACGGGCTGCACTCCCGGTGCCAGCAGAAATAGACATACAGTTTTGCCTGTGTTTATGCTAAGTCCAAACTTAGTCGCTGTAGAATCTAAGGTAGTCGTCATGCATTGCAGTTCTTCCTCGGTATGTGCAAAGAACGCACAGTCGTCTGCAAACAGCAGCATACGGATGGTTGTCTCACGCACTAAGTTTCTTGATCCAAAGCGGCGGATGTTAAGCAAACCCCCATCCATGCGGTGCTCTAGATGCACATCGTATTCGCATGTGTTGAATGCGCACGACATCATAGCCATCAGGTAGATATTGAACAGTGTGGGGGTTAAGACTCATCCGAAGATAACGGCAAAGTCACCTGTAGTCTGTCCACTTAGCTGCACCCTTGCTCGCATGCCAGTATGCAGGCATTCAATCAAACGAATAAACTTCGCAGGGCATCCAAACTTTGAGAGAATCAACCACAACACCTCATGGTTCACCGTATCGAATGCTTTGGTGAAGTCGATGAAAGTGAATACAACGGTTGATTGCGTTCACGACATTTTTCCTGTAGTTGACGTGCTGCAAAAACCATGTAAATGGTTCTTCGGCCCGAGCGGAATCCAGGTTGCTCCTCAGCTACATCCGGTTCCAGTACATGTATGACAAGGCGATTGAATAGGATACGGGCAAAATTCTTGCCAACGCAGCTCAGTAAGTTGATGCCACGATAATTGTCGGTGTATTGTTTACTACCCTTTTCCATGTACAGTGAATCACAAGAGCATCCTTCAACTCTGCGGGTACTTGCTCTTCCATCCAGACGGCTTCCACCAAACGATGTAGAGCACGTATCATAACTGGTCCTCCGTTCATCAATATTTCCGGTGGTATGCCATCAACACCAGCGCACTTCCCATTCCGTAGTTGAGCAAGCACTCTCTGTGTTTTTCGTACATTCCCGGTGTGTCCTCCAGTTCGGATAGTGCGCTGTGATGTTGCAGCCCGTGTAGTGTGTCCCAGTCTACCTCTGATCGATTGTTCAGAAGTATGTCAAAGTGTCTGTGCCACATCTGCAAGATGCCATCCGATTGTGTGTATACGGCGCCAGTCGCAGAGTCTTTCAGGGTCTTCATTTACTTCACAGTGGGTCCGTACACTGCCTTCAAGGAGTCGTAGAACTCTTTTTGTTGACGGTGTTCAGCGTATGACTCCATCTACGCAGCTTGCATTGTCCACCACGCATTTTGCACCTGACGCAGCTCTCCAGCTAGCTGTCTTCGAATGTGGCGAAAAGCATTACTCTTCATGGTGTTGTTAGGATCAACCTCGGATGCGATGAATGCTGCGTTTTTTGCTCGTACTAATGGCCCAATCGTCAAACTGTTTTCTTTGAACTAGTCGGGCCGCTTATGGTTTGTACACCCAAACGTCTCCTCCGTAGCAATGGTCACCTGTTTCTTCAAGTGGTCCCATAAGACGCTGACAGAAGCCGAGGAGTCGTCTTCGCCAAGGCGAGTTGTTATGGCATCCTCCAGTGCTTGTCTCTTTTCTGCACTCATAAGGGCGCGTACGTTGTATTTCCTCCGATTGCTATTCGCTAGAAAGTACGACGATTTGTGGACATTTATGTAGAACTTTGTGCGCACCAGCTTGTGATCAGTCCCACATTCAGCTCCACGCATTACCCGCGTTATGCGTACTTCCCGCATGTCCCGTTGACGTACGATGACGTAGTCCAGCAAGTGAGCATGACCACTCCGTGGGTGGGTCCATGTAGCAATGTCACTAGCATACAGAGCAAACTGAGTGATCGTGATCGTCAAGCCATGTGTAGCACACAATGAAAGCAAGCGCTATCCGTTCCCATTGACTATCCCAATCCCGTGCGGCCCGATCACCTCAGCCCACACTGTGGCATCACACCCTAAATGTGCATTGAAGTCACCAATCAGGAATAGTCGATCATTCATTGGCACAGACTTTATAACAGTGGCCAATTGCGAGTAGTACTGATCTTTCCTGTCTTCTGTATAACTCACGGTGTGACCATATGTGCTAAGAAATATTGCGAACTTACCACGTCTGAGGCATATACGGAGCGACATCAACCGTGGGCAGATATCAATCGGCTCCCCCGTCAAACGGCCATTTAGGCAGTCAGTGATTGTAAATCCGACGCCTTGTTCACGTAGTGCTGCTTCGGGATTTCCAATCCAGTAGAAAGTGTACCCAGCACCATCCTCTCGCAATTTACCTTGATCAACCAGTCGAGTGTCACTCAGCGCTGCGATATCAATGTCATACCGCGCCAGTTCCAAGGCGACTAATGCGATTCGTCGCATAGGTCGATGATTAGTGTCCCGATCGTGCAGTGTGCGCACATTCCAGCATCCAACCTTGACTGCTTGGCGTGCTGGCCTGCGGCCACGTGTGGCTCTTGATCTCGATGGCGGAGATATGGTTGGATTTGCCTCGTTCAGGGGTTGGGAGGAAAAAATTGATTCAGACGTGATGGGGACATGGACAGAGGAACGTGGAGTGTGATGGAACCGGGAAACAAGCAAATGATCAAAGCCGGTTAAATGTCGCTTAGGCAGTTTACAGTGTGTGAGAGATGAGGTGACACCTACGCCAATATTGCTAGACGAATTACGTCGACGCGGAGTGCTATTTTGTTGCATTGGACTTCGCATACTCAGTAGCAGTACGAGGACTGTGTGTGTAGTGTTACCAAGAAATCCAGGAACTGTTCTCAAGGGCATGCACTACTAAATATATATATATATATATATATATATATATATATATGAAGTTTCTTACTACAAACTCGTGACATACGTTTTCAGATGGAGTGGAGTTTTTGCATGTGATCCGTTTAGCATCTGGACATAGATAATTGAGTTAAAGCAGAAAGATTTCATGAAGAATGCTACTCAGGTAAGGAAATTGCAGCAACTTTGATTGTAATCAAGCCGTCATCATACTTACTAAGAAGCAAACTGAGACCGGCAACACAGTATATATTTTTCAAAAGACCTAGATAACCGGGTGTTGCTCGTGGCACCCTGGAGTGACAAGCAACTTATCTGTCCACAGCTGATGGGGGATAGAAAGGAAAAGTGTCCTATGGATGTTTGCACTTCAGCAGAATGAATATGTTGATTAGTGTTCGTAGTGAGAGACTGCCTGGCAAGGAAGAAATTACTGTTACCTGATTCATAATGGAAACCAAGCTTGGCAAGGATCGAAAGTTAGTCACCTTGGACCACAAAGGATTGGGGGAGGATTTATTTAGTGATGTGAGGCAATTCTGTATTTTTGGGAATCATGACTATACATTTGTTTGACTTAACTACAGGAAGAATACAGATCAGTGTTTCAATCTCTCCGTCAAGCATCAAACAGAAATCATGATCTGCGTTGTCCGGCTCCCAGTGGAACTGGGAGGCTCCATGTCGTTGAACTCATGGTCAATATACGCAAATACTTGGAGAACTTCCAGAAGTACCACCATCAGCTCAGATGCCATTGCAGAAAGAATACTACTTGCAGGGTGACACTGTGGCATGACATCGCGCAAAAATAATGGCAGAATTGAGGAAGAAAATTGAAGCCACTCTCACTGTAAGCTTGGACCCCTGATCGAAATACACTTGAAAATATTTGATACAGATTATCAATAGAAATATCAAAGCAACAGGCGGCATCCAACAAATTATTGTGCCGCGTGTAGATTACTGCAACTCTGTTGTCACTTGCGAACATCTCCACAAGCTGGTGAATAAAATAGCTGCGAAATGCGAAGCAATTAAGGAAAACACAGGTTGGCAAATATTAACACTTGCCTTACACACACGGGTTTTTCTGGGCCAATACAACAACAAGAGCGCGAGGTCGTATTCACTGACATCCTGTTTAGAAAGCAGTTTCCGATGTTACTGTCAAGCAAGGGCTGACTGAGTAAGAAATAGGAAATATGGACTATGAAACAACGCCTTGGGGGCCAAGCATGAATTGTTGAGACAATGAACAAGTAACTGCAAGTGGTTTCGTATATCAAGTAGCATAAATATAAGGTGCATACAGTAAACAGGGAATATGCTTAGGTTTCATACTATCCCTAACTTTCCCAACACTGTAAATATATATATATATATTATATATATACGCAGGAGAGCCCATAGTGCCCTGAGGCTTGTGGTGTCTAGCATCTGCCACATCTTTGATCCGCCCCTCCCAACGCTGTGCCGTGCGCCCGTGATCTGCACTCTTTCTGATGGTGACGGCTGGGTAGGTGTTGGGTTTGACACTTCTTCTAGCTAAGAGCCAGGGCACACACCAATCCGCGTGAGGCAATGAATTGACAATGTGCTGGACACCCTGCTGTGTAGGTATGTATTTTATCGAAGACTTTGGCCTGGAACCTAAGTCGTACTTTAGTCGGACGTGGGTGTCCTCCTAGAAGCCTAGTTTCAACCACATCCTCTTCGGAGGTTAGAAAATGGTTGATGGCCCTCTTACTGTAAAACCTAGTCATGGGAGTGTAGAGGCCTCGCTGTACTTGCCGAAGTCTACTGTTGGAAATGATAATCGAACGGTGGACCATCGGTTTTGGTCACACAAGCTGATATCAATTCACACGCTCATGACGAACGCTCAACTTCCAGTGAATATCAGAAATCAGTTCCGGGTGAAGAATTCTTTTCGGTAACTCTCGTCGGACCCAAACGTTTACAAAACACTGATCGTGTGGGGTAAGCGTCAACTCGGGCTGGGATTTAATTCTGAACTGTTTGAATGATCAAAATCGATAACTTGAGACAGAGATAGCGATGGTAAACCAAGTAAACTAAATATATACATACGCAAAGCTCACTAACTTCCACAGCGCAGTACCACTACGGCATAAGCGGAGTTTAATCAGATCTCTCGCCTTCCGGGCACGCAGTATTTGTACACCGGAAACCGTCAATGAAGAGCTACAGAGAATCAGCGACGCCCTGAGGGAAAATGGTTCTCTTGATAAATTTATCATGAAACATTTAAAGGAAAACAATTGAAAGCCACGTAGGAGCATTGCTCCTAAGAAAGAGCTTTTCATACATATACCCATTAAGGGCGATTTTGCAGCTGATATGTTATCCAGACGCCTGAAAGACGCTGTCGAGAAAACTTATTTCGCGGCCCGCTTGAGAATTGTTTTTCACAACAAGCCGTTGCTTACAAAACCCTTGAAGGATAGACTACCGTCGTTGACCCGTTCAGTGATCGTTTATCAGTACTCGTGCTCCCGTGGTGCACGATACGTGGGTCGCACGACAAGACGCTTATCTCAGAGGATTTGTGAACCCATCCCGGCATGGTTTTACATAGGCGAAATGAGGTCTTCAGACAGCTCAATCATGTCGTACCTCCTTGAATGTGGCCACACAGCTTCAGAGAATGACTTCAAAGTCATTTATGCACTACCTGAACACTACACTCAAGGATTCCGCAAACAGCTCTTATCCATCGCCGAGGCTATTTACATCCACCATCTGAAGCCGGAATTATGTATACAAAAACGATTCATACGGCCGATACTACTACCTTGGCCAATGGACACTGTTACTTAGTTATTTGGCTGTTCTTTTACCTACTTAATTACTTTGGATTACTGAGCTTTGCGTATGTATGTGTATTTAGCTTACTTGGTTTACCATCGCTATCCGTGTCTCAAGTTATCGATTTTGATCATTTAAACAGTCCAGAATTAAATCCCAGCCCGAGTTGACGCTTACCCCACACTATCAGTGTTTTGTAAACGCTTGAGTCCGATGAGAGTTACCGAAAAGAATTCTTCACCCGGAACTGATTTCTGATATTGATTCATATTAATGGAATGGGAATCTTTGCTTTGCTGAAGACCAGCATTGCCCGTGATTCATTGAAATTCCAGTGAACACACTGTATAACTAAAAATCATACACACATTTCCTCGCGCGCTCGTGCATACACACATGTGCGCATGTGGACTTAGCACACATTATTATCAAGGCTTACAGGCGTTTCCTAACGAACGGAGTATCCATAGAAGCATAGATAAGTCAAACATTACTTTGTTGGTGTTGTATTCATTTATAAAAGTTAGTGTATACGAACTATACACATAGTTTAGACACATATTAGTACCTTCTAATCACATCATAGACATGTAAATCGCGCTAATAGGAGAAAACATATTCACGGGTTATAAGCCAACAGCACGGTTGGCGTAGAGCACGAGCGCCACACATTTTCTCTGACGGTGGTAAGTCACCTCCGAGTGCTCAATATTTGCTGCCGGCCGCCAATGCCTGGCAGCCCCTGGTCCAATTGGTGCAAACCCGCCAAAACCTTCCTGCGTCCGGCAGTGTTCGCATGTGCGTAACATACTACGTTCGTAAAATACATGTGATTCGTTTGACATCTTCTAAGGCTGTGTGACAGACCTCATGCAAATCCAAAGGTGTCTCTATAATCACACTGCCGAGCTGGGTCTATTCCCCACTGCCTTGTGGATCAGGCTATTGGTTCAAAGGCTGCGAGTGGAGTCCCTCAGGCAAACCTCCATACAACTTACTGCCTTGTTTGTTAGGCTACTGAGACAAAAGCTTCGGGTGGAGTCTCTCAAACAAACCTACATACCACCCACTACCTTGTGGCTGTGGTTAATGCGCTTATAGCTCCTTGCGGAATCCTTCAAGCAAACCTCTGAAGCACAACCACCAACACGCTTGCGATTGAACCCCAAAACAATCGTATGCCTACGCCCAAAACACTCAATACCGGGTGCTGGAACGTGCGCACACTACTGGACCGGAACTCGAGTGAGCGCCCCGAGCGAAGCACCGCACTAGTCGCAATGGAACTGGCGTGCTACAACAACGATATTGCGGCGCTCAGCGATGCCCGGCTCGCTGAGCAAGTTGCATGAAGCTGAAACTGGCTATACGTTCTACTGGGTGCAAAACGTCACTTCAACATTGGGTCGGATTTCCACTACCTGGTCGCAGAAAAGACCGACTCGTGGGTGAGCCCACTGACATCAGCGCATGACTGAAGACTGCCGTCTAGACCCGGGAGAGGCATGTTTGCCACTTTTATAAACACGTACTGTCCGACCATGAGTTATCCCGATGACGCGCGTGATAGGTTATGCACTCAGTTATTCTCCGTGACACAGTCTGTGTCGAGAAGTAACCGACTACTTCTGTTGGGTGATTTCAATGCGCGTGCTGGGCGCGATGCATCGGTGTGGACGGATGTCATCGGACCGCATGGCATTAGTTCTGCGAATGCGAACGGTGAGAGTCTACTGTCACTGTATGCAACTCAAGACCTGACGACAATGAACACTCGATTTACACTGAGTGTGAGTGATTTCGCAAATTGGGTGCACCCACGGAGGGGTCGCGCTCATCTGCTCGACTATATCATGGTATGCCAGCGTGACATGCGTGGAGTAGGCATGATACTGATACTGCGAGGAGCCGAGTGTGACACAGACCAAAAATTCGTGCGGAACAAATGGTACATCTACGAGCGGAAAAGTACATATTATGTGCGTGCAGTTAAATGGAGGCATAAAGTTTACATTCTCTCCCCCAGTACTGTGCAGAAAAGGATGGACCTGGAGAAGGCGATGGCTGCACGCCTGTGTGGTGTGGAATGCATAGTCACATTGAGCGACTTGTGGCATCACATTCGTGAACAGGAGACAGCTGGTGCTGAGGAAACTACCAGGCCCGCAAATTGTAAGCAATCCGATTGGCCTGATGACGAAAATACGATGATTGGCACATTGGTGTCGGGGAAGAATGCAGCATTAGCTGCACATGTCACAGAACCAAATGACTTGGGGAAGAATAGCCCGTTCCGCAAAATGTGACAGAGGCTGACTCGAGGATTCCGTCGCATTAACAATGCATGTTGGACCGAGAACGCGAAGCAGATGGGATGCTACGCCTAACGTTGCAAACACAAGGAATTCTCTGACTCGTTGAAGGCGGTGTATGGACCGAGATTGGAGCCGCTGTGGACACTGATCGATGGTAGTTCAGGCGCTACTTGCACCCAGACTGCAGACATAATGCAGGTCTGGCGGAAACACTTTGACTGTCTGTTGAACAACCGTTCAGAGATCGACTGGCCTACATTGAACGGCCTGAGGCAGCACGATGTGAAGACGGATCTGGCGGATACGTCGACACTGGATGAGACGCAGAGAGCACTTGCTCAGCTGCGAAACGGCAAGTGTGTCGGAGCTGACGGGATCGCGCCTGAAGTATTGAAGCACGGCGGACCCGCGTTGTTGACTACGCTGCACCACTTGGTGCAACGCGTATGGATTGAGGAGGAGGTGCCTGCTGAACTGAAAGATGCCCTTGTGCTACCACTGTACAAGGGCAAATGTAGCAAGCAATGTTGCACGAATTATCGTGGCATCAACTTGCTGAGTTGTGTGGGCAAGGTGATTGCTCGAATCCTGCTCAACCGCCTCGTCACTCAGGTTGTGAAACTGAGCGTGGCTGAAGAGTAGTGTGGATTCTATTCGGGCTGCGAGATCACAGGTATGGTGCTTGCGGCTGGTCAGTTGCAGGAGAAGTGCAGAGAATGACACCAGCTATTGTACTCGTTTTTTGTTAATTTCACCAAAGCATTTGATACGGTGTATCACGAGACATTATGGCTGTGGTTGGGTAAATTTGTTTGTCTGAATAAGTTGGTAAGCTTAATTGAATGTTTGCATAGTGGTATGTCGCAATGAGGCTGGACCTTACCGTGGTGCGATGGTTTGTGTGCCTCAGTGATCCATTGAGCTATACTGGGTGGTGCTTTTGCACCTTCAGAGCCACTCATTCCAGATTGGTCAATGGTTAGAGGCCAGACAAACTCAGCCTCCTGGTCCTCCAGGTTGGGGGTTGGAATGAGGGTGGCTCCTTATTCCTTTAAAAGGACTCCTTGTAGTCCAGTGCCAAACCCGCTGCCTTGCGGCCAGGTTTTTGAACCAAAGGCTTTGGTTGAGAACCCTAATCGTTCTCCTGTATAGACCTGGGCAACCTGACAGTATCCTGCCCACGCAATACAATGAATCCTTCCCCAAACAAATTTCTGATGCTCTGGCCACCGCAGAGGATAATCAGCGGTGCCCTATCTGCTGCATCGAGCAGGGTGGATAGGGGTTTGGATGCTACTGCTCAAGCCTTCCCATCTTCTTATTCCCCTTCTCGCGCTTTTTCACCCTTATCCTCCCGTTCCAGAGTTACTTTTATCCCCCCTGTTTTCAACCCCCCAATGCTCGGCCCTCCCCCACCTTGCTTCAATAGTCGCTTGTCTTTTAGTTTCAACTCACATGTGAACGCAGAGCGTCATTCCTGCACTGTCAACAAGCCCATGTCCAAGCAAGCGGCCCATTCCAGTTCATCGGCTTCCATTTGGAGCCCTCGATCCTCCTTCAGACTGGCATGCCTCAATGTGCGCACATTGCTTCAGATCGGTCAACAGGCAGCACTTGCCCGAACATTGGAGACCCTCTCGATCGATATCTGCTGCTAATCGGAGACCCGCCTGCAAGACTCGAGCTCTGTACTCACTCTGCGATCCCCTTCAGGTGACACTAGCAGCACTTTCTCATTGCGCCTATCCGGTGACGATGCAGCTTCGAGCACCGGCCAAGCCGGTGTTGGTATTGCCCTGAGTCCCCGAGCTGAGGCTGCTCTGGTTGATTGGATTCCAATCAGTAGCCGGATGTGTGCAGTCCGATTGGCTGGCTCGTTCAAAAGTTTGAGGTCGCGTGTGACTAACAGGTGTCTATTCGATATCGCTGCCTATGCACCGACAAACTGTAGCGATGACTCGGTAAAAGACGACTTCTATCGTCAACTGAACGAACTCCTTCGCCACAGAAGAAGCTCGGACACTGTAGTGCTGGCTGGGGATCTGAACGCTCAAGTTGGAAAATTATCCACAGATGAGCTGCAGCTGGGCGGCCAACATGGTATAGGCTCCCGTAATGATAACGGTGAGCGTTTACTTCATTTGTGTGAGGATGCTCGCTTATTTCTTGCGAGCACTAATTTCAGACACAGCACCCGCCGGAGGGTGACTTGGCGCCCACCAGCCTCGAACCAGCTTTGGACGCAAATCGATCACATTGCTATCAGTTACCGCTGGAGAGGCTGCGTCCAGAACTGTCGCTCGATTTGGAGCACAGGTGTGGACACCGATCATGCACTTGTATGTGCTGACCTACGGATGCGCTTTGGCGGACGCCCGTGACGATGTTGTGAGCGCATTGACACCGGCAGACTGGTGAATCCAGCTGTTCTGAATGCGTATCAAATTACGCTGTCATGCGAGTTGGATAAACGCTCACTGGATGCAATTGAAGCTCACTGGTCTCATATGCAACAGGCCTTACTAGCAGCAGGCAAATCCTCATGTGGTGTGTCTAATGGCCAACATGAACATTGGGTCTCTTCACAGTCTTTGGAACTTATGGATGCTCGCCGGCATATTCCGGCTGGAAGCGAACACAATGAAACTCGCAAAGAGCTCCGGGCGAAACTCCGTGCTAGCCTGAAGAGAGACCGCGAATCCTGGTGGTCTCATAGTGCATCAGAGATAAATAAATAAATAAATAAATAAATATGGAAATGGCCGCTGCCCTTGGTAACCATCGTGAGTTATTCCGTCTTATACGAGAAACGGGCAGCAGGAGACCTGGTGTTAGTGAAACTATACGTGACGAGAGTGGACAGCCTATCCACAACTTATCAAAACGCCTGGAACGTTGGGCTGAGCACTTTGAAAGGCAATTTAATCGGTCGGAATTGTTAGATTTCTCGCCGACCATTGATCGCCCTGCTCCGTGGGCTGTTACTTTGGATCCACCCTCTCGTTCAGAAGTCGAACATGAGATCAAACTATTGAAGTTAAATAAAGCCGCAGGACCTGATGACCTTAATCCAGCCCTCTTCAAATTCGGGGGACCTGCTCTTGTGAATGATTTACACGAGTTTCTAGTGACACTGTGGGAGCAGGAAACTGTCCCAACCGATTGGAGGCGCTCCGTCATAGTCCCAATTTTCAAGAGAGGCTCACGATCGGAATGCGGCAGCCATAGAGGAATCAGTCTGATCTCCATCGCCTCCAAATTACTTCCCTCTGTCATCCTTCACAGACTGACTGGCACTCGTGAAAGCCAGATTCGTGAAGAGCAAGCTGGATTTCGTCGAGGTCGTGGCTGCATTGACCACATCTTCACCTTGCGTCAGTTGTTGGAGCAATGTCCCTTATAGTGGCGGCCCACCGTTGTCGTGTTCCTCGATATCAAAGGGGCATTCGATTCGGTGGATAGACATGCACTTTGGGACTGTCTACTCAGGAAAGGTGTACCTGAGAAACATGTGAATATTATCCAAGCATTATATGCGCGTAGCTCGGGCAGAGTGATGGCTTACGGCAAGTTGTCGTCGCCTTTTAATATCACCAGTGGCGTGAGACAAGGATGCCCGCTGTCACCTTTCCTCTTCAACTTCGCTGTTGACGAAGTCATGGAAATCGCGTTTACAAGACACGACTTAGAAGGTGTGGAGCTACTCCCAGGAGAACGACTTCTTGATTTAGAGTATGCTGATGATATTGCCCTAATCTGTGACGGCTCACAAACGTGCCAAGCGGCACTGGACAGATTAGCACTAGCTGTCCGTCACTTCGGGCTTTGCTTCGCACCCTTGAAGTGCAAAGCGTTTCTCCAAGATTGGTCTGGACCGCCTCCTACGCTGACCCTTGGTGGGGATCAGCTAGAAGTCGTTCAAAAATTCAACTACCTGGGAAGTTGTATCAGCGCACGTGGGATTGAAGAT
>OX104071.1:51041638-51180878 GCA_944474145.2 Dicrocoelium dendriticum
ACCACTCTTCGAACCTAACACGACCACAAGGACCGTGCACCCTGTCCCCTCCAGCAACGACCAATTGTCTCCTGGAGCCAGTATGAACGAGGTAGTGGGTAATAGACAGGTAGGCACCTTGTCAACATGCACATCAAGCCTAGCCACACCGGGGATATCAAACAACAGCCAATCACTTGAGCGAGAGAGAGAGACAAAGAAAATAACTCGATTAATGCATAAGGAAACGGTGACATAAACCTTAAATTAGTGAGCATATGAAATAAGTTGTTTACAAACGAATCCTGGATAAGTTCACGAGATCAGAAAGTATATTTACGGAAATGCCACGAACACAAAAATGGTATGGAAATCGAATACAATTGGCTTAAGCGAGGTGTGCAAGTTAGTGGAATAGAGTACATGTAGACATTTATATGAGAAAGCGAAGCATTAAGTCAAATTTGAAAACCCACCACCTGAAATAAAGAGCTTTAGCGTGCAAGCACGCGGTTAGTAAATCGCATGCAGCGTACCTACAAACGCTGCGCTGGTTCTGCCTACGTTCTCTGCAGAACCCGTCGTCGCTTCGGTAGTGGTCCCGAGTGGCCTCGCTCATGGCTCACTAGCCATAGATATGACAAGGTATATATATATATATATATATATATATATATATATATATATATATATATATATATATATATATATATATAACGGAGAGAGTTTTTACGATGAACCCCAGATGAATTAGTGTGGGAACGAATATTCACACGCAGGGGTGATGAAGGGACAACTGTAGCTGGCTAATCATTACAGTACTGACAGGTAAACATTGTTACATTAGTTCGTTGGCAAACCAAGTAGCCGTATTGTTTCGTTGTTTACAAATAATGAGTTGTTAGCTTTGTGCTTGCAGCTGAAGGTAAGATGGCCAGACTCGAACTCCACACGCCCTGAGATGCTGCACTGACTGTCCGCGGCTGCCGGTTAAACACACCTGCATTCCTGGATTCTCAACCTGCGGTAGCACGCGACGGCGTACAACGAGCCCGGAAGTTGCTCCCTGTGTAGATATCCCATTCTCAGCCTCTTTTTGCATCACTACTCCTCTGCCCATAACACATCATGACATCACGGCAGCACTAGTATGCTTTTCACTACGGTATCACCATCATCTTTGGATTTTGTGGTCTACGCCCTACCTACCTACGGGACTCGTTCAGCATTCACTACATTGCCCCTACTAAACAGTATAACTTACACGTTGCTTTGAAGCACATTGCGGGCTAGCCGTGGAACAATCACTAAGATTAGTCATATATCCACTGAATCACAATCTAATTGTCCACGTTGATACTTCGCCCATTGCAATCGCAGAACGCCGGAGAGCTTTCTGCGCTGCGGTCATCGCAATAGTGAAGGAATCTATGTCCACCTGTGCATATGCGATTTAGCGCTTTGACCAAAGTACTCTATGACCCACGCACTTCAATGCACCACTAGTATTGCGCACGCCATGTGTCCACAGCACGCGATAGGTTGTACGGACAAGCGCCTGGGGTCTAGCTTGGGAACATGAACTGTCGGCGTGTCAGTATGCGAGTAGGCAGTGGTCCCATTCGAAACAGGTTGCGTTATAATGGTGCTGTGAATCGCGCCCAAATTCCTTATCATACACTGACCCCTCTCATCTTAGACTGCTGTGGGTGAACTGAGATATCCACGAGTTACTGCCGCCAACCTCCGTCATGTAATCCGTCACCGCCCATGTGATAAGTCGCACACGAGCAACTCCGGGCTGTAGTGGTTTCCCTACACCAACGTCTCCTATACATGCGTACACGTTGCTATCTCTACTATGCATCCGATATGCTATTGGCTGACAGCGCTTGGCTAAGGAAACAGCCGCACAACGGTGCGCGCATGTCACAGTCGCCTGGCTCAACTTGGTTCACCGGAAGGAGCAACTTGTTATCAAAAGAGATGAAGTTGACATCTGGTTAGCTCAAGTTATTATCTGTATGGTCTAACATGGATCGGGAATGATATAGATGATAACAACGGAGACTGCTGTCTTCTAGTATCTAGAGCCTTACCATTAGGACACAATTCGGCCGTCGATAAGTGGCGATATCCCTCACGTGGTTTGAATTTCGTTGTATCTGTTGTGAAGTGAACTGGGAACATGCGCGAGAGGATGCCACCGCAGCTTCAGCTAACATTCAGTTTTCAGCAATGTAGAGAAACACATCTGAGGCCATGGGATCAATATGCTAACAGGAAGGCCAATGAAAACTAAAGCCCAAATCAGTGAGTGAATCTTGCACGCACTAATAAGTAGAAGCTTTTTTGATAAAATCGTACGGATTCAACCCAGCCGTTCTCAAGCAGATAGTACGGCCACCATTCTGAAAAAGTACTAGGCGGCTGGTTCACTGTATTAAGGCTCCTCGCTGGTACGCGTTCTCTCGGTCCCCTCCAGGAAGCTGAAGCCCTGACCGCTAGCAGCTTGGGTCAAGTAGCAGACAATATTTGTTCCTGATCCATGGAGGTCGGGAGAGACCTTCATAACTTGTAAGCTGGGATACAGCGCTACATTCCTTAACTGTCAATCAAGCTACCACCATTGCAGAGGACAGTGGCTGGCCTCGAGATATCGTGAGTTCCACTACACCACAGATATGTACGCCTAACATTTGAAGACTGTGGGGGGACTAGGCGATGGGCACCACTGATGAGTCTCAATAGATCGAAAAGCAGTTTGGTAATTTTTTGAACTAGTTTGTACTATCTGTCTTGAGAGCTACTAGGCCGAACCAGTAAAATCTTGTGGGTGATAACACCTGGTGTTAATTGACTATCATTAATCCCAAACCCACAGCTGGGCACTTGTTTGGTCAGTAATGACACCTCTCACTGGAACCAATTCTGAGAAGACTGTGTGATAGGTATTATCCCAAGCTAACGCCGCCAGTAGTCAGAGAGCCCGTTAGTTGTATGATAAGGCATTAACTTCACTAAGCTATCCATTTTAATAATCCTACCGAGCAGTTTACGGGAGCGTGGGAAATGTGCATAGTGAGAGACATTCTGAACCATCATGGCGAGTTTATTCGACTTAATGTCTTCTAGAATACGTTGTCCCGCGCTTATCATCGAAGAAGAGCGAGTACTGTACTCGGAAATAGCGCAATTAACTTCGTAAATCAGCACTACAACAGTAACATTGATGATTCTTTGAGGGAACTTTATTGACTTGCCTAACACAAAAAATTTTCAACAGGGCGTAGCGAAGTCCTGGCCATATAACTTGAAACACCAACGGATGAACCAGATCCGTTACCGGCACTCTGATAACGTTTATATAAGACACAAGAAGTACCTTTATTATAAAGCTTTAGCTTAGCATATTGGAAATAACATGCATGAAAACCACACGACACATGGTCAATTTGGATTAAGTGAAAAAGTGGTGGCTCCCTTAATACGACATCAGAACCTAGCAGCAGACAGCGCTCAGATGCTGTACCATAGTGTGTTCCACGGCCTCAATGTGCATTCTCCTGCAGTGAATTACTAAAATAAAAGAATATCATCAGTTCCTGCGATGCATAGCAGTAAGTTAATTCTTAAAAATCGCATCAACACAGTGCTCAAGAGGGAGAGCAGAACTAAAGCACAACCACAACCAACGCCGATCTAAAGGTCAATATCACCAGATATTTGAACTGATGTTTCGCTGCCATGAAACCATGATGACGTGCTGATTAAAGACAAATAACAGGGAGAGAAGGAAACTTATCTGAAAACAGTAATGCGCTAAGCAAACACTCAGGGTAACGCGCCTACACCTTGTCAACAACATACCATCACAGACAGCTGGTTATCATGCAAAGATAAGCCGGCATCGGCGAGGCAGCTTCCTTACGGCTTTCACTGTCCCGGGTCACAGGCAGCCATTACATAACAGACAACCAAGTACCAAACACACTTTAAACGGGCAGTCCGACCAGGAGACGACAGCAGCCGCGCCACTGGTGTCGGTTTCAAGCCATATCCTGTATGGTCTAGAGCCAAGCACAAGGCATGTCACATGAACTCCAGCTCGGAAGACGAGACGGACTAGCGGCACCCAGATTGGTCATTCGTGACTTCATTTCCCTCTGCCAAGTCAACTTCTGTCCACCTCGAGCTTTGCGCCACTCTACTCCAGGCAGACTAATCGAGGCCTTTCTCGGCAAGCGGCCACCAAGCATACGTAGCACGTGCCCGAGTCAACGCAACTTATTCCGTGCTACCTGTTGTTCTGAGGAGCTAGCATGATTTTCACTGCCTAGCACTCGCCTACGCACATCATCTTTGCGGACGCGCTGGTGCCATCCGACACTAGCAATGGTTCTCAGACAACGATGATCAAAGATTTAAAGGCGCCTCAGATCTTCAGAACGAATTGGCCAATTCTCACTACCATAGAGCAGAATGGTCATCACTGTGGCCTTGTATACACTGCCTTTCAGACTGAGGAAACTCCCTTCCGTCGCCAAAGATGCCGCAGAGTCAAGAACGCAGCTCTGGCCTTTGCAATGCGTTAGCTGACCTCAGTTTCCATGCGCCCATCGTTGATGACGCAGCTGCCAAGATAAGTGAATTGATCAACCACCTGGAGTTTCTCGTTACCAAGAGTCAAGGGGCCATAAAGTGGCTGGTGGTACTGCAGCAACGATTTGCAATTTGAAGGTACAAGGTGCATGTAAAGTCCAAAGGAACTTCGATGTATCCCCCAAACTGGATTGCTTACATGAGGACACGGTATCTCTTTTCCCTGATTGTCGTGCACATTTACACTGCTTTACTGTGTTTTACAAACGGTTAACATATATTTATTTCTTACACGCGATCACTGACACATCCTTGTGGTTTCAAGGTCATTGTTATTATTATGTTACTGTGACACTGCCCAAATGCTCGATCCGCCCCACGCTGTACAGTTTCTGCCCACTTGCATTACGATTGCAAAACCTATTCGTAAGTCAAGTGCTGTATTTATTATGCCTTATAGAACCACGGTTACAGGATACTTCGTTTTATTCTTCTGCCCAGACCGTGCGTTAAGTCTAGGTATATCTGTTCGTAGTTTCTAGGTTAGTTTTCATACGACATACTTAGTTTAGGTTTAGTATCGCTGGTACATAAGTTGAATAGTGCAATCAAATCCGTTTATGCTGATTCTTTTGATGATGTTAACGTTACTGATGCTGAGAAACTTCGAAAAGCTGAATCCCGTATTCGCCTGTTGGAGTCGGCTTTAACGAGCATGCGCATGTTGCAGGCGAATACCGTTGATGCTAAGGACTACTGCGAACCTGAATTTGAGTCGGATGCTCTCATTAATGAGCGTTCGCGACTTATTCCGGCCGACGATTGCGTACTTCCTCCCGAAGTTGCCATCTGCTCGTCGTTTGTGAAACCTGTTAATAGGGGTCCGCACGTCGCATCCGTGGCTCAGTTGGTTGGTCCGTTGGCATCCGACAGTAGCGGCGTTCGATCCCAGTCGGGGGCGCTTTGCTCCGGCCTTCAAGCTGACGGTAACCTGTGTCCGGAACGCAAATCCGGCGACTTTGGACCCAGCATGTCATCCTATCTTCCAAAACGTGAACTGATAACATTCGATGGAGATCCTGCCAGCGATTGGATGTTTATGCGATGCTTCGAAGCTAATGTTTCCAGAACTATTTCCGATCCAACTATCAGCCTTTCATACCTGGTACAATACTGTTGTGACGAAGCCAAAAAAGCTATCGAAAGTTGCTTAATACTCGCCCCTGGTGAAGGTTTTGAAGAAGCAATGAACATTTTGCGCAGACGCTTCGGACGGCCCCACATTATTGCTAGGACACACATTAATGCTCTAACTGATGGCCCTAACATCAGGCCCAATGATTTCACGGCTCTGCCTCGTTTAGCTGTTGAACTGCGTTCATGCTACTTGACGTTGAAACAATTGAGGTATGAATCTGATTTGAACGCATCCAGAACAATCAGCTCTATAGTCAGAGGCTGCTTAACCATCTGCAATTCAAGTGGGCCGAGCATGCCGCCAGAGTTATCCGCACCGAAAGGAACCGAACTTCATTGATTTGACAGATTTCGTGAATGAAACCGCAGCCGTCGTCGATACTTATTTGTCCTTTGCCGCACGTCCCTGTGGACTACCGGCCATCACCGATAGAGGCAGAAGCTTAAACTCTCGGGGATATGCCGCCTGCCTAAACGTCGCCGCTTCATCAGAACGAAATTTCCCTAAATGTCTTTCCTGTGAACAATGCCACTACTTAGATCAGTGCGATGATTTCCGAAATCTCAGCCTCAACAAACGTCTTAAATTTTGTCACGCTCATAGACTGTGTCAGTTCTGTCTCAAACCGAATCATGACCTAGTAAATTGTCGATCACGAAGGTGTTGTGGTTCGAACAGTTGTAAGCTGCTGCACCACCCGCTGCTCCACGTTGATAGAAGCAACTTCGGAACACAAACCACTGAAGGATCCAATTTTGCTCTCAGTCACATCGAACGCTCTGTTATGTCGCTTGGCTTGTTACCCGTGCTTGTTTCTGGGCCTGCTGGCAACATTCGAACATTAGCCTTAATAGATAATGGATCAGATACTTCACTGATTGATTCAACATTACTTCAAGTTATCGGGGTTCAAGGGTCCGTGACTCCACTTAACATTAGCACCGTTGCTGGCCAATGTGAAGTGGATTCCCCATTGGTTAGTGTAACTGTTCGATCTATAGACGGGGATGAGGCGGTCCAATTAAATTCAATTAGGTCAGTCAATCATCTCCCTGAAAAACCTGGATCGAGAAACAGGAACAACGATTTCGCCAGATGGTCCCACCTCTCCGATCTACGGTTACCGGAGCTGGAAGGAAGGATTGAACTTTTGATTGGTTGCGATAACCCATACCTACACTGGGCATTAGACCAGAGACGCGGGGATCCTGATGATCTGTATGCTGTTAAAACTCCATTGGGCTGGATCGTACTGGGACCGAACGAACAGCACGAGATTATGAAGGAGCAATCCACATCACTGATAGTTGATCGAACACGGAGGATCAACTCACTTCGCTGCGATACCATTGACCTTCATCAACCACTAGAGCAAATATATGAAAGGGAATTTGAGGGATTAGATAGTCCACGACTAACCATGTTTGTGAACTACGGACGCGCGTTAAAACCAATGGAAGCTTCTAAAAGAAAAGTTGGTACCCACTACGAGATTGCGCTACCATGGCAAGCTGGGAGACCTCGGTTACCAGATAACCGGCAATTCGCACTGATGAGGCTTGCCGTGTTGAGGAAACGTTTGTTGAAGAATGCCGCACTGCGCCAAGTACACACCAAGGTAGTGAAAGAAAATATATTTAGAGGATATGCTGAACTCGCTCTAGTACAGGAACAGCAGATAAAAGGGGAAACCTGGTACATACCCCATCACTCGGTATCGCATCCCCGTAAGCCCGGTAAAGTGCGAGTGGTCTTCGATTGTCAAGCTTCATACCATGGAACTTCTCTCAATCAACAACTTCTACCTGGTCCCGATATATCAAACAGTCTAGTGGGGATGCATTTACGGTTCTGGTTTCACCCGATCGCCGTCGCGTCCGACATTGAAGCGGTTTCACCAGATTAAGGTTTCTATTAAGGATCGGAACTGTTTGAGGTTCCTGTGGTGGAAGAATGGCAATCTTTGTTCACCCCCTATTGAATACCACATGACTGTACATCCGTTTGGCGCTACTTCATCACCAAGCTGCGCTAACTTTACCTTAAGACAAGCTATCGTTGACAGTTATTGTGAATCTCAAACAAAGGCTAAACAAGTAGCAGAGAATTGTTTTTATGTCGACGATTGTTTATTTAGTGTTGTTTCTGTTCCCGAAGCAACTGAACTCGTTATACACCTTACTCGTATTCCATCCGACGGAGGACTTCATTTGACGAAATGGGTTAGCAATCGAAAGAAGGTTATCGCGCTTCTACCTGACAACGAACTGAAGGTTCACGGAATAAGATTTTCGACTGCGGACGATTGTGTTACAACTGCGCCTGGTTTAAACTGGAAAGTCTCCCAGGACCATCTAACTTTTATGCTGGAAGGCTTTAAAAACTTTGACCCGAAGAGCCACCCTCCCGTTTGCAGCTCCCGTTTACGATCTTCTCGGCTTCATTGCTCCCGTGCTACTTCCGGCTAAGCCACAGTTACAGTGTTTCGTAAAAAGGAAGCTGGAATGGGATGAGCCTCTTCCCGCAGAGGACCAGCAAGTTTGGAGCAGAAGAAGGAGACAGGTAAGACATGTGTTTGATATGTTTTGCCGTAGGTGGATTAGATTATATCCACAGACACTGCAGAATAGACAGAAGTGGTTAACTGAAATCAGCGATCTTAGGCAGGGCGAGTTAGTTTTAGTTTGTGATATACGCACATCAAGAGGTCTGTGGCCTAAGGGTGTTGTGGAGAAAGTTATCAAGAGCAAAAACCAACTGGTTCGACAAGCACTGGTGAGCACACGCAAAGGCATATTGCGAAGAGACGTCAGACAGCTGTGCCTACTAGAAGCGTACCAGGAAGAACAGAATGATGCCGTGGAAGCCATCGTCCGGGAAAGGAAAACGCCGGGGGAGTGTAAAGTCCAAAAGGAACTTCGATGTATCCCCCAAACTGGATTGCTTACATGAGGAAACGGTATCTCTTTTCCCTGATTATCTTGCACATTTACACTGCTTTACTGTGTTTTACAAACGGTTAACATTTATTTATTTCTTACACGCGATCACTGACACATCCTTGTGGTTTCAAGGTCATTGTTATTATTATGTTACTGCGACACTGCCCAAATGCTCGATCCGCCCCACGCTGTACAGTTTCTGCCCACTTGCATTACGATTGCAAAACCTATTCGTAAGTCAAGTGCTGTATTTATTATGCCTTATAGAACCACGGTTACAGGATACTTCGTTTTATTCTTCTGCCCAGACCGTGCGTTAAGTCTAGGTATATCTGTTCGTAGTTTCTAGGTTAGTTTTCATACGACATACTTAGTTTAGGCTTAGTATCGCTGGCACAGTGCATGTCAAATAATGGGACCACCCAAGACAGAAAACTCAAGGTTGATTGTGCCTCCGCAACATCGTCGAAAAGCAAGAGGATGTCGTCCGCATGATCAAAATCAACTAATCCTTCACCAGGCGGGACCACAACGCATATATCATGAGATTCCGCAAGAGAACACTCCAAGACAAAGTCCACGACAAAACTGAACAAAAGCGAAGACATCGGAAAAAGTTGTCGAGCGCCACTTGTTATCGGAAAACTATCCGACAGTTGACTGTAGATCCAGAGGTGGCCTGCAGTGTTCCAGTATAGAGCATGTAGGATGTTCACATGTTTCGTAAGGACACCTTTCCCCGCAAGTCTTTCGAACAGAACGCGTCGATCGACTGAATCGAATGCACTCTTTAAATCGAGGAACACAGATTTTGTCGGTCTGTGGTATGCATGACGCTGCTCTGGCACCGGCCGCAGAGTGAATATATGGTCTATACAGCAACCTCCTGAGCAGAAACCGGCCTACGCTTCTCGAATCCGAGATTCCCGTTCCACGGTGAAGTGAGGAACGAGAATCGGGGACAGTAATTTTGCCGCAACTGGGGTAAGGCTAATACCCTATGGTTAGCACAGTCCGTGCGATTGCACTCCTGGTATATTGCCGCTATAATCGATCCACTCCAATTATCCGGGACACTCTCCTCCTTCCAAACTACGTTCGAATAGAGAGGTCAGTGCTTTGCAGAGGACCTCACCTCCATCCCCAATTAGTGCAGGTGGGTGGAAATCTGCGTCGGAAGCACGAAAACGATTAAAAGCTGTGATCGCGTTTTGAACCTCGACCGCCGTCGGAGGCTCTAAGCTAACCGTCCATGGCTCGTCCTGCAACACCTGAGTAGGAGGATGTCCAAGAGTAGGCGGCCAGCTGAAATGACCTTGAAAGTTTTGAGCCAAAAATGCCATGCGACGTTTCGTATTGTGTATCAGTATACCCGCGCTGTCTCTGATTGTCTCACTGACATCTGATTTTCTGGGATCAGTGGTGCGGATCAGCTGGAAGAGCTTGCGGTAATTATCTACTGCTCCTGCCTCCTCCAATTCGTGAAACCAACTGGTCCACCAGGCTTCATTTTCAGCACGCTGGCTCTGCTTTACTTCGCTCCTAATGTCCCGTCTGGTCACATTGTGCTCAGAGTTAGCCAGGAGGTTTCTTCTAGAGTTCAACAGGCCCACCGACCTCTCGTATATCCAGTGACTAGTGCGGTGACGTTTGATAGTGCTGCAAGCAGATGCTGTTGCGTCATGCATGGCGGCCGAGATCCTATTCCACTGCAGCGCAGGTTCATTAGAACAAGACAGAATGTTCGGTACGCAGTGCGTCTTGGTAGGCTTGCCTGACCGAGAGCTGAGGGCTCAGTTGCCAATCGGAGGAGATGCTTGATGCGCCTCCCGGTAAAGTTTATGCAGAAACGACAGCATACCAAGTCATGCTCAGAGTCGACGCAGGTATTCCAGTACGAGCGGCAGTCCAGGATGGAACCACGCCACCTGAAACTTATGGCAACGTGGTCAATCGTGGTTCATGGCTGGCCAGCTACAGGAGGACGTTAAGTGGCATTTCGGCGCCCACTGTGTCTAAAAGCGGTGCTATTAAGTAACAACTGGTACTCCGCACACAGTTGCAGCAGACGCTCACCGTTTTCAGTCCGCTCGGAGTCAAGCCCATAATTACCACCAAGCTGAGCTTCTGAGGAGCTCAGAGGCCCTGTTTGTGCGTTCATATCCACCGCAGTTCCTATAATCTCTGCACTAGTAACACTGCGTAGTGGCGTGTACATTTCATGATAGAATGTGTCCTTGACAACATTAGAACTGCAGTCGGTGGGAGCATAAGCGGAACTCACAAACAAACAGTGTTTGTACTACTTCGTGAATCAACCTTAGCTGATGTCGTCAAACAGATTGTACCCAAACGTATGTTCACTGGAAGCCAATCAAGCAACGATGACTCGGCCTTGGAGCTAAGAATGTTACCTACACCAGCTTTACTCGTGAGTGCTCCATCGGTGTTTTCGGGTAGGTACAAAATACAACGAGAGGATAAGCCGGGCGCAGTTAATTCAACAACCCCATTAGGGTCATTAAGCCTAGGTTCAGCCAAATAACACACGTCAATTCCCAGTGTGTCCAAGGTGTGTGCGAGTGCAGCCTGTTGACCATTTGTCTTAGGGTGCGAACGTTGAACATCGCCTGGGAAAGGGGACAGCGTGAACTTATAAGGGGCTGTTGCCGATAGACATCCGACGAATGTTTTGTGAAGGAGGCTGCAGATGCTTCTACTCCAGTGGCACTTCGGTTGCTGTCAATTAAGCTGGGAGCTATAGAAAGAATGTTAGTAATGGGGGTCAGGAACAAGAGGAAAACAAAGAAAGGGGGCGTCAGCAGTAGCATGTTTTCGCTTATCCGCCCTGCTGTATGCAGCAGATAAGGCGATCCTTGCTAATCTGTGTGACGGCCGATGCAGTATGTAGTTTACGTTTGGAGAAGTAGTCATGGTTGTATGTGGGCTGAGATACTGCCAAGGTGCCCAGACCTACACAGGAGGACGATTGGGGTCGTCATCGAAAGCCTTTGGCTCCAAAAGCTCTTCATAAGGCAGCGGGGAGGTGGCAATGGTTTAGTTTTACAGAAATGGACGCCAAATCATTTCAGACACCGAAACTGGACGAATAGTAGACTGAATTTATCTAACTTCCAACCGCTGACCAACCTGGTAGGTGCAGCTCCCAAGAGGCCAGGGTGCACGACCTAGTATAGCTTACTAGGTCAAGGAGGTACGCAAACCCTCGCACCAGGTTAAACTCTAGTCTCGTTGCGACGGGCGCTCTAAAGGTACCTTCAATACTACGTGTATGGTCTACTCTTCCTTCGATTGTGGACATAGTGCCATCGACCTTAAAAACAACAGCCTGTATGCGGGCATATTAGGAATTACAACCTTGACATATACAAACCAGAGGTCTGCACTAGACAAGACCGATGGCTTCACTGTACCAGCGGAGTCGCAGAATGTTCTGCTTGAAAAGTTATTTGATATTCACTTCTTGTGAACGAGCTTGACAGCTATTCATTTTGTTCCTATTTTCCACTTCTTGACTGTTGTTTAAACGCTCCACTGTGCCAACCCGCTTGGAACACACACGTCATTATTAATGGACGCTCATCTCCGTGTTCTCCTCAGCAGTGCCATTTACAAGAACACATTACGTTGGTTCTATTCTCTCCGCATCACTTTTCTAGTTGGTTATGTAAAGGAATATTAAGTTTTCACAGAATTATTGTACCACTTTTTAACGTTTGGGTCTGCACTTATTATTCTTGGTTGTTTTGCGATGTTTGTTTAAACGCTACATTTCCTTATTCTGATTGGCCAGTGCCCATCACTGTAAATGGACGTTCGCCTTGTGCTTAGGGTCTCATGATGCTATTTTTAAGGACATTTGCGATTCGTTCTTGATTACACGGTTGCTTATTCGTCGGTTGCATTTGACGTTTTCCTTCTGTTGGTTGGCTCAAGTGTAGTCTAGTAGCTTCCCTTCAGTTTGCCTTCGAAACTTTATAAGCAAATGTGCTTTCATGTACACAACTCACTTTCCGTCTCGTCTCTGGATTTCCTCTTGCAGTCCAATGAACAATGATTTATTACGGGTAAAATAGCATGTGCTTGACAAGTCTCATAAGATGGTTGGAGTAAAAATTAAAATTTGAAGGGTCATCGAACATGTAAATCCTTATTTCAAGCGTCCACCGAGTTGAATTCACTACTACATAACGATAGGTTGCAATGGGAAAGGGACGTGCACTCGCAAAATGGTGTAGTGAGCTGTTCTTGTTCAGTAAGTGCGTGAGGAATAAAAAAGGAAACGACAACGCTCACTCCTTTGTATCTTCATTTGACAGATGTGGTGCGTTAATCCAGTTTAGCTACATCCAGGCTAATCACATGGACACTTCTGCATGCATTCTCACCGCCACGTTGCGGAGAGTGCCACTAAGCACATAGTTAGGTTGGCGTTATTTCGTCCTCCAAGTGGAACGGACTATATCAAGTAATGCAAGTTTTAAAGCGTTTCATTGAGGCGTTTTTTGAAGAGCGTTAATGTAGCGGCAAGGATAATGTGAGACAGAAGGACTTTCCAGGCACGGGACACACGGAGGGAGAAAACCTTTCGTCGACAATCAAGTCGATTGTAGTGCGTAGCCAGCTTGAGCTGATGGTCACTCAGGTTGTTATTTTGGCTCAGTTGCAACAGGTTGCGAGATGGATGAGTTGAGTTCGTCAGTATCAAGTAAACCATGATTAGGTCTCCTCGCTGACATCGATATGGAACAATGGTTTATTATGGGTAAAAAAGCGTTGCTTAACAAGTCCCGTGGGATGGAAATTATTGTGAAATTAAATTGCATGATAAACTGAAAAGCGTTTTGGTGCACTCCCCATTGTGAGTGATGACTTGGTCGAGAGAAATGATGGCCCTCACTTTGAAGATGGCGTCGGTTCATGCATCCTGACTGCCTGGCTGGGGTCCTAAGTACAGCGAACACGTTTGCTTGGGCACCCTTGCTGATATAGCGAAGATCCGGTCCCAGTAGCGTTCGTGTTGTGCGTTTCTTTGCCCATTCTCTTCCCTTTTCTATTCACCCTCTAATTGCGATCTCATAGAAATTACGTAATATACTATTTCCCATTATATTACCTGCTCTGCTATCCTTTTCGTAGTGTAAAGTTTCCTATTTTGCATTTTTATATTGCGGTACATAAGCTTCTCACCCCCAACTAACGTGTATTTATGAAGATGACTTTGATTGTGGGTTCGTATATAATGACATTTGCTAGGTTCTTTTCCGGGGAATTATATTGGATACTTATATAAACGGTGCAAAACGGTTAAAAGGTTAATAATGTACAAGTCACGTATTACGGCTGAGATGAAAAATCGGCAGACAGCGTGCCAATAAGTTGGAGTGCGTGCAGGTGAACTCACCGAAATGTTCATATGAGAAACATATATGCCCACGTGATTTGTATTTTTGAGTGCACCATTTGGCTGAATTATGCATGCTTCAGATGAATACAAGATACTTAGAATATTTCAAGTGTTGTAATGCGTCACAAACTCTTCTTTGAACATCGCTAACTTGGCGACGGAAATGACGTGCGCATGCAAAGCCTTCCACTGCTGGTACATAAAAGAAAGAAGTTACGGTAGCATTTCAGATAGCCACCATGTTTGTTTAACCTTCAGAGGTTTCCTCTCAGTTTGTTGATGTGACTGAACTGAGGCAGAAGGCTGTAAGCGTGACTGTTTTTCAGGATTTTGGACATTATTACATGCTCTACCCGAAGGCGCAGATATGTACCGCTGTGCATTCTGTGAGATTGAAGTCTAAATTGGTCAAGTTCATGATATAGACCACTAACGTTCTTAGCTATGGTTTTTTTTGGAAATTCAAGTGCAGTGAAACCGCATTTCTGCCAGCGATGCTACGTATGGATGGCTGTTGCGCATGGGTCTCATACAATCGCTAAACATGTGTGGAAGGATAGAGAAGTAAAACTGACCAAACGCCCCGCACAAAATACTGATATGTTGATTGCAGATATTTGACGTCTTTTCGGAAGGCTCTGAGCAGACAAGATCGCTCTAAATCACCATTTCGTGGTCACACCTTTGGAATACTCTCCGTCAGACGTAGTCTCCAATTTTCTGCACGCTCATTGGCTGCTGACATAAATGAACAATCATGAATGGGCTCGCGTTAGACTTCAGTTAACACATTTTGACCTTTAATGAAAACCATCCAGGTTACTCTGGAGGAGAGTGTAACCTTCATTGCAATTAAGCACTTGCCATATCATGTTATCATCGGCTGAAGGCGGAAACTTAGGGACGAAAGTTTTGTAAGGTGTTTAATAAGCACCAAGCATGCCCACAGCACCGGGCCCTTTGGAACATCGCACTCCACTTCAGTTCATCGGAAAAGTGATTCCTGTAAACGGATTTGCAGTATTCAGTTTTGAAGTTGCGGATAGACACAGGTACAGGGCTGGCTAATGAAGAGCTCTCCACATGCAATGAAGTAATATGGTGACCCAAGTGATCAAAAGCTTCGGGAAAGTTCTGGCAGATGACGACAATTTACGTTCAACAGCTTCGTTTCAGCAATATATTGATAGTGCATACCCCAGTCTGACTGTCATGTTTATTACCGCAAAAGCTTGGCGAAGAAGTAACCGAAAACCATGTTTCGCTTTTCATTCGCCGCTTTTGAGTTACATTCTGGGACCAAAGAAAGTAATATCCTTATGGGTACAGCGCTTCAGTTCTCTAAACAACTTGATCATTTTTGTCTCATCCTATATGTCCTTGCCGGGTCAAAGATGAATCTGTTAGTCATGCAAAATAGCCTGCATCTCGGACTTGTCATCTGATTTGTCCATTATTACCCTTTTTCCGGTTGAGCAGATTGGACGTCAGTTCTTTAACTTCATCCCGAAGTTTACTCGTAAGTACTTCTGCGAACTGTGACCTGTGGTCCTGGTGCAGTTGAAAAAGATACAGTAAAGTGATTTTAAAATCTGTAGCCCGGATATGTTGAAAGCTGAAAAGGAATTCCTCGTCAAATCATTGAAAAGTAATAGGCACCCCGTAGCATATATCAAAAAGCAATCTGAAGTTCACGCCCCACCTGCAGCCACAGCCACTGCGAGAAAAAATTGCCCTGCCCCTACAGTCCCGCCAAAAGCAGTTATTTCCTTTGACCTATTAAATAGGAAAATATTAACCGCCACCAGAGTCCACATCCTTAGGGAGACTGCACTGCTAATTACACTATGTCTTAAAGACAAAATTCCGGTCCAGTCCGTGTCATCCGTTCCACATCAATCCAATTGCTTCTGTGGTGCATGGTACATCGGACAAACAACCAGGCGTCTTCTGAAGCGGATAGCAGAAAAGTGTCGGGTCTCGCTGCGCCACGACACTGTCAAGGCGGTTCATCACCCAAATTTGGAGCGTCTGCTAAAGAGTGGAAATCACATGCATACTAAAGATTGCTTTAAAGAACTTTAAATTGCACCGAACCATCCCCAAAGGGACTCAGAAAGCTTATGATGATCACTGCGGAAGCCGTAGGGATTAAAAGCTGCGGCCTGAATGTTGCAAACAGAAAACGCTTATGTAAACCATCATTCTCTTATGGCCATGAAACCAGCAGCCGACATTTGGTTTATCGATCCGGGGCTGTGGGTGCAAAATAGGCCACCTACCGAGGCAAATCAGAAACACGAGAATATATAACTGTGTCACGCTAGCAATAACTTATTGTACTACATGTTCAGAATGCTCTCAAAATCACCTGTTAGGCATACACGAGGTGGGTTACAACAACCCTGTCATACGTACTCCAATGCAGCGAAAAGTACCGCAAAACCTGGAAAATATATTCTGAATAACCGCTGCCAACGGGTACAAGATATGAGGAAATGCGATGTGGTTAACAAATAGGAACACACGGAGGGGCACAACCGGCTGCCTGCTCGCAGCAGAGGTTAGCGCGAAAATGTTGTCAAGGTGGCGATTCGCGACCCAGGTCAGAGTGGGGGAGGGCAAAAACAACTGTAGGTGTCTGCCAATTTAGTTGAACGGTTGGCGTTCGCGACCATGTTATCTGGAGAAGCGTCCTGAAATGGAAAGTGATTTATTATGTTTCGGCGCGCAATACATTCACCAACGATGATATTACACTGTTCCATTTTCTACCAGGGACTGCCCTCAGTGCCCGCTACTGGCCCTGCAGGCATCAGTCTATTTCAATGCACCAGTGCTGATGAAACTGCTTAATCAGGTCTCATGACCCGGTAGATAATATGCGACAATACATCCTGTACTAGATACGGCCCTTCCCAGTTGCGATGAAACTTCGCTTGTGCTTCTGTAGGTATAACCGATCAAGTAAGCAAAAATATATCAACGGGTTTGAACGGGCTTCCCAAAGCCTCACGATCAAAGTACACTTTCTGCTGGCGAGGTGATGTCTGTGGATGCGTTTGTACTAATCGATGTGCGCGGACCAGGCTGAATTGTATTCGAAGTATATGTTCGGACTCTATTAAGGGTTCGTGGTACGAGGTCAACAACAGTGTGTTAGAGGGTAAATGTAGTTCGGGTCCGTCATCATAAGATGGGTTGTTTTTCCTGTGGAAGAGTGTACTGAAGATTGATAAGCCAGCAATCATTCCAGCAGATTAGTATTCCATTTCCGAGGTGTCACTTCGTTTAGAAATGATTTCAATAAAGCTTTCAGAATGCGCTTGGTTCACTCAACCACTCCATTGCCTTCTGCATGATACGCAGTCGTTCAACATTTTCGGATGCAGAAAATATTGCACAGCTCACCCATAAGTGTGTTCTCAAAATTCACTCCGCCGTCGGAGTGCAATTGGTAGAACGATCCTCACCTCACCACCCTGCTGCCAAAGAAAGCATTTGCAATGCTGCATGCATTTATATTACGCAGGGACACAGCTTCACCCCACTTAGTAAACGCATCTACCATAACCAAAATATCACGGTGTCCTCTAGCGGTCTCGGGCAAGGAACCGACGATGTCGATTCCCACTATCAGGTTTAGAAATCCCTTCAGTATTGGTTGCAGTGATTCACACCGGATGGTTGTGAAGTTCTTGATTAGTGTGCAATCCGAGCATAACTGACAATATGTTGCGGTGTTTCGCCGCAAATGTGGCCACCAAAACCGACGTCAAATAACACCTTCCACCTGATTTTGTCGGGCGTGTCCCAGTTCCTCGTGTATCCTCCGTAGTATTTCTTGGCTTGCAGCTATTGGAACGACTATTCTCCGTAGATATTCAGGCCCACTCTGAAAGTACATGATGCCCACTAGGATGCGCAGATGCGGCCAAAGTGACCGGAGACACTTGATTTCCCAGCTGGCCTCAGCCAATTCCTGATGCATGGGCCAGTCTTCAACCCGCAGGATGCGGTCGTACAATGGGCTCAACGCTATGTGGGTTGACTGCAGCCGCAGCTACTCATCGATTTCTGGGGGTGGGGTAAGAATGATGGCGGATATGCAAGTAGTCGTGCATGATGGACACGATCCCGGGTCCGTGAGAGGCCTCCGCGAAAGAGTATCAGTATTACCATATTTTTTGACCGGACGATGCTGATATTCCAAATCGTATTCGAGCGATCTGCCGTTATGCGTCACGAAAATTGTGATGCCAAATTAGTAACTGATAATCAATTCGTAGGTTGAATTTGCAACCAAGTAAGTAGTGGCGAATTTGCCTGCTGAAATTCACTAAAGAAAGCATCCCTTTCAAGTGGTGCAGTAATTGTGTTCTCTCCGTGAGAGTCTTCTGCTGGTATATACGATGACTAGCTCCGTCCCGTCCACTTTTGCCGTAAGAAAACAATACCAATGCCAGTGTCACTGGCGTCCGTAACAAAGATGAAGGGGCCCGAGGAGGTGTATCTGGGAATGCCAGAACTGGTGCTTCGCTTAAGGCAGTTCGATGGTTTTGCAAACACTTCTGATGAAATTGGCTCCAACTCAATGTTTTAGCCGACATTTGAAGTTCGTTTAACGGAGCAGTGATAGTTGTAAACCCTGGGAGAAATCTTATATACTAAGATGCAAGACCTAGAAAACTACACACCCAGTCGGTGTATAATGGAACAAGTCGTGAGCGAATTTTTTCAACCTTGGTTGAAACGCATCGCACTCTTTTCTCGGATACAAGGTGACCTAGGTAGGCTAACTGCTTTTTTAGAAGTTGGTACTTAGTGGGCTGTTACTTCAATTTCAGTTGCAGGATACAATCCGAAATCATCGTTGGACTCTTGTCATGTTATTTCTCCGTCCTTCCATGCACAGTAATATCGTCCAATTAAATCAGACGGTGGTTTGGCATCAGTTCCGCCAGTGCCGTGTACCTCAACCGTTGGCAAGTGACCGGGGCATATTTTAGGCCAAATGGCATGGTCCGGAAGTCGTAAAGGCCAGATGGAATGATGATGCATAAATCTGCACTTGCCAAAACCCTGACGCTAATTGCAAAGTAATGAACCGGCTGAACCCAGCGATGGCGTCTATGGTGCCATCCATTCTGAGCAACGGAAAAGAATCTTTTCTTGTGATGGTCAACGTAGAGCTGTTGCTTCCTATTCTTCCTCTTAACTAAAACAATAGGGTGATATGATGATTTTGACAGTCAAATGATGTCACGCTTCTGAAGATCCTCGATAATGTGCCTTTCTTCCTGGTACTGGAGCGGTACGCGCCTAGCTGGTTGGCAGACGGGGGCTGCATTCAACGTGTCTGTCTGATGTTTCAGGACATTACATCGTTCGAAGTCGCCATTCGACCAAGAGAGTGTATCTTACAACTTGTTCAGGATCTCCTCCAGCCTACTGCGATTTAGTGCCGGGACTTTAGACATATGGCATCGAAAGAATTTTCGTACAGGAGTTTCTTTCAATGCACGGAATAGGACGAAACCTCTTCGAACTTAATGGAACAATGGTGAATTACGGATGGGCTGGGACTTATTGCAAAAATAAAATTTCATGATAAAGTGAAAAGCGTTTTGGTGGATTCATCATTGACTTATGTAGAGTAACGGAGATATTCGCGTATTAAACGTATAATCCATAAATCCATTGGTTGGGAGTTTGGCAAGACACCGTCTGATTACGTTTTGTAGCCCCTGGCTAACAAGTCATAAAATGAAACGTAAATGAGACAAGGCATCGTCAACACCTTTTTTTAAACATTACCGGATTGGGAGCAGAGAGGATATAAGTAGGGAGTGCGTTCCAAGGCTACCGCCTTTAAAAACTGCGTGATAATGTCACGCTTCCACATAGTGGGGACTTGTTAATCATCATAGCACCTTTGGAAGAACTGTGACAGTGGTTAAGCTAGCCTTTTGGTCGCGGCCTTCAGTGCCTTCGGGCGGATGTTGTCTGCTCCCGGAGAACTATGATCGCGCAGTGCAATTTCCTTAACACGTTTGGTGGGTTGAAAATTACATGTGTAAACAGTGGCGTCGGTAATCTGCAAGACATTATGGGACAGGTAGAGGCTGAAAGTACGAAAATTGGGGCGTATTGAAGCCGCAGGGCATTAGCCGCTTCTTCGGCGTTTTGTATTCTACCGCCTGTCGTGAAAAGTGGGGGGGATTCCATGCTTCACTTTACCGAGATTATTGACATGCCTATGTAGCAGTTTGTTGGTTACCAAGAAATTTTTG
The DNA here is from genome assembly GCA_944474145.2 of Dicrocoelium dendriticum. Classification (NCBI taxonomy): domain Eukaryota; kingdom Metazoa; phylum Platyhelminthes; class Trematoda; order Plagiorchiida; family Dicrocoeliidae; genus Dicrocoelium; species Dicrocoelium dendriticum. The sequence continues at coordinate 51,062,081 of OX104071.1, forward strand.
GCTAGGCTCTGTTGATAAGTTACTTTGTTCTCACGGGCAAGTGCAGTGCAATGGTTGCGATGGGTCAGGAAATTGCCGCAAGCATCTGATTCGGGGTTAAGTATGTAGACACGCCATGCTGCATCCCTTATCGCTGGGCATTTTCGAGTCCTGCCCCTTAGAATTGAAAGCATTTTTGCGGGACGAAGGGGTTTGGTCTCTGATGCTCTGTTGACGATGTCGCTGAGTCTGTTAACGAACTCTGTTCAAACGTTGTCAAGGGGACTGTTGTTTGAAAATTCCCAAGTAGCCGCACCGGCCGGATCTTTCAATACGTGGTAGCGCGTGATTTCATGAGTTACTTCCGAGTGTTCTGATGAATACTCTGGATAACACACATAGTTGAACGTTATTATTAAATGGTCACTGAGACCTAATGGACTATCCATCAATAACTTTTCAACCATGAGCCCTACATTCGTGAGCATAAGGTCCAATATGGACGGTTTGTTTGTTGTCCTGAATCTAGTGGGCGTGGTGACATGATGGTACAAGGGTATATTAGTGAGCAGTTCATGCATGTCTGCTTTGAACTGCTCACTGGGCCATTCCGAAACCTCCAGATTGTGTAGATTGAAGTCCCCGGAGATGAGAATGTGGTTGTACCTAGTGCGTGTTACTCTGTTGAGGCCACGTATCAAGCAGGAATCCATTGCCGGAGTGGACGTTGGGGGGCGATAAACAACAGCTATGAGACATGCATCATGGTGTCTTAGGCGGAGACGATGACAGAGTTAGTCGGAAACGTGTGTTTGCAGACCATCAACTAGTGCACATTGCAGATCGCTGCCGTAGTAGAGTGGGACCGCACCTCATCTGCTGGGTCGGTCGTTCCAAATGAGTGACATTCCGGCTATCTCAACCTCAGCATCAGTCACCACTTGATGTAACCAAGTTTCGGTAATAGCAATTGGGTGCCAAGCATTCGTAACCTGACGTAGTCGAAGTTCGTTAATTTTACTGAGGAGTTCTTGGGCTTTAGTGTACATCCATGGAAGTTTCTCAGATTTAAGCTATGTTTTGAAGGTTGTACAACTCATGCGTGAAGTTGCGCTGACAAGTGAGTGGCCGGCGAGTAATAGTTTTTTCGATGTGTACTTGGTGAAGGGTTTAACGTCTTATTTATCATCCGTGTAGTTAGTCCCGTGTCTAATCTTCGACGCTTAGTGTAAGGTGTCTGGTCAATATCAGCTTCTACAGTTTGTATAGGCTCATTCGACACACTACTGGTGCATTGTACTTTCATAGATCCCATCAAGTTTGGTTCTTTGGGTGACATATCATCTCTAGGAAGCATATCGCTGATTGTCTTCAGTCGAACTTCAGTTAGTAGCCAGCAACGGAACATATACCAGTTTTTCAGCATATGTGCTACCATATATTTTAACTGATGGACCACCTTCAACTCTCTCGGGCCACTTTGTAGTTCGGTAAGATAGGCAGTCGTGACACGGATTTCGCTAACACATCATCCAAGCAGAGTGTTTCAAGAATATAATACCACAGTTCTTTATTATGGATTATTAGTTCATGCTCATCATATGCTTCAGTTACAGGAACCCGGTGAAGAAGTATGGTTCTGGTTGAAGTTTCCTTCTGGTAGTCCTCTAAGGTGCAGTTAACTCGATAACGCTCGCCCCATAGGATGTCTGGAAAGATACCGATGTAGCAGTGTTCATTTTTCAGACTATCTGTCGACAGTAGTACTGATTCTAATTCAGTCATGGAGTTCAGCACAACGCGTAGAAGTCTTGGCTCACCGAAATGTTAAGAGTTGGGGGTGTCGTGTAATACACACTACGTGAACAGGTTTCAGTCCAACTCCGATTAGATTACTAATAAAACCACACTGGTTGTGGGCATCCAACTGCCTGCCTCTTATTGACACCGACTTTGATTCTGGGAAATGGGAGCACAGTACTCTCAGTACAGGTAGTTGTTTCTTTACACCTTTCGACATGTCGCGAGTAGTGATTGAAGTATTCGGAAATGTAAAGCAGGAAACCGGTGGTGCTTGCACTAGGAAAACTCTGCTACGCTTCTAAATTTCCGATTCAGTTGGGAGTGATGTTAATTTTAAATGACGGCTCTTCTTGGAGGCAAACGTAACCCAACTTTGGCTCGTACTGGCTTGCTCTTTTTCTACACACTCCGTCAGAGGTTTGAAGTAGCCTTACGTGCAGTTACTCCGATCGAACTGCGAACCGCATTAGTCAAATGTGATCCACTTGTGGGATTGGGACAGCTGTTGATGTTCTGGACTCTAAGTGTCGTGTTTCTTACGTTGTTCTTAGCAGTTCTTTGCGGGATAGGAGCAGCAATCAAGGGGGAGGATTGGATAGCACAGTCCACTATGCTTCCCCCAATCGTAGTGATTTTGATGGTCACCATTTCCTCAAACTTGGCTAGTATCTGGTCATATTTCTGAGATAATAGGAACACACTTTTTATCAGTAGGATCGATGTGCATTCCACACAGGACCATAGCGAGTCTGGTTTGTTTAATCAATTTGCCTGACTAGTTTGAACTCTGAGACATCTCGCATGGAAATACTTGCAGCAGTTGCGGTACAAAATGCCCCCTTAACAATTTTGGAACATGATCCACATAGGTCTTTAGGCTGTGGCACACTTGGCATCCCTCTTGTTGTGGAAACGTCACGAACCATTTGAATAACTCACCCTCCATGGTAGAAAGTTGTTCTGTTGCAGACCTGGACGGTAAGGTCACAGTGTTCATGTGTGCTTGCAGACTGTCCTCTCTGGCGTGTCCGTCGAATGTGTCAGCTTGAACGTGGGGCAGAATACACAGTGTGAGTGAGAACTTTCGTGATTTAGCCGATGGGTCGCGCTGAGTGAATTTACTTTGAGACCTGTAGCTGAACCAACCAACGTTGGATTTGAACGCGTGACAGTTCCTTCGAATGCCCTTGAAATGGTCTATCGAGTGAGACTAAACAATGTCTCCGATGGTTGGAGTTAGGCAACTTTTGGCGTTTGGATATCGGCGAACCACTGCCCGGAAGTTAGAATTCAGGGCAAATATAGGATGCACTGGAGTATACTCGGGAAACTGGTATCACAAAGTAGAGCTTGTAAAAGCACGTCGAATAAGTATGGATTCAAAGGTGTGCGACAAAATGTCGCTGAACCATAGTTAAAACCCACGACTGCACAAATGATCGATTAGCACGTAAATTCTCTCAAGATCAAGACCTTCATTAAACTTATGCACCACCATACTGTCTCAGGGACTGCAGTCTGCGTTGGTAAGAGAGATGAAAAAATCCTCTAAAGAGTTTGGCAGCCCTACGTTTTGGGGCTTCAAGTGCTTCGATGTCGCGCTTGTGCCAGGGACGCCAGGCCTGGATCGCATATTCCATGTGAGGCCTCACCTAAGCATTCAGCATTTGCGGAAAGATTGATGGCTCAAAATTGCCAGAAACCTTCCGGAAGAGTCCAAGATGTTGACTGGCTCTTTTTAATGCCTTTTCTGTATGTTTTGAGCAACCGAGGTCATCCTGCACGAACACCCCAAGATCGTTTTCTTGAGAAGCATGTTGTAACTGCTGGTCCCCAAGTCGATATCCATAGATAAGCTAATGGCGTATGCCTACTACTTTGCACTTAGTCACGTCAAACTGGAGCAGATTATCAGATGACCATGCATTTGCCCTGTCGAGATCGCTCTGCGATGCCATGTGATCATCCGATGTCCTGATATCATGCCAGATTTTGATATCATCTGCAGAAATCAAGACATTCGACTGCAGTACACTGGCAAGATCGTTAATGAATGTGAGTAATAAACGTGACCCCAGTACCGATCCTTGAGACACGCCACCCTGGACGTTAATTGGGTCGGAAATGGAGCTGCGGACTCTCACATTCAGCTGACGTTGAGCGAGGAGGTTGCCGATCCAACCGAGTATAGGGTCACCGATTCCATAGCCTCGAAGCTTGCTATGGAGAATGCGGTGTTCAAACAATCGAACTTGTTCGGGAAGTCCAGGTAGACAACGTCAAGTCCCACTCAGGCATCCGCTAACTCTGTTTAGCTTACTCGGGCTAGCAGCAAGTTCGTAGTGCCGGATCGATTTCGGGGGAATCCGTGTTGCTATGACACTAGAATATCGTTGCTCTCGATATATCCCATGCGCGCCTCTGCAATTATACGTTCCATTACTTTGGATAAAACTGTGAGGAGAGTGATTGGACGGTAGTTCGAGGGCTCCGAACGATTACCACTTTTACAAATAGGAGTGAGTACTCCATGTTTCCACATTGTGGGAACCTGCATTTCGTCGAGACAAAGGTGAAGGAACTGAGCTAATGGTTCGGCAAGGTTCATGGCCACTGTCTTCAAGGCCTTCGGTTTGATGTCGTCCACACCAGGTGAGCTGCGCAAGCGCAATGACATTAGCGTTTTCATCACACTGGCTGCCGTAAACGCTACATGGTGTAACTCTGGTGTCGATGGAAGCTGGGTAAAAAGTGGATGAAATGATGATTCACTCGGGAAAGTATGGATGAAGTGTTGGCGAAGCAAGTTGGCTGCATCTTGTGCGGTTTGCGCAAGACCATCTGTTGCACGTAAAACCGGGATCACGGGCTGCACTCTACGGAGCTTGTTGACGTGTCTATACAGCGACTTGCGATTTGTACTGAATTTCGCCGCTAAGCTCTGTTGATGCTAGAGCTTGTCTTCGCGGATCAACTTAACGTAGTGGTTTCTTTGAGTTGTGTAACCACCCAAGGTCAAGTTACTTGGACATACTTTGTAAGCGCGCCAGGCTGAATCCTTTAAGGCAATGTATTTTCTAGTACGGCTCCTCCGGAAAGAATTCAGTTGCTTTGCGCGAAGGACCTTGCTTTCTGACGCATTTGCCACTAGCTTAGTGAATTGGGTGACGAACAACATCCAGGCAACATCCGGCGGCTTCTCGGCCAGGATGGACCAGTCGGTTTCTTGAACGACGTTGGACAGTATATCCTAATTTGCAACGACGTAGGTTGCTGTGTTGTTCCCACTGATGCACTGCAAGTAAAAGATGTAACGAAAGATTAACATTGCGTGATCGCTACGTCCATGCTGTGCATCTAAGGTCACGGTGTCGACCATTAGTACCTCGTTGGAGAGTACAAGGTCTAAAACAGAGGGTGTGTCACCCGTTCGGAATCGCGTGGGTGAGGTGAAATGATTGTACAGAGGTACATCGGCGCTCGGCTGTTGCGAACCAACCTTGAATTGTCCGCTGTGCGATGCTGGCACTTTGAAGGACGTGACTGTATGGTCGTGCGCGAACTCGTTTCCTCGCAGAAGCTAAGCATTGATTCATTTTCAAGGTTGACATTGGAGGACGGAAAACTATTGCTAGTAAACACACATCACCACGTCTTAGGTTCATACGACACCAAAGAGAATCGACGACCTTCGTTTCTGCGTCCTCAATGATATCAACATGCAGATCGAATAGATAATACAGGAACACACCGCCTCCTCTGCTAGGTCGAGCTTTTCGTGTGGAAGTTATGCCGGGTAATGCAATCTCAGCATCCGGGATCTCCCTGGTCAGCCATGTTTCGGTAACCACAACTAAGTCCCAAATCGTGGAGACCTGACGAATAGGCAGTTCGCTTAGCTTGCTGAGAAGATCTTGTGCATTGGTATACAAGCAGCTGATGGCATCGGTGGTCAGAAGCGTGTTTGTGAATACTGGTTACCGGTGAGGGTCTATGCCGACCCTTGCAGGGTCGGCCACCGGTCGTTTTTTGTAGGACCAATGACGCACGCCCTATGGTCATGTCAGTTTGTTGTATAGAGTTCTCAGCGCCAACAAGAAGGTGACCATCCAGTTCTCCTTCACCTGTTGGTGTGTCTTGGCATTGTTTCCGGTCTGAGCTACACCGTGACAGAATTCTATTGGTAAGTTGCTTGCGCAGTGTTACATTGTCTATCTGTGGCCCGGTGCCTATTGCCTGTATAAGTATTTCGGATGGCAGCATTTTACGCTTTTTGTGCCACATTTTGATCACATGTTCTGCCATCAGTTCGGAGTGCAGTGATACTTTCAGAACTCGGGGACTAAACCCGTTGTATTTAGGTGATAGCCGTAATCTTGATGTCGAATTTGCGATAAAATTTTCGAATGAGAGTACTTCACTAATAAAACGCCATTCATTCCAGTCATATTCTTTGAATAACTCGCGTAGTGACTGGAGCTCGGGGACACTGTGAACAAGGATAGATTTTGCGTCTTGTTGTTTACGGAAGTCATCCGGATTTTGTTTACGTTTCTGGCGTTCGCTCCAAGGAACATCTAGAAATATTGGAACAGTGCATGTGGTGGTACGGAGGCCAGTGGCTGACAAGAGAACTGCCTCTGCATCGTTGCTTGACTGAAGTGTTACCTGGAGTAACCGCGGTTCACCATAGTGTACAGAGTTTGGATGACAGACGAGACGCATCATACTGACTGGTTTAGCCTGAACCCCTATTAGTTGACACAGGGAGTCATACTAATTTTATCGTTTTGTATCTTATCTTTTATGGAGTTCGCTCCAGATGCAATCACATTAGAGCATATAACCGTTATAGACTTATGATAGTGTTTCATGTTCTACTTTTGGAGGGACCAGTGGCTGCTTTCTTCGGTTGAACAAGTGATGTGGTCTTGATTCACGCTGTCGTATTGGCAGTAGTAACTCGTTTGGCAGCGGGCTGGGTTGTAATGGGAGGTGCCTCCGATTAAATGGGTAGCAACAACGGGTGCGTAGGTTGTCGGCCCTCTAAGAGTGTTTAGTGTCGCGGGTGATTCTGATGAAGAATGTATGGCGAACGCATCTTTATGAGCAGACGCTAAGGTCGGGACGGCTAACTCTGGATCCTTACATTGTGCTGAATTGGAGCTTGATTTTGAACTTCGAGTACGAGGCACTGATTTGTCTAATTAATGTGGAACCGCTTTCACGGCTGCTGCCTGCTCTACAAACTTTGTCACCTTATCGTACTTCTGCGACAACACCGTTATACATCTGACGAGTGGAAGAGAGGTACACTCAGTGCAGAACCAGAGAGAAACAGTCATACTATCAAGTTTTTTCTCTGGCTGAGACTAAGGCGAGCACATCGAGAATGGAAGTATTTTCGGCAGTTTCTGCATTATATTCCGAATCGCACAAGTTTTACACAGCTGTCTACGCCACAACTAACGTTTAATTCGAAAGGTTTGGGCTTAGCTTTCCGTGGGCAACCAATGCGTGCCATTGTGACTCTCAGATCTTCGGAAGCCGTTCGCTGCAATGTCTGTATCGGTATGCTGAATCCAAACGCCGGCAGTCAAGCTGGTGGTCTGTCGGACACCTGTTCGACTGCTGTAGAACAAATCCAAGATGGTGGACGCAGACGGCATTTGGGCTAATCAGTGAGATCTCCGACAGTAGCCAAAAGATATCCACCTAATGTGCACAGATGGAGAAATACACCAAAAGCAAAGTATTGGTGCAAATTTCACACAGATAAAACACGTATAACACAGTATTTCCAAAGCAAAAGTGGAAGCCAGCAAGGTTAAGCAGAAATCCGCGGCGTCCGTGGGTACAGTCGGGGTGTGAAGACGTCAATGACGACACAACAGGTGCGACATGCTGCGTACCTCCTTGACCCGTTGTGCTATACTGGGCGGTGCTTCCTGACATCTTAAGAGCTATTCCCACTAAGTTGCTCAGCGGTCAGAAGTCAGACGAGCTCAGTCTCTTGGTCCTCCAGAGTGGTGGGTTTGAAATGAGATGGCGTCGATTTCTGTAAAATTAACTCATTGCCACCTCCACGCTGCCGTGTGGGCAGCTTTTTGAGCCGTGGCTTTCGATGACGACCCTGATCGTCGTCCTGTCTAGGTGTGGGCGCCCCTACCAGTATCTTAGCCCACGTACAACCACGACTTCGGGCCGTCGCGACCATTCAGTCCTAACAGTTGGTTGTGTTATGCCAGTATTGTTGCTAAAGGAAGAGTGACTCAACGAACTTTTACGGGTTATTTTAAGCTGCACAACGTAGCAAAAACTGTTGACTGGTACCTTTAGACGCATAGCTCAGTGAATACCGCGGGGAGTGAACTGAAACACAAAATTAACTGGGTCATACAATCAGCATCTAAGGTTGTACCATTACGCGCATCGCGCCGAACAAATACGTGGATCCGGAGCAGAACACGTAAATGGATCAACAGAAGAGATGAAATCTGGAGGCAACATTTGCTAAGCCCATGTGATATCACATGGCAGGATTACAAAGTCATCAGCAACTACTGCACGTCGCTCATTAGAGTTGATAAGTGCGAATGGAAGGAGACCAGGTTGCAGAAATGTACGAGGAACATCAAACTACCATACAGATTTGTGAATTGCAAAAGAGAGGTTAAGCCCGGAATACCGCCACTCAAGACGGCAGTGGCCTAACAACTACTGCTGTGGATGCCGCGAATCCTCTACTCCTGCAGATTGGTTCGGTAGCTACCAAAACCATGGAACCTTCGCTCTATCAACTCCCAACATATGTCGTTGGCTTATCCGGCGTCACCTTTACTCCAGCAGCTGTTGCAAGCAAATTTCATTCTCTCCGGGAGTACAGTGGCCCTGGAATCGACATGATCTGCCCCAAAGTACTGAAAACCCTTTCTCCCACCATATCAGCAACACTTGCAAACTTTTTCCAGGATCTGGTTAACTCCCGTACACTCCCATCTGAGTGGAAACATGGAATTATCACTCCAGTATACAAAGCAGGTAAGCGATCGGATCCTGTCAAGTACCTACCTATTACTCTCCTTCCTGTTTTATCAAAAGTGATGGGATCGGTAATGGCAGATGAACTGACGCGATAGTTTGAAAGTCAACATATAATTTCTAATGCCCAAGATGGTTTCAGACGTAGACGACCTTGTCTCACCAATTTGCTGCTTAATCGTGACTCATGGATCAGGGCGGCTGATGGAGGAGTCCCTATAGATGTGATTTATTTGGATTTTTCGAAAGTATTCGACAGGGTCAATCACTCCTTTCTCCTCCGAATGCTTGCTGCCTATGGTATCAATGGTTCCCTGCTCACCTGGTTAGAAGACTACTTACGAGACAGAGTAATCAAGGTAAGATTAGCCGACACTCCATCTGCGAGCCTGTGCGTCTCCAGTGGTGTACCACAAGGATCCGTCCTCGGCCCGCAACTGTTTTTAGTCTACATTAATTAGCTTCCAGCAGACATTCTATCTCCGATGCAAATATTTGCAGACGATGTTAAAATATGGAGAGCAATTCGCTCAGCATCCGACCGTGTCTACCTCCAGGAAGATCTGACTCGGATTAACGAATGGGCAGAAAAGAACCAGCTCCCACTGAACCCTGCAAAGTGCCACCTGCTGACGGTGCACAACAGCATCGTAAACACATAACGTTTGGGGCAACACGTCCTGTAACACGTGACTAGTGAGCGCGACTTAGGTATAATCGTATAAGGGAGTTGTGGAAATTCACTTCAATGTTCGAAAGAAGCAAGTGTGGCGAACTTGAACTTGAGATTTTTGAGGCGAGCTCTTAGCACCTTTGGGCGACAAGCAGTACCATTGCTGATTAACTCCTATATTCGCCCTCATGTTGAATATGCAATTCAGGCCTGGTGTCCATGGTTAAAATGAGACATCCGCCTATTGGAATAGCCCCAAAGAAGAGCCACAAAGGCAACGCGTGGACTATCCGATATAAGTTACGAAATGCGTCTTCGTGTATCCGATGTGTTCCCGGCAGAATACCGATGGCTTCGCGGAGATCTTACTCTCACATACCGGTCATTAACTGACAGCGAGCATCCATGTACATCACTGTTGATACTAGCCCCTTACAAACAAATCCGAGGCAACCGCCTGAAACTAATGACGCAAACACTACCATCTGAAATTGTAGAAAGTATATTTACTACCTTAGAATCTGTTCTCACCGGGATGCATGACCAAGATATGTAGTGAACGCACCAGACACGACGAAATTCCAAAGACTCTTAGACTTTCATCTTAGTGATAAACGCTACACAACAGTTTGGTGAAGTGCGATGGTTTAGCCACTGATCCTTCACATACCTCGCTGGAGCATTTTGATTTTAACTTTCTTCTGCAAATCCATCCTGTGGGTCTTCTAAAGTTATGCTTTTTATGTTATCATACACTACTGAACTACTGAACTATTCAAACGTAAACTTCATACTGCATCGGCCCGTCCCACAGATTAGCAAGGATCGCCTTATCTGGTGCATACAGCAGGGCAGATAAGCGAAAACATGCTACTGCTGACGCCCCCTTTCTTTGTTTTCCTCTTGTTCCTGACCCCCATTACTAACATTCTTTCTATAGCCCCCAGCTTAATTGACAGCAACCGAAGTGCCACTGGAGTAGAAGCATCTGCAGCCTCCTTCACAAAACATTCGTCGGATGTCTATCGGCAACAGCCCCTTATAAGTTCACGCTGTCCCCTTTCCCTGGTGGATGTCAACGTTCGCACCCTAAGACAAATGGTCAACTGGCTGCACTAGCACACACCTTGGACACACTGGGAATTGACGTGTGTTATTTGGCTGAACCTAGGCTTAATGACCCTAATGGGGTTGTTGAATTAACTGCGCCCGGCTTATCCTCTCGTTGTATTTTGTACGTACCCGAAAACACCGATGGAGCACTCACGAGTAAAGCTGGTGTAGGTAACATTCTTAGCTCCAAGGCCGAGTCATCGTTGCTTGATTGGCTTCCAGTGAACATACGTTTGGGTACAATCTGTTTGACGACATCAGCTAAGGTTGATTCACGAAGTAGTACAAACACTGTTTGTTTGTGTGTTTCGCTTATGCTCCCACCGACTGCAGTTCTAATGTTGTCAAGGACACATTCTATCATGAAATGTACACGCTACTACGCAGTGTTACTAGTGCAGAGATTATAGGAACTGCGGTGGATATGAACGCACAAACAGGGCCTCTGAGCTCCTCAGAAGCTCAGCTTGGTGGTAATTATGGGCTTGACTCCGAGCGGACTGAAAACGGTGAGCGTCTGCTGCAACTGTGTGCGGAGTACCAGTTGTTTCTTAATAGCACCGCTTTTAGACACAGTGGGCGCCGAAATGCCACTTAGCGTCCTCCTGTAGCTGGCCAGCCATGAACCACGATTGACCACGTTGCCATAAGTTTCAGGTGGCGTGGTTCCATCCTGGACTGCCGCTCGTACTGGAATACCTGCGTCGACTCTGAGCATGACTTGGTATGCTGTCGTTTCTGCATAAACTTTACCGGGAGGCGCACCAAGCGTCTCCTCCGATTGGCAACTGAGCCCTCAGCTCTCGGTCAGGCAAGCCTACCAAGACGCACTGCGTACCGAACATTCTGTCTTGTTCTAATGAACCTGCGCTGCAGTGGAATAGGATCTCGGCCGCCATGCATGACGCAACAGCATCTGCTTGCAGCACTATCAAACGTCACCTCACTAGTCATTGGATATACGAGAGGTCGGTGGGCCCGTTGAAATCTAGAAGAAACCTCCTGGCTAACTCTGAGCACAATGTGACCAGACGGGACATTAGGAGCGAAGTAAAGCAGAGCCAGCGTGCTGAAAATGAAGCCTGGTGGACCAGTTTGGTTTACGAGTTGGAGGAGGCAGGAGCAGTAGATAATTACCGCAAGCTCTTCCAGCTGATCCGCACCACTGATCCCAGAAAATCAGACGTCAGTGAGACAATCAGAGACAGCGCGGGTATACTGATACACAATAAGAAACGTCGCATGGCATTTTTGGCTCAAAACTTTCAAGGTCATTTCAGCTGGCCGCCTACTCTTGGACATCCTCCTACTCAGGTGTTGCAGGACGAGCCATGGACGGTTAGCTTAGAGCCTCCGACGGCGGTCGAGGTTCAAAACGCGATCACAGCTTTTAATCGTTTTCGTGCTTCCGACGCAGATTTCCACCCACCTGCACTAATTCGGGATGGAGGTGAGGTCCTCTGCAAACCACTGACCTCTCTATTCGAACGTAGTTTGGAAGGAGGAGAGTGTCCCGGATAATTGGAGTGGATCGATTATAGCGGCAATATACCAGGAGTGCAATCGCACGGACTGTGCTAACCATAGGGTATTAGCCTTACCCCAGTTGCGGCAAAATTACTGTCCCCGATTCTCGTTCCTCACTTCACCGTGGAACGGGAATCTCGGATTCGAGAAGCGTAGGCCGGTTTCCGCTCAGGAGGTTGTTGTATAGACCATATATTCACTCTGCGGCCGGTGCTAGAGCAGCGTCATGCATACCACAGACCGACAAAATCTGTGTTCCTCGATTTAAAGAGTGCATTCGATTCAGTCGATCGACGCGTTCTGTTCGAAAGACTTGCGGGGAAAGGTGTCCTTACGAAACATGTGAACATCCTACATGCTCTATATTGGAACACTACAGGCCAGGTCAGGATCTACAGTTAACTGTCGGATAGTTTTCCGATAACAAGTGGCGCTCGACAACTTTTTCCGATGTCTTCGCTTTTGTTCAGTTATGTCGTGGACTTTGTCATGGATTGTTCTCTTACGGAACCTCATGATGTATGCGTTGTGGTCCCGCCTGGTGAAGAATTAGTTGATCTTGATTTTGCGGACGACATCGTCTTGCTATTCGACGATGTTGCGGCGGCACAATCAACCTTGATTTGCCTATCCAGAGTGGTCCCATTATTTGGTATGCACTTTGTACCTTCAAATTGCAAATCGTTGCTGCAGTACCACCAGCCACTTTATGGCCCCTTGACTCTTGGTAACGAGGAACTCGAGGTGGTTGATCAATTCACTTACCTTGGCAGCTGCATCATCAACGATGGGCGCATGGAAACTGAGGTCAGCTAACGCATTGCAAAGGCCAGAGCTGCGTTCTTGACTCTGCGGCATCTTTGGCGACGGAAGGGAGTTTTCTCAGTCTGAAAGGCAGTGTATACAAGGCCACAGTGATGACCATTCTGCTCTATGGTAGTGAGAATTGGCCACTTCGTTCTGAAGACCTAAAGCCGTCTCAATTCTTTGATCATCATTGTCTGAGAACCATTGCTAGTGTCGGATGGCACCAGCGCGTCCGCAACGATGATTTGCGTAGGCGAGTGCTAGGCAGTGAAAATCATGCTAGCTCCTCAGAACAACAGGTAGCACGGAATAAGTTGCGTTGACTCGGGCACGTGCTACGTATGCTTGGTGGCTGCTGGCCTAGAAGTGCCTCGATTAGTCTGCCTGGAGTAGAGTGGCGCAAGGCTCGAGGTGGACAGAAGTTGACTTGGCAGAGGGAAATGAAGTCACGAATGACCAATCTGGGTGCCGCTAGTCCGTCTCGTCTTCCGAGCTGGAGTTCATGTGACATGCCTTGTGCTTGGCTCTAGACCATACAGGATATGGCTTGAAACCGACACCAGTGGCGCGGCTGCTGTCGTCTCCTGGTCGGACTGCCCGTTTAATGTGTGTTTGGTCCTTAGTTATCTGCTGGGTAATGGCTGCCTGTGACCCGGGACAGTGAAAGCCGTAAGGAAGCTGCCTCGCCGATGCCGGCTTATCTTTACATGATAACCAGCTGTCTGTGATGGTATGTTGTTGACAAGGTGTAGGCGCGTTGACCCTGAGTGTTTACTTGGCGTATTAAGCTTTTCAGGTAAGTCCCCTTCTCTCCCTGTTGTTTTTCTTTAATCATTACGTCATCCTGGTTTTGTGGCAGCGGAACTCAGTTCATGTGGCTGATGTACTGCTCTTGTTGATGATGGTGTTGCGTTTTCAACTGACCTTCAAATTCTCTGCACTTGGCTTTACTAAACCAATGGATCTTACATCATTTTGGCTAATTCCCGGGAGCAAGAATCTCCAAGTGTTGGTGATACCTCGGTTCTCCTCCTAACCCGGGTAAATACTTCTGTTATGTCAAGTTCACGCGAGGACTCCAAGCGCTATTTCCAAACCGGCGAGGTTACGCACATCGTTGTATGTGATGGTCTAGCCCATCATAATGCTTTCCTTTTTCATTTAAACTTCTCATTCAAACTCCTTTATGAAAGCAAACCGGTAGATGGCATAATCATTTACATTGGTTACTTTTTAGAGAAATTGACTAGGATGCTTTCGGCACAATAGCTAAGGTGTTCTGAACTCTAATATGTGGTGATGATAATGATGATGTTTAGGAGGTGGAAGCACAGGCAGGGCGGATATGCGACGTCAAGCAGAAAGGTCTAACAAGTTGCTAGCGGATGCAGATGTAGAAACCAATAATGGTACACAAACTAAAGAGGTGAGCACTTATGGACTGAGCGACGATCTGTTCAGATTTGGAGTGTCCGTTGTTTGATAGCTGAATCCTGGTTGCATTTGGATTTTACTACCTTCTCAGTTCAGTAACCATAAGACTATGGTATATACCACATAAAAGCAGCCGAAACTTAACGTGTCCAACTCGATAGTCGGGCAGGGGCTCGAAAAGGAAAAATAAAGAGAAATATAGTAAGTGAACAGCCAAAGGGCTTGCACTTGCCAATTTAAATACCATATATCTGCATCTATTGCAAGTTGCAAGACTACTGTCTTCGGTTTTCTCAACAGTCGATGTGGATTGATGCAGTTTAGTTTGCTGGATGGATGTGTGTTTCGAGTGCGTTGTATGATATGGTATAATGCCTACAGCGGATTGCGGATACGATCTTTGAACAGGGATAATGTAGGTTCAGAAATAACAGCTTCAGCTACAGAATTCCATAAGCGGCATACACGATTCTATGTAAAGTGCTATCGATACTCCGCCGGATGTATTGTCTTGCCAGCCTGAGACGGTGGCCGCTCAGTTTGGAACTATTGCTAAGCTTTAGCAGATGATAATGCAAGTAATTCGACTTACCTAAATACTGTCAAGTTATGTTAAGGTCGCAATGTTGAGACCGATAGAGTCCACTGAAAAACTCTCGAATACGTAGTTGCTGTTCATAGGGTAAACGGAACAGCCCCATTGATGGCTTGACGTGTTGAATATTCAAAAAATGACATCCCGCTTTTGTCATGTCTGTCACGCTTGAAATAGGTCTCCCACGTGCTTGTGCATGTATACAGCACGAAGTTGGGGGAGAAGAGATAAGTACGGTGTACGATGAACAATGATTTATAACGGAAAAATGCATTGCTTGACAAGTATTATAGGATGACCAGAACGTAGACTATAAACTAATTATTTCAAGTGGTAGGAAAATGGGTAACTTATGTTTTGAGTTGACTCACCGCGTTATTCACATGAACACGTGCTGGTCTGCTTTCTACTACGTGGCAGAGAGAGCTGGTGATCATACTGTTTGTTTTAATACGTCTTCTGATGGAAACGAAGTATGTCGCGCAGTGTAAATCGGATATAGTCAAATCGTATTTTCAACGTTAAAGTGGGATCGAACATAATGTGATAAGGCGGAGCGTTCCATGTTCTGGATACCCGAAGGGAGAAATGGTTTCGTCGGCCATCAATGCAGCTATGGTGAGTAGTCATTTTAGTCGGCGGCCTCTCTAGGTGGTATTGTGACTGACGTGCAATAGTTCGCGATAGGTGTGGTAAGGGTTAATCAGCAGTAGGTATACCATAATAACGTCTTACAAGCGCCTGTATTTGCTGCTGTATAAGCCTATAGCTTGCAGTCTGTGTTGATGGGTACGTGGATCAAACCCCTGACGATTTTCGTCTCTCTGTGTTATGGTATTTAATGAACACAAGCATCATGCTTGCTCCGAGGTCGCCTGGCTTGGATCACGTACTCAACGTAGGACGTTACGTAGGTAATCAGCATTTGTGAAACAGTTGATCGCTGGAACTGCCCAAATACCCTACTTAAGAGGCTAAGGTGCTGAGTGGTTCTTCCCGATGCTTTTTCAGCCTATTTAAAGCAGCCAACTTAGACCTGCACGATTACTCCGATGTCCTTTTCTACCTAACATGTTGCAGATACTGCTCTCCCAGTTGATAATTACGATTGCATGGAAGCCGTATGCTCACAACTTCTCACTGCACCGAGTTAAACTGCAGCCGGTTTTCAGATGACCATGCTTAGGCCACATAGAGGATGTTGCTTGACCAACCTAGCATAGGGTCACTGAATCCATAGCTTCGAAGAAGAATTCGGTGGCCCATGCGCTTGAATGCCTTAGAGAACTTCAAGTATAAGACGACACTGCTTGTTTGACATCAGCTGACTTCGTCCAGCTTACTCGGGCTAGTAACAAGTTTGGGATGCAGGCAGCTTTCCAGCGGAATCAGTGCTGTTGTGTTACTATGTTGTTGCCCTCAAGTTAACCTAAGAGCGCTTGTGCGAGTATACCTTTCATGAACTTGGAGAACACTGGGAGCAGGGTGATTGGACGGCAGTTGGAAGGCTTCTTATGATTCATCCTCTTAAAAACAGAAGTAACTATTCCCTGTTTTCGCGTGATCGGAAGCTGTATTTCTTCAAGGGTTCGTTGGAAGAACCTGGTCAACAGTTCTGCAAGGTACTTGGCAACCGTTTTTAATGCTTTTGGACTGATTTTGTCCACACCAGGAGAGCTGTGCACACCCAAGGACAGTAGTTTCTTCATCATATTTGTAGTGGTGAATAGTATGTGGCTTACTCCTGGGGGCCGAGTTGGTTGTGTCATCAACTGACTAGTGCCAGACTACTTACCGCACGTAGAACTGGGATTCCGTGCTGCACTGCCTGCAGCTTGTTCCCTTGCCTGTTGAGCATCTTAAGATTAGTAGTGAATTTCATCACTAAACCCTGTTGGTTTTGAAGTTTATTGTCACGTAGTTTGATACAGTGTTTTCGATAAATTACACAGGCGTCCCAAGCCTACGCATCCGCACACTTTTTCTAAGCACGCCAGGTCAAATCCCTTAGGCCCATGCTATTTCATGTCCGGCTCCCCAGCAAGGACTTCATTTGTTTCTTGCGAAAGACTTTGGTTTCATGCTCGGCTGCCACTAGCCTAGTGAACAGAGTGATAAACTTCCAAGCGACATCGGGAGACTGTTCAGCTAGGAACAATTCGAATCTTAGAGATCGAAACTGGAAAGTATACTTCAAAGAGACAATGTAAATCAATAAATTCTTTGCTGAAGACTGCTGGTTTAATGGATTCTTGAACCCGTTCTCATAAGTTGTTTGAAAGTAAATTAGGCAAGGTGAACTATTTTAAACACTCCATCAAACTTCGGGAGTGTGCAAAGCCTAAGTTTTACAAAGCTCGATCATTGCGCAATGCGATGCCCCCTAAACTTGAAGTGGATCTTCAATGCTTGCCATTAGAACGGGTCATAGTTCGGGTGCAACATTCGGACTGGAGCACACCGCTTGCAGCTATTCTCAAATCAGACAGCGTCGTCCGCATTAGTGGAGATCACAAAATGAAAGTCAACCAAGAATCGAAAGTAGAACAGTAGCTCCTACTACGTGTTATGGCGTTTAACGCGACGTTAGCCAATGGGCAAACATTCTCTAGGCTGTATCTTAATCATACGAATCATCAAATCGGACTTGACGTTGAGTCCCGTGAGCCGAGCACATTGGCCACCCACTTTGGACTTTCCAAGTGCACGCATCTCCAGTTCGGAATCAATTCAAGACTCAGCATTTTCAAGCGGATCGTGGATAATATAGTTAGAAATATAACCTTCACATGAGCAGACATGGACGATATCCTTGTTTCAAGCCACAGTGATGCGGACAATGCAAACACATTGCGAACTGTCCTCGAGCACCTGAAAGACAATGCATAGAAGCTATAAATGTCCAAATGTGGGTTCCCATTCCATCCTGTTTTGCAAGTTGGTAACAAATTAGAAACAACAGGTTCACATACCTAGCAAAATAAAATAGCACTTCGTCCAAAAAATGGTGAAGAATTATGATCATTCCTCGAGTTGTTGTCCCACTACCGTTGTCAGAAGTCAGTGTTTAGAGAAAACATTCAGCAAAATGCTTTTTGGTAAGCTCGTTCTTTTCTCCTCAGAATTGATTTCTTGCAACCAATATTTTGTTATCCTCTAGACTCATTAATATACCAAGTTTCTCAGCTCTTCTATTCATGTTGTAGCTTTGTATGTCATTCCTGTTCTGTTTGAGACAAACCTTTATGATTTTTCTTCTTATTCCATGAGTGTTTTGTTGTAACCTTTTTTCCGAGTCACATTAGAGGGCCGGGCTCTTACGGTCTACAGGGAAAACCAACCTCTCATTTTCGCTTTCAACTCATTTTCTGACAAATATTCACCACGGGAAACCAGACATCTAGACTTTGTCACACAGCTCACTGCTGACATAGGTCATATCTCAGGTGTCTCCAACCCCGTCGCTGACACCCGCTGTCTCTCTCGCATCAATCTCACTTTTCACTCTTGGTCTATTGTCCAGCTCGCTGCTATGGCATCGGCGCAGACCCAAGCTGAAGACATCTAACGCATCCTGCAGTCCACTTCGCTGCTTGTGTAACTAGTTCCTCTCCAAATCACAGACGGAACTATCCTCCACGACATTTCCACTGGTTGATCAAGACCGATAGTGCACGCCCCGTTCCGACGCAGAGTTTTCGACACCCTGCACTTACTAGGCTGAGACTGTATTTAAGAACAAGTAGAAAGGTTTCTGAACAACTCCATCGAATTATGAAAAATCAACATTTAGTTGCGAGTCGTCAACCGTATCGTTTGTTCAGTTAATCGTGTATCCTTGTTCTGCTAGAAATTCGTGTTGGGGTCGTTATTTCCAGATACACCATCTCCTCTTTGCATTGTATGCGCGCCGTTTCACAAAAGCACGGGTTTCCGCAAAAGTCGTCGACATGTGTTTTAAAACACTGCACAGAATCGGCCTGTATTAGTCCTCCTGGTAGTGTATTGCGCAAGTTTACGATTCTTCGTTCTATACAATGCTGATGCGATAACATGTTCATGAGGGGATCCTAAGTTTGTAATGATGTCCTCTGGGGTTACAGGGTTCCAGCAGGTTAAATGTTGGCCACAGTATAGGGAAGTGCTTCAAGTGTAGTATTCGATGGGTCATAATAATGTCAATCCTTACTCGGCGATAGGACGGTGTGTAATGTCCGACCCTTTCACATCCTTTTTCATGCGGACGTTTTCGTAGACTGGATATCATTCTAATTGTGATATGGTGTATTTTCTCCAGCTTTTCAGGTTCCCACTGGATTATCGGATGGTAAGCTGAGGCGCCGCATTCAAGGATTGGTCTAATGAGGAAGGTGAACAGGCCAGGGACGGTTATTTCAGAACATATGGAGAAACCGCGTCGTAATGCCAAGAGCATCCAAAGTCCCGTACGGTACAATTTCTCTGGATTTTCTATTGATCTCAAATGATGTTGCCGGTGCACTCCTAAGTCGCTGACAGACGTGTTGGGATGGAGCAACTGGCTGTGCCAAGGTGTATGATCGAGTGGCTAAAGGTCTGGTGATACTGATGAACTCCGACTTGCTTGCGTTGAGAGGGAGTTGCATTTCAGTGGACCACGTTGAAAGTCTCTCTAAGGCATGCTGGAGGCGAGCGCAGTCGTCTTGGTTCTCAATGATTCTCCAGATTTTCAAATCATCTGCAAACAGGGCACATGGTGACTGGAGCTGCTGCGGAAGGTGGTTGATATGAATTAGAAAAATACTGGCCCAAGTACAGTTACTTGAGGCACGCCACTGGTCGACGGGAACCAGTCTGTCAGGTAGTCATTGACATGTACCCTAAAATTTCGCCCCACATAAACTCCTGTAACCACTGAAGTAGCGTGCCACCGATACCGCAGGTCTCCCGTTTACGAAGGAGTACTTCGTGCTTCACTTTGCCAACAGCCTTACTAAAGTCGATGTACCCCACGTCAACATCTTTCCGTTCGTTGCGAGCTCGCACCCACTGGTGGTTTGTATACATCAAGTTGGTGTTACAGGATCGCCCTTTCGTAAACCGTGTTGCGCTGGCGTCAATGCGTCCCTCGACTTAAAGAACAACAGCAATGACCTTTTCACAACCTTTTCGAGAACTTCGGATAATATTGAAGTCAAACAGATCGGTCTATAATTCTCTAATTTAATCGACGCAGCACCCTTGGGAAGCGGTCTCACTATCGAGCATTTCCAGTCGTTGGGGACAGATCCTTTAGAGAACAATTTTCTGAATATGTTTGTCACGGCTGCTGAGATGACATTTGATAGGGACTTGCTAATTAGCAACTGAAGTCCGGATTATCCGGGGGCTCTGCATCATCGACCTTGACGAGTAGCTGATACACTTCGACTGCAACACATTGTAGGCTGTCAAGAAAGACTGGCGCAACCTGTACCGGTACTGCAACAGCCGCCAGTTTACCGGAATATACCGTCAAGAATTGCGTAGCCAAGGCGTCCGCGCCCTCAGTGCTTAAAATTTGCGTTTGTCCCTCCAACCTGTCCAAGACCGGTAGGTCGCCCCCAGGTTTTAGTTGACGTTTCAAGTAGGCAAGTATTCTTTTGGGTGCGATTGTGGCCCAAGCTGCTAGCTCATCTTCTAACTGTCGGGGTTTCTTGATCTCTGCTGTGTTACAAAAGGTATGCTGTTTCTTGTACAACGTGTAAGCTTCAGCACAACCCGAGCTGAAGTTTGCGACGCCGTCGCGCTAACTGTCTATATTCCGTATCAAAGCAATGCGGTTTGACATGTCCGATTTTTGAATACTTAAGGGGAACGAACCGAGTACAGGGCGAGTTAAGCTTCCCTCTCATTAATGACCAACAGGATTCAAGTGGCGCATCCTGTGGTAGTATCCAATCAGTCTGACTTGCGGCTTGGACGAGGCCGTCGAAGTCCGTCTTCCAATAGTTGAATGTCGGCTTCCGTTGATTGTAATATGGTAACGACAGTTCTAAGCTTGCTACAGTGTAGCAGTGGTCACTGTTCGTCAGAGGTTCGATGACTCTGCTTTCCTTCAGCTTCTACTCGCAGCTGGTAAACATTAGGTCCAAACAAGGTGCCGAGTACAGAGTTACGCGCGTCGGTTGGATGACATGTTGCGTTGCCCCGATTTCAATACTTATTTTAGTGAATTGAGCGTCACCGTTGCCATGACCGGGAAGAAGTCGAACGTCTGGCCAAGATATCTTAGGTACATTTGGATCCCCCATCAGTAAGATCAGATGGCGGCTCATGTGCTTCTATATTTGTGGTAACCAATCGCAATAGCGGTTTAGTGGGCTACGGTAGACAACACTCAGGATTAGTTCTGCCCGTCTGAGGCGGATTGTTCACTACAATTGTTCGCATAAATTATCCTCGCTGAATAGGTCTTGGTAAGTTTGCCAGATAGTGACGATTTTATGTATAACAAAATACCACCGTGGGCCTTTAATTCTCGGTCGCATCGGAAACAAGAGTATCCTGAAACCTCGGCTTCTGGGGGTATGACGTCGGAGTTTAGCCAAGTCCCTGCATGTCCTAAAATGTCCAGCCGCTCCGAGACAGCGAAGCGGCACAGTTCGCCACGCTTGTCCATTAGGCTGTACACATTAGCGAATAGCACACGGAAGTCTTGGGAGGTACCACGGGATGTGTTGGAGGTTGAGCAATCGGTTGACACGGGTTCCTACCCCTTAATTGATCACACGAAACTTTAAAAACTGTAAGTCAGTCTCACCTTCTTCTGCACAGCGTTTGAGCTCAATGCCAGAGAGTAAAGCGCTTATCTAACCATGAAATTCATCTACTCATCGTTTCGTCCACGAACGGCGCTTGATAGGAGTCATGGAAAACGGCTCCTGCCAAGACGCTCTCGTGTGGTTGCGTTGCTTTCCCTTCTGTTTTTCTAAGGAGCGCTACTGTAGGCAGTTGTAGGACCGAGAGCCAGAGTGGAGTCGGGGACGTACGAGACGTCAATCGCAGCAGAATTTGGGCGGCAGTGTAACGCGCTTATCTACCCAGGAAATTCTTCTACTCTTCGTTTCGTGGTCTAGTCTACAGACCCTGGCCGATCGTTGATGGATATCGACCAGCGTTCACGTGCGCCTCCATACATTCCCATGGTTAGCGTTGTAGGTGTGTCTGTGTGTGCATGCCAATCCCCGGCACTGGTTCCGTGCGTGTGCGGCTACCGACGACCTTGGATCTCCAACCCTACTCTTCCCCGAACATGACACGTTCAGCCCGGAGCATGTGTCGCATCCCCTCCCCCGTTCACTGGCCGCTCGTCCAAACACCATGTTTATGCGTGCCATTAAACTCTCACCCTGTGATTGGACCATCCATTGATTGGTCAACGGCATTATGCTTAATACTCGTAGCACTCAGGTGCGGTGACTTGTTCGTTTGATTGTCCGGCGTAGACAACTCGTTCCCTCTTATTGTTTACTGACAACTTGTTGTCAACTTGCATACACCAGGATACTGAACAATTGAAGTATGTCCCAATTATCAACTGTATATATTTTAATAGTACCGTAGTATTTGTGATCCGACTTGTTTTGATTTCGGGATCTTTGGCTACGCGTTATTCAACGTTCACGGTGGACGTTACACCGCGATCTTCAAACGATCCCTGTCTTCGGGTTCTAAGTCCCGACGGAGGTAAAACTTTGTGCCTTTCAGCCTTGCAACTTGTGTTTTGCAAAGGTGATTCTCAGAACTAGACATGACTGGTTATTTTTCTGGTCAAATCTGATTACTTTTTAATCGTCACACTGACTTTACCCACATCCAAGAGTCTATCGATGAGCCCCTGGAGCAACACAACGTCGTGAGCACAACGCATCTGATGGTCTTCATCTTTCGACACTGGTACGTGGAAGACCATGAGAGTGTGATGCTTCAGCGAAATCGGTGCTGAACCTGTGGGTGCGGGACTAGGGTCGCTTATCTGTTTGGGTTGTTATTTATCAGTAGGGACGCCTGAAATCAATTACTTGGCCCCTTGTGCATTAGAGTGTTCCATGGATCTTCTGCGTCAAGAAGTTCACAGACAGTCTCTGAAAAATTCACGCACCGATTAGTGTAGCAGCATTTCGTAGCTTCCGAATCTGAGTCTTCCGTTGGTGAGGAACATTGAACCTGAGGTTCTGTCCGGGTCGAAGACTCTGGTGGTAGTGCAGATCGCGGAGTGACAAGTAAAGGCGAGGTGACAGAGGCACTTACCCGAGGGCGTTTGACCACAGGTGGGGAACGGTTTGTTTCTGTCTGGTAGTGAGTTTCCCGTAGTTGTTGGCGGTCGCTGTGTATTCTGATGTTTGCACCGCGACATTTATCACATATAATTTGGAAAAACCTATGTCGGATGACTAGTGATTTTCCAAACACTTCAACGGATAAGGCAACGCACTAAATATGGAACAAAACATCGCAGACGAAGGGCCGAAGAGCATGAGCATTATGCCCCACAACTTTCGAATACCAACCACACGTACCTTGAGACGGTAGCACAAGGCAGAGCAAATCCAAGATAGTGGACATAGATGGCAGTTGGGCCAACCAATGAAATCTCCGAAATTAGCCAAAGAGTAACCACCAAACTTGCACCATTTGAAAAATATGCTAAAAGAATATTGGTGCACAATTCATACAGAAAAACATTTATAATACGGTAATCCGAAGCACAAGTAGTATCCAGCACACGGTGATTCAAAAATCCGGGGCGTCCGTGGGCACAGCTCAAGCTGATCTTCGTGCTGGTATTCGTGCTTCTTGGCAATTGGTCGCCGAGTGTTTTATTTGTCCAAGCCATGGTTTATGTGACTCAGCGATTCATTGGGCTATGCTCGGTGGTGCTTTTGAACCTTCCGAACCACTAATAACAAAATGGCCAATGGCTGCAAGCCTGAAAAATTCAGTCTCCTGACCATCCAGGTTGGGGGTCGGAGTGAGGGTGGCTTCTTACTCTATAAACCGGGCTCTGGGTAGTCCAGTGCCAAAACCACACTGCCTTGCCGTAAGGTTTTTGAACCGACTGCTTTGGTTGAGGACCGTAACATTTCTACTATTTAGGCCAGGGCAACCTGACAGTATCCTGCCCACACAATACAAAATTAGGAGGGCTCCTTCAAATAGTTTTTTCATCCTCTGGCTGCCGCAGAGGATAACAAATGGCGCCTTATCTGCTGCATCGAATGTGATGGATAGGGTTTCGGATGTTACTGCTCAACCCTTCCCGTTTCCTTATCCTCCTATTGCGCTTTTTCATCCTTGTCGTCCCGTTCCAACTTCACTAATATCCACCCAGTTTTCAACCTACCTTTTCTTGGCCATCTTCCATCTAGTTCAGTAACCACTCGTCTTCTAATTTCGACTCAGCTGCAGTCGCAAGGCGTCGCTGCCATCCAGTAGGTTAGTTCATATCCAGCCACACTTACGTAACCTCCCCGAAAGACCATACCTGGCTTGTCTACCCAATACAAAGAAACCACTGTGTCAAACTCGTCCGGGAGGATAAACTGAAGAACCAACTAGGTCTAGTGGAAAAGTTTTGCTCCAATCCCAAACTGCTATACAGACATGTAAACAACGTGCGCCGTGTTCAGCGCGGTATTCCTGCTCCGCACACAGCATGCGGGTAGGCCCAACCCGCACAAGAGGCGGCCAACGTTCTTGGATAACAATTTGGCGATACCTTACAAAGTGTGCAATCATCATACATCCTGTCTAAGCAGATAACGCCGTCAGGGAGTAATCACACATCGTTCACCACCGCAGCTGTACTGAAGAGGCCGATGTCACTGCGCGAGTTCAGCTCCCCGGGTGCGGACGGCAATCGCCCGAAGGCGTTGAAAGTTGCTGCCATGAGTGTGGCAGGACCACTAGTAATTTTCTTTCAACGATGTATGAACGAGATACACGTCCCCATGATGTGGAAGCACGGAATAATCATGCCAATCTACAAAAGTGGCAATCGTGCTGAATCAGCAAATTATCGCCCGATAACACTGCTTCCTGTGATCTCCAAGGCTATGGAGTCCATTGTAGATAAAGCTGTGATGGGGTACCTGGAGAACAACAAACTTCTCATTCCGGAGCAGCACGGGTTTCGCCAAAATCACTCTTGTACCACTAACCTGTTGATTGCTCGTGCAAGCTGGACGGAATCTGTGGAGACTGGTGTAGGAGTTGACGCGGCCAACTTGGATTTCTCAAACGCATTCGACCGTATAGACCATCGCATTCTCCTCCACAAACTCCAGAAAAATGGAATCGGCGATCCTGTTCTGGGCTGGATAGGAAACTTTCTCGTGCAAAGTCATCTGAATGGGAGGGTTAGAAGCAACCTGTCAGAATCCATCGAAGTTCAGTGCGGCGTACTTCAAGGCCCGTACTTGGATCCCGCCTGTTCGTGGTTTTCATAAATGATCTCGCGAGCGTGCTATCTTCTAACTGTTTGCTATTTGCTGGTGATCTAAAGGTATGACGTACTATAGCGGCAGTGGAGGATCACACAGTGTTATGGGAGGAACTGGACAAAGCGTACACATGGTCCATCGAGAACATGCTGCATTTCAACGTTACGAAACGCCAAGTTCTCAGCATACTGCACAAGAGTATGCACAAGTACCGCCTAGAACCACAAATTCTACAGCGGGTTTCTCACGAGTGCGATCTCGGCATGGTAGTTCAAGATGACCTCGGTTGTTTGAAACAGACTGAAAAGGCAGGTGAGAAAGCGGACCAGTACCTCAGCCTTCTTGGCAGAGCCTTAGGGAAGTTTGATCCTTCAGTCTTTCCAAAAATGCTTAGTGCGTACGGTAGGCCGCACGCGGAATACGCTCTTTAAGCGTGACAACCCTGGCTCAAGCACCATCTCACCGCGCTCGATACTGCATAACGTGGGGCAACGAAGAGCATCAGAGGTTTGACCACCGCCCTATCCATTCAAGCTGAAGATTCTCAAAATATACAGTGAACGTTATCGGCGTCTAAGGGACGATCTCATAATGGTATACTAGATCCTGAGAAACCCCAACCATCCATGCCATTCCCTTCTGTTACTCAGTCAAAACACCCTGCAAGAGGTCACCAGTTTAAGCTGGTCAAGAAGTACAGCCGCCTGGAATGTTGGCGAAACCATTTCTCCCTTCGCGTGTCACAGCCCTGGAATGCCCTCCCGGAACATGTAATTAATGCTCTCACCCCATCCCTTTTCAAAAATTGCCTTGAGGATACTCTGTCATATTTACACTACGTGCTATATCCCATGATCATCAGATGCTGGCATTAATGCACAACAGACAGTGGATAGTGCCACAACCCTACTCGAGAATGAATCACTCCAAACCCCTTGCACGAAATTTGATAAACGCTACTACTGTGGAAACTAGATTCCTCTTTCGTGTCGACCCAAGATAGTTGCACACGAGTAAGCGCTGTCCTTGTTATTTTTTATTCTTTTCTCGCCTATTACGTGAGCAATAACCACTCCCCTTATTGCTTTGTGTGCGTACATTCTCATTTCAAACTCCCCTTATACGGCAGAGCAGATAAAGCTGTAATCGCCCAAACTGACGACTCCATTATCCCTTGGCCTATCTTTTCTCACTCTAAACACCCTATGGGACATGTCAAGCACCTGCTTTTATACCCGTTCTAAATCATCGTTCATTGTTCAACGTCAGTTCGTCTGCTTCTGTTTGGAGCCTATGGTCCTTCCTAAGACTGGCATGCCTCAATGTGCGCACTTTGTTGCAAATTGGCCAAAACGCAGCACTTGCCTGGACACCGGAAACCCTGTCATGCTTGTTGTTTATCGGAAACCCGCCCGCAAGGTTACTCTGCGATTCTCAACATGCGACACAGGTGATGTTTTCTCATTGGGTTTGTCCGGCGGTGCAACGGCTTCAGATGCCGGTGTGAACATTGATCTTGGCCTCCGGGCTGAATCTGCTTTGATTGATTTTATCCTAATGAACAGCCGGATATGCGTTGTCAGATTGGCTGGTCCCTTCAACACAACGAATTCGCATGGCGACAAACGGTGCTTGTTTGTTATTGCGTCTCATGCTGCCAAAAGTCGTAAAGCTGGCTCCGCGAAAAACGAATGTTATCACCAATTAAACGAGTTCTTTGGTCACAAAAAGTACGGATACTGTGGTACTTGCTGGTGATTTGAAAGCCCGAGTCGGAAAACTGTCCACTGATAAGCTTCATCTGAGCAGTCAACACGGTGTAGGCTATCATAATGATAGCGGTGAGCGGTTGCTACACCTGCGTGAAGTGTGTGCGTATCATTTTCGTGCCAACACTGACTTCCGACACAGCACTTGCCAGAGGGTGACATGGCGACCACCAGCCTCAGATCAGCCATGGACGCAAATCGATCACATTGCGATCAGTTAACGCTGGAGAGAACGCGTCCAAAAGTATCCCTGGATTTGGAGCACGAGCGTTGACTCTGACCCCGTACTTCTTTGCGCCGACTTCCGAGAGCGTTTCGGTGAACGTCCGCTACGGCGCTGTGAACACATGGATATTTGCCAGCTGGCGAAGCCAGATCTTCTGAATGTGTATCAAAGTACGCTGGCCTATTAGCTGAGTAAACTACCACTGAACACAGTTGACGCTCACTGGTCGCATATCCGCCAGATGTTATTAGCTGCAGGTATGTCATGTGGTACATCAAACTGCCAAACTGGACATTGAGTCTCTACGCAGTCTCTAGAACTTATGGATGCTCACAGACGCGTTGCGGCTGGAAGCGAATAAAATAGGACACGAAAAGCTATCAGGGCGAAACAACTTGTTAGCCTGAAGAGTGACGGCGAAGCCTGGTGGTATCATCGTGTATCGGAAATCGGGACAGCCGTTGCCCCTAGCAACCATCGGAAGTTATTCCGTTTGGTGAAAATGACAATATCAGCGGACGAACTCCGTGCGATTCTTAAGTAACAGCGTTCACAATTCGAAGCCGCTCAACTCTTTTTACTGCATACTCTAACACGTAACCCGTCTTCTAATTCCGAAGAAGGTATCGCGAGCAAAGCAAACTCCGCTTCCCAACCTGCCATTTCAACTGGGATCGCATTTGTTTCCTGGTTCAAAGGTTGTGAAGACATATTCCGCTTTGAATTTAGTGACAAGCTTGATGCATGGAGATCCCGAACTGCATATCGGAAGTAAAGGGTCACGGAATACGACCGATATTCCGATTGCAGTTAGCCGAAACACTCACGTGACTTATCATTCAATGACACGATTAGTATCAGACGCCCACTTATGGTGAACATGCCTCACTGTTTATCATAAGCTACCGTTATTTGAAACTGGCTGAAAAAACCATGGATGACTAGGTTACGTACGCAGATGTAGTTAATCGTGAATGCAAACTTTTTGAAGTCGCATCAATGGCAGAGAGTTAGTTCATCATCATCCTCAACAGCAGGACATCAGCCATTTGAGTTCATATTTCGCCGCCATGCAACTGTGATGATCTATGGAATAAAGAATAGTAAGAGAGAGAGAAGGATGAGTTATCCGAAAACATTAATGCCCTAATCAAACATTCAGGGTCAACATGCCGTCACAACCAGCTGGCTATCGTGCAAAGATATGGCGGTATCGGCGAGACAGCTTCCTTACGGCTCTCACTGTACCGCGTCATAAGCAGCCATTACCCCGCAGATAACTCAACGCCAAACACACTTTAAACAGGCAATCCGATTAGAAGACGGCAGCAAACGTGCCACTGGTGTCGACTGCGAGCCATGTCCTGTAAAGTCTCGAGCCAAGCACAAGGCGTGTCACGTGAACTCCAGTCCAGAAGACGAGACGGAGCAGCGACACCCAGGTTGGTCATCCGTGACTTCATTTCCCGCTGCCAGGTCAAATTTTGTCCATCTCGAGTCTTGCGCCACTCTACATTTGGCAAACTAAACAAGGCCGTTCTCAGTAAGCGGTGACCGGGTATACGCAGTGCGTGCCCAAGCCAACGCAACTTATTCAGTGTTGTTTGTTCTAAGGAACTAGCTTGGCCATCACTGCCTAGTACTCGCCCACGCACATCATCGTTGCGGATGTGCTGGTGCCATCCGACACCAGCAATGCTCCGCAGACATCAGTGGTCAAAGACTTGAAGGCGCCTCAGATCTTCAGAGCTTAGGAGCCAAGTCTCACACCTAGAGAGTAGGACGGTCCTCATTGTGGTCCCGTAAAAGCGGCCTTTCAAACGGAGGGACACCCATCACTGTCCCTAAACATGTCGCAGAGTCTCAATTCCAATGTCTGAAGTTCATTTGTGGTCTACAGTATCGTTCCGGATGGGTGTCCGTTCCCGGCTGCCCACCTAGCTATTGCAGGACTCCGACATCACTTTGCAGGGAATACCTGAGGAATTTCAACGCCTCCGTAAACTGAAGAATGGCTACAGTGCGATGGAGCAGGGCCGGAAATGATAGATCTAAAACTGAGCGGATGACACCAGCAGGAGCGCATGATGCAACCTACAGTATGCTGGAACTCTGGAATAAGACATTACACATCAAATCGCACATTTCGCGGACATCGACGTAATCAATATCAAATCTACGGGCAATAAAGATACTTTTTTGCAAGCCGCATAACCGGACAAGGAATGAAGACGCATAAATTCGATTTCCGAAGCCACTGCAAAAGAAGGAAGTCAGCAGCATTGTTCTGTCCAACAAAATAAACGGGACTCTGCGCAGTGGCTACTTTGTGATATCCCGGATGACTCAAGTGGTTACTGAATGCGATGTCAAATGCATTTCGCAGTCTTTTTGGCTGACTCGTCAAATAACCTACGCATGATGCCATCTGAGTATTTCGGATAAATCTCTTTCCGGTACAGGTTTCGAAGATAGTGCTCCAGGACGTGGTAGGTTTCTGACTGGCAAGCGTTCTCCCCACAAAATACCACAAATCTCAGTTTAACAACACTGTAATGCGGAGGGGGTGAAGAGACACCAAATAATGTCATTGCTCTTTGCCTCTCCAAAGGACCTTACTCAATTTACGGATGTTTACCATCTAACTTGAAGAATTTATTTAGCCCTTTCTTACTCCGACGATCCGACAGAAGTAGAAAGTACCGAACAAGTTTGTTTTCAGTAGATCATTATTAGACTACTACAACCACAACTATGTACGCCAAAAATGAATGCGTGAATTCTAGGAGTCAGCACATCAACATTTCTTATCAATAAAGCCAGGTGAATAAGGACAGTCGTCCGTTAGAGCTAGGCATTGAGAACCTGACCGTTTTTCCAATATACCTTGCTAGACCCGAACAAGAGAAATCGTACACAAAAATAAATTCGTAACCAGGGTGTCCTGTCTTTGAACTGCCGGTGTTGAGGTGAAGCATACCCGCAAATTGGCTGCAAAGTTTGTTTTGGCAGTGACTAGGGCAAGCCTTCGTTTGTTTCGCTCTGCTATCGCATCACCCTTAAATGGCAATACTAAATATCTGGAGCGTTTTCTGCGGAAACAGCAGCACATTTGTAAATACAAGCAACACTGCTATTTGCATTTACCTCTATAGCTATTCATGCAACCAGGAGCCTTTTAACGTTACAGTACATTTACCGAGTACCCGTATAGCTTTACCTTGACCATGCCTACGAAAGTGTACCTCAAGTTATTGAGAATATATAATTCATTTATGCAGATCCTTTAGTCTTGCGCACTCAATGGGTTACCCGCAGCACATCAGGAACAGGTCTGGAGTTGATGGGTGCGTTACACTGTTTTGTAACATACATTGATCGCACGTTTGAATGTATATGCTACCTTACTAGCCACTCTTGACTAAACATTTTGGGTGTTGCTCCGTTGGATGAATTCTAACTTTAGGGTGTCCCTTTGGACAAAGTGTGTAAATTGATATGGGCTATCAACATTTGCGTCAAAAGTGTCGGTCCAGCGCTCCAGTAGACGAATTCACAGCTTTTATCCCAGCAATAAACCACCGTTTTGCAGAACTGCATTGAATTATATACCTAAACGAAGGCCCAATTACAGTTGAAATGGATAGAAAACCCGTTTTTTATCAGGAACACCCACACCCCTATACTGTTTTGGTCTGTGTTGAGCAGGAAGTTAACCATCTATAAACAGACAATATTGTACAACCGGTCGATTGTTCCGAGTGGGCTGCTACCGTTGTTGTAGTATGAAAAGCCAATGGTTCCATTCGCGTGTGTGCGGCTTTTTACACAGTTCTTGATGACGCCTTTCAGACACACAACCATACACTACCGATTCCAGAAGACACTTATACCAAACCCACAGGTAGTAGATCTTATGCCAAACTGGATCTAGCTGGTACATAGCAACAACTCGCTTTGGAGGATGGCTCAATGTAATGGAAAAATGAAATTTGCAGTGTTGCGGATAAAAAAGTATGGCTTCACCAGTCCATTGGGATGGAAAATGTAGAAAGGAATATATTATTAGAGGAATCAGTCTCACGTAAAAATGAAGCTTGAGTCACTGTATTTGTCATTCAAAAAGTTCAGAACATAACGTATGGCAGACGTTTCTACCTACTTTAGGACTACAGACAGTTACTGAGTGCATTTAGCTCTCATAAAATTGTCCTGAAAACCATCGCAATCCGTCTACAAAGACGAACGCTATCGTTCTATGGTTATGGTTTTAGCATCATGAAAAAATCGAAGACCGTTTTTGGATAAGCCGATGCCTTGTCACTGTTAACTGTTGGTCATCCGGCAGAGAAAAACGAGACAACGACTGCTACTATTAAGCTAGACAAGTAAATAAGTGGGATGATTATCGATACTGCAATGTGCCTTCCGGTTTCCGCGACATCTTTACCAAACACACGATCCGAGACATCGTACTTTGTAAGCTGATGAAGCACTTAAAAAGTTGGACAGCACAAGCAAAGATTTCCATCATATTGCCCATCATCCGCGCCAGGGTAATTTGTCAAAAATGAAATATAGTTTATTAAATAAACGGTAAATTCTCGGAAAAGCGAGACACGGCTTCGTGGGCATGATCCTAGTAAAACTACAAGAATAATTTGTAAATGTACAGAAATGTTACAAGATTACCGGTAACAGATAACTTAGATTGCATGAACAGATATGAATGCAAATGCAGGTAGGGGAGTTGTTTGTATCTATAGATGTGCTGTTGCATTTGTGCTTGTCCAGTTGAATTGTCAGAGTGCATGAAGGCCAAAGCAATTCCTAAAGGTAGATGGAAGACCTCCATAACTTGGGTAGGATCGTTTGGAGAGGCAAAGTGTAGTGATATTATTTGCTGACGCTTCACATCCTCCACGTCACAGTGTTCTTAAACAGGGATTTGTAGCTTTTTATGGGGAGAATGTTTGTCAAGTGGGAACTCGCTACCTTATATAGCACTGCTGCCGTACCATTCGCTGGAACGAGATTTGCCCGAACTACCCAGATGGCATCACCATGAGTTTGTTCAGTGAGGAAGGCACTGACTCACGTTTATTTAACGCTGTCCCCCACATAGTACAAGGACACGATTTTTGATATGTGCAGATGTTGCGGGCCCGTCAGATATTCCCGCAAAAACGCGCCAAAATTCTGGCGTCATGGCTGTGGAAAGCGGAGTCCAATTCCTCCCCACAAGGTATCAGTTTTCAGCCACACCGAGACGCGGCACAACTGCGCACCTGTTTACAAAGTTCTTTTGCAAACTACCACCCTGTCGTGGTAGCCATTTTCCCTAACTTAATCACCCATAGCATTGGCTGCGATTCGCCCTTTGTTGGTCGTATAAGAGCCTTCAGAGGACCACTTGTCTTGCTTTCTCCTCGCCGTTAGTTGGGAGTCGGTGGGATCATGTGAGTTTGTGTGCGTCGATAGACAGGCGACGATGGCGTCTAAGCCACCAGCGCGCGTCTACCGTAGCCCCTCTCGTTGGTGTAGCCTCATCCGTTATGAGGGCTCAGCGTCTATCCGAATATGTGTGGCTAGCAAAGTTCTCACGCTCGCTCAATTTCCGTCTCACCGGGATAAGCTAACGCCATCAGTTCAGAGCAACTCCGTCCGATTGGCCAGCGCTCCAAGCCGTTACCGTAGGCGTGCTCCAAACGTTCCAGTTACAATCTTATCAGGCGTTACCCAATCGTAACAGTGCCGAAGGAGGTGGGATATTTGATCAAAGTGCGGCTGGGATGCCCAGTTGACGACAGCATGCTGACGTTTCTCATAATGTTTCGTTTCAGTACACATCCAGTTTGCAATGGAAAATCACCATCAGACATGCAGCTAGATCGACTACTTAAGCCTATTTGGGACACTCTCAAACTTTAGCGAAAACAAATAGCGGATTGCAAAGTATGCACTTGTCTCAACCTCAACAGTACTGGGCCGTCAGAATGCTACATAGAATGACCTCGTGTGGGCCATAGAATATCGACAGAATAAGAACACAAGGGCTGCTGATACGGTTGCCAGACAAACTGGCAACATCACCTACTGATTGAGATCAAAGTTAAAACCTGGCACCGCCCTATGGCGAAGTGGTACTAGCTGCTGGAAACCTGAACTCTTGGAGTTCCGCTGGGAGGCGCACCACTGATGAGACCCAGAATGTCGAAACACCGGCGTCTGGAGCTTTTCCAGACTAGCCTAAACCTGCTGATTAAGAGTGACGATGATGAATTGCCTGAATTATACCAAAATCCTCACTACTACTCATCAGTCATTTGACGTTCCCGAAACACTGCTGAACCATGGATGGGATTATTGGAGAGATGTATCGTCGTTCCGGAACATCACGGCTTCCACTGGAACTGCTCATGCAATACAAGCCGTTTGTTAGCACACGCATGCTGGATGTATCCTGGCGATGTTGAGGACAAATAAGATGCTGCCTACCTTAATTTATCGAAAGCATTAAATCATCTTCATCACCGTATATATTTTTACCCGTTTTAGGGCTATATGATCGCTAATGTTGTCCGAGTCTGGATATATGCATTTTTAATCCAACACCTCTTGTGTGTGAGAGTTCATAGTGCCATGTCTAATTCAAAAGCAATGTGTCGTGGTATCCCAAACCGTTTGGAATCAGAATCACGGACAACCATTATAATCTTTGTGGATGATCTCAGGATTTGTCTGATCATCAGGACAGTACGCGATCATTTAGCAATTCAAGACGACCTAAACAGAAAATACGAGTGACTAGCTCATAACATGGTGTTTACTGTTGTTAAATGCAAAGCACTGTGCATACGCCCAAAATAAAACTGCAAATATCGTCTATGAGAGCACCATTTGCATGATGTTTCCCATGAGTGATTTGCGGTGTTAGTGCAGGGCAATCTCAGTTGCTCTAAATAAGCCGACAAAGCAAAGAGAAAACAACGTTAACGCTTGGACATCCAACTGAGAACGTTTAGGTAGTTTGATCTCACAATTCTTTTATATATTCTCATCGGCTATTTGAGGTCATATGTAGATTAAGCACACCATGTTTAGCATCTCTGGTCTAAAGATGGTTTTGCTTCTCTGGAGAATCCGCTACAATGGCGCAATGGAACCATGGTTTATAACGGGTAAAGAAGCAGTTGCTTAACATGTCTCCTAGGTTGGTATTAGAAGAAATTAAAATAGCAATATTACATAAGTGGGCGAAATGAAATGCTCATGGGCAAAGTGACTGAGTAATTGTGTTAAGAGGGATTACTATGGAAAGGAGATAGTGCAGGCCAAATCAAATAAACGTTGTGATATTAATGATCATAGCAAGTAAAATCAGATCGTTCACCCATCTGCACAAATTTACACGCGTCAATGTGGGTCATAATTCTAAAATAGCTAGTTAGCCAGAATAAATCCAAAATATCCGATCAAATAACCAAGTGTACAGCATGTAATTCGATATGCAACAGTCATTTGAAAACAGCTAATATGGGGGCATACATAACTGAGTTTGGCAAAATGTTCCAGGGTTGGCCAGACCCGGAGGGAGAAGAATTTCATCGACAATCTAGACAACTGTGTTGTTGACTCAGTTGCAGGCTATTGCCTATGAGTGGCAGCTTACATGACTGGGGTCGCTCAGTATCTGATGTACAAATATGAGGTCTCCACGTAGCCACCCGTATCGTGCAATGCACAATCCGAATGTTCTCAGTCTTTGCTGGTACGGAAGATTGCACAATCCCCTGACAAAATTTGTTGCTCGATGTTGGGGAGTTTCGAGCGCTGCAAGTTCACGCTTTATATAAAGATGCTAAGCTTGGATAGACCACTCGACGTGCGGACACGCGTTGGCATTGAAGATCAGAGCGACGATGGATGAATCCAAAATCCCGAATACCCTCCACAAGAGACCAAAATGTTGGTTACCACTTTTTGAAGCGAATTCTGGCAGTCTAGAACAACTGAGTTCGTCTGGTAGCAGCGTATCGTGGACACGTTTCTGAGGGCTTGTTTGCAGATCGTGCATCCCATGTTTGTAGAGATAAGCGTGTCTATGGGGGATGTGGACAACGTGGCACTTCACCGCACTGAATGGCAGTGCATTTTCACTGAACAATGCCATGTCTCATCGAGGTCGAGCTGGATCATCTAGTGGTTGTCCACATTTTAACGTCGCCAGCGAAACTAAACATGTTGAGAAGATAGCTCTCGCTAGATTGTTGATTACAAATAAGAACATGAGACTTCAAGTACCAAACCCTGCGGTATACTTCACTCCACCCAAATCGGGTCGGGCAGATTTCCCGACACTAACATTCCATTGCCGTTCGCAGAGCAAAATACCAACTCATCCTAATACTGGGCCGCCGACACCGTAGAGCTGAACGTTATACAAGAGGATTCCATGGTCAAAGCGATCGAAGGCTTCCGAAAAGTCTATGTACATAACATCGATACCTGTCCCCTCGTCAACTGTTTCGCTCTAATGATCACAAGCTATTAGCAGATTCGTGGTACATGAACGACGTTTACGAAATCCATGCTGCTCCGGCGCTCTGATGCTCTAGCTTTCCAAATAGCCCATCAGTACGTCCGCAATAATCGCTTCTATTAGTTTGGCGAGCACAAGGAGAGGCGTTACCGGACGGTAATTGGCAGGATCAGACGGATTTCTTCCCTTCTGCATAAGGCTTATTATGCCTCATTTCTACGTTGATGGAACTATGTTCTCCTTTAGAAGGCGCTGAAAAGCCCGGCAAGTGGTTGGGCTAGGTGCATGGCTGGCACCTGCAGTGCACTAAGGTGAAGGTTATCCACTCCAGGAGAGCTGTGTACGCAAGGATAATAGCATTTATAGCACTATTTCTGCTTGAATGTGATGCTGGATAACACGGTCGGTGTGGTACCAGAAGCAATCGTAATGGATGAGGCTTGTATTCCTTGGAAAGTAGGCAGATACTGGGTCGGTAAGACGTTGGCCATCTCTTTCGCTGTGTGTGCAAATCCACTAATAGTAATGGGTGATGAGATTCAGCGCTGCACCATTCGAAGTCCATTTAAGTGTCAGTAAAAAAGGTTGTGGTTCGAACAGAATCGCTTCACTAGCTTCTGTTAGGGTGCTTATTGTCTTTACGAGCCAACTACACAGTAATTGCGCTGAGCTACGTACGCTGTCAAATTTTCGGAGCTGGGATTGTTTTTGTAAACGTGTCTTCTCCGATCCCACAAGGCCCTAAACTTTCGTGTTCGGCTTCTCAGGATGAATTTTGGTTTGATGGGACGGTGGAAAGTTTTAGGCTCTGAAACTATGGTGACTAGTGAACTGAAGGTTTTTAAGAATGTTTCCAAGGCTATTTCTGGGGTGCACTAAGTCTTGTGTGTCCAACTAGCGTTTTCAACAATTGCGAACAAAACCTATTAATGCGTACTAGATTGCATCTTTTCGGCCTCCGCACCTGGGTATTCGGCGTAGCAAATGTAATCGAACAGTAAAGTAATGTGATCGCTACGACCCAGAGGACTGCATACATTTAGCCCATCAACCATGAGCTCGTCGCTGGTGAGCACTTGATCTATCATTGCTGGTTTGTTCACTGTTCTGAACCTGGTGCAATAGATGAAGGGGTTGTATTAGGGTGTGCTAAAGATAGATAGGCATTGGACTGTTCCCCTCGGTTGCTGGCGTTTTCAAATCATGGATGTTGAAATCTCCTGTACTGAGGATATGTGTGTGCTTCTGATTTGTCACATTGCAAAATGCCGATTTTAGTCTGTGGTCCATCTCCTTAGTGTATTTGGGTGGTCACTAAACTACTGCCACGAGACATATATCATCGTCCTTCAATCACAGTTTGGACGAAAGGAGATCGATGATACAGGTTTGAGGATCATCTATGAGCTCCCAAGGAAGGTTTGTTTAGTAATAAATGCTTACGCTCTCTCCCCTACTCGTTCTGTCTGAGCTACCGGGTAGAATGATTTCAGCGTGAGCAATTTTACAGCTTAGCCATGTTCAGTGATCATCATGATTTCTCGATACTGGGATGCCTGACGGTGACGGAGTTGGATCAACTATCTAATAAGGTCTTGTAAGTTAGTATGCAAGCAGATAAGTTTCGCAGTAATCAAAACTGAATCATTTTACGTTGGACTAAGGTTCGCGATTGCGCAGATCGTTGAGAGGTACACCACCAGATCTTCTTTTGCAGTGGTTGGCATTTGAAGTTAGGTCGTGTTGTATGTTTGCTCTCTACTGTTCTGGCCCTGGTGGTCTCCCGTGTTTCATCTTATTCCTTCGGATGCTAAGGTTTCCATTAAATCAGTCTGTTCACAAAGCTATTTGAGGGGAAGATACATCAGTTTGCTCGCCTCCCCCCAATGAGTCGTTGGCCATCCGTTGCCGCGTACCCGCTGTCTTTAACCGAAATTCTGTATGTTCGCTCTTGCTGAATTTCGACCTACTTTCCAATGGTGTTCCAGTGGTGTCATTAGCTCATGCTGAAGTATAACCGTCATCGACCGAGGACATTGAAGTTAGGTGGAACTGGAACTTCTCAATCGCTTGTCACCGATATTGTCGCGAGAGAGTTCCTGGTGGATATAACTCCGTTGCTCCCGGTCGGATGGATCCGCTTCTTCAGAGGATGTTTGAATCTCAGGAACACCGTAAACAATAAGCGTCCATTATTTATCAGATCTGCGAACTTCTTCCCGGTTGCGATCATCATTCGGACGTTCTTTCCACGGGAAATCCGGAAGTATACGCACCTCATGTGGTGAGTTATGTAGCCGAAACGAAGACAGTAGAACGGCCCCTGTGTCATCAATGGAAGTCATTGTCACCCCGAGAAGTCGGGGTTCAGCGTAATGAATTGAATATAAGTAATCTGGGACCCGTCTCAGTGTCGTGGGCTCAACTGAAATGCCAATTGCACCACAATTGGAATTCCATTAAGTACGGTCATCCACCAGCTTTCCTTTTATGGTACTAGACTGTGAATCAGGATCGTTCGTGCACCCAACAATCCACGGACCGTGAGTTCTTTTCTTAGGTGCAAGTTTGAGGGTATTAACGGATACCATTTGAAACATTTTGGTTTCTTGTGGAAGCTGGTTCACCCTAATACGGCTCGGTGCTGCTTCCGGAGTTGTGGATATTCTCTCCGGAGTTCAGGTGGAGATGACTGATGTGTATGGTGCGGAGCTTTTCTCTAAGGTGGACGAACTCGAGACCGAACCCTCCATCATCACAACTGGTTTGATGTGGGCTGAACTGCTGAAACAGTTAAAGTAGGCCTATTTAGAGCTTGTCCACTCAAGGGAATAAGGTGAACCAGAGCATTTAGAGACACAGACGCTGCAGTGCGGTTGGAGTGTCTAGATCTCTTCTCCGAATTAACAGTGGGCCTTAGGTTGGCTGGTTGACGTGTTAGCGTGGTAATATTTACTTCCGAGGGAGCGATTTTAGTATTCACAAAATGTGCCATTATCTTAGTCAACCTATCGCACTTCTTCATGAGCAAAGATAGACAGTTGACAACGGGAATGAGTTGACATGTTGGACAAAACCAAATTGTGTCAGAACCTTGGTTTATCTGCCTCGCTTCTTTGACGGATTTCCCTATATCTTGCGGAAGGTACGATCTAATGCTCTGAAAAGCGTACGCAGAATTGAGCCATGTTTGGAATGCTGGCTGCATCGTCGCCCTTTGCATCCAGATCTATCCGAGCCGTCGATGTGGTACTGGCGCTCAAGTTTGAGCCAGGCGTGAGTCAGGCATGCACGTGACACAGATACGTCAGGACACGCACACTAGGTGAGATGGCTGACAGCCGGTGGATGGAATGTGCCAGATCTTGTCCTGATTTTGGTCATTTGCCCGCACCTGTCAAATGAGCGGTGCTTAGAGTGGTCAGTGGAGCGAAGGAGGTTTCTGCGCTGGTCACCGCGCAATGGTTGACAAGGTCACAAGAAGTGGCGATTGGCTTTAGGTGATCGATCAACTCCAACTTGTTGAGTAAGCAACGTAGTAAGAAACGCGAAGTAGCTGCAGCGAATGTTATTAGGGAAGAACGGTTTTTGGTTGACTTGATCGCGTGATAACACGACGTAGGTCGTGCTACATCCCAGCTAGCTTGCAAATTGGGTAGCGTAGTCGAGGTTCCCAATAATTCAATGGCTTAAGCTGCTGGCTACTTGGCATCTACCTCTAGCGGTCATGGGTTCGATCCCCGTTAGGGGACCAAGGGAATGCGCACCACTGACAAGTCCCAATAGGGCGAAACGCGTCTGGTGCTTTTCCGGACTAGGCTGTGCTATGTAGCTTGTGAGCAGCTGGGACGAAAACAGTACAATTACATGGTAGTTATGTTGGTTGGCATGTAACGATAGCACATAAACTGGGTAAGAGGATAGGTGATGGGAATTAGGACTTAGGTCATGTTATTCATCTTGTGGATCACGTGAACCTTAGGTTGCGAGGGCAAGTAACAGTTAGGCGTAGGGTGTGTAAACAAATAGTTAGTGGCAATCCAGAGTTAGCTCGCGTCATGCGTCTTCGAATTGCATGGTAAATTTACCCCAAATCCAACGGAGTTTCCTCGTATTGACCCTACGTTGGTTTCTCGCTCTGGTTTGCTCGAACGCCGCTCCATCCCACTGGCTGTAGCGCTCTTAAGTGAAGCTGATTATCTTCAGTACTCCAAACGAGTTAAATCCCTCAATCCACCAGTGCCAAGCCTTTTCAATTTTACCAACCACAGCAGCCACGGGCTTAATAGATGTTAATGCAGTTTTCACTAGGTTACCAGAAACTAGCATCCGAAACGGTTGCTCCATGTCATTAAACCATACGCTCAATCTGTTACATGAGCCGGTGCAATCACAAGCGGCAAGATAACACAAGTCATCAAAGCAATACAATGTTTCTTTTTAACACAGTCAGATGTTACCGGGCTATCCCAGTTGTGCTTCGGTGTGGGCCGTCGCACAGCAGGTGGGGAATCTTCGGAGGGGTTCAGAACCCCCCAAGCCCATGGATTCACGTTAAACTTCCGGATCCGTATGGAGACAGATATCCTCTGGCGTGTCATGCTCAGTGCAGTTGTTTGCTACGTCGATAACAACTAAATGATCGGAAAAACTGCTAAGGCAACCTAAAGCACATAACTCCACTTCCGGTGTCTCGCTTGAATTTGGGGCAATGAGTACTTCGATTTGTCATCCGTGGAGTTACCGTTGCGTGGTTTAAAGACATCCACATTGATGTACAGCAATGGGCCGCTGACGAAAGAATGTTGTTCTCTATCGATGAACGATGGGTTGTGACAATGGTTGGTGTCCGAGGCCTCTACCGATGTCATTCCCTCAACGTTAGTTATCGCATTACTTTCGGACTCCTGATGACCAAAGTAAGACTCTGAGGAAGGACCAATATTTGATGATTTAACATGAACCACTGAATCAAATTGAGATGAATCGTTGGTAGACGCATACTCAGTATCTAGCTCCAAGCATACTTTACTCACCTTAACATCGAGCACCGCCTGTTCCAACTCAGGTTCTGCCATCCTTAAGTCGAAGACAGCGCGTGGTAAACCTCGGATGTGCCTACTTTTTGTACTAGCGCGCGAACCAGAGCAAGCAACTAAGTTATCAACAGGAGAAAAAGGAGTGACTTCCGAGGTACTTCATTCGCTCCGGCAACACTCTCGGATGATTTTTCGCCAGTTGCCATGGTTCAACTACGCAGGCGATTGTGTCCGGTTGGCACAAAACCTGAAGACAGCCTGCCGAGTACGGGACACTTCCACCAAAGTCAGTTTGTGCTCCAATCGACCGATCCAAGCCAAGACAAGGTTGTCGAGTACTAATACGCCAATTGACACCAAGATCCCAATGTTGAGTACTTGTACTCCAATTGACACCAAGACACGGCTTTTCGAGTACTTTAAGCAACAACTTCGCTTGGGGACTCAAGTGACGCGTAAAAACTCTCAGGCTGGACGAGTTGCACAGTGTGAGTAAACGGTCTCCACAATGAGAGGTGAAGTGATGGCAACATCGATATGAGTTCACATGAGGATAATAGGTAAGCCGGCGCTAATGAATTGGAGCAGGTGTCTACTTTGGCCATCCAGACTGTGATCCCGACATGTGGCTTGCTAATTCCATAGTAGTTATGTCGGTTGGCATATAGTCGTGGCACATAAACTAAGTGAGAGGATAGTTGATAGGAGTTAAGGATTAGATCACGTTGGTCACCTTGTAAATTACATAATCCGTAGGTCGGGAGGGCAAGTAACCATGGGGCATAGGGTGGGTAAACAAATAGTTTGTGGCAATCCAGAGTTAGCTCGCATTATGCATCTTGCGAATTTATCGCTTGCAAAAGTTTCTCGGAGTTTTCACTAAGCAATATCATCTACGCTGTTATGTCATATTGGTGTATCAGATCCTAACATATCTCAACCACGCATACCGCCACTTATCAAAACAACCACGACACAGTTTAAAGTTATTCACACGGTATATTCGGTTGAAATGTTCCGGGACTTTCGTTCTTCCATGTATCCCAGTAATGGAGCTCTCCTCCGACTTTTGTCACCTCTGTTCCCACATTAACCAAACTTAAAAAGCAACATGATGGTGCATTACGCTTCCTGCGTTACATGAGTCAGACTAAGCTTATGGTTACAGGTTAATCTAAATTTGCTGGTTAACTGCTGGTTATTTCAATGATGCGCGTTCCGTTGCACCACTAATTTTTGTTTTCACTCGTTACGGGAATATTTAAGCATTTATTCATTGACTAACAATAACTCCTTAGCTCATTTCTTCCGATTATCCTTATATAATGTACTAGGTAGGCTAATCCATCAGATAATTATTGAACAAGTTGGAACTGCCTGCTAGGTCGGATCTTAGGTTTTTGCTGTGAACGCATAAAAGATGGTTTCTTCCAATGCGCTTCTGTTCTACCAGCTTGAGGTGTGGCAGCATGGCTACCTAACACATATTCAAGCCCCAGGTGATAACAAATGTGAATCAGATATCACTGTACTTTGGTAATAATGAAAACGCCACAAATATAGTGCTGTGCCATCGTACAGGTGAGGGAATTGGTTGTATTCTACGCCATGTGGAAGTTGGGTCAGTACAATTTACAAGAAGCGGCCACCAAGGCGTCCAATGCATTGACCATTCCGCGCGAGACCTCATACGGCATCTTTCACGATTCTGTTTTCAAGGACGTTTCCAATGATAATGAATGCCTTACCCGTGCTTCGGTCATCTGACCTGGAAAGGAAAAAGTTGCATGAAGCGTAATTTCTCGCTTCTACTTTATCAGAGTAACGGATACTGTAACCATTCAAGTCAGTCATTCTCACATCAGCTAGACTGGTTGCCAAACTGTGGGCGGGTGCGCGCGTTCGAATCCCTGGAGACCACATGACGGTTTGTAAATACATAAGAAGACACTCAACATAGACAGGTTGTGAGTCAGGCAGCGTTGCGAACAAAAGCTGGAGTTTAAAACCATTGATTAATCAAGTGTACCTGGACTCACAGAGATACCAGGCCATCAAGTTCAAAACCGAACAGTTAAATGACGTCACACAACAAGAACCCAGTAGATAAAAAGTGTTTCAAGTTTTATGCCATAATAGCACCTGAGATGCTCAGTGCGATTGCTACTCCTGAAGACGTCACTATAACATTTAACACGCATGTTAGTGCATTATACCAAGCTTGTAGCGTGGCACATTTTCGAAATCACGTGAAGTACTTTCAATTTAGCAAAACTAAGAACGCTGTTTTGGCGTCGTTGACACTTTCATTGGTCATGGGACGTTAGCCAATGGGACACCGGTTGGAAGCCGCGAGCATAAGCGACAGACAATCCAATGAAAGTGGTCGAGCACCACCTTCTGTTCTATTTTGATGCCTATCTGAAGGAAACCTCGATGATTGGTCTCCAAACT
Source organism: Dicrocoelium dendriticum (assembly GCA_944474145.2). NCBI lineage: Eukaryota > Metazoa > Platyhelminthes > Trematoda > Plagiorchiida > Dicrocoeliidae > Dicrocoelium > Dicrocoelium dendriticum. The sequence goes on from OX104071.1 coordinate 51,105,546, forward strand.
GAAACCGTCCAATGCGCAACTTGTGATGCCTGTCTAAGGAGGAGATCCTAGCTACCACATGATCCGAAGCTTAAGACGTAACCAGTGCGGACAGACATACTAACCAGCACATGAAGCGGTCTATAGTGATCGCTAGCGGCTACCTGGTGGTGGCTTATTCAGCGGCCTAACCATGGTGGCGTAGACAGGCAATCATCTAACTGGTATTCCGCAGTTCAGCAATGGCTGCTAGGCGGTTAGACAATTGTGTGCGATTGTCATTGCGACGACCATGGGGGACATTGTTCCCATTGAAGTTGGTAGACCAACCTGAAGCTGAACAACGAAAGTTCTATGTTTGCTTACTTCGATCACAGTTGATGACTCAACAAAAAATAAGAGGATTGCAAGTGTGGTCTTGACACCACGTTAGTGCGTGTTCGTTTGTCGCCACACCCATAGGCGACTTTGTTAATCAGCTATCGCTTCAGTGTCTCCATGTATGGTATTATGTAAAGGTCATAGGAACCTACGTATTCATAGGATAATTAGGCTTCACTTCCGTATGATCGCCCATACCTGTTTAGACGTTTTGACAAGTGCCTCTCCGAATGGAACCATTAGAAACAGAGTCAGTGCTGATGGAACTTCCCTATTACGTCCATGGACTGGCATGCTATGTTTATGAAATCTGCAATCTTCAACAAAGAAACATCTAAAGGGGCTACAATGACTACGGTGTTTATACATGCCACATCGTCCTGCTGGAAGGAACGCAAGACTTATAATTAGTGGCGACGCAGGCATTTTACTCCAGTAATTCAGGTGAGTACTTGGAACAGACAAACACTGTTGTCTCACCCACGGGCGTTCCTACAATATTTTTGCAATCATTTACAAAGGCAACCGCGCCCACTAATCCTGCTATGGACTACTGTTTCAGCTAGTCTTAGAGGCAGTCACGTGTGTACGCCGTGGCACAGGTTGTTATCGACTTGGCAACTACTCGGAAACATTTTGCCATTGGAAAGTAGGTAATCCCGGAGGCATTGTTGAAGGAGGAAAATTGCTCCAAACTCTATGCTTACTATGCGTACACAATGCGCATTGGCAGCTCATATCAGGCCGTAGGGTCACTTGGTATTTCAACCTTATCAATCACTTGGAAGTGAAGTGTAAATATCATGTTGCAGCGCAGGATTGATATGCGTTTTACTACCTTAACACCGCGGCAAGTCCATGGGTCCTGTAGCGGTAACTGATTACTGAAGTGGCCCACAGGTGTGGAGATGAAAGAGCACTCACTAATGTCGTGTCACCGTCACACTAGGAACCCTCCTCTTGGGAACAATGGCTACAGATCCACTGATGGTCTTACCTACACAGCGAACTTGGCTTTAGTATACAATTCGCTGCCTACATCAGCAGTACGTAGCTACGCTATTCACATGAGTGTACGGCCAATAGAAAAAACACAGCACGGAAACCTTATAGCTGTAAAGGTTTTAAAAATTCTATTTGCGAAGAAGTCCTAGCTTTACCTTCATACGAATTACTGCACTGTTTCAGATTACCTCACACTGCCTTACAAATCACAAGCATATCCTAAGCGAAATCGCACACCTATCGATTCTCCAGATTGCTCGCAGTGGCAGGAGTACACTATACTTACCGTATCACGTGTGGCCAGATAAGCAAGTGTTCAAGGAAGGCAACCGTGCAGTCAAGCCGTAAGCCTACAAAGCTTCTCTTCCAACAGCTTGCAAGTGTTGCAGCCTCAAGAAAACTACCAATCCGCTGCTTATTATCACTCACTTAGATGCCATTTCGCTCGCGTGTACAGCCCCAAGACCACAGACACTGAGCTGCTGAAAATTTAATATGTACAACGCAGAAATAGGCAACAAAACGGATAGTGAACAACTGCTATCTATCACAACTCATGACTCACCCACAACCACCCAGTTCAGCACCAAACCGACAGCAGTATAGCCAGAAAGAAAACAACCTTTTGGAATTTCATAATTCCACAGCTTTTTGTACTCCGAATATATTGCCTTTCCTAGACAACCGTATACCATCACCTTATCTAGTACCAACCCAGCCATCATCAAGTACCATAATAAGTCAAAAAATGGTCTAGATACCGGAGTCACTACTTTACTCAATTCAATCCAATGTAGTGTTCAGTGTGAAACAATTAGTTATAGTGGCAAAGGATCTAACAAAACCCACCCGATTTGGTTCTAATCTAACAGTTACTCTCAAAAGGTTTGCCATCAACATTCGCTCTTTTGACCCAACTTATAGTTGCTTTCAACGCGTATGCTTGTTAAAACCTCCAATATTACTTTTATTACTAAAACTTGATGCACGTCACAAACTAGTGATTCACAATGTTTGTCTTACCTTATCAGCTGCTGCTCAAAGAGCACACACACAAAACTGTCTGTGTTACAGCCATGGCTAAGTTTATTTGATTGAGTTGCCCTCACTGACTTGGAAGATGCACAATGGCTGGTGGTCTAACCTACTAACCTTTTAGTAGCCTGGATCAATCGGCCGCCCTGAGCTACTCACTATTAAACCTAACAGCTGGTTGATGAAATTAATACTACCCCCGCACTACTTGCAAGTTTGAAATTAGACACGGAGATACCAAGCTGCCATATGCTACACATTTGCTGCCAACATCTGGGGCCCTGCAATGCTTGCAGAAATTAGCTCTTGTATTTGTTCCCATAGGTGGATTCAGAATGTTAGCCTACTAGACGTACCGGTACGCTAAGTCAAGAGTTCACGACGGGCGCCCTTCAAGTTATATATTCATTCATAATTCCCTACTGAGTTGCGATTAAAGCACAAGGCTTTGCAACATTATTATTGAATTCCGGTCATAAAGTGAACGTTACTAACCATTCGTAACCTTCATCGAGTTGGTTGAATAGCATTTAATGTACTTACCAGTACGGTAGCTGGGACATATTGTTCTCAACAAGCTGGGTTGAATGCTGTCCTGCCGTTCGGCCGCACTGTATCCGCGTCATCACTAAATTCGGATTTACTATTCCAATTTTCGTGCAAACGTCCATTCGAAGCAAAACAACGAGCGCTACTCCCTGTTCCTCATCTGTGGCATTTATACGTTTGATCATCTTATCACTCTAACACAATATCTGCGTATTCTTCGCCTGGAACTACTTGCCAAAACACCCGGACTTCCGACCTTACTCCCAATCGTGTGCAAACAATTGGTTAGAAAGTTTAAGGGCGCTCCAAAGCTCGGTTTATCGCCATTAGCTGTCATGTTGCGCGGCAGTCGCAGCCGCTTTTACCACCCTTGAGTTGATTCTGTCTCAAGGTTTGTTCCTATCAATAAACTCATCTTTAATACCGAGGCACCGAGCTACCGCCAATCGGTTTTACGCAGCCTGACTGATCGATAAACATTATACGGTCATAACAAGATCTGCCGCATTCAAGCCGCCGGCCGTCAATCATCTTACCGTATGTGTGTGTTTTGAATGTTTTGCACCATGTGTCAGCGCCATTATCAATGTGACTGCTCGGATAGCTGCCCGGCAAACGACAATGTCAGTAATGTAAACGCCTTGGCGATCACCATGCCGCCCACTGCCTGCACATGGAAAGCTAGTCTAGAGCAATACGATGCATGGTAGTTGTAAAGGCTGCTTTAATAATGTCCTAAAACATCCTATCCTAAGTGCTGTCTCCTTAGCCTAAGTGAGGTCAACCAACGAAATAACACTACATGTTCCGCTTGATGTAGGAGAGGCGGAGTGCTCTTTTAACACCGATCTAACCTGCATAATGATAGCATCGACTATATAGATACGCAAGTTTTTCATTCGCAGTGGCGTTGCCTGCGCCTGAAACGTGACAATGCAACCATCGAACCACGATATAGTAGGGACACAAAAGCGGATGCCTAGCAAGTCCCGTAGGATGGCCAGAAAGAGAACCGTAACATGGTGTACAGAAAGCAAAGGAATAAACGGAAAAGCTTTTTTGTGGACTCCCCACAGTGTTAACACAGAAGCATGCAGAAAGAGTCAAACTCAGTCGTGTAAGTTACTTCTGATTGCGCAACCTTCGTCACATGACATCGTTTGTCGGGACACACAGCTATATCTCGTAATGTAGGTGGGTTAGAACGACACTAAAGCGTCTGTTAGTTGGGGGCGGAAGCAACGTAATTTGGGAGAGCTTTCCATGGATGGCACACACGAAGAGAGTAACAGTGTTTTCGACATTCTAGCCGACTGTATTGCGGGGCCAACTTGATCTGCTGGCCTGTCAAATTCGTGTGATGGCTCAGTTGTAGTAGGTGGCGGCAAACGTGTTTGGGGTTCCTTAGAATCTGGTGGGGCATAATAAGGTCTGCACGTAAGCGTCTGCATCGACTGCTGTATAATTATATGATCTTCAGTCTAATTTGACAACGAAGATTAAACAACCCTTTCACGCGCTTCGTGGCTCGTAGCGGTAGAGTCTCGAGCGCTGCGTGGTCTAGGTTGGGTCAGGGCAGCAAGGCTAGGATTGCGTATTCCAAATGAGGCCGCAAGTAGGTGTTAGGTAACTATGAGACAGGGGGAGCAAACCGCCTGCTTGCCCACCTCAGCAAGCCAACGTTTCGGTTTCCATTCTTTGACGCCTTCTCAAACTGTTCTGAGTAGCTCAAATCAGCCTAGACTAGTAACTCAATGTCGCGCTCCCGTGTGACTGCTTGCAGGACATACACTCCAAGATTGTATGTGCTACTCGGCTGGTGGCGAATGTGGACAACCTTACAATTCCCCCGAATTGAACTGGAGCAAATAGTGGACTGACCACCCACACGCTGAAGTGCATCGTGATTTGCTGGGTCGACAATAGTCCGCCATATCTTAACATCATCAGCGAACAGCAACAAATCTGAAGAAAACAAACGCGTAAGCACGTTAATGAACACGAGAAACAGACGCGGCCCCAGAACTGAATCTTGTGGAACTCCACCTTCGACATAAATCGGGTCGAACAGCGCAATTCAAATTCTGACTTGCATTTGCCGCTCCTGCAGCAAATTCCTTATCCACACAAAGACTAGATCCCAACTGCATGGATTTCGAACCTGGGAAGCAGAATGCGATGGTCAGTCGGTCGAAGGGTTTGGAGAAGCCGAAGTAAATGAGGTCTGTCACTGTAGGTTTATCAGCCGCTTCCGTCCAACTGCTGCTTGCTTGTAGCTTAGTAGTGCATGAACGGTGTTGGCGGAGACGGTGTCGATCGGGTGTTATGATGTTGTGGCATTCTAGATGGTATACTAAAGCCACAGTTATGATCGCTTCCATCACCTTTGAGAGCACAGGGGAAGGACAACTGGGCGATGCTTGGCTGGTTCCAAGCGATTCCCGCTTTGAAAAATTGTAGTGATAAAGCCAGGTTTCCAAATGGTAGGCAAAATTGGCTTATCCGAGCACGTTTGGAAGAAATGTGAAAATGGCCTGGACAGCGTTGTTGCTACTACGGGTGAATATAATCGATTCCAGAAGATCTGTAGGTGTATAGTGAGAGCCGTTTCTTTAACACAACCGTGGCGGTAAGATAGGTGTTATTGAGTGTTGGAGTTGGGGCTGAGGATGTGGGTACATAAAATTAGCGGACGTCTTTTTGGAAGGTTGGGCACACTGCATTCGTGGGGGCATTGGCTGCCTCTTCGGCACACTGTGCCACTCCGACTGGCCTGTTAAGTGGGAGGATACCGAGCTTTACTTTCCGGATGGTGTTAAGATGCTTGTACAGGAGCTGTTTGTTGTTGGCAAATTAACAGGCCAAATGTTTTTGGTGGGTCGATTTCTCCTCACTGACAGGCATGTTACAATGGTTGCGCTGGATCACATAATTGCTCCAGGTTTCAGGACTAGGACGAGCCCTGTCCGTGTGCCACGCTGCATTCCTTAGTGGCATGTGTTGGCGTGTTCTACTTCTGATAAACTACGAGGGATTGGTGGAGCGAATTCCCTTCATATGTGAAGCAGTTGCTATTAGCTTGCCGAAGCTTTGACTAAACCGAATCCACGCGCTGTCATATGAGCCACTTTTCAAGAATTCCCAATCGGTCATCTCAACTTGGTTGTTCAGGACCTTGTAATGTGTGATAGCAAGTGATAGTTCTGTGTGTTCCCCCGGATATTCAGCGCAACACACATAGTTATAAAGTATGGTGACATGATCGCTTATCCCCAGTGGGGTGTCTATAAATGGCTTGTCAACCTTGAGTTTCTCCTTTGTAAGTATGAAGTCAAGTACCGATGGTTTAGTATCAGCTCTGTACCTAGTAGGTGAGGTAATGTGATTATAGAGCGGGATACTTGCCATAAGGTCTTGCAGTTCGGCGTTGTATGTTTCGCTGGGGTATGCCGAGGTTTCCAAGTCGTGCAGTTTAAAATTGCCGGAGATTAGAACCTGGCTGTAAGCCGGGAGTAAGCATTTCGTCAAGGATGATTTTAGGTGGGAATGCACCACTGGAGTGGAGGATGTGGGGCGATATAAGAATGCCACGCAGCAGTTGTCGTTGTGTCTGGGACGCAAACGGCGCCATAGGAAATTGTTGATGCGCGTCTCCGAACCATTCAATGGTTCGCTTTGCAAGTCGTCACAATATTATAAGACAGCACAACCCCTTTGCTGTGACGATGGTGTCGGAACAAGAACATTCCCTGAGTCACGATCGCGGCATCCGTAACTTCTGAATGCAACCAAGTCTCGGTTATGTAGATGAGATCCCAAGCGTTCGTTGCCTGCGCAACCAAAGCTCGGTGATTTTGCTGAGGAGCCCTTGGGCATTCGTGTACATGCAGGAAAGTGTTTCGGTTCTCAGCAACGATCCGAAACACTTGTGACTAGGAGGAGAGACTGTGCCAACCGTTGTATGTTTAGCCGGTAACCGCTTTTGTTGGTATTATCGGCGAGTCGCTTGGAGTTGGGTTCAGTGGCCTTGTGATCAGCCTCTCTGACAACTTGCACAACGCATTGGAAGTGGCTGCAGGATTGTACAGGAAAATTCTCAATTCCTTCTGTGTGAATTTCGGACACGAGCACTAGTTTGTTTGTCTGGTGCGGCGGTGCTTTAAGTCGGATGACAGTTTCGCTCGTCGCATTGATATCCTGTTCCGAAGTGAATGCCAGCGTTTCAGTAGCGTAAGCGCCATCTGCTTATTTTGTAGCGCAAACATAAGTAACCTTGGGCCGCACGCTTTATAGCTTTCTGATCACGCCAGCCTCAAGGGGAAGTAACTACGACGTCTTTTAAAAGCACTCACGAATACAGCGTCACTGCCCCTGCTAGTGAGCCATTGCTTCGCATTCATCGTGTTCATGCGACCGAAGGACGCCGTGGACAAAAACGGCTAGGGCTGCGGTCTTTAGCCGGAACTCATCTAAGCTCTGTCTTGCTCGCTCGTGCTCGCCGCATGGAAAGTCTTGAAAGACGCAGACCAAACAGATTACGTTCTGGGAACGAGCATTGGAACACAAAGTTGCTTCCACCTCATCGACGGAGTATGGCACAACTAAGAGAAGCTTGGCTTCGCCATAATGCTTAGGATTCGTTGGAGGGTGATGCTTGTCAAGTTAGAGGATTTAGACCGAATACCGTCGAGGTTACTTATGGTATTCCATTGGTTCATCGACCCGCTTCCTCTGCGAAGAATTCCATGTGGACTCAGGGAAGTGGGTACATAACATGGACAGGGCATATAAATGTTGCTATGTCTCTCTTGGGGGTATGTAACATGATTGGGAGACACAGTGCTTTGCTCTGCATCCGTGCAGCGTTACCTTTAATGTTAGTTATGGGTGTGGTAACAGAACCAGCTGCGTATGATGTTAGAGTCACTTTGAAGCAACAACGGCCCAGGTGCCGTTGGTATTTGCGTATTCCTGAGTTTCCGCTTAGTCTGGTGGAAGGAAGTGGGTTTGGGGAAATTGCTGTAAATGGGCTGGGAGTGAGGTGTTCGGAAACGGTTGGATGACTTGGATTATTGACAGTGTTTGCATGGCGTTCCAGAACTGCATGCCCTTGACGCAACTTTACAACATCGACAACAGTATGACTTTACTCAATGGCGGTTCCTTCAGCAGACAGTAAATATTGTCAAGGTAATCACAACGGACGTTCACCGCCCACCTCGTCTAACAATCTAAACAGGAACAACTCCCACCTCCTGAAAGTGACGTTCCTCACTACCAGCATGGCAACCGATGCACTCACCATCTGGTATGCTAATAAAAGAAGAGCACCACCAGATATCCGTCTGCTTCCTGATCGACACTCGGTGCAGAAGCGCACAGCTTCCCACAGACCCCCTAGCAGCAGCAGCCAACTCGATACCTACAGCCTCTGATCAAACCGTCCTCAGACGGTCCATCACCGAACCACCTGTCTCCCTGCTTGTAGTAATCTACTCACCTACACATTCCAATCTTCAGTCTTTCATCAACCCAGGCGCCAGCACCCATCCGTACTCCGACTACCCACAACTTGCGTCCCCGAACTACCAAGCTTACTGGCTCCACTTCTCTAAACCAAAAAACGATGCACTGCTGGTCATCTGTTGACCGGCAGTACCCTAGTTACTCCCGTGCTCATCACTCAAGCGGGCCTCGCCTGTACATACACGAACGCACAGGGCCTCATGTGTAAACTTCCGGACCTCCAATCCCGACTTCTGACAAAGCCAACAGACCTAATAGCCATAACGAAAATGTGTCTCTCCCACGACATAACTGACGGTGAAATCCAACTTCCTCACGTCAGTTTTCTGCTCTCACCGCGCAATCTCAGGTGGCGGTGTCGCACTCTACTATGACATCTCCCTCAGTTGCAGCATCCCAACAAACATTGCCATCCAGTCTCCAGACACCAAGTGGTGCGAGGTCGTACTAACCGCCAAACACGCCAATTGTCTTGGTATCATTTACCGCCGCTCTAACAATTCCCCCGAGAAGGACGCACGACTACTGCACCTTGTCCCTCTTATGTTATCCCACATGCACACACACTTTTATCATGGGGGATTTCAAGCTGCCCTGTCCCGTCTACTGACTCCTATGCATCGGGCCGCATTGATCTTCTTCACACGGCCCCGTTGTACAAACACACGTATCAGCCGACCAGATTCCAATCCAACAACCAACCATCCCCACTAGATCTCGTCCTCACTAACGAAGAACTGATGGTTGAGCACGTTGAGCATGATGCCCCTTTGGGACTTAGCGACCACTGCTCCCTCCGTTTCGATTTTATACGCTTCGTTGAAAAACCCGTCAGCACGCGAACATATATCAAACGTTGGACTGATTACGGAAAGTCGAACCTTCTCATTTCCGCTAACAGCTGGTCACCCGAGCTCCAAGCGAGTGCCGACAGCGTGTGGTCAACCTTTTGCCTTACCTCACTTAAACTCTGCTCCATTACGACGACTTGCAAACAAGTTTCCATAGGGAAGGGACGCCCAGCACTCATCCGAAGTCGTACACGGAAGTGGATTGCCTCCACGGACACGGCATGCAGGAACTATCGCTCCCATCCAACGGCTACCCAGTGGGAATATTACCGATCCATCCGTAACCAATGCGTCCACCTTGTACTAGAAGATAATGGTGAGCATCAACAGCAGCTTATGCGTAGATTTTCATCCAATCTCAAATGCTTGTATAGTCACGGCAACAGTCTTCGGCAAGTCCAGCACGGTGTCACCGCACTGACGACCCCCACAGGGCTCACAAAGTCAACGAACTAGGTAGCAGAAGTCCTGTGGAAGCAGCACGCATCCACATTCCCCGTTCCATCAAGACATACAACGATAGTACCTTCTTCGGTCTCACCTCCAACTTCCCTGGCGACTGTTCATTTCACTCTGGAGAAGGTCCTAGCGAAACTCAAGTTCCTGGGGCTAACGGCCCTTCCTGACGCTGATGGTTTCCACCCAATGCTCTTGCGAGCGCGCGCTGCAGCTCTAACTTTACCTCTAGCGGAGCTGTTCACCCACTTCTTCTAGCAAGGCAAAATTCCTGATGATTGGAAATGTGGGACTATTCCACCAATCTACAAAGGTGGTACTCGCAAAGACCCACCGACAATTCTGCTCGCTACGATCTCCAAAGTGATGAGATCGATCGTCGCAGACGCTTTAATGGACCACATGGAGACCCAGAAACTGCTTTCGGATTGCCAGCACGGTTGGCGGCGGCAACGGTCGTGCCTGAGTATCCTGCTACTTGCCAGGGATAGCTGGACGACTGCTGCCGACTCTACCCTAGAAACGCACGTTATGTTCCTGAATTTCGCCAAAGCGTTCGACAAGGTCGATCACAACCTTCTACTACAGAAACTGTTGTCTTTCGGCATTTCAGGGGGCATTGATGGACTGGATTTGGAACTAACTTCAAAACAGTACAGTTCAAGTACGCGTCGACGGAGCGTTGTTTTCCCGTATCCTTGCCACAACCGGAGTTCCACAGGAGTCTGTTCTCGGACCCAATCTCTCCCTAGCGTTCATTAATGACGTCACTCCGGAAGTGGATTCTTCGCTGCTGCTATATGCGGATGACGCGAGGCTGTGGTGTACGATTAACTTACGGGACGATGCCCACGCACGTCAGAAGGACCTCGACCGTCTACACCAGTTGTCCATGGAAAACAAACTTCCGTTTTACGCTTCGAAATGTTGCGTACTTCCTACCCGCCCTTCCGCTTTTTTCCTATGTAGTACCTGGGAACGTCTATGCTTCAGATCACTTCAGCTGAAAAAGACTTTGATATCGTTCCCCAGACGAGTCTTTCCATATTCGCTTTGTGCCGGAAAGCAGCTGCTGCTGCTAAACGCATGGTTGAATTGCTAAAACGACCCTTCGGTCAAATTGACCCTAGCAATTTCCACCATCTCCTCAACACGTTTCTTCCACCCCACTTGGAGTTTTCTATTCATGTCTGAAGCCCCTGGTTGGTGAAGGACCAACGTATACTCGAAACCCCACAACATCGAGCAACAAAAATGGTCCGAGGTCTCAAGCAACTAGATTAACCACAACAACTTCACTTCCTGGGCCTCTACTCGCTTAAGTACCGACGTCTACGGGGCAACCTGATCTTCGTATTTATGATCTTATCCAACCCTGGACATTCTTGTCGCCACCTACTTACACTGCACCAATCGTGCTCCCACCTACGTGGCCACCCATTGAGGCTGACACATCAGCACAGTCGGCTGAACTGCAGATGACACTACTTCGCTTTGCGAAGCTGCCGACCGTGGAGTGCTCTGCCTGCCGATTTAGTCTTGGCACCCACCGTGGCGGATTTTAAGACCTGCCTGGATTATCATCTGGCCGAGCTAAACCGCGATATTCCCTGACATAACTACCTTCTACTTGAGAGAGTTTCTTTTCTTTTATTTCTTCCACCTAATTCCTTTCCATAGCCGTTTCGGAGATCGTGGTTGGATGTCACGCTTTGATCCGGCGTGCATTCTGTTTAAATGTCGCATAAGCCCGATGAAGATCCGGCTAACACACAAGTCCAATCCGCTATAGGGTTGCTTGGCCTTTCATTAGACCCGACCAGAACTCTTTTTATCCCATGGGTCATGTAAAGCACGAGCTTTTCTTCCCATGAAACACAATGTTCCAATGAGCAACTTTATCAGTGTAACAGGCGGCGTTGTTGTGTTGCTTTGTAGCGGAGTTCGGTAGAGGGGCCTGTTGCAGACATTCTGTTGTGCTTGTTCCTACCAAAGCTATTTTATTGCCTAGCATTTCCAGAACTACATCTGCAAACCAAGCATACTTCTCGGCCAGTGCAAGTACAAGTTTAACTAGTAAGACAGTGTAGGCTGCTCACAGAAGTAAAAGGAGTCGGGTTTGCCACTGATCAGCCTGCACTCGCTTGGTGTAAATTTGCCGCATTTCGGATGATAATAAGGTGAGCAAGTTTCACATTTTATTGCACGTTCCAAAGGCATATTTAGGCACCGCGGCTCGGTTAGGCGCGCTTAGCAGAGCATGCAAACGTGTGCTGGCTAGTCTTATCTAAGACCTTGAATTGCTTGATCCGGTGTCAAGGTCATCCCGCCGAGGAAGTTGCCTGTCTCAAATCCTCTCTCTCTCTCTTGCGGTAGCGTACAGATTGCCAGATTCTGCGATGTGAACACAAGCACAAGAAGAAGCGTTACAAGATGATGCACGCGGGGCAGTGACAAGCTAACTTAAGTGCCACGTCGAGGTGTTTAGTAGACAAACAATGCAAAATATCTAGTAACTTTGTTATTCGGCCACATGTAAGCATTGCTACATGACAATTTGAGAGTCATCGTCTCTTCTACCGAATGAGAGCAAAATTATTCTCGTAAAGCCGGTGAGTGATGTGGTTTGCAAGCGGAACTCGACAAAGAATGTAACGAAACTGAGGACGGGAGTAACAGTGTGCTCTATCCGAGTTAGATCCAGTAGCTTGAAAGCACTGTGTAGCGCTCGTAGAACTGGTTCGAACGAGCTCACGCACAAACCTGTTTGTGGAGAACTAGAATGACCACAGCGAGTAAAGCTTGAGCCATGATGAAGTGTAGCCGTACGATAGTTTGCAATAATATACCGCACTCCAAGATCCACTCTCGAAAGGGATTACCACTTGACGTCTGCTATGAAACGAAACGTGGCACGGTCATACAGCCACGTCTTTCCGGTGGAGGACTTTAATAATCATGCAGTCGAAGTACCAGCTTCGCTGAGCGAACAACTCAAAGCGGACTTACAAAAGTACTCGCCGATATGCCGCTGTACAACCAAGTCTCTGCTCGCTCGAGATTCAGAATTGGTGACGAATCACCCGTCGCAGACCTTAGGTGTATTAAGGAGGAACTAATGACTAGTGCAGTAAGCGTAGCTGCACCGCTTGGTCGTAGCGATCATGCACTGCTGCTCTTCCGTTATATCTGCTAAGCTGAATTCATCTGTAAAAACAGCGAGGAAGTTCACGTCGGCACCCCTTAAGGTACACTGTCTGACCTCGTTCAAGAAACTAAACGGTCCTGTCCAGCTGAGCAGACTCTCGACGTCGCCTGGAAGGCATTTGTCACTCTGTTCACCGAGCTGGTGTAAAATGTATCGGAAAACGGTCTTCCGCCCGAAACAAATGATGTCTTTCCTGAGAAGCCGGACACGAAAATGCCTGATTCACACGGATTTAGGCTGGCGCACTTATAAAGCCTACCGGATGTGCAGGCTTGAAGTACCTACATAACACAGCAACCATTGCATCAGGTTATTCCGTGAAGACAAACTCAACACCAACAAGACTTAAGGACGAAATTTAGTGCTAATTCTAACCTGCTCTACAGGCAGTTCAGCAAGCTCCGACGAGCGCAACGCGGAATCCCAATTCCACATGCACTAGGTAGTCTGGCGCTCATAATACTAACAATGACACATAATAATAATAATAGTAATAATAATAATAATCGTTAACCATAGTCCGGAACGGCGCTTCGTTGCCACCCCACCACCATACCATCTCGAGGATATCCATCTCTACGCGGATTCGAACCGATGACTTTGTGATTACAAACCAGACGTGCAAACCACTCAGCCACCTGCCGACTTGGCGCCCACTACAAAAGCTGCGACTAACATGCTTCGGCAACAGTTTACCTGCACTTTCTAAAGTGAAACGTTACTTCACCCGTTCTTGATACAACTTACTCGGCCCCATTGTTAAGCCAAGTATTGTGCACTGCTGCGAATGTTACTTAAAGACTACTCTCCTCGCACATGCCCAGCACCCCTAGTGTGGACAACATAAGGCTGAAGGCGTTAAAATCAGCCGTCTGTTTAACGACACTGTGACGTGGCGGATGTGACTCGTCATTGAATAAAGTCATTGCCTGTTGCTTCACCCCGCGAAACATTGTATTCCAACAGCCTTGTGCTGTAATTATAGGTATTGGGCCCTTGTCTGGTACCTTACCAAACCAAACGCAGTTGACCGAGAAATCTATCACCGGTTCCAAAGTAGCGTGATTCTCTGAATTCGCTCCGCTGGTTGCGCGTAGGCTGTCGAGCTAAAGGATCTGAGTAAAGTCTTAAGACAAATTCCTACTTCGGCTTGGGCAAATGAGCAGGATCGGATCCGTTGCAGAAATCGCGAATTCCATTAAGACTGTTGAACACTTTCGTTCCCCTCTCCGTCGTCTCGCACCGATCTCCATTGCACGCCAACTATTTAGAACGTCATTAATCTATGTTACCCTCGACTTAAATCCTGCACTGCCTTTGATGCTGTCCGCAAATTCCGGCTTGAGGCTATCTTTCGACCCCGGTCCTGGTTTCTGCTAGCAACATTCATTGTCCGAACCATCATGCAGACTGAGCAACAGGCCAGTCTTAGATTAATGGTTAAGTAAACTTGCGTAGACCCCAAAAACTGTCAGCAGATAGGGTCTAGAATAGTCGTCTTACTTGTCTATGAGACAAACTTAGAAAGACAAATACTAGTATGGCTAAATGGTGTGTACGTTACGAATAAAATAGTTTGAGGACTAACTTAGCTTGGAACAGAGCTGTGGATGCTCTGAAGGCTGTTTTCCTTACTGTGCTCCAATTAAGCAAAGTATAACTTACATATAATGATTGTGGTAGAGGACACATGCAAAGTTTGCCGCTGGTTTCGGCACAGATTCCAATATGCAACACACGTGTAACGCGGAGTTAAGAGGAGGTACTATATTTGCTAAGAATTTTTGTCCTTGGATGAGCAGGAGCCTTGGCACTAATGCCCAATGGCATCTATGTCATCATCCAGGTCTCAGCGGATTAAGTTGCTGAACAGTCGGAATAGGACGCAACGGATTCCTGACCTAATCCGACTCAAAAATGATTCCCCAATTTTATAACTGTGTTCCATTCCTCCAGTGAAATCAAAAAGATTTAAAGTTTTACAATTAAAAATGGATTTTAAGCTGGTTTCTCCTGGAGCGGGGGCATGCTGAAGCACTCCATTGTGTAAGTGGAATTATCTGTGTAATCTCATTTAGAATTGCAGTTGACCTGGGGCTGAATAGCAGCTAATCCATTCACTTGAATCGTAGCTAAAACAGATGAGTTTTGCTTGTTATCGACTTAGAAAATTGCACTCCAAAACTTGTTTCTTGTTTGCCTGAATTCGCCGGTTAGCGCTCGAAGGACTGCGAACAGCACTGAGGATTAGCGTCTACTACCTAAAGACTTTACGCATAAGCCACAGAATCACGAAAAACGCTCATCAGTTCTGTTTCTCCGAGATGAATAAAAATGTGGCATATTTGGTTAACTTTAAATAACTTGCTATTTCTCTATGGTTTGTCACTGCCCGTTCATCTGACAAGAAAAGTTACCAACTTTATCAAGGCATTCTTTATAACGGAGCCAGGCAACATAAACAAATTTTCCCATTGGGTGAGCGAACTCGGTTTGCCTTTATGGAAACCTGCTCCACCTGAGCTACCTTGTCATAGGGTCTGAGTGCGGACGTATGTCACCACTACGGATGACTTACAAACATCGATGACCACCCCGACAATATAATGCAGTTTACTACACTATATGTGCAGAGGACTCCGCTTTACTTTGTAACCTCTAGGAATGCAAACGCCTCCTATCGGGGCATAATAGAGATAACCCTCCTAACTGTTACTGCGATCTGCAAGCAATTCTGTCACAACTGCTGAGTGTATTTAAACATGGTGTAAAGAAACTTACCCACTCTTTGTTGAAACTTGCGATATGTTCCCAACACCAGCCGACTGACGATGCTCCAACAAAAGAGAGACCATACCCCACAAATCACCGCACAAGCAACAGCTGCAGCAACTACGCTGGCGGCGATTCCATTTTGTCGGATGGAAAAGTAGGTGTTCACAAAGGTGCCTTCGGTTCCTGCGGAAAAACAAATTCGAAGTATTCAAATGAATATTAGTAGGTGGACTTACGGGCGCATGGATGCTCATCACACTCAGCGTATTCAATAGAAGCACCGAGGCATTCAATTTTCTCCATAGATTCCGGTCTCATCGATAGACAATCACGAGATCGGACAGAGTACCTCACATCTCCACATGCTGGGGAGCATCTGTCCCACGCCGACCATTCTGTCCATTCA
Organism: Dicrocoelium dendriticum; assembly: GCA_944474145.2. NCBI lineage: Eukaryota > Metazoa > Platyhelminthes > Trematoda > Plagiorchiida > Dicrocoeliidae > Dicrocoelium > Dicrocoelium dendriticum. Next base: position 51,121,717 of record OX104071.1, read on the forward strand.
CCAACCCACTGGCTGCATGATTCACCTCGATAGCCCGGATTACATAGACAGTACGACTGTCGAAAAGGAAGAGAAAGACATAGAGACGTTGATACCTGCTCTTGTAGGACTCTGGCTGAGGACTGTAACGCACACTGACGTCATCTGTGAACGGCTGAACAGGTGGCTTGGGATACGGGCCTTCTTAATTGCAGATAGGGTCAATATCTAGTTGTCTATTCCACTTTATTCTTCAGTACATTCAGGATTCAGTCCAAACATCTTTCCACTCTGGTGCAAGTGAATCTTAACGCGTGCGAAAAATTATTTCTTTTTAGGCTCCGTTGAGTCTTGCTCTGTAACAATTTCAAGGGCACTTAGTGCTCTTCATGCTAAACCGAAACATGCGGCAGCGCAACCTAACTCACTGCTGCTCACAAGCGTTTGAGAAAAGTACATTATCTCTAACCCAGGAAAAGTTATCATAAGAAACATCGCTGCACTCTTCGGATCTGACGACAGGAAAGCACACCCACTATCCCAAGGTTCAGGATCACCCATTTAAAGCAAAACAACCTTCGAGCAACAAGTCACAGACTCAGTAGGATTCGACTGCGTAGGTCTTTGGTTGAAGGTTCCTGTGATTCTAACTTCGAATAGGCAAACTGTTTTTACTCGTCGGAGATTACCTGGGCTCTACTACATTTTGATTCAATGGAAAATGATATCCACACCGCCGAATGAAGTCTACGATCTGTTACCTTGTGGGGTAAAAACCAAGGCCATGTCCCAAACAGTGTCAGGAATTAGCTCAGTTTTATCTCAGTATCTTGTGCGTCTTGATCCGGGGTCAAATTAATGGAAATGACTACGTTCACTCGTGTGCAGCTTCCTTGGACCGACAGGATACGTTAATGCAGTTTCCACAGCAGCAGCTTGTAATAAATGATGTCCAGGAATTGAAATAGTACGTTGTTTGTCAGTATTAGGTTGGCGCTTTATATGACGTAATAAAAATGTATTACTGCATTGTCAAGACGTTTTTTAATACCGTTAATTTGGGGAAAAAACAGCGTAACTAGAGGGGGCATTCAATGGTTGGCAAACAGGAAATGAAAGGAAATTCCAGAGACATTCCACCGTCTATACTGCGTAGTCAACTTCAGCTGGTGACCTCAGAAAGTGACAGGGTGATTCAGATTCAGAAGTTGACGACAAGTGTGGTTTGGATTTCTCAGCATCAAATATTGCATTATCCCCTCGTTACACATGCGTCGATATTGTGCACTGCAGATGCTAAGCGTATTCAACCTCAGTTTGAAAGGGAGACGAGGCAGGTCCTTTACGTTCCCGATTGCCCCCTGTTGTGGTACTGCAGTTGCGGTGAACTCGTGCTTGTGCCCTGGCTACCAGGTAGCAATGGTTTATTCCAAATTGGGCCTATTGTTAGCACTGAGAATCAGAGACCATTAAAGCGTCAAACGCGCGAATGATCTCCGTGAAAGCCAAGGTGTTGCTTAGATTTTTGGACGCCTTTTCGACCTGAATTGAACAGATCGCATTCAGTAGCAGCACGCTGCAAAGCTTGATCCCTCAGCCTTTACTTGCAAGTGGATTGATGGCGTACGCTCAATGTCTTCCACTTGATGGCGTTGAAATGAAGTAGTTTCTGAGTCTCCAATTCTTATACCCTATCAAAGTCATCCTGAAGCGCTACGTGGTCACGCGTTGTTTTCGTGGCCAGCCACATGTAGCGATCATTAGCAAAGAGTAAGAAATCGGAAGTGAGCACTATCACGGGATTATTTATGTAAATCAGGAATAGGGATGGGCCAAGTACAGAGCCCTGTGACACTCTTCAATAAACATCGACAGGATCAGACATAGCGCTGTTGACTCACATTCAGATGAAGTTGAATCATGAAGTTACCTATCCAACCGAGAATTAGGTTAGTTATTCCACGGAGGTGAAGCTTGTGAATGAGGATGCGGCAATTCAGATGGTTGAGTTCAGATAAACTGCGTCCTTTCCCACACAGCTTTCGACGATTTCGGTCCAACTGGAACGAGCAAATGGCAGGTTTGTGGTACAAGACCGGTTCGGGCGGAATCCATGTTGTTCTAGTGCTGTGATTTTGCGTCCTTTCAGGGAATTTATGGGCGCTTCCGCAATAAGAAATTCAGTGACTTTAGATAGCACCGGAAGTAGTGCTAAAGGTCGACAGTTGGCCAGGTCTGCGAGATTTCCCCTTGTAAATGAGATTGACGATTCCGTGCTTTCACGTAGTAGGAGCACACATTTCGTCCAGATATCGTTGGAAGAACTGAAAGTGGAAATGCTAAATCCATTCCAGTTAAATTCAAGGAGTTTGGTCAGATACTATCCGCACCAAGAGAGGTATACACGCGTACGGAAATTTACCTTTTAGAACATCTGCAGTCGTAAACGATACATGGCTAGGTTTGGCGGCGGTAGAACTAGCATCAAAAGCGGAGACAACGAAATCATATTCTGGAAGTTACGGAAGAGTTTCTGACATAGTGTATTAGCCACTTCCGTAGCCGTTTGAACTGGTCCATTTGTCTTACAAAGGGCAGGACTCTCTCGCTGCACTTTAGGGACTTGATAAAATGCCCGTAAAGGAGCTTGGGATTTGAGGCAAATTCTTCAGTTAGATCCTGTTGACGCTTTACCTTATCCTAGCTTACCAGGTTCACACAATGATTTCGTCGTATAACGTAAGGTTCTCATATTTCGGCGCCTTGTATTTTCGCCGGAGTGAATCTCTTTGGAGCATACATTTCCGCGTGCTGCTGTGTATGAATGGCTTTACTCTCTTCGTGCTTGGGGCAAGTTCCTCGGAGTACTGGTTAGAAACTTGTTGAAATGCTGCACAAAATCCCACTACGCAACATCTAGGGATAGTTTAGCTAGAAATGACCAGTTGGTTGCATTAATGATTGGAGTCAGAACTGCGTAATCAGTAATAATCTGAGAGACATTTGCGTTTTCTGAGGAATACCCCGCATAACACACGTATTTGAATATGATTGTTGAAAGATAGGTGCGGTCCAAAGAAGTAGATATCGATAACTATCGATCGTAAGCTCATCGTTAGTGAAAGCGAGATGAAATATAGTTGGTTGCCCCCCCTTCCTGGATCTTGTATGGGAGGCAATTCAGTGTGGTAATCCAATGATTACCTTATGCAGTTGCCTTCTGAAGTCTTCATCTTGATACGATGGGGCTTCTGGGGCGCGAAGACTAACGTCATCCACCAGGAGGGTGTGACTTTGTGAGGATGGCTTTCATAGTGGAGGCTAGGCAATTGTCCGTTTCTGAAGTGGAAGACGGAGGGCGGTACACGACACCCACTAGACGTATGTCATCACGCTTTAGGTCAAAACAGCACCAAATGTGTCGACAATTTGGACATCTGGTTCATCTGTTGGATCAAGATCTAACTCATTCCGGTAATAGAGTGGTGCACTATGTTCTCTATTCGGCCTATGGTTACACAACATGTACACTATAGGTAACAAGACTTCGGCGTCAGTGATCACCTCACTCCACCAGGTATCGGTTACCTTCATGAGGTCTCAGGAAATGGAGGCCTGAAGCAGCCGAAGTTCTATCAGTTTGCTGATAGGCTTTGTGCATTGGTGCGCAAACAACAGTGCCGTATATGTTAAAATTTTGGTGGAAGACAAAGACAGCAGTGTTGAGACTTGGCTCATTCTCGTGAGGCCTACTGCTACTCGCCTTCTTGAGGAGTCACCGCCTCTCGAGATGGAGTTAAAGTGCACTGAGGAAGCCAAGTTTACAGGTAATGATGACCCTGATCATCAGTCTCAACGTGCGCTATCCCTCCTAATGTTATGACGACTATTAGATGAGTCGCTGAGCTGGACTTCACAACAGGTGTTTTGCTGAGTGTGCTACCATAAATGTGTATTCAACAGCCTATGATTACAGGGCTGCGTTTACATTGCATCTGTTCGTTCAGCATTGTTGTATGGGAGCGCGACCTGGCCAATTTGCGTGGAGGACATGCGTCATCTTTCCGCCTTCGACAACGGTTGTTTGAGGAGGATCGCTCGTGCACGGTAACAACACTGAGTTCACGGTCATGACGTTCAAAATCCCATCTTGGGGAATGCGAGTATTCCATCTAACAAGCTGGTTTTGCTGCGCTAGTTTAGATTGTTCGGTCACGTCCTACGCATGGCGCCTGAGCGATTGTCGTGCAGCGCTCTGTTGGCTCGTCCAGGATGGGGCTGCTGGTGACCGCGGGTTCGTTAATCTTCCACCTGGCGATATCACATGAAATCGCTGGCGTCACGTCTAGCCACCGTTGGACCTGCAATTCCTCTCGGATAGGGACCCAAGGATAGGGTGTGTCAGTGGATTAACAAGCTTGAAGATATGGCCAACAGCCGGAATCAGTGGAAAAGCTGTGTGCGGAAATGTATTACTTCGCGTATTTCATGCGGCGAATAGTAAAAACGAAAAAAAAGCCGTACGCACATGTCTAACAAATTTGAGGCGCTTTATTTTTGTTTCTTCTTTTAATTCACATGATGTTTTGGAAATTACTGTCCACTTATTGGACTGATTATATATATATATATATATATATATATATATATATATATATATATATATATATATATATATATATATATATATATAAGCTTAAAGCGCCTTCAGTTTGGTTGAGCAGATCGAATTAACAGCAACCAAAGCATGCAAAACAGTGAGGCTAATCTTCAAAGCACTTGAATTGCGTGACTCCAAGTTTCAACTCTTCACGTTCTACTTGCGCCGTCTGTTCGATGATATTTATCAATTGTAGGAAACGTGCTAATTTATTCCGGGAGTACGCGCAGCGTCGAGTCACTAATCCTTATTTAGTGAATCTCCAGCGCCACGCTATTCCATTCTCTGTATAATGCTTGAATTAGAACCATTGTGGATACAGTGGTTGAAGCCTGTTGGAACAATTGTTTAGAAAAAAGCTGGACAAATACCTCACTGTGTTGCAATTCAAGACTCAGATGAAACTGGACTATAAAATGGAAACAGTTTAGGAAAAAGGAGTCGAGGTATGGTTACACAGTGAAGAATTTGCATGATAATGTGCACGAACTGCCTGAAGAACATTCTTTTCGTTTCACCAAGTTCTCTAACATTTGTCCATGCCAACATCACATTATCTCTTGTTCCCCCGAATCAACTTAACAGTTCCTTTCTCTCTTAACATTTGTCCAGCACTGCTACTTGTTATCACTTCTTTCCCGGTGCATACAACTCGATTATCCGTGTCGGTTCTTAATGCTTTGTAAAGTCAGATTATCTGTAGCAATTATTCTACAACTCGACTGACTGTCGATTAAATTCTTCGCTGTAACCCATGTACAACTGGAAGCAAGATCGACCAGATATACGCCACTAATTTTACAATATTTCTATATCATCACAATCCGTACTACTTTTTCCTATCGTTGACCACTTGTGAGCGGCTCACATTAAATACGGAGTAAATCTTCTTAGTTAATCAATACATCCACATGAGGCGAATTGCTACAGACCAACTGGCGATTAATAATGACCACCTAAAGCAGGTTGTCACATGTTTGGAGAGTAAAATTTGTGTCTGGCTCGGAAGTGTTGGAAGTTGAAACTGGCTGAATAGCGTAAAGTAGTATAAAACCAAAAATGGATACCATAATTCTCCCTGCGAACTTATTACTTATTGTGCATGACAATGGCCCTAACGATGGGATAATACGATGATGGTTCATTTGCTCTTTTAACACAACTGTACAAAAGCGGATGACGCGCGGCAGTGCGGAGGAGACCTATTGATGGACTCCCGCTCATAGACGAAGGTCCCAAGGAGACTGTCCCACGGATATTTGTATTACTTCCCACGAACTATCATCAATAATGACTTTAAGCTTCCTCACAATTGCTCCATCTTTTAGCATTTTTAACGAATGAATCTCCCGAAAATGTACCTTGGGACGACGTTGGATGAAATGAGCAACACCTGTACCTTGAGATTCCGTTGTAACAAATGATCCGACCACCAGCTTGGATGTTATCATGCTCAGTTGTGAGCTATAATGCTTATAAAAGAGCGAACAGCCAACAGGATAGTGAAAAATTCCGTGTGCCTTATTCCGCTTTCTCTCGCCAATTCGCCAGGCAGTGGCATACTGAACCAAAACATGTTCACAGTTGAATTCCCTTGATATGGGAACCTTTATCTTGCCAATATATGTTAGTAGAGCAGGCCAATATATTCACCTTGGCTTGTTACTTTTCCATATGAAAGAAAGGAATTCCGACAGAAATCTAGAGTTACCTAAGTGGTTGGCTCACCTGCGTTCCTCGCTCGCTTGTGACACATTTGCCATTCACACACATAAGTGAGTCACAAGTAGTGCGACGTTTCAGACAATTGTCATATGTCAGTGAGGGGTCGGGAATCCACTTAGTTTCATCGCAGTTGCAGCGGTAGGAAACGAATCCTTCGGCACTGAGGTAGGAACGGCACATATTCTTATCCGAATTCACGTTGCACGCAGTGTCGCCGGCCACCACCATACCACCACCAGGCAGATACGCGTGCCGCACACGGTCTCTGCAAGCATCCACACGTTCGGTACAAAATTGACCCGTGTAGTGTGGTTTGCAAATACACGTATGAAACTAGAATAAAAAAGTGCGGAAGATGGCTTTCATTGCTATAAAATAAGCAAAGTTAGAAACGTGTTAGAGGAGGCCAGTATGGGTATATTTGGGTATAGGTTCCATCCCAATGTATGTTGAAGTACTAGCCGTGGGCATGAACAATGAACAATGAACAGTGTATTTATACGGGTTAAGAATTGTTGCTTTACAAGTCCCGTTGGATGGTTGGTGAAGATATCGCAATAATAATAATACCAATGATAATAATGATAGTAAAACAGTTAGTACTTTAGATATGAAAATAAGCACTTGTGGTTTGCTCCGCCGTAGTCCTACAATCTGCTTAGATTCAAAGCACCCGCAGTTAACATCAAATAATTGCATGGTAAACTCCAGGTGTGAGATGGAGATGTAGTGCCAAGTGACAAAATGTAAGTGGATGAGTGCATCATCTAACCGTCTTTTAACCACTGTTAGTGTCGGTGCAGAGACGACCGATTCTGGGAGAGCATTCCACGGGTGACAGACACGAATGGAAAAGAAATTCCTGCGGCACTCCAGGCGGTTATACTGTACAGCGAGTTTCAATGCGCGGCTCCTCAGGTTTGTATTAGTGCTGAGTAGCAGTAAAGGGCGGCACACATGATGTGGGTCTTGCGGAATCAAGTGTGCCATAATCAGGTCGCCTCGTAGTCTGAGATAACTTCCGCTGAATACCCCCAATCGTTGCGGCCTCTCTTGGTTTGAAAGATTGCGAATTCCAATTACGTTCTTAGATGCCCGACGCTGTGGCTGCTCCAGTACACTAAGGTCGTGTTTCAGCCATGGATGCTAGGCTTGAATTGCGTATTCCATGTGGGGGCGAACATACGCACTGAGCATTTGTCAAAATATAAAGCTGTTTGTTTACCCAAATGCTCATCATAACAGCCCGACATGTTGGTTTCCAGTCTTCGGGGCCTTTTCGGATTGCCTGGAGCAACCCAAGTCATCTTGAACCAGGACACCCAAGTCACGTTCGTAAGTTGATTGTTGTACTAGATTCGTTCCGAGCCGGTATGAGTAGCTACTCTGATGGCGGATAGAAAGCACCTTTCATTTGCTGACGTTGCAATGCAGTAAGTTTTGGGTTGGCCATTGATATACCAACACTGCAAACGGATCAGCCTCTGCTGCATCCGAATCCAGCCTGCGGAACCGCTCCCCTATGTCACCGTCCCCCACACGCATCGTGACAACACTTCCATATGTCTCTCCTCCTTGTCCCTCCTCGCAACTGCCTACTTACCAGGCAATGAAGTCGTATCATCCTGTTTCTTTTCCCGCGAACCCTTTGCCACCCACCCCACCGGTTTCCACCGTAACACAACTTATAACTTGCGATTTATGCCCTCGGACCTTTAAGACACGCAGTGGTCTCCTGAGACATCTCGCCGCCCACCGAAGGAATCCAACAGTCTTTCTGGCTTCTGCAGCCGCAGCCAATTTCCACGATTTCAGCTGCCATACCTGCCGGCGTTCCTTTGCTTCGCAAAGAGGCCTATCACAACACCGACGACATCGACATTCCGTCCAATACAATGCAGACTGTCTAGCACGACTTCCTGCACAATCCTTTACTTGGTCGGCCAGGGAAGATAGACAGCTAAGTAAAGCGGCCTCAAACCTTGCTAGATCCTGCCCTAAACTCGTTACTTTACTTCACAAATTACAGACGGCATTCCCATCGCGGACGAAGGAGGGCATACGGAAACGTCTGCAGCGCATCGGTTGGCACTGTGCTGATTGGCGTGCGCAGTGTGTAGAGTCTCGGGTTTCGCTCGCTCCGATACTTATTCAACCGTCCTCCCTTTCACCGCTGCAGCGACGCCAGTGTACACCCTCGAACTCGTTATGCTTGACATCAGATGACTCACTAATACAACTTACCCGGAATGTGGCAACCGAAGACATCCATGCTGCCAGCATCCCCCCACCGACGAACAAGATTGCTCGACGTAATACATACAATAATACTTCCGCTGCAACAGTTGCTTCATCCACAATACAGAAAGCCAACCCCACCATCCTGACTGGGTTCTGTCTACTTCCCGTGGACCTGGATGCATCACAAAGCACTCTGGAGGACGTTGTTTTGAGGCGAGAGGATTCACCCTTAAACGCGGACGATAGACTAAACTCCCAATCGGAGCCACGGCCCACGTCCACACTTTTGCCTCTCAGTGCTCCTGCTGACTTGATCAATCCTCCCTCCCTTTCCGCAGTCTCAGTTTCGCATTCTACCACACAGATGGTCGATGACACAGCCCCATTCCGCCTTCTGCTCGCGGAGGCTCAACGATTGGCGCGTGGGTGCAAAGCTGCCAATAACGAACCAAATTCCCTGCTTCTCAACATGCTGCTTTCCCTACCGGACGACATCTCGCGGGAACAATATAGTAGAGAGCTTAATGCCGCATGTACCAGCCTATTCCCTCGTAGATGGGCGCCGACGAAACGCAAAAAGGTACCGCCAGTCATTAAGAACAAACAGCAACGCCGACGCCTACAATATGGCCACATCCAACGTCTCTATCATACGAGGCGTAAAGATGCAGCAGCAACCGTTATTGATGGCAGATGGCGAACGGCTTTCCTGCAAGAAGACGACCGTATCCCTGGTTTTACGGACTTCTGGACAAAAGTCATTTCTCAGCCTCCAGTACATGACGACCGTCCACCTCGCAATATCCTCCCCACTAACCCGGATTTGGTGAGACCCATCACCCAAGAGGAGCTGCGCGCAGCGATTCGTCAGATGCAAGGCTCTGCACCGGGGGTTGACCGTGTCACACCACGGGATGTATTGAGGATGGACCCCGTTTTTGTAACTGCGTTTCTCAACGCTCTCCTCGCTTCTTCGCCCTTCTCTTCACACATGAATACAGCACGGATCACTTTTGTTCCCAAGGCAGATGCACCCTCTTCTCCTGAGTTATTTCGGCCTATTTCCGTCACTTCCGTCTTTACTCGTCTGCTTCATCGAATCCTATTTGACCGCTGGGTTCCCACTTTTCCTTCAAATCGTCTACAATTCGGCTTCCTACGTAAGGATGGATGCTTTGAAGCACCTGCGATAATGCACGCCGCACTGCGACACGCGCATTCTTCATACTCTCCACTTTCCTTTGCTTCAATTGATATTTCCAAAGCCTTTGATTCTATTTCTCATCAGTCCTTACTACGCGCAGCCTCTGCTTTTGGCGCACCCCCTCTGCTACTGGATTACCTTGCTTCCTACTACTCCTCAGCTACTTCCACTTTCAACAATGTTCACCTCCATCCGGAACGAGGAGTTAGACAGGGAGACCCACTCTCTCCCTTACTATTTATCATGACGCTGGACGAAGCTCTGCAAGATTTACCCTCTGAACCCTGGACATCCCCAGTAGGGCCAATTGATTATCTCGCCTACGCCGATGACGTCTTGATATTTGCTCAGGACCGGTTTTCGCTGCAGAAGCGCTTGCGACATTTCAGTGATAAACTGGCCCTCATGGGATTGTCCATCAACTAGCTGAAGTCAACCTCCGTCAACATTGTAGTGGACCGTTCAAGAAAATTAACGATACTGGACACCGCCCCTTTAGACTGTGGAGATTGCATTATTCCTTCCTTGCAACCAGAAGGGAAATTCACGATGCTAGGCTTGCCTTTTAGTTGGAAAGGTAAGCTCCCGCCAACTTCCGCAGGCGAGTTACGTGCTCAACTAAAAGAAGTTACAAAAGCGCCCTTAAAACCCTACCAGCGCTTGGAGCTTCTGAAGACGTTCCTGCTTCCAAGGCATCTTCATAAACTCTGCTTGGCCGTTGTCCACAAACAGACGCTAAAACGCATGGACAGGCTTGTTCGAGCACATGTGAGAAAATTGCTCCGGTTGCCCACTGACACAAATCTGGCTTATTTCCACGCCTCAATCGGGGACTTTGGTATCGGTATACCCTGCTTATCCGCCACTATTCCACTGTTACGGAAGGACCGATTAGAACGACATCTTAATAATGCACACCCAATTACTAGCTGGGCCATCAAAGATCCCGCAGCTGGCTCCATTCATCGACTGGCGCGCTCCAATGTTACCATCGGCAACCGAGTGGTGATGGATAAAGTATCAACCGCGGAAGCATGGAAAGACGCGCTACTTACCTCAGCAGACGGGTGCCCGCTCCGGGGAGTGGTCACCACACCCGCTGCACATCACTGGCTACGGAATCCGACTAGGATATTCCCTGGACTGTTCTTTCGAGCAATACAGCTTCGAGGTGGGTTACTGTCTACAAAAGTACGACGCGCAAGAGGACGACCGCCTGAGACCCAATCCGAGCTACTATGTCGCGGCAACTGTGGACAAAAGGAGACTCTGTCCCATGTCCTACAATCATGTGGCATTAACCATGAAGCACGATGTAAACGCCACAATGTCATTGCAGAACAAGTCGCCAAAAACTCCGCAAACGAACAGTGAACATCGTCCTCGAACCAATAATTCCAACAGCGACCTAATTCATCAAGCCAGATATAATCGCAGTAAAGGGATCATCGGTGCACGTCATGGATGTCGGAATTTGTGACGCCGACCGCATGGCGCGTACGCACCAGCTGAAGGTCGACAAATATGGCTCCGGAAATAACGCATCAATGATCTCGAATTATATAAGCGCACAATTCCCCAAAACACGCGAGATTTACCACCATCCAATTATCTTAAACAATCGGGGATTTATATATCCGGCTTCGGCGAAATACTTATCAACTCTCGGCTTCACCAAACTCGACATCTCGGATATCTGCTTCTCCACCCTCCGATTATCACTGATGGTATATGATACGTATATGAGGGGAGCTTCCTCCCAGTCCTCCTAAAACGATTCCTGCAACCTGATATTTCATACATTCAGTATCGGATTACACAAACACACGGTGACGACGGAAGCGGTTCCGCCCAAAAGTTTTGAAGTCTACTTAAAACCAATGATTATTATTATGCCGGGGCATTCGCCCCTTCTCGGCAAATTGTTGTAAATCTCCACTCAGGAGTCATGCATGCAATTTACCGAAAATATAATGTTATAGGTCACTCTGAAGCAGATGCTTGTCGGCGTTCACCTGGATCCTGCGCCAAATCTTGATATCGTCGGAAAACATAAGGAAGTTTAAAGCGATTCCTTGTGCAAGATCATTAATAAACACCAAAAACAAAGGTGGACCTAGAACTGAGCCTTGCGGGACACCATACTCGACTTGTATGCAGTCCGATAAAGAGCTCCGAACGCTGACCACTAATTGGCGTTGAAGTAGAAAGTTGGCAATCTAGCTCAAAAATGGATCGCCGATCCCGTAATGCTCGAGCTTGGAGAGTAGTATCCGATGGTCTAGACGATCGAAAGCCTTCAAAAATCCAGATAGATCACACCAACTTCTTCTCCAGCGTCAGTTAACTCGGTTTAACTAGTAAGTGCGATTAGTAAATTCGTTGTGCATGACCGCTGTCGACGGAAACCCTGCTGCTTAGGTGTGATGATGTTACAGTTTTCCAGATAACACACCAGTGCATCGGCAACTATGGATTCCATGAGATTGAAGATTATAGGAAGAAGGGATACTGGGCGGTAGTTGGATGACGCAATTCTGCTTTCACATTTGTGAAGCGTATTTGTTATTCCGAGCTTCCACATAGCGGAAACTTGCTTATTGCCTAAGTAGGTCTAGAAAAACTGGCTTGCCGAACAACCTCCTCGTGGTGCCAGCTGGGTGGTTCGGGGTTTTCCCGTTCCAGCAAATGGTTCGGCGGCAGTGTTCCAAGACGTGGTGCGTTTTCGCATGGCAAGCGTTCTCCCTATAAAAAGCCACCTATGTCCGTTTAACAACACTGACGTGGCGGACGTGACTCACCACTAGATAAAGTCACTGCCTCTTGCTTCCTCCTGGCGAAGCATTGCATTCCAGCAACTTTGTGCTGTAATTTTGGGGAGCATTGGACCCCTGTTTGACAAAGGAACAAACGAAAGGCGTATGAACTGAGCAATCAGTCACCGGCTCCCAATGGGCGCGATTCCCTGAATTCGCTCCGTTGCCTTGTGGGCAGGCTATTCAGCCAAAGGTTCGGGGTGGCGTCCCCTAAGTCAACACCCTACTTCGGCTTGGGCAACCGGGTAGTATCTCGCCCACTGACGAAACCATGTACTGTAATGTGTTGCGTTGTGTTTTCTTTTACTCTTTCTTCACCTTATTTGAGTTCCATGGTTTCCGATGGCTCAATGTCTATTCATAGACCGTTGCAAAGTATTTATATATATCCTTCTATTCGCGTTAACGATGTTTACAACAGAAGTGAACGGGACGGCGGTCGTTCAGCTTACCTTTGCAGCAATCTCTGTCTATGTAACTGATGTTCCGGGGGGCTTTGTCTCTACAAGGGACATTTGATCTACAAGTACCGTGGGTTGGTGTTTGACTGCTTCAGCCTTGTTAATGCTGGACGTCAGGTCTAGTGGAATTTGCTTAAGCAGACATTTCGAATGGTGCCTGATTTTCGTTGACATGAGTACTGTTTGACACCGGGCAGTTTTCGTCCGGCGTTTTATCAAATTTGGAGAAGACAACGGAGATGGGGACTTGGCTGATTGCGAATCATGGGAAGCGGATTGTACAACATTCCATTGCTTAGAGACCACTACGCTTCCCTGGCGCATACTCGCTTTCATTGAAGTAATCTTATCGTTTATACTCTGCTCGGCTTCTGTATTTAACCGGTCGCACTTCTGAACTAGGATAAGCAAGCACTTAACTAGTGGGATGGTGGAGCACGGATTACAGAGCAAAAGTGCACCTTGGGAGCTATTTCTCTCTCGTACATGTTGTTGAGACATATTTGCACATTTCGGATGATACCATGCCAAACAGTGCGAGCAAGCCATACCTATTTTAACTAATCGAGGACATTATCCTGCCTCTCAAACGCCTTTCGGTTGAAGCCTTTTTGGATTCGCATTTCTGCCATTCAACTTGGTGTCGTTACCTGACCCATTGGGTTGGTTGGCGTTCTGTACTTTTCCAGCTTTGAGAGCGGCGCACATCGGTTAGGCTAGCGTGGTGGTTGCAAGGTCAAAGAAGCGGTTGGCGTGGTCGCGCGTCCGTGTGATGGGTTATGCATGCGCACTGGTTGACAAGGTCACAAGGAATGGCGAGTGACTGGAACCTGCTAACTAAATCCGAACACAACGCAGATCACGGATTGAGAGCTCACAAATTCTTGCACAGCTGCGTTAAGGAACGCCGGATCAGAATAATCTTAGGCTTTTCGGACTGCCTCGAGAATTGTGTACCTACTGTTGTCATACAGAAAAGTAATCGGCTCAATGGGATTGTTATCCGCTTGCGCTTAATCACGGATGCCAGCGAAAACAGTTAGTGATGGCACGGTCTTTAGTCGTAGGTGATGTTTCCACATATGGTGGATCGATGTGTAGGGCTGGTAAATCCGGTTCGAATGAGCGTACGGTGACAACGCTGCGAGAAGATGGCGAGAGGATAGAGAGGAATAATCTAAATAAACCAGGAGCACACAGGTCACGCATGTGTGTGGATGACCTTGTGTACATGCAGGAAAATGAACTAATTCTATTCTTAATATATTTGTTGATCTTAGCCACGCCCCACAACGTACATGGCGATGATAGCAGAAATGAGGAAAAGTAGACCAAGACCAGGCAGTAGCTAGATGGTTTGTCTTCATTGTCTTAGCTTGGTGGCCAAAAACAGTCATTGCCTAGCTATGGTGATGTCCATTGCTGGCACAACGTGTTAATTGATTTCCCATCATATCTTTCCTGTTTGAGATAATGAGGATAATGAAATGTCTCCTCGGTTTAACTTATTGCATATGATCCTAAATCTCTTTCATGTTATTTCCTTATTTTGCTCTTTTGCTACTATCCACAGCGATCCTCAACAAGAGTTGGCGTAACCATTTCATGGTTAAAAGATGGCTGCCTAGTAAATAAGTGATTTTTGGAGCATTTCCTGTCTTTGCTGATGGCTAAGTTATTTCAAGTTATGCTTCTACTTTCTCTAACATAAAGTAACTGGGGACTGTCTACGAACTGTGTAAGAAATGGGGACGCTTCCTAGGGTCAGTCCCAAGTGGAAAACAGGACAAGTTAAGTGCTAGGTTGATGGTCGTTTCTTGCCCTCTTATTTCCCCAATAATAGATATTCCCCCGATCATCTTCGAACAAGAATACCCAATCGTTCAAGGACACAGGTGGAAACAATGTGCTGCAGTTGGCAACCTAAATCGTACTTGCACTTTGAATGAACCTAACAAATGTGCGGTGCCTATTGCCACTTTTTATGAAATATCAAGTAGTTTGCTTACTTCGATGCGCTCAGCCCGCAGCTGGCTTTAAGTCAGGATTTCACAAGTGGCTCTAGGCACCTGCCTTGGATTCCAATAGGCACGGGTTCGAACCTACGTAGGTAGAGATGACTCGAAAACAACCCCTGTCCGCGCTCGACTGGTGGTGGTCGTTGGCAAAGTGGCGCCTGTACGGTTTGCCGGCGTACTGCCGATACCACTTTAGCCACTATATTAGTCGCTTTTGGGCAGATAGTTGCCTCGATACAGCTTTTCGCGATTGCTTTAATTATCACGCAGCCTACTTACTCCGCACATAAGCCAGACTGCAGTCTGTACCTAGGTTGCGAGATAGATTACCAAACCCAATGAAGTAGGTGAGAAATTTTGGGACTTACCTAATCAACAATAGGTGAGCGAACGCGCGTCGTCTATAATATCCATCAAAGTAAGCAGCTTGCTGGTATATCTATCCATAAGATGGATTATCTGCTCTCTTCCGCGTTTCCAAAAAGTTGTATCCGTCAAGGCGAAACGTTGTTTTAGGGACAATGCGTGAATTTTAATCATAAGGTGGAGCACAAAGACAATATATAGTGTAACACATTCGGGCGTATCCATGCTTTTTGAAATATGATAATCGGCAACCGGTGGGCCGTTTTCATTATCCGTATAAGTCAATCAGTCTAAAGCGTACTAGCGGACTTTATTCCATTAGTTGCTCATCAGTGCTATTAAACTAGTATCAGTACTTAGCGAGCGAAAAAGAAGATCAGAACCCCATCGAACAGCAACTCATATCGAAATAGGATAATTATTTCGTAGTTCGTAGAGATGCGTGTTTTATCTAGACTCTTTAAAGTGCCAGTGAGGCAAGTTTTCGAAACTCTACAAATTGGTGTTTGTCTTCTCTAAGTATTGCCCTTTCTTCTTGCATCTGTTAGTTAACGGTACAATCGTAAGGAATAATCGATTACCGTTAAGATTAAATGTGTCCACTTCAGCGCCCTGATAATGGTCTGGTAGGTAGATGTTCAGTACGAACAACACGCGACACACACCCTTTCTTGGACGTCCAGGAAATCGCCAGCCTCCTACACTAATTGGATTCACAATTACACCACTCATCGCACACACACATTTTCCAACCCATTCGCTCCAGCTTCGTCAGTGCTATTTACTGCATTCCATTTTTCGGACCTACCTGGTGTGGCTCATCTTCTGTCTCCACATCGCAATTTTCGCACCGTTCCCGCAGAAGCATAATCGAGACATTTTCCATATCCCGAGACACAGCAAAACAGCAACAAGAGCCACCTCCGAGCTCTATACGACGAGCCATCAACGAAGGCTGTCGACTAATCAGTGAGTAGCTTCTCGATCTTTTGTGTCCCTACCACTCATTCGCTTTGATTACAACTCAGAGAAAGTAACGAGCAAAAGACCCAGTTGCTTAACCCAACCCTGAAAGTCCTGGAAGTACCAAACTTGTTGACCAGGCAAACACAACCAATTT
This sequence comes from Dicrocoelium dendriticum, assembly GCA_944474145.2. Classification (NCBI taxonomy): domain Eukaryota; kingdom Metazoa; phylum Platyhelminthes; class Trematoda; order Plagiorchiida; family Dicrocoeliidae; genus Dicrocoelium; species Dicrocoelium dendriticum. The sequence continues at coordinate 51,138,307 of OX104071.1, forward strand.
AACGTGCAGGTAAGATATAGGCAACTAAGGATTGACCGGAAAGTTATCGATTCAGATAATGGTTTGTAACGACCAATCAAAAGAGGCTTTTTTTACTTCTCCCAGCACTTTATGGCTTTCAGGTTGGAAAAATATACGAACCGGAATTTAGTCTTCCAGTTACTTCAATATGTTTCTTTCTAAGTGATCTATGCTAACAGTAATCCAGTTGAAGCTGAAGATTATTAAACCAGATTCTCTGGGTTTGTGTGAAGCGTGCATGGTCATCACACTGATAAAGATTGTACAGGTATCATCGCAGGAAGATGCAAGATTAGCGGCAGTGCTTTAGTAACTACGACCAATTGCTACGCTTGAAGTAAGCGCGAAAGAGAGCAACCTCCCTTCCCACTAAGCACTGCTGAAAAAGGGAGAATAAAGCTGGGCACCACATTAAAAATGCGCTGCTTGTGGATGTAAACGTCAGTTGCCCAGATGTACTTAAATCAACCAATCATCATCCGACTGGGAAAAGTACTGCCAGGTCTTTGACCACATACTAAACTTTTCCAAACTTTCCGAATGACATCAACACTGGTGGTGGTTCGACCGTGGATGATGCCGCAATCAAATGGGAACCAAGGCATTTGGTTACTCTCACTAGGCCTACAGTAAAAGAAGAAGGCAAAGCTTTACTTCCACAGCCTCCATCCGTCGTATTCAGACCGGCTGGGTGGTTGAACTAAATCCGCGCTGCACATAGTTTACAATCATTACCCTGTACCAATATTTCAAGATCTGCGTAAAACACTGTATTAGGAAAACAACTTGTTGGTGTGAATCACTGGAACTCCATATGCCACATAATAGGTGTTGTACTTAAGCACGCCAACTTGACACGTGTCAAGCACTTAAACTCAGAGTACTACCGTGAAATAAGGCTTCTCCGAGTTTTATTGACTTCCGTTGATGAAGCAGAAACTGTCCTCTAATCGACAGCTAGCTTCCGGAAGGTCTCATGTGCCATTTGCATCTTCCCGAATATTCCGTGGTGCGAGCGCCAACAGGCAAATCACGACTTGCAAGAACACTGGAAGACATCTGTAATCATTACCACCCTTGTGCACGGTGTGCGCGAGGCTGGAGGTCCTGATGAGCACGAATCGAGCACTCACGATCAGGAACAGCAGCGGTACATTCGCGAGACCCTCGTCCTTGTAAACGTCATGGGGCGCTAGCTTTCGGGGCTGCACCGATCGCCAAGCTACAAATGAAGTAACCCAAAATTTGTAAAAGTTGTCCTCCAACCTAGGCAAATGGCTGCAATGGTGCTGTAATGCTGGTATGCGGGCCGCAGCAGCCCTCTTTCCAAGCTACTGATCAAGGCAGCATTCACTAAGCAACCACACGAGAGTAGTCACTTAGTCGGTCCACTTTCTCACATGAGTTCGATAACTTTAATCAAATATCCCACAGAAGCGGCAGACACCACCCATTCATTACATAAAATGAGAGATGCAAACCGGCAACGGTGGGATCCATGGATCTGACACAGATGAGTTAGTCATCACCATACCCAAAAAATGATTAGTGGCCTATTTCACAGGTTGGCACATCATACCCAAAACACATCCCCGACTCACTGATAAGAGTAGGGAAAAGTTCTTGCAAATACACAAACGCACAATGTCACCTAAACAAACATGCTGAACTGCGGCTATGTCAAATAGCATACACTTAGGACCTCATATTCCTACCGGAAACCTGGTTGCACCCAGAAAGTACCGACCTTGAAGGCGCGGTACATGATATGTCCCTTGGTCGAAACAACCGCCACAGAAAGGGCCTTGGGTTGACTTTGTACTGTTGTAGTGACCTAAAATGCTAAACGGTGGACGATCGAGAAACTTTGATCATAGGCAAGCTCTGGTGCAGTTTTGGCTGAGACGCAACGACTCTTGTATTGTTGAAATGGTATATTGTCCCTTAATATCCATACCAGAGGTGTACTTCCGCCTGACAATAGCTCTGGGTAGGGTCCTCTTCCGACGACACATCCATGTTCTCATCTCAAGCTACTTCACGATCTAGTCGTTCTGGCATTCCCAACGAACAATACAAGGCCGACATGCGGGAGCTTATTACCTCCATTCACCTCTAAAACCATGTCAATGCACCCACCAGATTCAGAGAGGGAAGTAGACCATCTGTGCGTGATTTAGTGGTCACGAACGGAGAGCTCATGATCGAGAAACCAAAGGTGGAGAGCCATCTGAGGCGGAGTGATCACGTAGCAATACTTTACAAATATGTGTGTTATGCGGAAAATCCACAAGAACATAATTGATCAGTTCGAACAATCACACTACAACACACTAACAGGACTTGTTGGAGACGCCATCTGGACATTGGCGGATGACCATTCTACAGATATTACATGGACGGAGTTTACTGGCAAGTTTAGTGATTTTCTTAAATCCACATCGGTAAATAGACCTCTTCGTTCTGTAAGAGCTCCATTATTCAAGCGCAGCAGAACCCGAAAAGGCTTGGCTTTAAGCGACACAGCGTGGCACGTGTATAAGGCGAACCCTATCCTTGACAACAGGAGCAACCAGTTAGTACATCGTACCTACTGTATCACACTTGTCCGTGAGGACAAGTAAGTACACTAGCCGATACTAACGGAAAGGTTTTGTACTAACACAAGCTTCTGTACAAACATGTGAACGTTCTCCGGAATGTGTAGTGTGGTGTTCCCCCACTCACCCCAGCAAATGGATATGCTTAGACCGTCGATGAGGCAGACAACATTCTAGAGCTCCAATACGCCGTAGTGTTCCGACGCGTTACCGGTACTTGTGACATATGTCACATTCCTCCAGATGCGAGTATTTACCCACGTCACTTTTACTTTAAAAACCGTTTTGCGCACCCATTGTTCCTTCGTCTTGACGACATTCTCCCGATAACACTGCAGGTAGCAGCTACGAGGATAGCTGGCACATTGACCCAATTTTTTCCAAAGATCTCTGGGTGAACAGCAGGTTCCCTGCATGCTAACACAGGGTGTCATTACCTTTATTTTCAAGATGGGTAGTCGTTCAGGGCCCGCTAACCATCGCCTAGTAATTTACCTCTTGGAGCTCGCAAAGCTGATGAAGTCAGTCATAACTGTGAGGCCAATCGGACATCTAGAAAGATCTAACATCATGGCGCCAGAGAAACACGGTTTCCGTCAGTACCGTTCACGCGTTACCAATTTATTGACTGTGCTTGGCAGTTGAACCGAAACAGGTGATAGCGGGACTAGAATTGATGCTACCTACCTCTACTTTTCTAAAGCGTTCGATGGCTTAGATCACCGCATCCCACTCCAAACACTACAAATACACGGAATTGAAAACCCTGTCCTTCGATGGATCGGAAATTTGCTTCTTTAGCGGCCGCTTCACCTTCACGTTCGGGGATCAATTGTTGATCTTATTGACGTGGACTGCGTCGTTCCACAAGGAGCATTGTTAGGACGCGCTTATTTCTGATCTTCATTAACTCCTGCGTGTTATCGAATCGAATTTCCTTCTTTTTGCTGATGATAGCAAGATATGGCTAGCGATCGGTTGTCAGCGAGATCACGAGCTGTTACAGCGGGACTTAGACTGTCTCTTTGATTGATTAAAGACAAAGTAACGTCCGTTTAATGCTGACAAGTACACAACTATACATGTAGACCGCAAGCCTACTGTCCCATATATGCTTGGAGGCCACGTGTTGTAAACCGCCTCACAGGAGCGTGACCTTGAGGCGGTGTTGCAAGAGAACCTCGGTTATGCGGAGTAGTCACTGAAGGTGACCAAAAACCGTGAACCAAAACGTGGACCTCTTACATAGTGTGTTCCGGCGGTTTGACGCATCCATCCTCCTCCACATGCTCAATGCGTAGGTGTGGCGCTATTACAGGGGGCCTCAGGAATGGCAAACTCGGCTAAACACGATCTGGTTTCACTGGAGAACGCACAGCGAAGCGCAACCGCAAACTGTAGGGATTGTTACCCTCTATACCACCTGCGACTGAAAACTTTAGGAGTGTACAGCGGAAGTCACCGCCTTCTACGGGGCAAACTCATTCTGGGGTACCAGGTATTGTAATGTCCCAGTCACAAGTGCCGCCACCTCCTGAAACGGCCGTAACACTTAAGTGAGGCGTCACTATCTAAAACTGATCACCAAATACAGTAGGATGGAATACCGCCGGAAGTATTGTTCATCTCGAATTAGTCAGTCGCGGAATGCTCTTTCGACCTTTGTCATTTCTGCGTCCACGCAAGCCGTTTTTAAACAACGTCTCGACTATGCATCACATCACCTGCACCACATGATTTGATTTCTGTTCACGGAGGGACGGAAAGACGCAGACAAATGTTATGCTCAGCAGACTTCACGAAATTGAATTTACGTAATTCACTTGAAACATTCCATGGGATCTATGAAGCCTTAACTATTTTATTCGTATTATGCTATTGTTCCATTCGTTCGGGTAAGTTTTCATAGGGGTGATGTTTCGTTGATTACTATGCCCTGTCGAGTTCTCTATCCAGTCCTCTATAGTGTGCAAAACATCAATCAACATACTTCTTTATTGTGTCCGTAGCCTTAAGCATCACAAACCTACCTTGTAATCCGATGGCTTGGGTTCGAGCCTGTATAGAGAGCCGGCAACTCTCGCAGTATCCTTAGTCCACGTGCAACTGATGGTAAGTACGCAGTAGCAATGCGTTGGGACTGCGTACCGGCGTACTGCTGATACCTTTTACCATCCAGGATTCACATCTTCTATCAGAGCGTCTGGTTGGTAGGGGTTTAAAGCTACTGACCAACCGATTACCTCGGATGTATGAATTAAAGCTGCAATGCTCATTTGAGGCATCAGCGTGTGACTGACAAAAACTAGACTCTGCCGAGGTCAGAAAAAGTGGTCTTTCAAACTGACTATCTTAGGTCAAGTAACCTTGTGTCCTCCTAAAAGGCAACATCTGCATTTCCGGACAAGCTGAATGCACTCTGCAAAGGATAATCAACCAGTTGGTTTTCTAGGTAGAGCGATGGGGAGCTTGACCTAATCCGTCATCGTCGTGATGCTAAACACCCAGGTGCGTCCTCATCTTAAACATCACATTCATGTTTGGGAAACTTGCTTTAACCTTAACCTCGCAATGCTCGAAAACTGGAAAGTGATCATCATTATATTTATACATGTCGGCTAAAAGTGAAAAACACCCCGGCTGTTGTGCCGCCAGAAATAAGAAAATAACAACTAAAGGCAATGTGGCAGAGGAACGCCTGCTGAGCAACCAGTAACGGATGGGCATTGTTTCTGAGAATCACCAGCCGTTCTATTATGCTTAAAAAATGACAGCGCTTGGAGGGGAGGCTAAGCGGGAGGGGGGGACAAAGAAACGCGCAACACAAACACTGCTAATTTCGGCTCCTTGCTATGTCAACAAGTGTATCCAGTCAAACGTGTTCAAACTCTTTCAGACCTAACCAGGGAGGCGTGAGTTTCAAACCCAGATCAACTTCGAAGTAAGGGCCTTCCTTCCTCTAGACCAAGTCATCGCTTGGCCTTCTCTCCTTTTCTTTCGTCCACATCCCGGCGCATCAACACATGCCGGGAGAGTTCGTGTGCAACATGTGACTCGAGCCATCGGAGCCTGGTGCATAATAGTAAGGTGTTGACCGGTTCACTCACTCTTCCTGCACCAAATACGAGATGCTGAAGACGCTTATTTCTCAAACGGTGTTCCCACCAGATATGAGCCAAACTCCGAAGGCACAAAGCTTGCCGAGGTCGTGAGACACTTTCGTTCCAGGAGCGGCTAAAGAAACAAGAATTAGTTCGTGCGTCTATCCTTCTACAGGGTAGAGCTCTCAGAGTGGTATCCCAAATGCTGCGCAAACCTAATCACATATGTTGCCATCATTCGAAACCCTGCCAAAACGCTAATCTGGGAGATATACTTTTCAAATTATGCTGGCTTTACCACTATACAACTTATTGAAAAAGTTTCAACTCACTTTGGGTCTGCGCACCCTGGAGCGCCTCTAGACTCATTTGTTTTTGTCTCTAATTCAGCCGTCTTCAAAAGACTTTTGGAAATCATGCACAGCGCCTCACTCTTTGTAACTTGGACAAGGTAGCCCGAATCATAATTCTAGAACTTAGTTAAATTTACTTGTCGCACTAATGCATTGGAATGAGTGTAAACGCATAAGCAATTGCTTTGTTTTTACAAGAAGCGTTAGTAATAATATTTAAGCACACTGTTTTGTGCAATGTTACCCCACAACCATAACATTGCTTCAAATAAGCGGTTATGTGGTCGCCTCACCGATACGCATGATAACTTGTTCGCATGCATAGTCGCCGTTTTTTAATCCAGTCCCTGAACAAACTGCGAACCCTGTTAGGCGTATACTATTTCACCCGTCATTAACAAATGTTCCATTGTTCTTTCGTCATTGAACTCTTAATTTACATTTCTCAGTTAACCAAGTTATGCTTATCAAGTGAGGTACTTTGCAGCCAGTTTCTAAATCAGATATTCACCCACATGCCCGGAAAAGCACTAGACTGCAGTTTCAGCCTGTTGGACATTATCAGTAGTGCGCATCCATCGGATCCATCAGGATTCGAACCCATGACCACCAGCGGCTTGAACCGCCAATCAGCAGATTATGCTACTGGGCCAAGGGAGACAACTTCGGACCATTATGATTTACAAGCTAACTGCGATGTAGCGCGTATTATCCTCCACTGCCATGCAAGTTACAAACATCGCCGAGGACAGGGTTAGCCCCGAATGACATGACGCCTATTAACAGTAGCTATGTACAACATTGCATTTAGAAAATGTCAGGGTGGATACACTTTGCTGTACTCATGCTTAGGAGGATTTTGATGTAATTAAGTGAGGTTATGGTTGTCAGTTTTCCAATGAACGCCAAATCGTTCAAACCTGCTAAAGTGGGAAACAACCGAATGAACTCCTTTGACCAGTTTGCTCAGTTGAGTCACTTGATTGCAATAATTATGCAGGTGGGGTGTGTCGACTCTAAGAAGATGCCTTAAGTTTCCTCTTACACATCCGATGTTAACTGTCAAACAAATAATTACATCTTAACCCAGCGTACGTTTAACATTTACAGTTATTCGCATGACAACAAAAATGGCTGCATACCAATCCTGTGACGTCAGTAGTACAGAATAATGTACCGGCTTCATCGCATTCGATGGCATACTTGCACCCGGTCAACTCGTATGGATCGGCCTGTTGCTGATAATGAATAGAGGAAAGAGATATATTATGATAGAAGTCAACATTTGGAAGAACTGGTCATAGAAATATATAATTTGGTCAACGAAAATCTGATTGCATGCACCTTTGTATCAGATGGGTGCAGGTGGCTGGCAAAATTTTGCTAAACAAAAAGTTGCACTGTGCACGAAATGCGTACTTGTACTCCTGCTCGATAGTAGCTTCAAGATCTCTGCACTAGTCTCTGAGCTTTGTTCACAGTAAGTGGGAAACATGTCAATTATCATTGTACTGAAACACAACGGCAGGTGCCAGTGTTTTGGGGCGACTGGCTTATGAAAGCTGTTCAACCATTGCGCGTTGGAAAACCAGTAGAAGGCTTACCCGTACCCACAGGCCCAGATTAAGGGTCAATTTATCGTCAGAAAAGTACAACATTAAATGAAGAAGAATATCGGGTACAGACACAGCTGATAGATCTTTTGCTGCTCAAGTATTTATTTACGTTGATATATATATATATATATATATATATATATATATATATTCAACAGCTTGTAGACAGTTGTCCTATGAACCATGGCACAATGAAAGGCAACAGTAAAAAAAAATCAACAGTTCTTTTGTCGTTTCCCCCACACCGTGTTTAGGTTTAGTCTTGTTTCCGATTAAACAGTAAGTACAAGACGATATGACAAGTAAGCACTTGTGTCACAAGTGTGTTGTGCGGACCATATGGTTGGCGGCATCCGGTTTCGGATTTGCCTGTCACTGTGGCAAGCCGCAGGACGCCTGCGCCTACAGAGGGACCATGGATGGCTTGCGCTGCACCACCCACAGCTCCAACCACACAATCCATATCCAGTGTAAACCCGAAGGAATAAGACCGGGAGGCATGCGGATGGGAACCACGTTTCATCAACGGAGCCGGCCCACACTCCTTCACAGGCAAACACAAGCACACTGTATTTGGGAATCAACCGCACACAAGGCGGTGGCTGGACCGTAGTCCGCTCCACACTGACTGCATGGAACCACTCTACGAACCTAGCACGGCCACAATGACCGTGCTCCCTGTCCCCTCCAGCAACGACCAACTGTCTCCTGGAGCCTGTATGGACGAGGTAGTGGGTAATAGATAGGTAGGCACCTTGTCAACATGCACATCAAGCGCAGCCACACCGGGGTTATCAAACAACAGCCAAACACTTGAGAGAGAGAGAAAGAAAAAGAGAAAAACTCGATTAATTCATAAGGAAACGGTGATATAAACCTTAAGTAAATAGCATATGTAATAAGTTATTTACAAACAGATCCTAGCTAAGTGCACGAGGTCAGGAAGTATAGTTAAAGGAATGCCACCAACACAAAAATGTTATGGAAATCGAATACAATTGGCTGAAGCGATGTGTGCAAGTTAATGGAATAGAGTACAGGGAGATATTTATATGAGAAAGAAAAGCATTAAGGTAAAAACTGTAAACCCACCACCTGAAATAAAGAGACAGCACGCAAGCACGCGGTTAGTAAATGGAATTCAGCGTGCCTACAAACGCTGTGCCGGCTCGCCGTAATTCTCTGCAGGACCCGTCGTCGCTTCTGTAGTGTCCCCAAATGGCACAGCTCATGTTCCACTAGACCATTACATACATATTAACAAACACTGAAAGTCAGTGTCACCTGATTCCCATCCTAGAAGAAATTAGTGTGTTCCAAATTCTGTATGGAATTTACTTATGTGGCATTTCGTTTAATGAGATTCATCCGCGCAGCTCTAAATTCCTGGTGTCTCTAACCGACTAGCATCACAAAGGGCAGCAAGCGAAACATTGATTGTAATAATATATCTCTGATAACTATTCCGTTCCGTTTTGATTCTTGGCTCATTTTAACCCAAAAAGCACTGCACACAGTGCTTTTATTGATTCCCCAGCTTACCTCTGCCCTTATTCTAATGGTCAATATACCGTAGTGCTGCTCATATATTTTATTTTGCCCGCACATTTTTGTGAGCCAATCTGTGTGTGGACAAGGGCGGTGTCTCATGAGACGTAGGCTTAGACCCATTAATGTCCACTATGGTGACATGTTCCATCTAACTTAACACTGGTTGGCGGCATCCGGTTCCGGATTTGCGTTACTGTGGCCTTCATAGGACCGATAAAGAACGCATGCGGCTGTAGGCGCAGGCTATTAAATTCATAACACTGGTTGTTACTGGGTTGTACCTATGTGATAGCATCTATGCATAGTGTGCCATAGAAACCACTAAACCATGTGAAACTCTTACAGTCTCCATCTGCCGACGTAACTCCAAAAACCTCTTGTTCACGCAAGTGAAAATTTCAGCATTCCATTCAAATCCTTCGTCACAGTTACACTCAAACTGGTGCTCCATATAACCGTGTTGTATACAATTTTCCACTGAACAGGCCTTCTGTCGTTTACACGGATCGGGACAAGCACATTTGAATAAATTCATCATTCCGTTTTCCGAGACCAGGGGACACATAATGACACATGCCAACTCGAACATGGTACGCACACCATAGGAAGGTGGTGTCGCTATCCTGTTCACGTAGTACATAAAATGAGGCTTAGGTACCAACGACAGATTTTGACCATTTATAGTGCCAAAGTAATCTATCGCCAAATCGTAAAATCTGGCTCGGACATTCTCCCGACACTGATAGACAGGTTCACAGAAGTCCCCCAAGCATCCCTCAGATAATACTTCCTTAAAGTGCTCTTTGGTTTCATTTGATGTAACATGCTGCAACACATCATCTGTGCTTCCAAAAAGCGGGAACATTTTCTCCAGCTCTTCTATTGACAATGGGCGATTGGATAGATCGGCGCAAAATGTTTCCTTCATCGCAAAGGACTTTTCTAAACAGCAATTTGCTTGTAGCAACACTGCAAGTAACATATGGATCATTTTGGCACGCAATATTCTGGTGCATTGTGTGCGGTCCGCTGCGTTAGAATAGTTTCGAAGTATTCCACCTGAATTCCTTAAAGTTCCCATTTCTGGCATTGCGTAGGTTAAAACTCCAGAGTGGTATAATTTCGTTTGAACCAGTTGATCGATAGTTCAGTCATTTGCCTTCGCAAGTTGTACTAAGCGATCCAGTAAGAACTCCGAAGAATAGTTAGCAACGCGCGGCGAGTAGAGGAATGAAATACTGTGAAATATTGTTTGCAATTAACGGTTGTATTCAGATTATTGTCCCACGCTAACCTACGAGCAAGAGCGGAGCCTGAGAAGGTCAACGACAAGCGTCCTACAAGTAACGATACATGTTTCTACCATGTGCCAAAATCGGATTCATTTCTTTTCACAAAAGAGGAGGCTATGTGAACACGAAGAGGCGCACGAGCTCTAAAAGGCGAATTTTATCTTTACGTTGCAAGCAAAGTGAGCTTATCACATGGTGGACCAATTCAGCAAATACCATTGCTCGGATGATAAAAAAGGGCTACCAATATCCATCTGGATATATGAAGGCATAACATGGCCACAAACAAATAGAAATATTACAAGTGTAAATACATTACGTTTGGACTAGGTCAGACAGCCTGCATACACATGAAAAACACTATACGGCCATCTCATCCTCACGGGAATCGTCAGCAGTGTGCTTTTCCTGGTGTGTTATGGCTCTCTGACCCAGTCAATAGATGACAAACTTTTACTTATACCATTCACTTTTTCTCACTACTCCTCTGTACATTTAAACGTGTTGATATATTTACAATGCTCTAACGGATAGATATGGAGCCGACTAAAACCGTGGAATTGAATGAAAGGTGGATACTACACCTTGAGAAAGAAAACTGGACACATTGGTGTTTTCGGAACGGTTCGCAGTTTATTCAGGTGTAACGATACTATCCTGTTTCCCAAAACTTAGTAAAGAGTTGGATTACGGAACACAACTACGAGACTTTGACTAAGTGCCCTGATTGCAAATCGCTTGAGTGAATTCAGGGGATCATGCCAATTGCGAGTAAGTGACTGCTTACATAGTTCATGCGACATCCGTTCGGTAAATTACCAAACAGGAGTTAATACTGTACAGTGCGATTCAGAAGTGAAGCAAAGTGCAGTGACTTTAGTCTGTACAAGTCACATGCGACACGATGTAATCTTCTTAAACAGGAAGTTGTGTCTTTATGGAGAGAATGCTTTCTATACAGAAACCTGCTACGTCCTGGAGCACGACAGACGAACACTTCACTGGAACGGGATAAACATAAACTACCCAGATTTCCAACAAAATAGTTTTTCTCCTCCGGCGCCTCTAACACCAAATGCTCCTCGAACTCACGATTTTGTCCCTACATTGACTGTTTTCCAAAAGCGCCTTGACGACACACTGTCCTATTGGGCTTGGATGATATAATAACTTTCAGTCTGATGACCGAATAGCTCGAATCAAAATGCGTGCTCATCAGCCTTCCTCGTAACGTAAAGGTGAGAACGTTTGCATTAGTGTTTGTGTGGGACTTGGTAAGGCAGTTAAAACCCGAATTTCCCTTTTCTCGTCAATTTTAAATTTTCTTTTAGAATACTTACTTCGCTTAGCCTATGGGACTTGTTCCGGACTCACTTTTTCCCGTTATAGATCGGTTTCATTGTTTGGCAAACCAACTAGTTGAAATCGCCACTACAGCAACACAGGGTACCTACCGTAACTAGGTCAAGCATTCCCATTTGGTGACTAAATGCACAGGTCTCAGTAGTTTGCGCCGCACATTTGGCCATCTTCGAAAAACATTTAGGCTTTACGCTGAGTACTCCGCCTTTTACTACATGAACACGGCACTCCCGTCTGTTTGGAGGTATTGACACACAGGATAACACAAGATAACAAAGCGCCCTAAGTACCTCGTACCTAAGGGGATGAGAACATGACATGCCTTAATAGTACCAGTAATGATAATTGTATATATCTTAACCAAATAGCTGTGTCATATTTGGCATAGATCAAATACGCACAGGTATCACCATGCAGGTGTGTGTGTGTGTGTGTGTGTGTGTGTAACATGCGTTTGTGTGACCGTCTTTGTTTGTATTAGTGGCAATGCCCACGCGTCACATGTTTGTGAAGCACACTGGTGCTTTGAGGATGTCGTACACAACGACGGCTGCTACCTGCATGTGTCTCCTTTATTTCGCCCATTAGATGTTATCTGGGACCGCTCGTCACGCGATCTCCCCCCCCCCCACGAGAACAAGGACACAGTCTTGCGTTTGTGTGTTGACCTAATCATGGCTTACCAAATGTTAAAAAATGCAAATAACCTGTGCCTTCGGATGCTGAAGCTGAGTCACAACAATAAACTGAGGGGTAATCATCTCCAATTGGCAGAACAGTACAGTGGGTTGGAATGTCGAAGAAACTTTGTCTCGCTGCACGTTTGCCAAACGTGCAATACCCTCTCAGAAGCTGTTAGTTCAGCCCCACGTTAGTCATGTTCAAAGCACGTGTCGACAGCGCACTGGCTGTACTGCACCATATCACGTACACCAAACGACTCATACAAACAGCAGCAAAAATAAAACAAATGCAACCACCTTCATTTTTGCTAGGAAACCAAAGACAGTAACCTTGGATAATACATAAAACCAAGTGTGAACTGTTCCGACGGAAACACTGTAACCTGCAACTTCGCAATTAGCGGTAGTTCACTAATTCCTGTTGCTATTTTTGCCGTCATTTTGCATTTTTGCCGTCATCCGGCGGAACATGTTAGACTACTGCTTTCTTTGTCAGCAATATGCCATTGACCATTGACATCGAAGTAGCCTTCGAGCTCAGTACAAAATGACTGCGCGTCCTTACGCTACCTGAACTAGGAACCGATTCAACCGAGCAGCTTATGTGATTGGAAAGAAACGGAGCTGCAAATTTGTCCCGAATCCTGGTGTAACCAGGGAATGTCTTTAGTATGAAGGGCCCATTTGGCAATGTGCTACAATTTTCATGAGGGCAGCTTGAAACAAAGTGGATCGAGAAGAAGTTGCTAGCATCGTTCCAGATAATTCAGGGTAGAGTTTTGCATACTATTTGTCTAATAAATGGCCTCTGTATGCCTTCTGATTCCGAGGTCATTAAGTGGCAGTTGTACACAGAGGTAATCGTTATTGAGTGTGATATATCCTTCAGGTATCAAATAACCGCGACATGTGATGCTTGATAATTTGCCGAGAACTTCATAATCCTCTTGTGCCACCATGCCTCAAAGGAGGAAACTTATTTTGAATGAGTAGTAGTATGTTCTGAAATTCACCTTGTCGAAACTTTTAGAAAATCTTTACGTCATTTGCAATTATGAAGGTCATTGATATAAGGAAGGACCAGTAATTTACCGAGCACAGTTCGTGGACAGTTCCATTGTTGATTAGACCCGTGGGAGAGTGCTGGGCACCTAAAGAGACTACAAGATGCTGACGGTTCAGTAATGTGATGGGCAACCAAGTAGTGAGTCCTGGAGTCCAAAAAAGCCATCTCTATCAATAGCCGTTCGTGGCTAGCCTATCGAATACCTTTTACATACCCCAGAATAAAATACTGAATGCATCAGAGTCAACAGATTTCCATATGTAGCTAGCATATGTAGCTAACATAAGGTAGCAGTCAGGTTGTGTACGATTGCTGAGCAAGGAAACCATGTTGGGGCTTAGATTACCCCTCCAATGCAGATGAAATTCATTACAAGTTTCTTAACCAATCCTTCGATTAATCTGACTATTATAGTAGTTTGATGTTTTGGCTTGCAAAACAACCTGTCCGTTGTGCCAGCTGGACGTTTCCGGAATTTCCCGTTTCAGCGGATGTTTCAGCGGCAGTGCTCCAGGGGCATAGTGGGCTTTCACCTGAAAAGACATTCTTCATATAAAAAGCCAAAAGTGCATCCTTAACAACACTGAGACATTGCGGATGTGACTCGCCACTAAATAAAGGTATTGCTCCTTGTCTTCTTCAGATACATTGTCCACCGGTAAGCAATCCGAGTATTTGATTCTGCCTCTAACTTCGGGAGTGTTGAACCCCTGGCATGGTTTTTGCCATCCGCAAGACGTATAAATTAAGTGCTCAATCGCCGGTTCACAAAGGCCGCGAACGCCATGCATCGTCTTGCGGTTTGTGGGAGTTAGCCCCTTGGCCAAAGTCTCGGGGCCGTAGTTTCCTAAGACAACCCACCAACTTCGGCTTCGAGAACCATGGAATCACACAAATACCGTATATTACCGAATATAAGCCTGTCCATAGATAAGCGGACAGTACAAATTTGCAACATCAAATTTGTCTAAAGTCGTAAGTACCTGTATTAGCCGACCCCTAAAATCTCAGCAAAAGAGAAGAAAAATTTTCTCCACGATTTTGACTTCATCATTAGTTGCTCTCCTTTGAGTGAGTTCAAGTGCAACCTGCCCTACTATGGGGCATAGGGCTGTCAGAACAGACTCACTGCACCGGACAGTTTATCGACGAAACGGCAAGTCACATGAATCAGATAAGACGGCCGACAATATAGGGTAACGTGAGAGGTTGTCAGATAGGCCGCCTCGCATAGTCGGGGGCCTGATGCATATGAACCACAGTAGAACAGTCGATCAGAGCGAAGATCACCGTCATAGGTGTAAGGCGATGTTGCACTTTGAAGGCTTCGGATCGCCTATCATAACGCAATGTTTAAGGGCTTTTGATTGGTTACTGTCATCCGTAGCGAACGTCAAATATGCAATATGTGGAAAATTTGCCATACAAAAGTAACCTGTCCAGTTACAAGCACTTCCAATCCCTGTCTGTAATAGCATCCGTTACTAGCTGGTAGTCCTATGGGGAGAAAAGAGTAATGGTGGGCAATAAGTTCCTGGGTGGATTTTGCATGCCTTTTCAAATTCCGAACAACCTATTCATAGGCCCACCCCACTCTACAGCAAGGGAAAATTGTCCAAATAGCATCGGCTTAGATTTGGAAATAACGGTACCTATTTTCTCCCTATCGCGCGCGCTCTCTTGATGGACCATTATCAGGTTGCTACCTTACACACACCACTATTTTACCTACCCTTCCCTTGTATCTTACAAACCCATTATTACGTGAGTCTTTAGCAATGAACAACCCAACTTCCGTAAATGAATTTGTTCCCTTAACTACCCAGTCATGGACAAGAAATCGTCAGCTCCAAAAACTTCCAGCTTTATTCCTGTAACTTGGAACATAGATCAAACTAGCAACCTTCAACATGTGCAGATTGTTGTAGATTGGATATTAATCTAGACTTGCTCGCACACTGGCGACCCTTGCTGTTACAACCTGCTTCCTGGGTAAATCGCCACTCTAGGATGAAAACAGTCTATCAGCTGTGGTTGCCGCTTTAACCACACACTCATTTCCATCGCAGCCTTTCTGGTGACATTGAATCTGCCGCATCTGAGCAAACTAGCGTTAGCATCGCTCTCGGTAGTAGAGCCGTGGTCGCACTAATTGATTGGATTCCAAACAATAATCGCATTTGTGCCATGAGGTTCTGTAGCTCTTACAAGTTCAACTGACGTAGAGTTGACAGACATGCCATTTTTATGGACTGCACTACGCGCCCAATGACTGTAGTTCGGATACACTAAAGGATCAGTTCTGTCAACACCTTCATGAGTTGCTCCTAAAGGTACTCGAACAGACATCATTATTATGGCATGCGACTTCAACTCACGTGTCGGTTTGCTGCTGCTGCTGCTGCTGCTGCTGCTGCTGCTGCTGCTGCTGCTGCTGCTGCTGCTGCTGCTGCTGCTGCTGCTGCTGCTGCTGCTGCTGCTGCTGCTGCTGCTGCTGCTGCTGCTGCTGCTGCTGCTGCTGCTGCTGCTGCTGCTGCTGCTGCTGCTGCTGCTGCTGCTGCTGCTGCTGCTATGTGAACTCTGCCTCTGGGAAACACATGAGTATAATGTTCGCTTTGACAACGTATAGAATGTTCAGTCTAGGTGCTGACTATCAACGTTTCATTTCAATGACGAACATTCGTCTCTCTGGACGCCATTATGCTACCTAGGTCCTCTATAGTAAATCCAGTTGTGGTCACAAATTATCCGCAGAGCCGTAAGTCGCAACTGCCGCGGCAACATATGCGGTCACCTATCATTTTCGTAGGCTTACGTTGGAACCGCGCATGCTTTGGTGGGCTCAACGGTTTGAGTGAGTTTCCGCGGCTCACTTAAGGCGAAGTAAACCCCAATGAAAATCTTCAAGTTGGAGAACCTACTAATGAAAACGGATTATAAACAGTGGCTTCGTAAAATGCATGCTGTCTCTCCTACTCTGGATGTTGACCAACACTTGTCAGGTCTGCATCCAACAATCTCTTCCAAGCGTTCGTCCAGCAACGGCCTTGCTGGCTGTACGGTCAAAAGACGGTTCTCGACAAGACCCTCGGAACTACTAGATCGTCGACAGCCTGTGTCCTACGGTGTGAAGCACATCGAACTCTACCGGTCTATTTCACGACAGTTTGAAAGCAACTCTTAGCTCTGACCGTGAATCCTGTGGGTCAAACCGAGCTGCTAAAAGACGATGCATCGGTTGGCAAATACCATACTTCGTTTTGCCTCATCTATGACACCGGCTGCAATTGACAAGCTATCAGTTAGACTGCCTGTGAGTGGTACGGCATAAAAGTCACAAATCTACACTGAGGATTAAGAAGCTGGGCGGCGCAATTTTCCGTGCAACCTAAACACTCAGCACAGCCCAATATAACATCCTTACTCTCGGATGGCGCTTGGCGTGTCCGCACAGACCCTCCTACCGATGCAGCCTTCCGAAGCACAATCCAATCACGAAGGTTTGGACTAAAAAAGGTTCAAATTTCATAGAGAGCATGGATCAAAGTCCTGTATCAAAAGAAAGACCGATCGGAGTTTGCGCCAGTTATCGTGGAATTTCGTGTCCATACTATTCGTGTCTGTCTTACTTCACAGGTTTTCAGCGACCTGAGAGGGCTTTTTCCGAGAGAAATTACTGGTCTTCAACATGACCGAGGTTGTAACAACCACATATGTACACACACCAACCACTTGAATTTCGTCACTTCCGTCTACGGCCAACAATCGAAGGGTACTTGAACCTCCGAGTAGTATTTTATTCAGTAGACAAGTGCACACTGAGGAAACTGCCTACTAAAGAAAGGCGTGCTAGACAAGTTTATAATCATCTTGAAGTAAGTTTACATTCACATGTCAGGAAAATTAGTGCTTACGGCAGGCTTCCAATTTCTCTTGCTCTCACCGGCAGCATTCATCACCTTTGCCCTCTTTGCTTTTTAGCTTTTATGTTGCAATCCAAAATGTCGCCCAACACGCATAGAAAGGTGTCTAGAATTACGGTATCGAACTTACCACGGACGTCAGATATGCGGACTCAAATTAAGCCGCTGATATCGCTTTTCTTTGTTGATCAACCACAATCCGTCCAATGCGTTTTGAATTGCCTTGCGATAGAAGCGTCTGAGTAAAGATTATTTAACCCAGTAAAAGTTAAAATAATATCTCAGGATTAGCAGATGCCTGGGTCTGCATTGCCTATTTCTATTGATGTCTTGTAACAAGTCACACGCTTCCCTTATTTAGAGAGCCTCATCGTGGCTTGAGACGGTGTTAGAGTTGTGGTTTCACAACTGATCGCCAAAGCTTGCCTTGCGTCTAATAGACTAAGATATTTTTGGCGCCGTAGTGAGGTCAGTCTCAGGCTCAAATAAATGGTGTATATTAACTACGTCCGTGCGCTCCTCTTTTACGGTTGCGAAACCTGTGTATTGGCGCGAAAAACATGAACTTACAGCAGGTTTTTGGCAATCATTTTCAGCGCAGCATCGTCTGCCCGTGGTGACAACATCACGTAGGCAGGAGAGAACGAGTGCTTAGAGAAACGGTCTATTCTTATATAAGTTTGTTCCCCGACACCGCATGCGATGACTTCGGTCACGTGCTACACACCTCGGCCCATAGACTTCCACATTGGCCGTTATTTGCGCCTCCAGAACATGATTAAAAAATTGCCGCGGTGGAAAACCAAGAAGGTAGAGAAGGAGCATAAATAAGACAAACTAAGGCTTAGCGCTGATCGGAGCACTCCGCCTTACGTAATGGGAAACAAGTGACTCTGACTCCTAATCATTGGAAAAGTTGGGTATTTTGACTCGCAACATATATGTGGCGCCAGATTTGTTCCAACACATCATCTATAAGCAATGTCTACTCGGACAAAAAATAAACATAAAACGCACAAAATCGAAACGGAGGGTGTATGGTTGCCGGCATCCTGTTCCGGATTGGCCTGTCATAGTGGCCGTTATAAGACAGCCACGGTACGCCTGCGCCTACAGATGGACCATGAGTGGCTTGCATTGCACCACCCACAGCTCCAACCACACACCCCATATCCAGTGTAAACTTGAAGGAATAAGACCGGGAGGCTTGTGGATGGGAGCCACGTTTCATCAACGGAGCTGGCCCACACTCCTTCACAGGCGAACACAGGCACGCTGTATTTGGGAATCAAGCGCACACAAGGCGGTGGCTGGACCGTTGTCTGCTCCACACTGAGTGCATGGAACCACTCTATGATCCTAACACGGTCACAAGGACCGTGTACCCCGTCCTCCCAGCAACGACCAACTGTCTCCTAGAGCCAGTATGGACGAGGTAGTGGGTAATAGACAGGTAGGCGCCTTGTCCACATGCACATCAAGCGCAGCCACACCGGGGATAGCAAACAACAGCCAGTCACTTGAAACGACGAGGTCAAATAAAACACACCGAATAATGCATGTAATTATGCCGATTTAGCTCTTTAATAAATGTGCATATGAAATAACGTGGTTGCCAGAAAAATTTAGCTATGATTTTAAGAATTAAGAAAATATTTTAGGAGAACGTCACAATCGCGAAAATATTGCAAGTAACTAGAGCGACGTGTGCAAGTTAGTAGAATATAGATCGCGTAGGCAATAATGAGACAATATAGCATACCCAACACCTTAAATAAAGAGACTCAGCATGCAAGCACGCAGTTAGTAAAGCGAATGCAGCGTACCTACAAACGCTGCGCCGGTTCCGCCTACGTTCTCTGCAGGACCCGTCGTGGCTTCAGTGGTGGCCCCGAGTGGCCTCGCTCATGGCTCACTAAGCCACCCTGACTCAGGTACTCGGGACCGCATGTGCTACAGTAACGTGCGCTTGATGTCTATAGAGTACAACGCATCGGCGCCTGCCGCTTCCGCGCTGGCCACTTCTTCTCCGCATGCACTAGGGATTTCTCTTGTACCTCTGCAAATGCCTTCGTGGTTATGTCGAGCCATGCACGCCGATCAACCGCTTTAGATTCCCATGACCTACAATCAAAATTACAACTTGCTCACGTCCTTGTAACAAACCTTCGGTTATCACGCATCTGCTTCCCCGAACTCAGCTGAAAATATCATAGATGCTTCGATATCCGCGTTGAATCCATACGCCAGCCACGACCGAGCCAACTCTGGAGGGCATGTAGCCGCTGCCCTCAGCCAAAGCTCAGATGGCAGCCTGCAAACAACCATGCAGCAGCTGTGCAGTAGCCGTGCTAACACATGTTTTGACTGTAGGACCAGTTTCAACCATCTTGGCCCACACCAATAGTGGTTTGGTGTAGTGTGTAGTTGTGACACCGAATTCTCCAGCACGTCCTCCAACGAGAGTGTTTCATGAATATAACACCATTGTTCCTTATCATTGAGCTTTTATTTCATGCTCATCGCATGCTTCAGTTATAGGAATACAGTGCACAATAATGGTTCTTGTCAAAGTTTAATTTCGCTGGTCTTCTAAGCTGCAGTTGCTTGAATGACGCTCGTCTCATTGGATGTCTGGAAAGAAACAGATAGAGCAATGTTTATTTCTGAGTTGACCTGTCGACTTCTGTGGTCTAGTGCAACATAAGGCGCAGAAGTCTTGGCTCCGCGTGATATGTGCGTTGGGGTTCCACTTATTCGCACTACATACACAGGTTTAAATGCAGTGCCGATCAGTTTACCCAGGACGTCTCATTGATTGAGGTCCTCCAACTGCCTGCCGCTAATTGACATTGACTCTGATTCTTGGACTGTGGTGGCACAGTAGACTCAGTACAGGTTGTTGTTTCTTTGCGTCTCGCGACACCCCACTAGTAGTGATTGAAATACTCTGGGACGTACCACAGGAAACCGGTGGTGCTTGCACCAGGCGAACTCTACTTCACTCCTCAGTTGCCGATCTAGTGGAGGGTGTCGTTAATTTTAAATATCCGCCCTTCGCGGAAGTAACTGTAACCTAACGTGTACTAGTGCCGGCATGCTCTCTTGCTATGCACTCAGTTGGGAGATTGCCTTACTTGTAATTACTTCAGTCGAACGGAGATCCGCATTAGTCGAATGCGAGCCGCCTGCGGTATTAGAGCGGCAATTGACCTCCCGGGCTATTGCTGTCGTTTGGCTTACGGTGTTACCAGCCGTCCTCCACAGGATTGGAGCAGCACTTACTGGGGGAAGCTTTAGATGCACAGTCCGCCATGCTTGCCTCAACTGTGGGGCTTTTGGTGGTCACAATTTCCTCAAACCTAGATATCAGCTGGTCAGTGGGACAGACGTGCACTCCATGCAGGAGCATGGTAAACCTGGTCTGTTTAATAGCTAAAAACGGCTAGCTTTCACTCGGACACATTTGCATAGAAGAACTTGTAACAATTGCAACACGGAATACTCGCTTTGACAAGTGCACATGATCCACACGTGTCTTTAGCCTTAATCCCCCAGGGCATCACAGTGCTTGAGCGAATGTTATGCACCATTAGAGTGACTCACCTCGATGGTTCGCAGTTGCGCCCCTATTTCTGACGTTGATGCCAAGGTCACGGTGCTCACGTCGCAATTTGGTGGTTGCTAATGTCCAGTCTGGTGTGCAGGTTGAATGAATCCGTGTGCCATGAGGCAGAGCACACGAGGGTTTGACAGAGCAATTTCGTGGTTAAACTTTTGCGCCACACAAAGGTGAACTTTCCGAGAGACCTGTAACTGCTCCAACCAATGTCGGACTGAAATGAGTGAGAGTCCGTTCGAAAGTCGTAGAACTGCTCTATCGAGTGGGACCTAACTATGTCTCCGATGGTTGGAATTCTGCAACTTTTGGCGCTTGGATATTGGTTAAACACAGCCCGAAATTTACACTTCTGGTTACATGTAGGATGCACGTTATTGTGCTCGAGAAAATGGTATCACGGGGTAGCGTTTGTGAAACTATAGATCCAGTCGTGTGTGCCAAAATGCGGCTGAGAAAAAACGAAGAACCACGGGGGCATAAATGCGCGATTAGCATGCGCGTTTGTACAGTTTCAATCCGGCACGAAAAACACAACACAAGAATAGCTTACAGAGATAATTTATCACACTCCACTCTGTCAGCAGAGTTTGGCACATCTAGAAAAGCACCAGACAGCGCTGTTCAGACATTCTGGGTCTCCTCATGAGTGAGCTTTCCACCGGACCCCTGCTATGTTCCGATCCCATGGCTTCCGGATGTCAGCAGCTAATGTCACTAAGCCATGCGTGACGGCCGCGAACCTGTATGATTAAAACTTGACTATGATATGGCCCGGCTCATTTTTCACTGTCATGCAAGGTACAAACTACTTAGACGACAGCAGTTTGTCTCACTAGCTCGGATTTTCTGCATCGTGACTGTGTACGACACAGCACTTCGAAGGTATTCGGATGGATTTTTGGTTACTAGTGAATAGTAGGGATTTTTGTGTAATTCAGATAATTCATCACAGCTCACTCTCAGACTGCAGGATTTGGCAGGTCTGGAAAATCACCAGACAGTGTTGTTTCGATCTTCCGGGCTGTGCTAAATTATCTCTGAATTATACCAACATTCCAAGTACTCCTTATTCCCGATTATATCGATTTTATATGATATATACCAGTGAAGGCATGATCAGAAATACTAGTTTCCCAAAAATGAGATGAGTAGTCCTTCGTAACTATCTATCTGTTCCAAAACGGCTGCATTACTTTGGTAGTGTAGGATTAATCTATACTACTCCGAGAGTGACCTTGCTCTGGTGCGGATAACAGAAAACCAGAAGGACGGACACAACGGATTGTATTCGAGAAAGGCTACAATGGAACGAAAACTAGATGAAGCGACGAGAGCGTACGTCAGTGTCGGAACTCACCGCGGACACAAATGATGAGTCGGACGTAGGTACAAATGGCCGTAGAGTCGGCGTTAAAACAATAACCAATAATGTACGATTAAGGGACAAATTGGTACATAAGATTAGTAAAATCTTTTGGGTTGCTACAGAGCTCCCCTCCTAGAAGGCTGAACAAGGAAGCCTTCGAAAGCAAAATGGATTGTGGTTCGAAGCTCGTCAAAGGTATTCGTATGCAAAGGGGTATGTGTTCGTGTTCGGAAATGGATGTAGCCGATAAGTATGATCTGCTGTGCCGTTCGGTATTTATTATTGATTGCTTGCAGGACTGGGGGCATTTCGGCGAGCCGTTGGAGTGGGCTTGTCGGACTACAAAACAAATTGGCAAGCTCAGTAAAAGGCCGACAGAACCTCAACCTCCGCTGTTGCCAAACGGTGCACTTGGGAGTGGTCTCTCACCCGGCAGCACCCTGCCCCCACGCCAAAACAACCCTCGTCTCACGAAGAAACGACTCTCGTCCCACGAAGAAATGGCACTTGTCCCACATAGAAACGACCAGCGTTCGCGTCAGGATCCTCGTTGACTGCGCCGATCCTCGAAAAGATTGCTCTTGTGGGCCAGTCGATCGAAGTGGAGGGTTGGGGCGTGTAGAAACAAGAAAATAGAAAAATACCTGCAGAAAACGCCAAAAAGAACGAAGGAATGATCTGCGTGTTTAGATTTTTTTGACTCTTGTATATTTTTTAGAACAGGTTTTTCAGAAGCTTTTGCTCTTTTGTTTCCAAAAGGTTAATTGACCAAAAACGAGGCAAATATATACAATAGGTGCAAATCTAAACGTATTTACACTGTACATAGTCGAAACAGTGAACAGGCTTACGCACCTCTTGACGAGGGCGGTTGGTTGTGGGAGGCGGCGAGCTAGATTCGGGGGATTTCGGGACAGCTGATGCTTGTAGACCGAGATCGTGGTCTGGTTAAACTACACTCGGTTGCTGAAAACTGGTGCGGTGAGTTGTGACGTCGCATGAAGCACTATTAGACGAAGTGGGCGAGGTGGTTTCTTCCATATAGGTAGGCTTTAGAGGGTCAATGGTGACGACTTCGCATCGGCCACCGTGGACAATGGTGTACGTCTTATTCGCGCGGTGTAGCACTTTGTAAGTTCCTATGTACGGTGACTGAAGAGGCTGTCGAACACCGTCTGCACGAAGGAGGACGTGTGAACGTGTGAATGTCAAGCTTTTGTTAGTTGCGATGCACAAGAGCGTCTGCAGATGCCAACAGCTTTTTGACTGCCTTGAAAGCATTTTCATGAATCCCCTACTTATTCCATGTTTGGTTTTTAAATAAGAATTGATGATGCAGACAATGATGTGTTGTTTCCGATAGTATGAAGCTTGAGAACTGGGTAACGGCGCAGTTGCTGGGTTGTATTATTCATGTGTGACCCTGGAGTCGGTGATGTGCTTGACGGTCTGTGACAGATGCGGACTGCGAGTTCAAAACTTAAGGGATATTGTAGCCGCAGGGCATTGGCTGCTTCATTGGCGGTTTGTGCCCTACCGCCTATAGTGAAAAGTGAAGCGATGCCATGCTTTAAATTGCGAAGACTGTTGACATGCCTATCCGGTATTTTTTGTTTGCCAATAATATTTTTGCTAGGCACTGCTGGTAAGTTAATTTGTCCTCACGGACAATTGTGTTGCAATGGCCGTCATGGGTCAGGAAGTTGCCCCAAGTCTCTGAGTCTGGCCTAGTATTATAGGCGCGTCATACAGCTTGGTCTCTGATGCGCTTTAGACCATATCACTTAGCTTCCATTGAACCGTGTCCCGAGGTTGTCTAGAGGACGGTTGTTTGAAACTCCCTAACGAATACCTCGACGAATTATTTTATGACGTAGTAGCGTGTAATTGTACGAGTTAGTTCCGAGTGTTCAGGTGGACACTATGTATAACAATCATATGTAAACGCTAATAAGACATTGTCGCTGAGACTTAATGGACTCTACACCAGTAACTTGTCAACCATGAACTCTTCTTTTGTGACCACAAGGTCCAAAATGGACGGTTCGTTTGCTTTCCTGAATCTAGTGGGCGAGGGGACATGATTGTACAAGGGAATATTATCGATTGGTTCATGCAAGTCTGTTTTGAACTGTTTCGTGGCAGATGACGATATTTCCAGGTCGTGTACATAGAAGTCACCGGCGATGAGAATGTGGCTGCACCTAGTACGTGTTATCCTGTTCCAAGTACGCACAAAGCTAGAATCCATTTCCAGAATGGCCGTTGGGCGCGGTAAGCGGCAGCTGCGAGACATGCGTCGTTCTGTACTAGTCGCGGATGTCGTCAGATGGAGTCGGTAATTTTTTCCGAATTAGCAACTACTGCACATTGCAGGTCACTGTAGTAGTAAAGAAAGACCCCACCACCTCTTTTTCAACGCTAGTTTCGGATGAGTGAGATTCTTGCTATCTCAACCTCAGCCTCAGCAACTACTTGGTGTAAGCTGTTTTCGGTACTGTAAATTAGGTCCCAAGCATTCGCGACCTGACCTTCCCGAAGTCCAGTAAATTTACTGAGAAGCCCTTAGGCATTAATGCACTTACATCAAAGTTTCTCAGAGTTCAGAAATGTGTTGGGGATTGTGCAATTCAAACGTGAAGTTTCGCCAAACAGTGAGTGACTGACAACTAATCATCTTTCGGTATGTATCTAACAACTGGTTCTACGTCTTGTTCCTCGGCTGCATTACATGACCGAAACCTAACCTAAGTATACCGTGAGGTGTCTTGTCATTCACTTCATCAACAGGTTACATGGGTTCATTAGGCACATTACTGGCGCCCTGTTCAATTATAGCTCCGAGCGCGTTTGGTTCTTTGTGTGTCAAATCATCTCTGCAGTGCATCTTATTAGCTGTTTTCACCCGAAGCTCTGATGACAACCTGCAACGAAGTACGCCTCAGCTTTACAGCAGCCTTGTGACCTTTAGTTTGACTGTATGACCAATTTCAGCACTCTCGAACCACACCGTTTGTAGTTCGGTGAGTTGAGTAGGCGTGACACCGATTTCGAAAGCACGTCATCCAGCAAGGGTTTCACGAATATATCACCAGCAGGGTTGCTAGATACCGAGATAAAAGAGATACCTAGATTGCTGAGTTATGATCGTAGATAAACCAAATAAGATCCCAGAGTGAATGTGTCCTGTGCAGCTGTGCAATCTGCGATCCATATACATCAGCCTGAGCGTTGCATATGTCACACTATAGCCCCGTCGGGTTTCTAGGCCTGATCTCGTGAAATCGGCCACATCTGTATCAACGTTATCCATGCGGTGTATTCAATCAGCGATACGGGATCGCAAAATAAGACGGTGTGATAGTTTGTGTGCTTTCCCTACCCAGCGAGTCATGCTGAATAGGGCTTCACAAGCATCGTTACAGCCCTTTACAGCACATAGGCCATCGGTTAGGGGTTAGCTAGTCTCAAAGTGGGAGACTGACTGTACTCCTGGTCAGCGCTATGACTGCGAATGGACTGCTGGGACATTACGCCCTTAGGGTGGTTGCACTATCCAGGGATGCCTCGACTCCCCTTTCTGAGCAAACACCACACGGATATGGCGGATGTGACTCGCCACAAACTGAAGTCACTACCCCGTGGATATCCGGAAAATGCTATCCAACCCACGGACATCAGTCGCTTATCCTCACATGCCTGACGATTGCAAACAGTAAAAAATGCTGCGACACATTCACAAACACAAGCTACACAACTACGTTCATACACAACTACATACGCATGTACATCCATACACACATTTACTGTCATGCTAAAAACGTATGTTTGTAAGGTTTTGATTACTTTATGTTAGCTTAACAAGATCATGCCTGTAAAGGTGTGCCCAGCATTGTCTAGAATAAAAGTGCATTTATTCATTTAAATGTGAAACGGATCAGGGACTGGTGACAGTTTTTATCTACTGGTCTGTACGCAATTGCAGGGGGCAACACATAAATAGACTGGCAGTGTGCATACTGCAAACAGCTTCAGCGCCTACTCAAGGTGGATCCACACGTGAGTCCAAAAGTAAAGATCGCATAAGTACGCCGCCGCACACATAACCTGCGGGTACTTTAACAGAATAGCCGCTGAAAGGCACCGAAGGATAATGTTATCGCGAAAGTCCGATCGTATTGAATGGATTGAGCACACTGTAGACTTTTCACTGCGTTAGGTATGTTTCCGCTCCTTACGTTATTGAGAAGTTGACTATGAGAAAACAGTGGCCTGCACTGCGCCTCTAAGTGATGGAGAGAGCGGTCGAAATGGCCTGAGGTGGCATTAAAATGAGGTAACCGATCGGCCCTTGCAGAGAGCATTTTGGAATATCAGGTCAACATTGTACACTGGTCATCCGTGCCTCCCATGTCCCTTCGCCTCAACTGGACATCTCATTTGCTCACTCAAGCTCTTTTGTGAAACCGTATATAATACTATAGAAGCCTTTAAAAGAGGCCTACCTATAAATTGGTCCACTCTGTTTCCGGAATTGTACGGAGATTGTTGGCTTTTAATTAGTACCAATAGGATGTCATGAATGGTTTCTTGAAGTTTTGAGACGTTTCTGTTACCCTTTTTTGTCTCTGCAGAAGTAATGCTTGTACGTCGAAGTGCCGGGGACCTTAGCCTACTTATTGGCACACGAAACGGACGCTCGTTAGGCGAAGGCCTGTTTCGTCCATGATGATCTGAACTGACCTGACCTGACTCCATTCACAACGGGATCGATCAAGAATAGGGGCTTGATTCCGTGTTCCGGACATGTTCACTGCCTCGAATGCGTTCGATGGAGCGAGGCCAACCGCTTAATTAAGATACATGTTAATGACCCTCGGCGTGCCTCTTGCTCACCGAACAACGGACTAAGAAGGGATATGACTTCAGAAACAGATGGTAGCATCCTCGGATTGGTCACGCTCATCTGCTCGACTATGTCTTCTACATCAGCCAGACATGCGTGAGGAGCGCATGACACGTGAACTGCGTGGAGCAGAGTGTGGCACTGAGCACAAATTGGCGCGCACCAATTTATAAACCTGCATGCGGAAAAGTAGGTACCGAGTGCCTGCCGTGGACTGGAGGCGTAAATTTCACATTCTCTCCTCGGTACTTTGGAGAATTGTACTGAGCTTGAGAAGGTGATGGCTGCACAACTGTGTGATATAGAATGCTTAGCCACAATGGGCGACGTGTGGCACCACATTCGTGACCAGATGACAGCTGCTGCTGTGGGGACGATCGGGCGCGCAAACTGTAAGCGGCCCGATTGGTTTGTTGAGAACAATGCGACCATTGGCGCATTGATGTCTGAGAAAAATGCTGCATTAGCTGCACATGTGGCAGACCCCAGTGACTTGGGAAAGAGTAGTCAGTTGCGCAAACTTCGACGGCGACTGACCCGAGAGCTCCGTCGCATTGAAAATGCATGGTGAACGGAGAAGGCGAAGCAGATGGAATGCTACGCCGAACGCCGCCACCACAGTAAATTGTTTGACTCCTTGTAGGCGGTGTATGGACCGCGGTTGGAGCCGCTGAGGACGCTAATCGGTGGTAGCTCAGGCGCTACCTGCGCACAGACTGCAGACATAATGCAGATCTGGCGGAAACACTTTGACTGTCTCTTAAACAACTGTTCTGTTTGATTGGACTGTGTTGGAGAGCTGCAACAGCAAGAGATGAAAACGTGTCATGCCGACGCACTGACACTGGATGGGACCCAGAGAGCACTTGCTCAGCTGCGAAACGGCAAGTATGACGATGCCGACGGCATCCCGTTTGAATTATTGGAACACGACAGAACTAGTTAGTGACTGCGCTGCACCACTTGTTGCAACGCGTGTGGTTTGAAGAATAGGTACCGGCTGAGCTGAACGATTCGCTTTTGCTACCACTGTTCAAGAGCAAAGGGGGCAAGCAATGTTGTAGGAATTATCGTGGCATCAACTTGCTGAATTGTGTGGGGAATGTGGTCTCCCGAATCCTGCTCAACCGCCTCGTCCGTCAGATTGTGGAACCGAACGTGGCGGAAGAGCACTGTGGATTCCGTTCGGGTCGCAGCACTGTAGATATGGTGTTTGCGGCTCGTCAATCACAGGCGAGGAGCCGTTGTTCTCGCTGTTTGTTGATTTCAGCGAAGCATCTGATACAGTGAACTGCGAGGCACTGTGGCTGGTTTTGGGTAAATTTGGTTGTCCAAGTTTATAAATGTAATTGAATGCCTGCACAGGGTGCAGCTGTGTGGACAAATCTTGGATGACTTTGCAGTTGTCTCTGGTGTGATGCAAGGCTGTGTCTTAGCTGCTGCTCTGTTTAATATTTAGCTTCTTGCAATGACGTCTCGTACTTTTGCTATGCTTTTGATTACGGTGTTCGTGTGGAGCACCGTAGTGATGCTGGGTTGCTGAACATCCGTCGTGTCGGAACGAGCACTCTAGTCTGTGAGACAACTATGCGTGTGTTGCTGTTTGTTGACGACTGTGCGTTGTTTTCACACAGCGCGGATGAGTTGCAGCACATGACTAGTGCTCTAGCTACGACAGCGGCCAAATTCGGGCTCACCATCAACAAAAGCAAGAGTGTTTGTCTTTTCCAGCCTTTAGCTGGAATGGAATCCGTGGGCCTGCCCCAAATCCAGGTTGCCGACGACGTGTGGGAAACCTCTCCGAGATTCTGCTTCCTTGGGAGCGTAATAACAACTGACCTGCAGATGACGAGCGAGCTGCGCAGCCGGGTATCGAAGGCAGCTGCTGCATTTGGCAAGTTAGAATGTCGTGTGTGAAACAACCACCAATTCACTGTCGGGACGAAGCTGTTGTTTTACAAGTCAATGTTGCTGTCCGTTCTTTTATATGGCAGCGAAAGTTGCACGCTTTATCGGAAGAATGTCCGTTATCTGGAGCGCTTTCTTCAACAGTGTGCGTCATAGTATGTGCATCAGCTGGAGTGACCGAGTTGCAGTCACGGAAGTACTCCGACGCAGTGGCATGTATGCAGTGGACTGCATCCTTCTGCTGAGGTACCGGAGGTGGCTCGGGCATATCCGTCGCATGGATTCGATCCGTATACCGAAACAGCTGCTGTATGGCCAACTCGCTTCGGCGGTACATATACTAAAAGTGGAACGATACAGAGAAGGTTAGAATGGCGCCTGCGCAAGGATGACACGCAAAATCGTGAAGCCTTCCATATTTTTGGCGGTGTTCCAGGGCGTGGTGAGTTCTCGCCTGGCAAGCGTTCTCCCTATAAAAAACCAGAGATGTATGCTTAGCAACAGTGCGACGTGGCGGATGTCACTCACCAGTCGCATCAGACTGGCAAGTCCCCGACTTCACACACCAATATTTCAGATGCATACGCTCACACATGTTTACGTACTTTTGTTAATCATATTCGATCATTCATTATCACCACATCGCTACCTATGCTGCTACTTACAAGGTGACTTTACACTTTCATGTTCCTTCGTGTAATCTATCCTGAACTTGGCGAAAGGTCATTGCTATCCAATTTTGAACAGGCTCAGTTTGGCGTGCCTCGAATTATTCGAGGATAAAATTTTATTTATTTATTTACTTAGTTAACTGAGTGCAGGGAAGTGGCACTTGGGAAAACCGAGGTTACCTTACCAGGACATGCACAAGCTGAGCCTATCACGTTCTAATATTGATTTCAGGTGTTAGGAGTCTCTGGCAGTGGATCGGCGCCGATGGCGAGAGTATATGAAAGGGCGGTTGCTCAGGTGCAAGAGAAATTACTACTGCATCCGGAAAAGAAACGCCGGTTGAAAAAGTGGCAGGCGTCGATGGTGGATAGCCCAACGACGTCGAGGGCATTGTGCTGTAGCACATGCGGTCGTGAGTGCCTCAGGCATGCGGGTTGGTTAAGCCACCAACGTTGGCACTTTGGGTCAAGATCCAAGAGAAAATGAGTGTGTTAAATGTGTAGTCATCATAAACGCGGAGCTTGGTAAGATCACTGCTCCTATTCAATTTACTAACCCAGGTCAGTAAGGCGGTTGATGCATTACATGTGCCGCATCGTCCTTGCAGTTGGGTTGTGCGTGTGCCTGCGTGTTGAGAGTCTTGCATTTCTTGTGTTGCCTGTTGGTTGATATCCCCGGTGTGGCTATACTTGATGTGCACGTTGACAAGGTGCCTACCAGTCTATTACCTACCACGTCACCCATGATGGCTCCAAGAGACAGTTGGTCGTTGTTGAAGGGGACGGGGTGCACAGTCCTTGTGACCGTGCTAGATTCAAAGAAAGGTTCCATGCATCCAGTGTGGAACAGATAACGGCGCAGCCACAGCCTTGTGTACGTCTGGCACGTATGATTCCCCAATTAGGCATGAATGTATCTGCTCTGCTTGTTGAAGGATTTTGGGCCGGCTCCGTTGATTAAACGTGGCTCTCCTCCACATGTCTCCCGGTCTTATTCCTTCGGGATAACACTGGTCCCTGTGTAAGCGCAGGTGTCCTGTGGCCGTCCAACGGAGGCCGCAGTGAAAAGCAAATACGGATACGCACGCCGCCAACCATATACGTATGAGTGCCTCATGCTGCGGTTGATGTAGCATTCGTGCTGCTTCTTCACCACAGTTACGCTAATCCAAGTTACACTTAAAGTGCATCTTATAATCTAGATAGAAATCATTCCACTTTGTTTGGTTTTTTCAGTTCTGTTACTCTGCTGCATATTCTGTGTCAAGGTTGCGTTTTGTTTTCCCTCAAATGCTATGTTGGTTGTTTGCTATCCGAGGCGTGGCTGCGCTTGACGTGATTGCTGACAAGGTACCTACCTGGCTAACACACTCTACCTCGATTAGCGGCTCCAGGAGACTATGAATCGTTGCTGGGGGGACGGGGTGCACGGTCTTCATGTCCGCGCTCAAAGGGTAGTCCCATCTAGTGTGCATCGGACTATGGTTCAGCCACCGTCTTGTGTACGTCCGGTATGCATGATTCCCTACTAGGATAGAGAGGAATGCTGCTGCCGTGAATGTTGCAGGTGTATGAGCCGGTTCCGTTGAATGAAAAGTGGCTCCCAACCACATGCCTCCCGGTCTTATTCCTTCAGTTTTACTCAGGACATAGGGTGCGTGGATGGAGCTGTGGGTGGTGCAAGGGAAGCCATCCATGGTCTCTCTGTAGGCGCAGGCGTCCTGTGGCAGTCGCATGGAGGCCGCATGGCCAGACAAATCCTGAACCCGATGCTGCCATCCGGTTGTTGTGTCATTTCTGCATGGTGCAAGTTGCACTGGTGCTACCAGTTTGTCGTACCTTATATAATCTCATAGGTTTCTAGGCTCAAACGGCTGTACAAAAGTAGCCAAGTACTGGATTGTGTCTTCATTGCTAAGATGAATTAATTTCCGTTCTCTTAGGTAACCTAATACTTAGCGCCACGTTAAGCTTCATCTTTCCTAAGAGATTACTGAGCAGATGTAGCACTTGAGTGACATGATTAGTTTATCTGTTTCGTCGCCACTTGAAGATGAGATGAGCAATGCTTAGTCCAATCTTTCTTCACCAGAAGTCCTGGAATTAGCTCAAACGAACCAGCAAAATTTATCACGATGTTTATTACGTTAAAGTCAGGGAAGCTTCGCAGACTGCGCTCGTTTGATCTGTATGAATAAGGAGAATATGGCGGTTCTCCACATTCTCACGAAATACGCGCTGTCATACAGGGTAGTGACGATACCGCTATCTAAGCAAATGTAACAGTGTCGTCGTTTGAGGACAGCAACTAGCAGTTGATATTGCTGGCTTACACTCGCCTTTGTACACGGTAAGTCATGCAGCTTAATCTGCGTCGCTTGTTCGGTTTTACAGTTAAGCAGCTATCTCCTTGAAATACTTGGAATACCAACGCATTTATTCATGGCTTTCTAGTTTGGGATCACGTTTCTGGTTAGGTATCGAAATAGGGGTAGTTGAAAGTAAAAGGACCGGTTACAGACAAGCAGGACATTTGCAATTGTTTAAACCACAAGATCTGTCTGCTACAATTCAAACGCAGTGCAGTAAGATTTGGCGGAAAACCACTTGTTCGTATCAAGTGCGCTGGCTAGGGTCAGAAACTGCAGATGGATCACTGAATGCAGCTGTCCACCATGGCTTAGTGGTGAAACCTGCTGGCTACTGACACAAGCCGCCCGTTGTCATGGCCTCGGATCCTGATGCAACCGAGGGACGAGCACTACTGACGAGTCCCGATTGGACGGAACATGTGTCTATCGTGTGACCGGGATGTGTCTACCGATTTTCAAGTAAATTGCCGCACATTGCGCGCTCCGAGAAAACCCCGAGAAATTCTAGCGGCAGTCCGGAGATCCAATCGGATCTCACACGATGCACTACGCACAAAAGCGCGGCGTCTGCCTACCCAAATTGCATGGCGTTTCACGCGATGAGGCGCAGACTAGGGATACTTGAACGATCGATACATTCTGGTCACTGTTTGAGGACAGAATGTTTGGCGGACCAAGATAAGCGGTGGCATTCTTGTCATTTATCAGTTGGTCGCCCTCTCAGCAATGGAACACGAGTTTACTCTCCCGTCGGTGACGTTCCTGCAAACAGAATGCCGTAGCGTGCCTGAGGCTCAGCACGTTCAAATTATTCAGCTGTATGGCCAATGTGACTTAAACGCCGCCAAAACAGCTCGAAGATATAACACTCTAAACACTGGAAAGCGACCCGTCAGCGGCCGTTACGTGCTTCAATTGGTGAATAAGTTCCACAAAACTGGGAGTGTGTGCGACGCCAGAAAACCCGGGCGGCCTCGCACTAGTACTGCAGATTTTGCAGCTTGCACAGTTTACGTGAAGTATCTGAGAGGCCAGATCTCAGCATACGTAGAATCGCCCAGCATTGTGACACCACACGCTACGCGGTTCAGAAGATTTTGAAAGAATGCAGTATTCGTCGGTTTCGTGCACACCAGGTTCAGGTTTTGATTTCAAACAATCCTGATAAACAGAATACATTTTGCCGTTGGTTTTTGGATCACATGTGCATTCACTCCGTAATGTTTACGGATGAGTCCGTTTTCCATTTGCATGGAACGGACAAACAACATTTCTGGGCTAGTTCAAATCCACGCAGATACACAACGTCACGTATTCAGCATGGCGCCAAGCTGATCTGGGCTGGAATTACCGGTCAGAAAATCGTTGGACCATTTTTCTTTTCCAGGAACTTGACCGGTAAGTTGTTTTATATTACTCAACCCTTACTTTTGCTAGCATCGTCGTACAAGGAATTGCTCCAGACTTGCGTACTGCCACAGTTGGAGGCGGATGGAGTTCGCAGCACCATATGGTTGCAGCATGATGGTGCACCAGCACATTATGCTCAATCGGTGCGAGAATATCTCTGCGAGGAATTCGGCCGACGTTGGATCGGTCGTGGAGACCCCATCGAGTGGCCCGCACGGTCACTCGATTTAAACCCGCTGGATTTTTTTCTCTGGGGATATTTGAAACGAAGGGTTTACAGAAACAAGCCGATTTCCCTCGAGCAATTGCAGCAGAATATTGTGAATGAATGCCACGCTATCACCACCGTGACGTTGCAGAAAGTACTTGCTAACTGCATCAAGTGATTTCTGTACTGTAGTCAGAATGCAGGTGGACACTTTCAACATCTCCTTCCATGATATCTATGTCCGTCTAACCCTGCTTCTGTAAATATATGTATCATCGATTGCACATGAGTTGAAGACTAAATCGGTCTCCGGACGAATGGTGCCAATGATGGGTGGGGCGAACTTAATTCTATGAGCATTGCCTGCTTCTTCAGCAGTCTGCGCCACTCCGAACGCCGTGATAATTTGGGGGTATCCGATGCGTAGATTAGAGCCTACATATTGGAGCCGTTGGTGCAAATGTTCTCCAATCCACACCGGAGCCATAAGTAAGAGATTATTGGGGTCTCCGATACGTCGTTTATAGACAAATTAGTTATCGGTCATGGTGCTATTGCACACCGAGCTTCTTGCTTGTAGCAGAGGCCTCCGTTTGGGTACCGTGCAGCTTACCGATCCGTGTCAATGCGCCTAGTCTATGCAACCTCGGTGATCCATATTTTGCTCCGCCATGTCTACGTTTGTGGGCTGCTACCCAGATGACCGAGAGACTTGTTCAGGCAGGTACTTCAACATGGCAGTTGCTAATTTTACAGTAAAAGGGATGGACTTATCGTTTTTAACACTGTAGTCCTTCTCTCCGCGCACATGATTTGGGTTGTTTAGAATCAGGTATGCCATTATCAGGTCGCCGCGTACTCGGCGATACCGTCAGCTAAACAGTCCCAAACGTTCCAGTCTTTGCTCGTATGATAGATTGCTCATTGCGATGACGTATTTAGATGCTTGACGTTGAGGCTGCTCAAGTGCGGTAAGGTCGTGCTTTAATCATGGATGCCACACCTGAATTGCGTATTCGACATGGAGCGAACATACGCACTGAGCATCTGTCGGAGCGTGTAGCAGTAGCTACGCTGGTGTCGTATGGAGTGGACCCTGCATTTACTAACTTCGGAACTCCGCAATGTTTCGTTTGGCCACTGATGGACCATGTCCAAGTCATGCTGCAGCATATCCAGATCAGACTTCGACAGAATCCTGCGCTATATCTTGATGTCGTCAGCAGACGTTA
The DNA here is from genome assembly GCA_944474145.2 of Dicrocoelium dendriticum. NCBI lineage: Eukaryota > Metazoa > Platyhelminthes > Trematoda > Plagiorchiida > Dicrocoeliidae > Dicrocoelium > Dicrocoelium dendriticum. Next base: position 51,173,570 of record OX104071.1, read on the forward strand.
GAAAACTTGAACCCATCGTCTGTCAGGTCATTGACAAATACCAAAAACAACTGTTGCCCTAGTACAGAGCCCTGAAGCATACCACATTCAACATGTATGGGGTCTGATAACGAGATTCCAACTCTAACCACCAGCTGCCGTTGTAGGAGAAAGTTGGCTGTGGTTGAGCAGAGACGTAAGCTTTTGCAAGACAGCTTCCGCGGTAAACGTGATGTGCTTGTGTTCCTGCGTTGGGGTAACAAAAGATGGAAGATCACCTGGTGGTAAGACCCACTTAAATATGGATTCATATTGCGTTCGTGGATGCTGTTTCAGTGTTTGACAAAGCTATACTTCTGGAAACAACTGCGACAAGGCCGGTGCTACTGTATGCATCTGAGACTTGACCAGTTCGTACGGAAGACATCAAACGGTTGGCCGTCATTGATCATCGTGTCTCAAGCATTATTGCACGCATCTGGTGGGAACACAGGGTGAGTAATGCTGACGTCCACCAGTTGGTTTTTGCAAGAAACTCTCCGGTGCCTCACTTCAGTTTCTGTTGAAGTTGAATCGCTAACGTTGGTTAAGTCATGTACTCCGTACACCAGTTAACCGCCTTCCTCGGCGAGCATTATACGCCGTCACTGCACCAAGTTGGGCGAAACCACGAGGTGTTCAATCGATGACGTGGCATAGGGGTATGAAGAAATTGACCGAGAGACTTGGTCAAGCAGGTACTTGCCGTCTTCGTAGATGGGGCCTCGTGCTAGTCCAAACCAATGGTTAGAGACTCTATTGGAGGTGGCGCATTGTCGGAGTCAGTGATACCCCTGGATTGGTTCTCTTGCGTTTAACTGTTCATAGTTCAATGCGATTAGCTTCATGCACCTCGTTCTTGCTTCCATTCTGCTAATACCATATTTAAGTCTAACCGCATTTACTTATCATTCTTCATTATTGCCACTCTGGTGACGCGAGTCGTGGCAACTGCATCCACGACACTTTGGTGCCCGGATCAGGATTTATCAACTGCACTAAACTTAACTGAAACAACCGGGTAATCTTTAAGTATCGTAGGTTATTTAGGAAAGAGAAATTCCAGATAGAATTTGGCTCACTTAACAGGAAAGCAAAATACTAAAAGCGAGAAATACTCCTCTACCAAGTCATTAGTATTCCTAATGTGAAAGATTTAGTTGAAAGTGCTGCTGTTTTCCTACAGTGCTTCTTTGGAAGCTAGTTTCAGTCTACCGGCGGGCCCAACATAACTGTGTTTTAACATTACCTTTGATACAACTACAGACACATCGAAAACTTACTGCTCATGTGTGCGTCAGTCTGTCTACTTTAATGGGAAGGTATCTGCAATGAAATAGCAGCAGTTGTGCACCACGTGTACCTTCCTCTGACAACGCGATGTCCACTTTTTACCACAGTAGACCCTGTACGTAACGGCAACTTCAGTGTTACGGCTAAACATCGGTCAGGACAGCGCCCACAAGTAGCAACTTTTCTGTGAAACATCCTGTCCTCAAACACTGACCAGAATGTATCGATCGTTTAACTATCCCTAGTCTGTGCCTCATTGCGTGAAACACCATGCAAGTTGGGGTAGGTAGACGCCGCGCTTTTGTGCGTAGTGTATCGTGTGAGATCCGATTGGATCTCCGGACTGCCGTTAGAATTTCTCGGGGTTTTCTCGGAGTGCGCAATATGCGGCAATTTATTTGAAAATCGGTAGACACATCCCGGTCACACGATAGTGCATTTCAGGGCTTGTGTAGGACTACCTGACTATGCACTTGGAAAAACCCGGTCAATCGCAGCAGAAATCCCCTGCTCAGGAGTGTATAATGCTGATTATTAGTTTGCTACTATTATTTTGTAAGTAGTTTAATATCCACAGGCATAAAATGTGCTACATCGAGTTCACATGCGATTATAAGCCAACTACTATTTTCAACTGATGATGCCCGTAGGGTTGACCTAACACTACCAACGCTCAACTAATAAAAATGTGATTACATCTTGGCGAGAAATCTATCTTGCTGGAGCTTGACTAAGGCACTCCACCCAGCTCCGTTACATCACTGGGATGCCCTCCAAACAGCTCTCCATATTGAGGGGATGATGGGTAACGAACACTGGTTTTGACGTTGGGTGTGCCGGTGCTGTACAGTAAAGCAACTTAGAACGGTTGTGGCATGAGAAGTAGGTAAAGCCCACAAAATTTTCATCTGAAGCCGTTTTCATTCCGCAAATTTTTGTGCCGCTGTGCTTGAGAATGAACGGGCAGTCGATAAGTGTCTCATTGCCGCAGCTACATCATAATCAGCATCATACTCGTCGTTGTCATCACCATCATCATGCACAACCTAAGCCACAGCAACAACAATACCGCAGCCGTCCGAGCTGATGTTTCGCCGCCGTACAACCATAAAAACCTACGGAGCGAAAATTAATGAGAGGGATAGAAGGGAGCATACTGTAAAACCTGAATGCCATACACAAACATGCAGGGTCAAAGCACCTACACCACTTCAACAACATACCGTGACAAACAGCTGGATGTCGTGTACAGATAAGCCGGTATCAGCGAGACAGCTCCCTTACGGCTTTCACTGCACCGCGTCATAATCGGCCATTATCGCGCAGACAACTCGGTACCAAACAAATAGTTCTACTAGGAGACGATAGCAGACGTGCCACTGGTGTCGACTGCGAGGCATATCCTGTTACGGATCGAGCCACGCGTAAGGTGAGTCCCATAGACTCCAGCCTTGAAAGCGAGACGGACTGACGACACCAAGTCTGGTCGTCAGTCGTTTCATTTTCAGCTGCTAAGTCAACTTGTCTATCTAGAGCCTTGTGCCACCTTGCATCCAGCAAACAAAACAAAGCCCTCCTCAGTAAGCGGTCATCAAGCATACGTAGTACGTGCCCAAGCCAACGTAACCTATTCAGTAATATTTGTTGTTCTAAGCAACTAGCATGATTATCGCAGCCTAGCACTTGTCAACGCACATCAGCGTTGCTAACACGCTGCTGCCACTCGACGCTAGCAATGTTCCGCAGATATCGGTGATTACAGATTTTAAACCGCCGTAGATTTTCAGATCAAAGGAGCCAAATGTCATTACCATAGATTAGGATAGCCCTCAATGTGGCCTTGTCTTTCAGACCGAATGAAACCCCTTCTGATGCCAAAGATGTCACAGTCTTATGAAAGCAATTCTGGTTTTTGCAATACTTGAACAAACTTCAGTCGTTACGCTCCCATCGTTGGTGATATGGCTGTTAAGGAGAGGGAATTTGTCAACTAACTTCAATTCCCTATTATAAATAGTCAATGGGAAGTCAAGCCGCACAAGTAGCTCTAACAGAGTGGATCGATCGACTGAATCGAACGCACTCTTAAAATCGAGGAACACAGCTATTGTCGGTCTGCGGTACGCGTGGCGCTGCCCTGGCGTCTGCCGCAGAGTGAATGTGTGGTCTATACAACCCTGTCTTGGACGAAAGCCTGCATGCTTTTCCCTAATGCGGGATTCCCGTTCCGCAGTGAGACGACGAACGAGGATTGGGGCCAGTAATTTTGTCACTACGGGCGTTAGGCTAATACCCCTGGGGGTAGCACAGTCGGTGCGACTGCCCTTCTTGTATATTGCCATTTCAATCGATTCACTCCAGTTATCCGGGACACTCTCCTTCTTTCAGGTATGTTCGAACAGGGAGGTCAGTGTTTTGCAGAGGACTTCACCTCTATCCTTAAACAGTACAGGTGTTAGGGAATTCGGCCAGTTACATGAAAACGATTGATGGCTGTACTCGCGTTTCGGACCTCAGTTTCCGATGATGGCTTCAAACTAACAGTCCATGGCTCAGTCTGTATCACCTGAGTAGGCAGAGGTCCAAAAGCAGCGAGCCAAGTGAACTGCTCTCGTAGGTGCTGTATCCAACTAGCTACACTGCGCTGCTTATTATGAATCAGTACACCCGCACTGTCTCTGATTGTTTTACTGACGCTTGGTTTCGTATGACCAGTGGTGCGGATCAGCTGGAGAAGCTTGCGATACTTCCATACTGCTCCTACCGCCTTCATTTCATGAACCAGACTGTTCCATCAGGCTTCCTTGTCAGTGCACAGCCTCCGCTTTAGTTCACTCCTAATAGTTCATCTGGTCGCAATGTGCTCAGAGCCAGTCGGGAGGTTTCATTTGATGAGTGCGGTAAAGATTGATAGGACCAAGAGCAGATGCTCCTGCTTCGTGCATGGTAGACAAGATCCTATTCCCCTGAAGCTCACAGTCACTAGGAGAAGTGAGCGAAAGTTCGGTGCGCAGTGCATCCTGGTTGGCTTCTCGGACCTATGGCTGATATAATTTCTCGGCTGCTTGGTGCACCTCCTGGTAAAGTTCATGGAAAAAACAACGTAGTACCAAAACATGATCAGAGTCCACGCTAGCACCCCATAAGGAGCGACAATCCAGGATGGAACCACGCCACATGTAACTTATGGTAATATGAGCTATTGGGGTCCATCGCTGGCAAGCTACAGTAGGACGATAAATGGCACTTCCGCACTTACGTTGTCTAAAAGCGGTGCCACCATGAAACAATTGGTGCTTTGTGCGCAGCTGTAAACTGCCGCTGGCCGTTGTCCGTATGGTCGGAGTTAAGTGCATAGTTATCACCTAGCTGAGCTTCTGAAGAGCGCAGGCGACCTACTTGCGCATTGACATCCACTGCAAAACTATGATAACTGAACTAGTACAACTGCGAAGCAGAGTGTTTAGTTCGTGGTACAAATTGTTGTTCGTAGCATCAAAACTGCATTCAGTGGGAGCATAAGCAGAAACCACAGACAAACACCGTCTTGTACTACTTCGTGAATCAACCTTAGTTGATCCTGAGGAATCCAAACCATTTTTGTCGTCACCTAGTAAAGATGAGTCGCAATACAACACTCAGAGGACACCAGCTAAAGCTGGCCACACAGTACAGCCGGTTGGAATGCCGCCGGAATTTCTTTTCCCTTCGTGTGTGCCAACACTGGAACGCTCCTCCCACATACGTTGTTTCTTCCCCCACGCTAACGGTATTCAAAAGACGTATGGATGATTCGCTTATCCACTTACATTACGCCATCTAATCAGTGATGTCTACGTCAACCAAACATGAACAAACGGTGCTCATTCTCATCTTTTGTGCTTCACTACTTACTGCTGTTGTGGAATATGGTTTCGGATATATTACAAGTGCATTCATCAATTACCTCAGTCCAAGAAAGCGGCGCATGAGCTAGCGTTGTCGTTTCTTTTGTTCATAAGATATACCTTCCCCATATTACTTCCATATTACTCTACAGTAACAATTCAGTACACATTTTACACGGTTAACATGAATAAGAAATGACCTTAGTATGACCCATCGTGTACTACACCTAAATCACTTCCCCATACTGCGGCCAATATTTCACCTGCGGGAACCCTGTAACATCCGAGGACACCGCTACAAACTACGCTTTTGTGAAACGATGCACATATAATGCAAAAAGAAGATATTTTATGCCCGAAAATAATGACACTAGTACAAATTCCTAGCCGAACAAGGATAAACGATTAACGGACCAGACACAACTGTTGATGATTCACAACTAATGTTTTTGATTTTTCGTAATTCGATAGAGTTGTAGAGAAACCTTTCTACTTGCTCTTAAATACAGTCTCAGTCTAAGGGGCACCTGAATCGCTAGACGCTTAAATTGGCGATTTACACTTATGTTTACTTTCACTTCAACCATCCTACTGGACTTGTAAAGCAATCGCTTTTTTACCTGTAATATTCCATTGTCCATTGATGTCGTCAAACGGGCTGCACACAAGCGATTGCTAATCATAATTCAATCAACCAACGCTTATTTGAAGAGGAGAAGGATACGCACACCAGCTTGACTCGTGAGTGTCCCAGCAACGTCTACGGGTGCGTGCAACAAATATCGAGAGGACAAGGCGGATGCAGTTACTACGACAACCCCGTGAAGGCCAATGAAGCTAGTTTCGGATACGCAACACACGTCAATACCCAGTGTGTCTAAAGTGCTTGCGAGTGCAGCCTGTTAACCTATTTGGCTTAGAGGGCGAACATTGAACGCCGTTAGGGAAACGGGACGGCGTGATCTTATAGGGGACTGTTATCGATAGGGCTCCAGTGAGTGCGGCTGCAAGATAGCGAAGTGTGGTAGAACTGCGGTGGCATTGCGACAGCTTTCGACTAATCTGGAAATTATGGCACGTAGGTTAGAATTTGGGGGTCGAGATGGGAGTAAGACAGACAGGTAGAAAAGAAAGAAATGAGGCGTCAACAGCTGTATGTTTTCCCTAATCTGCTCCATTGTGGGCAGCAACTCAGAAGGATCTTATTAAACTGCACGACGACCAACGCGGTATGTGAGTGTAGTTTGAGAAAATAGTCACCACTGTACTTGGGTTGAAATACTGCTATGGTGCCCAGACCTTGAGAGAAGGAGGATTAGGGTCCTCAGCCAAAGCCTTTGGCTCAAAAGAGTTCCCGCAAAGCAGCGGATTTGGCAAGGATTTGGTTTTACAGAAATGGACACCATCCCATTTCAAGTCTCCAACCTGTAGATCCAGAAGGCTGTGTTTGTCTGACCTCTAACCATTGAACAACCTGATAGGTGTAGCATTCAAGGAGCCCGCGGGCACCACCAGTATAGCTTAGTGGGTCAAAAAGATACGCGGACCGTCACGCCACGTTAAGATTCAGTCAGATTGCAAGCGAAAGGCATCAGCAGTAGCCGGTACGCAACACCGATGTTCCGCTGCCGCGCAATCACCACCAGTCGCACGCGGGCTGAGGATATTGGTCGCCCGATCCAATACGCAGGCTAGAACCCACGACCTCAGCTTACAATGAAGGCTTTTAATTCTTCAAGGCACAGGCCGGCTGAAGACCACTCGTACAATTTACTCGTCAATAAGTTGTACTACTAAATCTATAACGTACCTCTATTCTTCATCCCATATTATATCATAATCATTGGCAAGGTTTTGTTAACAGAAGTTACTTTAAAGAAGTTAGCTGCCTACAAAGATTTGAAAAGCGCGGAACGAAAACGAAAGAAAGTAGATGAATGCATTTATCAGCCTTCTTCCCGCGCTTTACAGAAGTTACTTCGTCGGGCGAAGAATACCATTTGCTTCCCATCTAATGCACCACCCGGAACACGGACCATCGTGCGGTACCTATTGGTTGAGGTGGGAATGGAAACGTGGCCATGCCCACTCCTACTCTATCAGGTAGAAGC
>OX104071.1:51181375-51263731 GCA_944474145.2 Dicrocoelium dendriticum
TTCTAAAGTTCTCAGCAACACCCGCCCACAAACCCCAGTCCTATCTAGAACGTTGCCAGGTCCCGAGTGGCCTCGCTCGTGACTCGCTACATCTGCCCTACTCAGGCACTCGCGACCGCAAACGCTACAACACCATGCGCTTGACGTTGAGGGCGTACACTCATCGGCGTCTGTCGCTTCCCCAACTGCCGCTTTTTCTCCTCATGCACAACATCTTTCTTCTGCGTCTCGGCAACTGCCTTCGTGATCAGATCGCGCCATGCACCCCGATTAACCGGCTTCAATTCCCAACACTTGAAATCAACATTAGAACGTGATAGGCTTTGATCTTCTCCTGGTAACGTAACTTTGGATTTCCCACGTGCCGTTTCCCCGGTGCTGATTACATTCAGGTAAATTATGCATCGATTGCCCCGATACACACACCGGGAGCGACACACGTAAGTCCGTCTTTTGTACCGAACACACGTGGGGCAACGCAACTTTCACCGTTAACTCCAGTGGAGTCTTCTACTTAGCCCAAAGTACCAGCAACAAATTTAAAGCCGACGTTCGTTAGACCAAACCACGCTGCATTACCTCTCGTGTGCACCAACGTTCCCTACTCCAAAGCTGGCTCAATAAAAGGCAAGTTACTGGAGGATCGTAAACAGTGGAGTTTCCATCTGCGATGCGATTGGTATTCGGGTTGAGCCTAGCGCGTCACCCGATCTCAGTGCACTCTGGTGAAACTTGAATGCTTCAAATAACATTGAACTCAGCGTATGGGACGGAGGCTATCCTGTTCTCACCTAGCGGAACGCGCATATTACCCGATCTCCTTTGGAAAGATCGCCCAAAGGAAGCAGGTGACCAATGCGGCATTCTTAATAGCAACAGCAGGAAAATCATATTTGTTCATGGTGTTCCCGGGCTGCTGGATTCTCCTGATCACGATGCGCCAACACATGACCGAGAGCTGTGGTACTACATCCGCGAAACACTCTTGACAATGTTATTGCCAAATCCTTGACACGAGTTTCGTCATCACCTAACTACAAGAGCAGCGATACAAGATTAATGAAAGTAGTATAATACTCCGATGGAATGACACAAGTTCTATTGGATAACTAGTCAAACTTTCGAGCCAAGTTATCAAAAGATATACGGTTAAATGCAGCAGGCGCACGGCCAAGAGTCATAAGTATTTTGATAGAACTTGTAACCACCGTAAATTCTTTGTCTGCACAGTCCTGCGGAGAGACCGACGCAACAGCACCCACGGTACACAACAGAACAGAGCGCAGCACACGCGAAACTTCTGTTCAGGAACGCTCAACAATGCAACTGGACTGAAATTTATACACCAAAAAACGATTAAAGGCCGGCCACATAACGATCGGCTAAAAATAAACACAAAGTTGATGTCCATCAACAAACTCCTAACAACGAAAACACTATCCTATATGTACACAAACACCCAAGACTTTCTAAGTAAGTCGTCTGAACTTACAGAACTCCACGATTCACAATCGCGGAACCCCGTCATGATTACAGAGACCTAGTTAAACCTTGAGATAACCGATTCTGAGATCAAGTTACCCGGTACGTGGTTACTTCGGAAGGATAGAACTGGAAGTGGTGGTGGTGTGATTCTTTATTATAGTACGAACCTCCCATATGAAGTTATCGATCACATGGAAATCCGCGCTGCTGATTCGCTTTGGTGCAGCCTACGTTTGGGGAACAAGGAGACATGTATACTAACCGTAATTTACGGCCTACTAAATTCTACATCGGAAATGGACTCTAAACTAAACCACGTCTTTTATTTTGCTTTGAACGAGTCCTATACCCATATCCTTATTGCTGGCGACTTCAAGGTGCATGACATGGAAACTCCAGCAACCGACGGTGCGTGATTTAAAGCTTGCTTGCAAGGGATAATTGTTAGCCGCCCTCTATACTTCCAGGTAACATTTCCCACCAAATTTCGGAGTGCTAACAAGCCGTCGATACTCGATCTTGTGCTCACTAACGAAGAACTCATGGTCGATGGGATAATTAAAAGCACACCACTGGGTCTCAGTGACTATGTAACTCTATTCTTTGACTATATATGTTATGCGAAATATCCTGGAAAGCTGAATGACAAAGTGCATACTGTCACATACTATAATGTGTTATGTTCGCTTGTTAAAGAAATAACTTAGACTTTCTTAACCGAATGCCCCTCCCCCAAGACGTTGCCTGAGAAACGTTCACAAAGGCGTTTAGAACACTGGTAGCGCTCGCATCGGAGCAGAAGTCTTTCCAACGTAGAAAGAAATATAAGTAATTTCTGAGCACCAGAGCACAAATGTATTTCCATGAGGGATTTGGCATGGTGAACTCACAAGGACTGCCCGAATGCCAAAATCTGGACTGAAACGTGACGCATGGTAACTTCTGTGTCAAATTGGGCCGCCAGAACAAGATCAGATATCAGCAGGACTTTATGGAGCGATTTTGCCAGAACCGCGAACTTCTCTACTGGCACGTTAACGGCCTTCGAAAGGTGCAGCGTGGGATTCTAGCACTGCTCACGCCTGCTGAAGGCACGCGGTCAGCAATGGAAGCAGCCGAACTCCAACGTCTTCAGTACTCCCAAACAATCCAGCAGATAATCAGCCTACATATTCTCCTCGTTTCTACTACCGCACCGTCAGGTTTAGCCAATATCACCTTTACTGCGGAAGCTGTGTTGAAGAAGTTGTTATCCTTGCGTATACACAGTTCTCCCGCAGTCTATAACATTGCACCGGAGGCTCTACCGGCAGTAGCTAGTGATCTAGAAGAAGCACTGGCCGTTTTCTATCAGCGCTATATAGAGGAGAACCTTATTCCACCAGTATGGAAGCGGGGGGTCATCACTCCTATCCATAAAGAAGGTAGCCGCACTAACCCTCCCAACTACCGTCCAATAACGCTACTCCCTGTAATACCCACAATTATGGAATCAATCATCGCAGATGCGCTAATGCGGTATCAGGAAAGCCACAACTTAATAGCCCTAGAGCACTTTGGTTTCCATCAAAAGCTTTCATGTACAACTAACATGTTACTTGCACGCGATAGCTGGACTGATGCGGTTGATGATTGAGCAGGAGTCGATGTCGTCTACCTGGACTTCTCAAAAGCGTTTGATTGCTTAGACCATCAAATACTCCTTCAAAAGCTTCGGAACTACTGCATTGGTGACCCATTCCTGAGTCGGATAAGCACTTTTCTACAAGAACTTCGGTTGGAGATGAGAGTCCGGGAATCTCTGTCTGATGCAATTGATGTGGAGGGTGGTGTACCACATGGCTCGGTGCTTGGGTCTCGTCCATTCTTGGTGTTATATAACTATTTAGCAAGATAAATTGCTCCAGATTTCCTATTTTTCGTAGATGCTATCAAGATATGGAGTGTGATCAGAGGACCGTACTACCACAAATGGCTCCAGTGCGACCTTAATACCGTGTAGAATTGGTCAGGTCAAAACACTATTCAACTAAGACAAATCTCGAGCTGTGGAAGTACGCAATAGACATGACTTTTAGTATTTGCTTCGGCTACAAGGATTGCAGACCAGGTCCTGGGTACGTGACTTGGTGTGGTCGTACAGAGTGACCTCAACTGTTAAAAACTGGCTGAGTTAGCTGCGAAAAGAGGTAACCAGCACGTCAGCATGTTGCGAAGGGAATTCTGGAGATTCGACCCATCAGTCTTCCCAAGGATGCACAATTCCTACGTGCGCCCGCATCTTGAATACGCTATCCAAGCTTGGCAACCTTGATTGAACCCAACCTTGAGACATTAGAGGCAACACAACGAAGAGCAACAAAGAATCTAAAGGGCCTGCTCTATCCCCATTACCACCGATGGCTGAAGTTGTTGGAAGTTTTCGGCAGACATTACCGAAGCCAGCGCGGCGATCTCTTATAAGTGTACCAAATATTGAGTGACCCCAACCACGTATGCCGCCATTTGCTGAAACAGCCACAACAAGCAGCTCAGGGGTAGCTGTTTGAAATTGAGGGAACAACATAGCCGTCTAGAGGGTCGAGGGAATTACTTTTCCCTTCGGGGTTGCTAAGCCTGGAATGCATTCCCAGGCTCACTTGTATCCTCCCCTGCTGTGTACCTTTTCAAAAAATGTTTGGATGTTGCCGTTAGCTCTCAACACTTTGTTACCTGAATTGCGCGAGTTCGGATTGCGCTAATCATGCCCTTCTACAAGATTTATGGGTCACATGGACCCAAGAAGGCGGCGCATAAATAAGCGACAAGAATTTGTTTTTTCATCCCTTAAATCAACGACCACTGAACCCCGTGTATTCCGGCATGTTTTCATACGATTTTCATTTTACAATGACGTTATTTAACAGAGTATTCATTTCGGTGGACGCTCGGTCGATGACATACATATATTTTTGATTGCATGGTAATTACCCTAACCATCCTACGGGAGGTGTCAAGCGTTTGCTTTTAACCTGTGATTAAACATTTTTCATTGTTCCCGCTTGCGGTTTCCTTGCTGTGCGTTAGCCATATAGAAGCTACTTGCGTATCCACGTCAAATCCACACCGCTGATATAAATAAATAAATAAATTGTATATTCCTTGACGATGCGAGAAGCTGTTCTCTAAAAGGAACAGATCAAATAATGGTACAACCTTTCCATGACATATCATCAATACATTTTCGGAAATAAACATGGGCGCAATTGCAATTTAGGTAACCCAGAGTAATCAGAATCTTTCTGCTATTTTTTCCTGCCATTGAATCAGGATTCTTCACAATCACATGGCAGACGTTTGGGCCGAGAAGAAAAATAGTAATGAAAGTGGTTGTTGTCCCAAACGTTATGTGTATGTGTTTCGGAAATTTATTAAGGCACCATAGATACCGTTTTCGAATGCGTTATCTAGGGACTGTGGTGTCCCGAGCATCTTACTCACGTTTTGAAAGGTTATATGCTTAAAAATCGCAATCTTAAAATTACAAACTGTATAGCATATTCTGATATCACTTGGAAGTTTGTTCAAAATCTTCGAGGTGTGGGTTAGAAAGGAACGTTCTCTAATTCTCGTAGTAAATTTTGGAATCATGACCTCCACCTCTTTGTTACGTATTGGATATCTGCTGTTTAAAGATATGTGAACACCGTTTTCAAGGCTGCGAATTTGACAATTTATGATTCTGTAAAGAAAACATAGGTTCAGTTTCATCATCCCAAGCCAAACTGGGTCAAATCCAACTTTATCACATCTCTCTCTGTATGTCAACTTTGAGGAATATCCACATAGCTTTTTCTTGAAGCATCTCTGGACCCTCTCAAGAGCGTGCTGGTCATATTTCTGCAAATTAGATTATACCGTTTAACAGTATTCCATACACGGCAATGCATTTGTTTTGTAAAGCGATATGCGAGATTCCGTGAGGTAAAAATGATGGCTGATATAACTGCTGGTCTTCATGGCATTCGAAACTTGAAACTCACAGTGTTCAGAAAAGTTAAACGTGACTGAATATCGTGCGCCCAAGTCGCGAACTGTCCTGGATTGCGATATTTATGTGCCTTGTAGTAATAAACTGTCTGGCGGTACTTGGCATTTGTACGACAAACTATTACACTTGTCCACGGTAAATGACATCTGCCACCCAAGCCACCTGATGTGCTTCAGCAGAAGTATAAAGTCCGCTACATATACGCTATTACGGCGCAGCACTTCATTGTCTGTAACTCGGCGCACCAGCCCATGTGTGAAATCGGACGCAGACACTGTTTACGGAAGCGCTCCAGATGACCGACGTCCTTTTGGTACAACATCCACGTCTCATTGCCGTATGTGCCGTATACGAAAAGGGGTTGGTCTGTAATTGCATAAGATATATCATGTTAACCAGTAACATACTGGACTTGTACGTCTGTATATATGTACATGTATGTGTTAGTGGGCGTTATGTGTGAACTTATGACGTATGACTGAGATGGTATGTTTGCTGTGTTCGTCATCGTATGAAGAGGTCAACGGAACTCTTCGGACTGGATGACGTTTGTGAAGTGGCGGTTCTCCGGGAGAGGAAGAGACAATGCTTTTTTTAGTTCCCAGCTTTCGTTAAGTGTGATCCTCCGTTGTGCTGCAGTTAGTCGCTCAACGAGATACGAAAGATGAACTTTTAGTCAACACGATAATTCAGTGTGGTAGATACGAGAATCGATGACCGGAGCAGTCAGCCCTCTTACAGATTCGCAGTTCGATTGTACTTCCTGGATATGTACGGGTGCAAGCTCATCCTCACCCTGATGCACCGCAAAAGTGCTCCATGGGAGATATTTTGACCAATGGGAACGGCAAGCCAGATGGCATACCAGTCTGTTCCCGGTTGAAGAACGGTCGCATGCATTAGTATCAATTTTGGGCCCAGAGGTTTTTCAACTTGTTTCAACGCGGAAGATAATTGCCGACAACAGGGATGGTGAAACATTTCTGCGACTAAAGGTGGCACTGCTACTATCCCTACAAGAGTCGAAATAAGGCAGACCGCTTCATTCGCGAACACGGCGGACTGGAGAGTTTTTTGTAAATTATGTCGTCGCACTGTTCAACCTGGCGAATATGGCATACCCTTGACTTGACAAGACGGCTCGTGATAAGCGGATTTCTATCCAGGCGCTCCAAATGGGCACCGATCCCGACACTTTGAAGGAATTCTTCGTGATACCGCTTACTGGACTGCTAGAGGTGTTACGGGCTGCTTATCGCCGGGAACAAATACGAGGAGTGCTTAGCCGAGGTGAACAGCGAAGATTTACATAGTACCCGTGACCTGTTTCAGAAATCCAGTACTAGGGCCGCCACTCCAGAAGTTGGCCTGGCGTACTCGGATGTCCATCTGTTCGGTTGAAAGATATACATCACCTAGCTCTTGAACCACCCAGTCAGACAAGAGTGGATTGCCTGTATGGGCGAAAATTTGGCAGAGCTACATATACTTGCAAATACAGTTGAGGCGTTAAGTCTCGGTAATGTTTATTTGTAGTACCCACCATCGCTAGCTTTCGTGCGGCCGCCGCTCCTGTCTATTTTAGTTTTATAGGGGACAGACATTTAAGATATCACTTGATACTGAGGCTACCTGTTCTCTGGGTCACAAACGTGTAGTGCCTACCGACGCCGTTATTTGCCATGATACTTCAATCAACTTGATAGTAGCCAACGGGACCACCATTAAACCCGTAGCCTGGACTACTGCAACCATGGCTATAAAGAGAGTTTCATCCAGCCATCGTTTCCTCGCGGTCGACAAACTTCTGCGGTACGTTATCCCGGGGACAGGCTTCCTCGCGAATTGTAATGCTACGCTCGAACGCTCAAATTGAAAGGACAAGTAATACCACACGGTCGTGGACTTGAACGAACGCCTACTAAGCCCACACTTGTGCACTCGTGGTTTTTTCACTGTTGCTCAGCGACATTTTGTCGCACACCTTTGGATCTATACTCATTCGTCCTGTTTTTAAAGGCTCCACCTTGTGATACCATTTCCTCAAGTGTACTCCAGTGGATTCTGCATTTACTCTGAATTCTAAATTCCGGGAAGTGTTTCGCCGATATCCAAGCGCCAATAGTTGAGTAACTCCAACCATCGAAAACATTGTTTGGTCTCACTCGATAGACCATTTCAACGGCTTTCGAACGAACTCTCACTTGCTCAAATCCAATCCTGCTTGAGCAGCTACAGGTCTCACACAAATTCCCCTGACGGGATACAAAGGCATAACCAAGAAAATACTTAACCACACTTTCGTGTAATCTGCCCCACGTTCACGCTGACACATTCGACTGGCAGGCCAGAGGGGCACGTCTGCAAGCGTACGACTGCAAAGTGAATATTGTGACCAGGTCGACATCGTCGGTAATAACAAATTTTGCTATCGAAGGGAGTCATTCTCATGATTTGTAACATTTGACCGACAAACGCGTTGTCCAGTGTGCCACAGTCTAAAGACCAATGTGGATCATGTATTAAACTTGTTAAGAGGGGCATTTTGTGCCGTAACTGTTGCAACTTGTTCCATGCGAGACGCCTCCGAGTTAAATCCAGCAAGGCCAAGTTATTAAACAAACCAGCTTCTCTATAGTTCTGCGTGGAATGCACAAAAATCCCACTGATAAAAAGAGTGCTTCTATTATATCAGAAGTACGACAAGCTACCAGCCAAGTTTGATGAAATGATGACAAACAAAATGACCACGTTTGGGGTAAGTTCAGCGGATTGTGCAACACAAGCTTCTCCATTAACTGCTGCTCCTGTCCTGAGTAGAACGGCTAGTGACTCCGTAGGCAAAACGACACCAAGAGCTCAGCAAATCAACTACTGTTCCAATACCACAAGTGTCCGTTATTTCAGTACTGTGGTTCCCAGTTCCATCGGAGTACCTACACCTAAGGCTACTTTTAATCTAATGAGAACAAGGTGACCGTATGGGGAGCAATTGCTTTCAATGATTCATCATCAGACCAGTATAATCATATATAGGGCTAAAAAATGAAAACAGTAAAATCGACCAGTTAGTACAAGTAATATAGACGCAAAATCGAAATGAGTTACTTACATGTTACGAAGGTTGACCTCATGTTGTTGACCACAGTATCCCCGTTTTCTCGGGCCAGGGAAGCTGTAGTGGCCGGACTAGGTTCTTTTGCGAGCATAAGGACGGTTGAGATAATCGAATGCAAATTGCTTCAGCCGTCGCAAGTGTACGAAGGTTTTGACCTTTTGATTGGTGTGCTGGAGTCTTGTCTACAACCCAAAAGGCACGCTTTAGATCCACCTGATGCCCACTGTCGACAATAAGATCCAGAATGGAAGTACTAATGCTCTAAGTGCCATCTTGATACAATAAACGTGGGCAATGTGCATTCCCGCGTCGTGACAAGTATCGCGGCATTCGACCGATATACATTGCGCACAGGCGCACTCGAACTGATAAATAACCATTGAGGCGGTCAGCATGGCCAAACTATCCTTGTTTCCTGAACGGAAGAGTGGTTCGGTCGAAAACACGCACTTTAGCGTAGCTGCTGCGAAGGTCGACTTAATTGCGCCAGAAAGACTTCGGGTTAAACGCTCAGTAACTGCGTCCCCTTTGAAACGTACTCGTATGAATAGCTCTTTCTTTGCCGCTGTTAACACTGTCACTTGTTTAGGTTTTTCCCGAAGGTTTCTTAAAATAAATCTGTCTGCGTATCCATTTTCGCGCAACACATCCTGTATAAACGTCAGTTCTGCATTTAGGGTGTCTTCCGAGCAGATTCGACGTGCTCTCGTGATAAGAGAGTGAATCAAGTTGCGCTTATATCTCAGAGGGACGAAGCTGTGGAAATTCGTATACTGGCCAATCCATGTTGGCTTTCTGTAGATCTTCAGTTGGATTGAGCTGTCTGGTCTCCTAGTTAACAGAACGTCAAGATACGGCAGCTGATCTTCGGTTTCTTTTTCATAAGTAAGAATTTCCTCTAGCGTAAGGTGCTCATCCATCACAACGAATATATCGTCCATGTACCGATAGTAGTGGTTAAAACTCCCTGTATCCGTCTGTAATTTTGTTCTCTATAACGTGGCCATGAAGATATCCGCCAGCAGTGGACCAAGGGGAAATCTCACGGTCACGCCGTCCTTCTGCCGATAGTATGTGCCGTTAACTAGGAACTGTATAATCCAGACGTTCATTGTTCATTGAACAGTAGGCTTTTTAGCTCATGAGTAGGTATACACATTTTTAGTTTTCACTGGGTTATATAGTCGCAAATGTAAAGTATTGTATCAATCAGGGGGACGTTGGTAAAAAGAGAGACAACATCAAAAGGGAGCATCACTTCCCCGTCAATTTTGGCATTTTTGATGCTTTCTACCAACTAGAAGCTGTCACGTGGGCTGCAAGTTGAAAGCTGCTGTCGCGCCGTTTCCAGTATTTTTACAAGCCACTGAGCGACCACATGGTAGGGCGGATTGACCGTTGACAAAATGGGACGGATTGGAATGTTAGATTTGTGAATTTTCGGTAACCCGTAAAATCTTGGAAGGTTTGTGCCACTTGGTTTGAGGCTGACATACAGGGCATCTGAAATATACCCCTTAGTCCGAAGTTTTTGCAAGCTCTTCGTGATCTGTGTTTCAATTTGTTCCGTCAGGTCTATTTCCCCTATGCTGCACGCAAATTTGATCTCGTCGCCAAGTATTGTGTCAATCTCTCGACGGAATGCACAGAAGAAGTGCAAGCCGGTACTAAGAAAAATTGGTTTACTGTTGTTTTCAAGAGCAGCTATCATTTAAAATTAACAGCACCCCCAAATGGACTGTAAACTGAGGAGCGAAGTAGAGTTATTCTGATGTAAGCAATGCAAGTTTTCTGCGGTACATCTCCAAGTATTTCAATCACTGACCGCGACATGTCCAAAGTTGTAAAGAGAAAACTACCTGTACTGAGCTTACTGTGCTCCAATATCCCAGAATCAAAGACGACATCAAAAAGAGGTAAGCAGTTTGATGAGCTCAACTAGTAGGACATTATTAGTAACCCAATCGGAGTTGTACTGAATCCTGTACACGTAGCGCGCATTACACGGCACGCCAACTCTAAGCATTACCGGGAGCCAAGATTAATGCGCGTTGTGCTGAACTCCGTCACTGAAGTATGGTCAGCTCTATTGTTGACAGATAGACTCAGAAATGAACACTGTTGCATCCGTATCTTTCCAAACATCCCATGGGGCAAACGTTATCGAGTTAACCGCACCTTAGAGGACTACCGGAAGGAAACTTTAAACAGAATCATACTTTTCACGGGGTTCCTGAAACTGACGCATGTGATGAGCATGAAATACTAACCCATGATAAAGTAGAATGGTGTTATATACTTAAAACATTCTGCTTGGATGATTTACTAGTGAAATCGGTGTCACTACTGGGTACCGCACCGGACTACTATGGGTGTGTCCAGAGGGTGTTGTAAGTGGCCGTACCGTCCAAGCATACGGTAACACGGCTGCTAAAATGCTGGTACCTATTTCGTTGCAGGCTACCATCTGAGCTTCGGCTGAAGACAGTCAGCAAAACGCCCCTTAGAGAGCACAGGTTACTCAACAAAGCAAACGCAATGGGATCTATAAAAGAAAAATACACCAGTAGTGTGTCTAATGAGCCCATACAACCTGTAAAAGATGATATTGATAAGACACTTTACGTTGTTGATCGAAAATTAAACACGGGACTAACTACGCAGACAATAAATGGGACCTCGAACCTTTCGCCTAGTACACACAGAAAAATGGATTAGTCGCCGGCCACTCACTGGTTGGCGAAACTACACGTGTGATTTGTACAACCACATAAACATTGCTTAAATGTGAAGAACTTTCATGTATGTACACTAAAGC
Source organism: Dicrocoelium dendriticum (assembly GCA_944474145.2). NCBI lineage: Eukaryota > Metazoa > Platyhelminthes > Trematoda > Plagiorchiida > Dicrocoeliidae > Dicrocoelium > Dicrocoelium dendriticum. The sequence goes on from OX104071.1 coordinate 51,192,827, forward strand.
CCAAGGGCTCCTCAGAAAACTTATCGAACTCCGGGTAAGTCAGGTCGTGAATGCTGGGAACCTAATTGTTATTGCTTAAACTTGGTGGCACCAAAAAGTAGCTGATGCTGAGATTGAGACAGCTGGAATGTTACTCATCCGGAACGACCGTGCCAGCAGAGGAGATGGGGTACTTCCCTACTATCGCAGGGATTTGCAATGTGCAGTAGTTGAGGATCTGGAAACTCACATTGCTGACTCTCTCTGTTGCCGTCTCCGACTAAGACACAACGACGCAAGTCTCGTGGCTGTCGTTTACCGCCCCCAAATTCCACTCCGGAAATGGATTCCCGTTTGAAATCTGTCTTGAACAGGGGGCAACGCACTATGTACAGCCACCTTCGCATCTCCGAGAACTTCTGTCTACACTAGCTGGAGTCATTGGCATCACCCAAGGTGCTGTTCGAAGCAGACGTGCAGGAACTAATCGCTAAGATTTCCTTGTACAATCATGTCACCACGCCCACTAGATTCAGGACAGCAAACAAACCGTCTATATTGAACCTTGTGCTTACGAATGAAGAGTTCATGGCTGATAAGTTGTTGATCGATAGTCCATTAGGTCTAAGGGATCAAATCGTAATAACTTGCAATTATGTGTTTTATACAAATTATCCAGCTTAACACTTGGAACTAAATCATACAAGCACACGCTACTACGCATTGAAAGAACGCGTCGAAGCAGCAGCTCGGGAATTCTCAACCAACAGTCTCCTTGAGAGCGTTTGGACAGAGTTCGTTGGTAGACTCAGTAACATCGCCAACAGAGCATCAGCGACCGAGCCCCGTTGTCCCACAAAAATGCCTTCAATTCTAAGGAGAAGGACTCGAAAATGTATGGCGATAAGCGATGCCGCATGGCGTGCCTAAAAGGTTAACTTGGATTCCGAGACTTGGGGCAATTTCCTGACCCATCGCAACCATTGTCCTGCACTTTCCCGTGAGGACAAAGTAACTTAACAACAGGGCTTAGCCAAAAATTCCTGGCAAACAACCAACTGCTGTATAGGCAATTCAACTATCTTCCTAAATTGAAGCATGGCATCCCTCTACTGTTCACAACGGGCTATAAAGTACAAAGCGCTGAAGAAGCAGCTAATGCCCTGCGCCTACAATACGCCACAATTTTCGAACTCGCAGCTTATACCTGTCCCATCACGTCATGCACATTAACGACTCCATTGTTTACACATGCAATATTTAACCCAACAGTCATGATAAAGAAGTTACTCTCACTGCTCGATCATAACTCTCCGGGAGCAGACAATGTCCGCCCGAAGGCACTGAAGGCTGCAGCTAACAAGCTAGTTGAACCTTTGTCACAGTTCTAAAGTTGCTTCGATGATCAGCAAGTCCCCACCATATGGAAGCGTGGCATTATCACCCCGTTTTAGTGGCTGTACCGCTCAGACCCTGTGGCTGTCCTTCCTGTGCTTTCGCAAGTGATGGAAACGGTCATCGCTGAGGCTCTAATGGACTACCTGGAAAAATGCAACATCTTGGCACCGGAACAGCATGGCTTCCGTCAACACCGGTCATGCACCACCAACCTGCTGATTGCACGAGGTAGTTGGACGGAAGTTGCTGATGATGGGGTCGGACTTGATGTCATGGCTCTGGACTTCTCCAAAGTTTTCGACCGCCTGGATCACCGCTTCCTGCTTCACATGCTAAAGAGCTATAGTATCGGAGATCCTGTTCTTGGTTGGAATGGCAACTTTCTTCACCAAGGGAGGCTTAAATTACGTGGTAGGAGATCACTCTCCAACCCGATTGAGGTGAGATGCGGTATTTTACAAGGCTCGGTACTGGGGCCGAGCTTATTCCTGCCGTTTATCAACGACCTCGAAAGAGTTACCTTCTCCACCTTTTTTATTTGTGCTGACGACGTCAAGATATGGCGAGCAATGAATAACAAGGAAAATCACGGTCTACTTCAACGTGAACTGTATTGTATTTATGTATGCTCAACGAGGAACCTACCCCAGTTCAATACAGCTTAGTGCAAGGTGATATGCCTGCGTCACCAGCCGGTGAGCATCTGCAAGCTTAGAGACCACATAGTGCAGGAAGCCTCTCACGAGCATGACTAATGTTTAGTGGTACAGGACCATCTCGGATGCTCAAAACAAGCAGTGAAGGCGTCGAGCACTGGTAATCAGCACTCCGGCCTCCATTGCACAGCGTTCGGCCGGCTTGACCCTTCAGTCTTCACCCAAATACTGAACGTCTGCGTGCGACCGCACGTAGAATACGCTGTCTAAGCGTGGTAGTCGTGACAGAAACGGGATCTTGTTTCTCTTGAGACTCCACAAAGAAGGGCAACCAAGAAACTTTAGTGGCCTCTTTCCTCTTCCCTATCAGCTCAGAGTGAAATTTCGAAGAATGTGCGGCAGTCGATACTGGCGTTTGCGAAGGGATCTCATAATGTTTTACCAGATTCTGAAGAACCCAAACCACATTTGCCGCCCGCTGCTAAGAACGAACCACAACACTAAACTGAGGGGTCATGCTCTGAAACCCACATTGCAGTATAACCAGCTTGAATGCCATAAAAATTTCTTTTCCCTTCGAGTGTGCTATCCTTGGAACGCCCTCCCTAATTATGTCGTTTCTGCTCCCAATCTGGCGATATTTAAAATACGAGTTTACGATACGCTGTCTTATTTGCATTTCATTTTATGAATTGTTAGCCATGAGGCTACAAAACGTAATTAAACGGTGTCGTACCAAATTCCCCACTAATGGCTTTTAGATTTATACTCTTAACACGCGAACATCACCGCTACTCTACGTAAGTCAATGATGAATCCACCAAAACGCTTTTCAGTTTCTCATGAAATTTTATTTTCGCAATAAGTTCCATCCCACCCGTAATTCACCATTGTTCCATTAAGTTTCGGAGAGAGGTTGCGTCCTATACCGTGGACTGAAAGAAACTCCTGTACGAAAATTCTTTCGATGCAATGTGTATGAAGTCCCGGCACTAAATCGCAGTAGGCTGGAGGAGATCCTGAACAAGTTGCAAGATACATTCCCTTGGTCAAATGGCGACTTCGATGCAGCTCTCATCTGCCAACCAAGAACGACTTAGGCGTATCATCGAGGATCTTCTGAAGCGTGACATCAGTTGACTATCGAAATCACCATAGCACCCCCATTGCTTTACTTAAGAGGAAGAATAGGGAGCTACGGCACTACTTTGAGCATCACGAGAAAAGCTTCTTTTCAGTTGCCCAGCCGGTTCACTAGCTTAAACTTAGCGTCAGGGTATTGGCACGTATAGATTTATCCATCGTCATTCCATCTGGCCTTTACGACTTCAGGACCATGCCATTTGGCCTTAAATATGCCCCGACCGCTTGCCAACGGTTGAGGTACACGGCACTGGCGGAACTGATGCCAGACCACTGCTTGATTTAATTGGACGATATCACTGTGCATGGAAGGATAGAGGAATCACATGACAAGAGTCCAACGATCATTTTGGGTTGTATCCTGCGTCTGAGATGGAAGTAACAGCCCTTTAAGTACCAACTTCTAAAAGAGCAGTTAGCCTACCTAGGTCACCTTGTGTCCGAGAAAAGAGTGCGATGCGTTTCAACCAAGGTCAAAAAAGTTCGCTCATGACCTGTTCCATTAAACACAGACTGTTTACGTAGTTTTCTCGGCTTTAATTCTTAGTACATAAGATTTCTCCGAGGGTTTTCAACTATTACTTCCCCGTTAAACGAACTTCAAATGTCGGCTGAAACATTGAGTTGGAGTCAATTTCATCAGAAGTGTTTGCATAACCATTGAACAGCCTTAAGCGAAGCACCAGTTCTGGCATTCCCAGATACACCTCCTCTTCGGGCCCCTTTATCTTTGATACGGACGCCAGTGACACTGGAATTGGTGTTGTTTTCTTACGGCAAAAGTGGACGGGACGGAGCTAGTCACCGCATATACCAGCAGAAGACTCTCACGGAGAGAAGGCAATTACTGCATCACTTGAAAGGGAATGCTTGCTTTAGTGAATTTCAGAAGGCAAATTCGCCACTACATACTTGGTTGCAAATTCACCCTACGAATTGATCATCAGTTAGTAATTTGACCTCACAATTTTCGTGACGCATAACGGCAGCTCGCTCGCCGGTAGCAACAGCTACATGAATACGATTTGGAATATCAGCATCGTCCGGTCAAAAAGCATGGTAATACTGATGTTCTTTCGCGCAGGCCTCTCACGGACCAGGGATCGTGTCCATCATGCACGACTACTTGCATATCCGCCATCATTCTTACCGCACCTCCAGAAACCGATGAGTAGATGCGGCTGCAGTCAACCTACCTAGAGTTGAGCCCACTGTACGACCGCATCGTGCGCGTTGAAGACTGGCCCATGCATCAGGAATTGGCTGAGGCCAGCTGGGAAATCAAGTGTCTCCGGTCAATTTGGCCGCATTTGGGCATCCTAGTTGGCATCATGTACTTTCAGAACGGGTCTGATTAGCTACGGCGGCTAATCGTTCCAACAGCTGCAACCAAAGAAATACTACAGAGGATTCAAGAGAAACTGGGACGCCCGAAAAAATCAGGTGGAAGATACTATTTGACGTCGGTTTTGGTGGCCACATTTGTGGCGAAACACAGCAACAAATTGTCAGTCATGCTCGGATTGCACACCAATCGAGAAGTCCACAACATCAGCATCATCATCAACAGCAGTACATCAGCATTTGAACTGATGCTTCGCTGCCATACAGTAATGAGCACCTATCGAATAAAGAAGAAAAAGATGGAGAGAAGGAGGACTTACCTGAAAACCTTAATGCCCTAAGCAAACATTCTGGGTCAAGGCGCCTACACCTTGTGTAGACAACATACCGTCACAAACAGCTGGCTATCGTGCAAACATAAAGCGGCATCGGCGAGACAGCTTCCTTGCGGCTTACTCTGCCACGCGTCATAATCAGCCATTATCCTGCAGATAACTCAGCCCCAAACATACTGTAAACAGGCAATCCGATTAGCAGACGGCAGCAGACGCGCCACTGGTGTCGGTTGCGAGCCATGTCCTGTAAAGTCTCGAGCCAAGCACAAGGCGAGTCACATGGACTCCAGCCCGGAAGGCGAGACGGACCAACGGCACCCAGTTTGGTTGTCAGTGACTTCATTTCCCGCTGCCAAGTCACCTTCTGTTCACCTCGAGCCTTGCGCCATCCTACACCTGGTAGACTGAACAAGGCCCTCCTAGGTAAGTGGTGACCAGGCATGCGTAGCACGTGCCCAAGCCAACGCAACTTATTCAGTGCTATCTGTTGTTCTAGCGTTCTAGCATGATTATCACTACCTAGTACTCGCCTACGCACATCACTTTTGCGGACACGCTGGTGCCATCCGACACCAGCAATGCTTCGCAAACAATGATGAGCAAAGACTTGAAGGCGCCTCAGATCTTCAGACCGAAGGGGCCAAGTTTCACTACCATGGAGCAGAACGGCCCTTACTGTGGCATTGTATACCCGACCTTTCAGACGGAGGGAAAATCCCTTCTGTCGCCAAAGATGCCGCAGGTTCAAGAAAGCAGCTCTCGCCTTTGCAATGCGTGAGCTGACGTCAGTTTCTCTGCATCCATCATTGCTGATGCAGCTGCCAAGATAAGTGAAATGATCAACCACCTCGAGTTCCTCGTTAGCAAGCGTCAAGGGGTCATCAAGTGGCTGGTGGTCCTGTAGCAACACTTTGCACTTTGATGGTGTGAAGTGCATACCAAATAATGGGACCACTCTGGACAGACTATTCAGGGTTGATTGTGCCGCCCCAACGTCGTCGAAAAGCAAGACGATATCGTCCGCATAATCTAGGTCAACTAACCTTTCACCAGGCAGCACGCCTACATCGTGAGATTCCGCAAGGGAACACTCCATGATAGAATGCTTGACGAAATTGCACAAAAACGGGGAATCGGACAACCCTGACGAACACCACTTGTGGTCGGAAAGCTATCCGATAGGACAACATGGACCCTGACGCGACCTGTAGTGTTCGAGTATAGAGCACGAAGGATGTTCACATATTTCGTGGGAACACCTTTCCGCGCAAGTATTTCGAACAGAATCGATCGATCGACTGAATCGAACACACTCTTGAAATCGAGGAACTCAGCTATTGTCGGTCTGCGGTATGCGTGGCGCTACTTTAGCACTTGTCGCAAAGTGAACATATTGTCTATACAGCCACGTCCTGGGCGAAAACCGACCTGCTCTTCCCTAATCCGATTCCCATTCTGCAGTGAGGCGACGAACGATAATCAAGGCCAGTAATTTTGTCACAACTGGCGTTAGGCTAACACCCCTGTGGTTCACACAGTCTGTGCGACTGCCCTTCTTGTATATTGCCACTATAATCGATTCGCTCCAATTAGCCGGCACACTCTCTTCGTTCCAGATACGTTCTCATAGGGAAGTCAGTGCCCTCACCTCCATCCTTAAATAGTGCAGGTGGGAGGGAATCCGGGCCAGCGGCACGAAAACGATTGAGGGCTGTGATCGCGTTTCGGACCTCGGCCTCCGACGGAGGCTCTAAACTAACCGTCCATGGCACGTCCTGCATCACCTGAGTGGAAGAGGTCCAGGAGCAGGTGGCCAGCTGAACTGATCTTCAAAGTGTTCAGCCCAACGAGCCATCCGGCGCTCCTTATTGTGTATCAGCGCACCCGCGCTGTCTCTGATTGTCTCACTGACTCCCGGTGTTCTGGGACCAGTGGTGCGAATAAGCTGGAAGAGCTTGCGGTAATTGCCTACTGCTCCTGCCTCCTCCATTTCTTGAGCCCTACTGGTCCACCAGGCTTCCTTGCCAGCACATAGGCTCGGCTTTATTTCACGCCTAATAGCCTGTCTAGTCACACTGTGTTCAGAACCAGCCGGGAGGTGTCTTCTAGCTTCCAACAGGTTCACGGACCTCTCGGATATCCAGTGACTAGTGCGGTGACGATGCATAGTGTCACAAACAGATGATCCTGCGTCGTGCATGGCAACCGAGATTCTATCCCACTGAAGTTCAGTATCATTAGGACAGCACAGCGAAAGTTCGGTACGCAGTGCTTCTTGATAGGCTTACCTGACCGAGGGCTGGGACAGTTTCTCCGTTGCCAATTGGAGGAGACGCTTTGTGCACCTTCCGGTAAAGTTCATGGAGAAACGACAGCATACCAAGGCATGATCAGAGTCGACACAGGTACTCCAGTAAGAGCGTCAATCCAGAATCGAACTTCTCTACCTGTAACTTATGGCTATGTGGTCAATTTGGGTCCATCGCTGGCCAGGTACTGGAGGACGCTAAGTGGCACTTCGGCGCCCACTGTGTCTAAAAGCAGTGTTGTAAGAAACAACTGGTGCTCCGCACACAGTTGCAGCAGACCCTCACCGTTGTCAGTCCGTTCGGAGTTAAGTCCATACTTACCACCCAGCTGAGCTTCTGAAGAGCTCAGACGCCCTACTTGTGTGTTCATATCCCCTGCAAGTACTATTATATCTGAACTAGTAACACTGCGTAGCAGCGTATTCAGTTCGTGATAGAAAGTGTCCTTGACTGCATTAGAACTGAAGTCGGTGGGAGCATAAACGGAAATCACAAACAAACAGCGTTTTGTACTACTTCGTGAATCAACCTTAGCTGATGTCGTCAAACGGGCTGCACATAAACGGCTGTTCACCGGAATCCAACCAACCAACGATGACTCAGCCTTGGAGCTTAGAATGATACCTACACCAGCTTGACCCGTGAGTGACGCATCGGCGTCTCCGGATGCGTGCAACCAATAACGAGAGGATAAGCCGGGTGCAGTCAATTCAATAACCCCGTTAGGGTCATTAATCCTAGTTTCGGACACACAACACACATCAATACCCAGTGTGTCCAAGGTGAGTGCGAGTGCAGCCTGCTGACCTGTTTGTCTTAGAGTGCGAACATTGTATGTCGCCATGGAAACGGGATAGAGTGGCCTTATAAGGGACTTTTGCCGATAGGCGTCCGATAGGTGCTGTGGGATGGTGGTTGCAGATGGTTCTACTCCAGTAGTACTTCGGTTGCTGTCAATTAAGCCGGGAATTATAGAAGGAAGGTTAGTAATGGGGGTCGGGATGGGAGTAAGAGAAAAAGGTGGAAAAGAAAGAAGGGAGGCGCCATCAGTAGCATGTTTTCGCTTATCCGCCCTGCTGTATGCAGCAGATAAGGCGACCCTTGATAATCTGCGCGACGGCCGATGCAGGAGGAAGTTTATGTTTGAAGAAAATATCATGGTTGTATGTGGGCTGATATACTGCCAGGGCGCCCAGACCTAGACAGGAGGACGATTAGGGTCCTCATCCAAAGCCTTTGGCTCAAAAGCCTGTCCGCAAGGTAGTGGTGTGAATCACTGCAACCACTACGGGAGGGATTTCCAAACCTGATGGTGGGAATCGACATCGTCACTTCCTTGCCCGAGACCGCTAGAGGACACCGAGATGTTTTGGTTATGGTAGATGCGTTTACTAAGTGGGATGAAGCTGTTCACCTGCGTAATGCAGATGCATGCAGTATTGCAAGTGCTTTCTTTGGCAACAGGGTGGTGAGGTGAGGATCGTTCTACCAGTTGCACTCCGATCGCGGAGTGAATTATGAGAACACACTTATGGGTGAGCTGTGCAATATGTTCTGCATCCGAAAATGTCGTACGACTGCTTATCATGCAGAAAACAATAGAAAAGTTGAGGGAAACTACCGCATTCTTATAGCCTTATTGAAATCATTTCTAGACGGAGGGACACCTAGAGGAAAGGAATACTAATTTGCCGAAATGCTTATTTGTCTATCAAGCTTCAGTTCACTCTTCCACAGGAAAAACAACTCATCTTATGATGACGGGACCCGAACTGCATTTACCCTCCAGCACACTGTTGCTGACCTCGTACCACGAACCCTTATTCGAGTCCGGGGATATATATTTCGGGTACGATTTAGCCTGGTCCGCGCACATCGATTAATGCAAACGCACCCACAGACATCATCTCGCCAGCAGAAAGCGTAATTTGATCGCAAGGCTTTGGGAAGCCCCTTCAAACCCATTGATATATTTTGACTTATTTGATCGGTTATACCTACGGAAGCACAAGGGAAGTTTCATCGCATCTGGGAGGGGCCGTATCTAGTACAGGATGTATTGCCGCACATCACCTACCGGGTCATGAGAACTGATTAGGCAGTTTCAGAAGCACTCGTGCATTGCATTAGGCTGATGCGTGCAGGGACAGTAGCGGGCGCTGAGGACAGCGCCTAGTAGAAAAGGGAACAGTGTAATATCATAGTTGGTGAATGTATTGAACGCCGAAATAAAATACGTCACTTTCCATTTCAGGACGCTTCTCCAGACAACATGGTCGCGAACGCCAACCGTTCAACTAAATTGGCAGACACCTACAGTTGTTTTTGCCCCCCCCCCACTCTGACCTGGGTCGCGAGTCGCCACCTTGACAACATTTTCGCGCGAACTTCTGCTGCGAACGCGCAGCCAGCTGTGCCCCTCCGTGTGTTCCTATTTGTTAACCACATCGCATTTCCTTATATCTTGTTGCCGTTTGCCGCGTTTATTCAGAATATATTTTCCAGGTTTTGAGGGACTTTTCTCTGCGTTGGAGTAAGTCTGGCAGAGTTGTTGTAACCCACCTCATGCATGCCTGAAGGGTGATTTTGTGAGCCTTCTGAACATGTAGTACAATAAGTTATTTCTAGCATGGCACAGTTATATATTCTCGTGTTTGTGATTTGCCTCGGTAGGTGGCCCATTTTGCACCCACAGCCACAGATCGATAAACCAAATGTCGGCTGCTGGCTCCATGGCCATAAGAGAATAATGGTTTACATAAGCGCTTTCTGTTTGCAAGACTCAGGCTGCAGCTTTTAATCCCTACGGCTTCCGCAGTGATCAGCATAAGCTTTCTGAGTCCCTTTGGGGATGGTTCGGTGCAATTTAAAGTTCTTTAAAGCAATCTTTAGTATGCATGTGATTTCCACTCTTTAGCAGATGCTCCAAATTTGGGTGATGAACCGCCTTGACAGTGTCGTGGCGCAGCGAGACCCGACACTTCTCTGCTATCCGCTTCAGAAGACGCCTGGTTGTTTGTTTGATGTACCATGCACCACAGAAGCAATTGGATTGATATGGAACGCATGACACGGACTGGACCGGAATTTTGTCTTTGAGACTGTGTAATTAGCAGTGCAGTCTCACTAAGGATGTGGACTCTAGCGGCGGTTGACATTTTCCTATTTAATGGGTCAAAGGAAATAACCGCATTTGGTGGGACTGTAGGGGCAGGGCAATTTTTTCTCGCAGTGGCTGTTGCTGCAGGTGGGGCGTGAACTTCAGATTGCTTTTTGATATATGCTACGGAGTGCCTATTACTTTTCAATGATTTGACGAGGAATTCCTTTTCAGCTTTCAACTTATCCGGGCTACAGATTTTAAAATCACTTTGCTGTATCTTTTTCAACTGCACCAGGGCCACAGGTCGCAGTTCTCAGAAGTAATTACGAGTAAACTTCGGGAAGCAGTTAAGGAACTGACGTCCAATCTACTCAACCGGAAAAGGGTAATAATGGACAAATCAGATGCAGGCTATTTTGAATGACTAGCATACTCACCTTTGACCCGATACAAAATGCTAACGGCAAGTAGGATAAGATAAAAATGATCAAGTTGTTGAGAGAACAGAAGCGCTGTACCCATAACGATATTACTTTGTCTGGTCCCAGAATGAAACTCAAAAGCGGCGAGTGAAAAGCGAAACATGGTTTTCGGTTACTTCTTCGCCAAGCTTTTGCGGTAATAGACATGACAGTCAGACTGGGGTATGCACTACCAATATATTGCTGAAACGAAGCTGTTGAACGTAAGTGGCCGTCATTTGCCAGAACTTTTCCTAAGCTTTTGATCACTTGGGTCACCATATTACTTCATTGCCTGTTGAGAGCTCTTCATTTGTAAGCCATGTCCTTGTGACTATCAGCAACTTCAAAAGTAAATACTGCAAATCCGTTTACAGGAATCACTTTTCCGATGAACAGAGGTTGAGTGCGATGTTCCAAAGAGCCCAGTGCTGTGCGCATGCCTGGCACTTATTGAACACCTTACAAAAGCTATCGTCGCTAAGTTTCCTCCTTCAGCCGAGGATAACATGATATGGCAAGCGCTTAATTGCAATGAAGGTAACACTCTCCTCCAGAGTAACATAGATGGTTTTCAGTAAAGGTCAAAATGTGTTAACTGAAATCTAACGCGGGCACATTCGTGATTGTTCATTTTTGTCAGCAGCCAATGAGCGTGCAGAAAAGTGGAGACTACGTCTGACGGAGAGTATTCCAAACGCTTGACCACGAAATGGTGGTTTAGGGCGATCTTGTCCACTCAGAGCCTTCCGAAAAGATGTCAAATATCTGCAATCAACATATCGGTATTTTGCGCGGGGCGTTTGGTCACTTTTATTTCTCTATCCTTCCACACATGTTTAACGATTGTATGAGACCCATGCAAAAACAGCCATCCAGACGTAGCATCGCTGGCAGAAATTCGGTCTCACTGCACATGAAGTTCCGAAACACATGATAGGTAAGAATGTCTGAGATCTCTATCATTAGCTTGAGCAACGTAGACTACAAGCTCACAGAATGCACAGCAGTACGTATCTGCGCATTCGGGAGGACCATTTAATAATGTCCATAATCCTGATAAACCTCAGTCACACTTACAACCCTCTGTCTGAGTTCAACCATGCCAACAATCTGAGAGCAAACCTCTGAAGTTTAAACAAACATGGTGGCTCTCTGAAATGCTACCGTAACTTCTTTCTTTGTATGTGCCAGCAGTAGAACGCTTTGCATGCACACGTTGTTTCTGTCGCCAAGTTAGCGATGTTCAAAGAAGACTTGGTAACGCAATACACCATATAAAAGCTCCGATATACCTTGTATTCATCTGAAGCACGCAAAATGCAGCCAAATGGTGCATTCAAAAATGCAAATCAGGTGGGCATATATTTTTCTCATATGAAAATTTCGATGAGTTCACCTGCACGCACTCCAACTTATTGGCACGCTGTCTGCCGATTATTCATCTCAGCCGTAATACGGGACCTGTAAATTGGTAACTTTTTAACTGTTATACACCGTTGATAGAAATATCCGTTATAACTCCCTGACAAAGAATTTAACAAATGTCACTTTATCCGAACCTACAATAAAAGTCATCGTCGTCATCAATACATGTTAGCTGTGGGTGAGAAGCGCAGGTCAGCTAATGTGCAACAATACAAAAGTGTAAAATATGAAACGTTACACAACAGAAAGGTTACCAAGGAAAATAATATAATTGGAAATAGGATAGTATGTAATTCGTATGAGCTCGGAATTGGAGGGGGAATCTCAAAGGAAGGGGGTGGATAAAGAAACTCACAACACGAACGCCACTGGTGCCGACTCTTCGCTATATCAGCAAGTGTGTCCAATCAAACGTGTTCATTGTACTTAGGACCCAAGCCAGGCAGTCAGAATGCATGAACCGACGTCAACTTCAAAGTGAGGGCCATCATTTCTCTCGACCAAGTCATCACTTGGCCTCTCCTCCTCCTCTCCCAACCGCACCCCGGCGCGTAAACAATGCTCATCGCGCAAGTGAATTGGCATGCGCAACGCCTGTCCCATCTATCGGAGCCCGGTGCACGGTATAAACTGCTGGGCGGTTCACTCTCACTTTCTGCAATGAATACGCGACGCCGAACAAGCTCATTGCTCAAGCTGTGCTCCCACCAGACATGAGCAAAGCTGTGAAAGCCGCGATGATCGAATGTGACGAGACTATTTATGACTACCGACCAGATGGACCAAGTTTCACAACCACATACGAGAGTTGAACGGACGGCTGCTTTATAAACTCTGTCCTGTCCTAAGTCACAGTTAGCGAAAATTGGCAAAATCACCTCCAGCTTTTGCTATACGGTTCGTAACCTCATCTTCTATCTCACAGGTGCTAATACAGCTGCCCAGGTACTTGAATTCCTGGACGACTTCTAGCTGATCACCACCAAGAGTGAGCGCAGGGGTTGGTCCCTGCCTATCTTGGAGATGTACGTTGCATTTCGATGGATCAGAGTATGGCTCAAAACCATAGGCAGCCAGTGCTAATCGGTCCAGTGCTGCTTGACATGTTTGGGAGCTGTCACAGATTAGGGCAATATCGTCCGTATACTCCAAACAAGAAGTCGCTCCCCAGGAAGTAGCTCCACACCTTCTAGATCGTGTCCAGCTAATCCTGTTCCCATGACTACATCAACTGCGGAGATTAATAGGAAAGGTGACAGCATGCTAACTTGTCTCACACCACTGGTGGTACTGAAGGGTGGCGACTGTTTGCCATGAATTCTCATTCGGCCTGAACTACGCGAGTACAGCGCTTTGATAATATTTACGTATTTATCAGGCGCAGCTTTCTTCAGTAGACAGTCCCAAAGGTCACAGCGATCAACTGAATCGAAGGCTCCCTTTATGTCAAGCGATAAGACAACAGTGGGTAGCCAATAAACATGGCGGTTCTCCAACAATTGACGCAAGGAGTAGATGTGGTTGATGCAGCCCTGACCTCAACAAAACCCGGCTTGCACTTCACAGATCTGGCTTTCAGGTGTGCCAGTCGATTTGTGGAGAACGACGGACGCAAGCAATTTGGAGGCATTTGAGATTTGACTGATCCCTCTATGAATGCCGCATTCAGAATGGGGGCCTCCCTTGAAACTTGGGACAATGACGGAGTGGCATCAGTCTGTCGGGACAGTTTCCTTCTCCGAAATTTTCACTAGTAATTTGTGTAAATCATCTACTAAAGCAGCTCCTCCGAATTAGAAGAGGGCTGGCAGAATTATATCTGCCTCTTATGCAATTCCAACAGCCTGATCCCAAGTTCGACTTCTGCGCGTGAGAGCGAATCCAATGAGACTGCCCAGGGAGAATGGCGGTCAATGCCCGGAAAGGAATGCGATAACTCAGGTTGGTTATATTGTCGTGCAAAATGTTCGGCCTAACGCTCCAAGCGTTTTGGTAGGCTGTGGGTCGGCTTTCCATTCTCGTCGCGTATGGTATCGCTAACACTAGGTCTACTGCTGCCTGTTTCCAGTCTCAATCGGAATATCTTAGGAAGATTATCAACGGCAGCGGTTGTTCCCATCTTCGATGCACGATGAGACCACCAGGCTTTACGGTGATTCTTCAAGCTAGCACGCAGTTTTGCCCTGAGACTTTTACGAGTCTCTTCGTATTCGCTTCCAGCCGGAATATGTCGGCGAGCATCCAGAATTTCCAGAAAATGTGTAGAGACCCAACGTCCAGTTTGACAGTTTGATTTACAACATGAAGACATTCCTGCTGAAAGTAACGTTTAGCGGATATGCATCCAGTACTCGTCCACGGTGTTCAGTAGGCTTTTAATCAGTCCGGATGTCAACGCGTTTTGTTACACTTTCAGAACACCTGGCTTCGCCAGCTGGCTGGTGTCAATCCGTTCACATCGATGTTGCGGGCTTCCATCGACAAGCAACCGGAAGTCGGCGCAAACAAGCGCGTGGGCAGCGTCTACATTCATGCTTCGAATCGAGAGACACTTTTGGACACAGCCTCTCCAGTGGTAACTGATCGCGGCATGAACGATTTGAGTCCCTGGTTGGCCCTATGCTGGTGGACGCCAAGTCACGCTACTGCGGGTGCCGTGTCGAAAGTTTGTGCTCGCGAGAAGGAGACTGACACCTACATATAGCAGTAGCAACCGCTCAGCGTTATCATTACGAGAGCCTACACCATGTTGGAGGCCCAGATAAAGCTAAACAGAGGACAATTTTCTGACTTGGGCGTTTAAATCGCCATGCAATACCGCAGTATCTCTGCTACTTCTCTAACAAAGGTGATCGTTAAGTTGCTGATAGAAATCATCTTTCACCAAATCGGTGCTACAGTGTGTTGGGACGTAGACCGAAATGACAGACAGGCACCGTTTGTTCGCGCGCGACTTCGTAGCATGGAACGAACCAGCTAATCAAACAACGCACATTCGACTGTTGACTGGGATCCAATCGATCAGGGCAGCTTCAGCCCGCGGACTCAAAACAATGCGGACGCCAGCTTGACCGGCATTTGAAGCTGCATCATCGCCAGAGAGGCTCAATGGGTATGTGCCGCCAGTGTCGCATATTGGGGATCGCAGGATAAGCATGGAGCTCGAATCATGCAGGCGCGTTTTCGATAAACAACAAATATTGACCGTTAGGGTCCCCTGTGTTCGAGCAAGTGCTGCCTGTGGGCCAAGCATTATCATCATCATCATCACCATCATCATCATCATTGTCATCGTCATCATCATCATCATCATCATCATCAAGAGCAGCAGCAGCAGCAGCAGCAGCAGCAGCAGCAGCAGCAGCAGCAGCAGCAGCAGCAGCAGCAGCAGCAGCAGCAGCAGCAGCAGCAGCAGCAGCAGCAGCAGCAGCAGCAGCAGCAGCAGCAGCAGCAGCAGCAGCAGCAGCAGCAGCAGCAGCAGCAGCAGCAGCAGCAGCAGCAGCAGCAGCAGCAGCAGCAGCAGCAGCAGCAGCAGCAGCAGCAGCAGCAGCAGCAGCAGCAGCAGCAGCAGCAGCAGCAGCAGCAGCAGCAGCAGCAGCAGCAGCAGCAGCAGCAGCAGCAGCAGCAGCAGCAGCAGCAGCAGCAGCAGCAGCAGCAGCAGCAGCAGCAGCAGCAGCAGCAGCAGCAGCAGCAGCAGCAGCAGCAGCAGCAGCAGCAGCAGCAGCAGCAGCAGCAGCAGCAGCAGCAGCAGCAACAACAACAACAACAACAACAGCAGCAACAACAACAACAACAGCAGCAGCAATAACAACGACAACCAAGTAGTACGTCAGCCACCTGAACTGATGTTTCGCCGACATACAATCATAATGACCTATGGAATGTAGAACAATCATATAGGTAGGAGAATGGCTTGCCGGTAAACCTTAATGCTATAAGCAAACATTCAGGGTCAAGACGCCTACACCTACTCAACAACACGCATCACAAATAACTGGCTTTGGTGCAAAGATAAGGGGGCATCGGGGAAAGTGTCTTTGCGGTTTGCACTGCCCCGCATCATAATCAGCCATTACCCCGCAGAAACCTCAGCACCAAAACACGTTAAACAGGCAGTCCGACTTGGAGACCGCAGAAGACGCACCATTGGTGCCGAGTGCTAGCCATGTCCTGTAACGTTCCGAGTCAAGCACAAGGCGAGTCACGTGGACTGGAAGATAAGACTGACCGATGGCCCAAGTTTGGTCCTCAGTGAGTTTAACCCCGCTGCCAAGTCAACTTCTGTTCACCTCGAGTTTTGCGCCACTCTAAGTCTGGCAGACAAAGCAAGCCTGTCCTCGGTAAGCGATGACCAGGCATACGTAATAGTTGCGGAAATGCAGGTGTCATCCGGAACCAGCAATGCTCCGCAGACCGATTATCAAAGACTTGAATGGCTCTCAGGACTACAAACCGAAGGGGCTAAGTCTCACTCTCATACAGTAAGGCGACTCTCACTGTGACCTTGTAAACACGGCCTTTCAGACGAAGAGTAAACCCATTCTGTAACCAAACATGTCCCAGATTCAAGAAAGTACTGTTGCTTTTGTGTTGCGTGAACTAACTTCAGTTGCTCTGCATGCATCATTGCTGATGTAGCTACCAAGGAAAGTGAATTGACCAAAAACTTCGTTTTCCTCACTGGATAGGGTCAAGGGAACATCCAGTGGCTGGTGGTCCTGTGGCAACACTTTCCAATTTGAGGGTGCGGAACGAACACCAAGTAATGGGACCACTCTACAGAAGTTATTCAGGTTTGCTTGAGTCGCCCCAATACCGTTAATTAGCAATACGATATCGCACGCATAAGCAAGTGAAAGTGGTTCTTCATTAAGCAGAGCCTCAAACTCTGCATCAGGAGATTCCGCAAGGGAACACCCCATGAAGGAGTCCACGACGAAATTCATCAAAAACGATGATGTTGGTCAACTCTAAGGAACGCCACTTGTTGTGGGAGAGATATCCGTTTGGTCACCGTATACCCTGACGCGGCCTGTCTTGTTCGAGTATAGAGCAGGTAAAATGTTCATACATTTTATGTGAACACATTTCCGCCCAAGTAAATCGAACGGAATGCATTGATCGACTAAGTCGAACGCCCTCTTAATATCGAGGAACACAGTAATTGTCAGTCTACGTCATGCGTGACGCTGCGCTAGAACCTGCCGCGAAATTAATCTGTGGTCTATACCGCCACATCTTAGTCGGTGAGGCGAGGAACCAGCATTGAGACCAGTAATTTTATTAAAACAGTCATCAGGCTAGTACCCTTTTGGTTATCATAGTCGGTGAGACTGTCCTTCTTTTATATCGCCACTATTATCGATTCACTCTAGTTAGCCGGGATGGTCTCTTACTTCCATACATGTTCGAATAGGGAGGTCAGTGCTTTGCAGAGGACCACACCTCCATCCTTAAATAGTGCAGGTGGGAGGGAATCCAGGCCAGTAGCACAAAAACGATAGAGGGCTGTGATCGCTTTTCGAACTTCAGGCTCCGATGAAGTCATTGAACTAACTGTCGACGCCTCAGTTTGGATCACTTGCGTAGGAAGAGGTCCGGGAGCAGTGGGACAACTGTATTTATCTTGAATGTGTCCTACCAAACGAGCCATACGACGCTCCTTATTGTAAAGCAGAGCACCCGCGCTGTCGCTGATTGTCTCACTGCCGCCTGGGTTCCTGGGTCCAGTAGTGCGGATCAGCTGCAATAGCTTGCGATGGTTCCCAACTGCAGGCGCTTCCTCCATTTCCTGAACTCGACCGGTCCACTAGGTTTCCTGGTCAGCGCCTAGGTTGCGCTTTATTTTACGCCTAATAGTCCGTCTGGTCCCGTTGGGAACAGAGCCAGTTGGGAGGTTGCTTCTGGATTCCAACTGCTCACTAACCTCTCGGATATCCAGTGTCTGGTGCGGTGCCGATTGATAGTACCACAAGCAGATCCTCCAGCGTCGAGCACGGCGACTAAGTTCCTATTCCACTGAAGCTCAATGTCAATAGGACAAGACAGCAAAAGTTCGATATGCAGTGAATCGTGATTCACTTGTCCGACCGAAAGCTGGGATAATTTCTCCGTTGCAAATCGAGGGAGACACTTGGTGCACCTACCGGTAAAGTTCCTGGAGGAGGGACAGGGTACAAAGGTATGACCAGAGTCAGTCCAACTACTTCAGGAAGAGCGACAATCGAGGATGGAACGACGCCACCTGTAATTTATGGCAATGTGATCTAGTTAGGTGCATTGCTGGCCACTTACAGTAGGACACCAAGTGCTACTTGAGCGCCCCCTTTATCTGAAAGCGGTACCACTAAGAAACAGCTGGTGCTCCGCACACAGATGTAACAGACGTATGCCGTTGTCCGTACGTTTACAATATCTGGTTTGTCATGTTGATGTCTGTTAGTTAAGTGGGAAATGGGATCAGTGGTTTTAAAAACTGGAGAACCAATGGAACTTAACATCATTAATTAATTCCGTAAAGATTAGATGAATCACATTGTCTTTCATGATGGAATTTAGTTCAGCACGTATGGAGTGATTAGGCATGTTAGCATAAAATATTCCAGCCTGTATGAGGTATAGCTGATTCGGGTATGGGTGTTGCCCGCCCGAGAACACTGCACAATCACGAAGCGTTTCGATATCATTTTATCTCATCAGGCGTAGATAGCACGCCTCGAACCCGAAATCATTGGAATAGTAGCCGTAACCTCTAACCCTTTGCCTACAGGGTCACAACGGTCAACGTTTGGCACAACGGTTAATGACTCAATGGAGGGGCATTTTGGAATACACGTTGTGTGATTGGATTACGACGCGCAACCTCAATGGCTCTCTATTCAGTCACTAACCGTTGTGCCAAGCTTTGACCGTCGTGACCCGGTAGCCAAAGGGGTAGAGGTTTCGGCTACTATTCCAATTATGTGAGGTCCATCGCAGCCAGTTTCCAAATCAGATAGTCGTCCACATGCCCGGAAAAGCACTAGACTGCAGTTTCAGCCTGGTGGGCATCGTCAGTAGTACGCATCCATCGGATCCGTCAGGATTCGAACCCATGACCACCAGCGGCTTGAACCGCCAGTCAGCAGCTTATGTTACTGGGCCACGGGGGACAAATTCGGACAGTCATGATTTACAAGCTAACTGCGATATAGCGCGTCTTATCCTCAACTGCCGTGCAAGTTAAGAACGTTGCAGAGGACACAGTTGGCCCCGAAAGACACGACGTCCATTAACAGTAGCTATGTATGACATAGCATTTAGAAACTGTCAGGGTGGATACATTTTGATGTACTCATGCTTAGGGGGATTTTGATGTAATTAAGTGAGGTCCATCGCTGCGATGGACATGATTCCGGGATTATTGTGCATCACTGAACGTTCGATCGAACGTTACAAGATCCCTGATCCTCGAGAGCAATGCTTAGGACAGCAATTGGTAGTTTTAAGACCAAGACCGTTTAAGGAGACCAGTCAAGTTTCACCATTTGAGTGTCACTGAGATGAAAATGCGTGCTTCAGTCTGCTCACCAAAGAACTTTAGGCATGCTCGCGATTACACACAAAAGGGTATCATGAGTACCACGTGTTTTGACCGTAATTTATTCGAAGGCAACTCACTGTCACCCCAAGCTCTTTGGTATATGTCAACCACGTTAAACATAAGAGGAATACATCTAACACAATAAACCGCTCCTAATCGATTTCTTCCCCAGATGATCTAGTTTCCGACCAAGACTTGAATAACAGAGGTGGTAGTGCACTTTACCACTCGATTAACTTAAGCGCAAGATCACCACGTGTTACGAAGAAACAAAGTTGACCAATTTTATTGACCATCCTTGGGTTGGCACTAGACTCCTAACCAAATCTATGGAAAGGAATTGCTTTCATTTGTTTGCGAAACAAATTTCATGCGTAGAGAACTCATATTCAGGTTGAGCAATATACATTTTATTTGCTTTAATGAGCTCCATAAACACTAGTGTGATGCGTCTTTCCAAATGTGTATTTTTTGATGCAGCACCAAACGAGAAAAACAACTAAGCTGTGCACATCATGAGAAATCATATGGACAAAAGCTGACACATTACTTTCATATGGTATAGGTCACAGAACATTGATGATGAGAATTACCGAAAAGAATTCTTTACTCAAATTCTGCCTCCCTTGATTCATTCTTCAAATAAATTATTTTACTTCCAACGATAGAAGCAAGTGGGAGATTAAACAGGGCGAAAACATGGAACGACGGCAAAAGCAAACACGGAATGGTCGAGATAGCCGTTGTACTGTGGTTGAGCTCATGAAACCCCCACCGGTAGCAAGTGGTATGTGATGAATTCCGTAATGTATAAGTCGACTGGATTGGTGTATTGAAATCCGTTGTCTGGCACTAAATCCCAACTAAAGGGAAATAAATGCAAGATGGATTAAATTTTGTTTGCAACCTTATTCACTGAAGTAAAAAAGTGTAAAGTGTTAGCAAAGGTTTATAGCCTTCATTCTGTCGTCCACCTGGTATAAGATAATTCACAAAATATTGACCGTCGGACGATTGATATATTGCACTGTCGACAGTATTTACGCCCATTTTAACCAAAGGTGTGCAATCCAATCGTTTTTCAAGGAGCCAGTTTGCTTTTGGGCATAACCCGTGGTGTAACTTTAAATACTTCAGATATATTATCGACGAAGCCACATGTGATAGGATTGTGCAAGCCAGCGACAAGCGTGCCGCATGCCATCAGTGCAGCTGACTGGACGCCTGTGCATATTTCGATTACGCGCTGATTGGTTCGCTGGAGCTGGTTTGTTTAACTGCTTCAGAGGAAGAATCTCATGAGTGCAGCAGCGTGGTTAGGTATGGAAACGAATTGGTTATTTGTATCGAGGTTCCTAGATGCTTGTCTTACTGTTATTGTTGCTGAGTTCACTTTGCTGAATAAACCGTGTTTCCTTGAAGGACCTAGATCTGCGACATAGTGTCGGAGGAAACCAAGCCAATATCAAACAGTCGTGCTCAGTTGCTGATTTCAGTGCAACCAGGTGTGCAACCAACTGCCTCAAAAAATATGGAAGATTAGCATGCGGCCAATAATTGGAGAATCCGGAAAAGCAATTGGGTCGATTTCTGTCTACTGGTGCGGGTGAATAAACCACAGATAGAGTACCGAATTCCGCTGCCTAGACGTACGAGTACGCCGGGTGTTGGAAACGACGCAACACGAAAAGGACGAAGATCAAGCTGATCTGGAATGTGTCGTCTGAAAATTCGCTGATTTCTGCTAAGGCCAGACTAGCGAGAAGTATCAGCAGTATCATTTTTACCCGAAACCGGCGCCCAAACGAAACTATCGAGAACTATGTTACGGAGCTGAAGGTTCTTGCTCGTTCCTGTAATCTTTGCAATTGTATGGCTAACAGTCTCATCCGAGATGGAAAGGTACTGGGGATTCAGGATGAAAACATCACCAAGCGGCTGTTCCGGCCACGGCAGTTATCGTCCCGAAGATATCTTAATATATGTCACATTGAATCATCAGCTGCACACCACATCCAGGAAATGCTGTTGCCGACTGAAGCAGAGCTACGTGCAGTGTCCAGTTTACCTTAAAAAACTGCGAAGCTAGTCATCAAGACAAACGGAACTTAAAAATTCCTGTGCCTTACGACACCCGAAAGAGTGCGATTAATGTCCGGCGTGAGGTAGAAGTTACGCCAGATGTGGCAGACGGAATAATTTCGCTCGATGTTGTCAGTCATCGAAGGTGAATGCACTCATTCGTGACACAATGCCCTCCGACTCTGAACATTCAATCAGCAACGTGTCGCGGACAGGATCAAAGAACTGCCTCTATGCAAGTTTATTGGTTGGTGACGTGATGATGCGCTTCCAGTTGGACACGGGTGCCAACATAAAGATAATTCCAGTGAAACCGTACCCTGGAATTCGTGTGCCACCTGATCAGGGAGTCCTGTGCATGTTAAACGGTCCCAAGCTCCAGCAGAAATTTTTGACCACGATCACACTGATCAATCCCAAAGACGGATCTTTATATCAGTTGAAATTTGTGGTCGTGGAGGAAGAGCTCACGCTGATTCTCGCCGCGATTCCATCAATTTTCTTGGCTTTATCCATTATAACCATGACCGTTTTGTGCATGCATGTGAAACGTAGATAGATGTTAGTGAACAGTATCCGTCCGTCCTTAATGTCGGTTCGGGGAGGTTTGAGGGTTCCGTTCATTTGTCACTAAATCCGTTAATATGCCCGACTGCACTGCCAGTTAGAAGAGGTCCATTTGCATTAAATGATAAGTTGGTCACCGAATTAACGAACTTGACGCAATTGGGCATAATCGCTAAGGTCGACGAGCCGACAAACTGGGTTAGCCAAGTCGCGATTTTTGAGAGAAAGTACGGTATTTATGTCTGTGTATAGATCCTAAGCCGTTGAATGAAGGTTTGCGTAGAGAACACTACACACTACCGACGTTAGATGTCCTGCTACCTTTGGGCAAGGCGAAGTAATTCACCAAGGTTAATATCTCATCGACGCTCTGGCACGTCGTACTAAATGAGGAAGCCAGTTTCCTGACGAGGTTTGCCACACTCTTCGGACGTTTTCACTGGCTACGCTTACTGTTTGATTTGCATGTTTCGAGCGAAATTTTACGAAAGCGGTTACTGCAAGCTGTTGATGACCTAGACAGTTTAACGTGTGTAGCAGACCATGCACTGTTTTACGGCTCGACCGAACAGAATCATGATGCCAATCTGAAACCCTTTTTGCAGCGATGGGTGCAAAAGAATATAAAGCTCAAACGCAAGAAAGTTAAGCTCCGAAAACCGGAAGTAATTGTTCACGGGCACGTTTTGACATCCGAGGGAATAAAGATCGGTCCCGGAAAACTCATGACAGTGCAGATGCTACAACCTAAGAACGTCAAGGCTGTTAGTCGTTTAAATAGCATGGTGAGTTAGTTGAGCCGGTTTTTGCCAAGATTTGCTGAACTCATGACGCTCATCCGGAGACTGACTCACAAAAGTGTAAAGTGGAGTTGGGGAAAAGAGCAGGAGGCAGCCTTTACAACCATCAAGAGTCTTATTATCTGTGCCGCATTACTTGGTTGTTGTGATCCAGCTCTACCTTTGGTGGTGCAGTGTGAAAGCAACCAAAGCGAAATAGGTGCCGTTCTCCCGTAGGAGGGTAAACTCTTGGATTTCCTTAGTCGGGCGCTAACAGTGAAGGAACTGCACTATGCGCAGATACAAAAGGAGCTGCTTGCTGTCGTCTACGCAGTGGTGTGATTCAAAGACTACACATTTGAAAGCAAGACTACTGTGTATACTGACTACAAAACGCTCGTATCAATAGCTAGTATACCGTTAGTGTCCGTCGATGTCTTTAAAAAATGCTTAGCCGGCTCCAAAAATACGACATGGATCTAGTGTACACTTCGGGGAAGCAAATGTTCATCGCGGACGCTCTGTCGATAGCTCATCTTCCGATAGTCGAACACCAACAGGAAGAACTCGAGACAGTCAATATCGTACAACAGTTGGCGGTAACGACAGTTCGCCTGAAACAGTTAGAGCGTCATACGGCGGCAGACGCGACGTGTGTGGCCTTCCGAAAGGTGATTTTAAAGGGATGGTCAGATACAATGGATACATTTCCTAAGGAATTAGGGTTGTCCTTCAGCTTTCGGGATAAACTAACGGTTTATGACGGTTTGCTCTTTAATGGAAATCGCATTTAGATCCCACCGCCGCTTGGCAAAGAAATGCTAGAACACGCTCAGCGAGCCCATTCTGGTGTCAACTACAGTTTTAGTAGAGCACGCGAACTGGCACTACCTTTTTGAACTTAGAAACAGGAGCTTACATACTTCTTCCAAACAACACTACCTCGTCGATAAGCCACGTTCGAGAATGTCAGGTATTTAAAATAAATTTGTGAAGGGAAATCAAAACTTACATTACTTACGAGGCAAACTCTGGTATCTTAATTCAGCTACGTTCCATTATTTGCAGTATTCGGTTCCCGATTTTCCGGTTACTGTGGCTTCCGTAGGACGGGCAAAGGACGCCTGCGCCTACAGAGAGATCATGGGTAGCTTAAACTGCACCACCCACAGCTCCATCAATAAACCCCATATCTTGTAAAAACCCGAAGGAATAAGACCAGGAGGCATGGGGATGGGTGCCACGTTTCATCAACGGGGCGGCCCACACTCCTTCAACATAGCCAGCAGCAGTATGCTTGTCTATCTATGTAGGGAATCATGCGAACCAGTAGTACACGAGGCAGTGGCTGGGCCGTACTCAATCCACACTTGATGGAACCAATCTTCGAGCCTAGCACGTCCACGAGAATCGTACAATCCTTACCCTCAGCAAGGATTCACAGTCTCCTGGAGCCACTTATCGAGGTGGAGGGTGATAGACTGGTACGCACGTTGTTAACATTCACATCAAGCGCGGCCACACCGTGGAGAACATTCAACCCACGCAGAAGTCAAGGGAAAGAAAACACTCCAGATTGACACGGAATATACAGCAGCGTAACAGAATTGAACAAGCCAAATAAAGAGGAATGACATTTATCCGGATTAAAATGACCTACATTAATTTTAAGTTGGTTAAGCCAAACTGCGGTGAAGAAGCATCATGAGGCATACTAGGTTTGTCAATCAGTCCATTAACTACGTGTGTGCGATATTTGCGCACTATAAACTTCCTAACATCTGTCGAGCTATGCTATTTAGTTGAGCTACAATCCATGCCATGTACTGCTGAAGGAACTCGTTGTATGTATGGCAGGCTTCCAATGATTATCCGCTAGTCACCGGTCTTGCGCGGTATATTCGGTGATTAAAGTCATACCGACTGTCACCTTCCGACTTTGTCATAAATCCTAAGATTCAAGCAGGTGATTGCTCAACCGGACAGAATTTGTATACAGTGCAATAGAAATTGATACCCTACACAAAGGACAAGACAGAGACCGAATTATACGCTGTTTTGTGTTCGCCGTCTAGTTTGCGTTTATTATGGGTTACATGTAAGAAAGTGGCCACCTACAGCAGTATTTGTTTTTCCCCTTAATATAGATTGGTAATTCACGCTTCCAGAATGTTATACAATACAGTGCAGCAATTCCTAAATAACACATGCTGCACACTACATTTACCATGGACCTGTCCCATGCACAGTGAGATGCAACGAGTTGTTACACACACACACACACACACACACACAATTCTGCTAGTATTTGTCTAGCTCTGCACTACTCTCTTCTACTCTCCCATGGTGGTTTCATCTCATTGTGCTGAACCATAATAAACTAGAGTTAACGTGGTCCTACGAGAATTCTTTTCAAACAGATCACCAAGGGAAGTAAGTAGCCTATCTACTGGTCGATGACACCATTACGTATGTGGTAATCCGTTGCGTGCACGGGTTTCGGACCATGTACGCCCGCAGCAACTTCATCCGATCAGTCAGTTTAGGATGAACTCAACAGTGAATCATTTTTTTAAAAAATAACATCGCTGTCATTGAAATGCGACGTGCAAACACGGCAGTGGCAGCCAAACGACGCATTCTTTTCGCTTTTTTCTCCATGTAACTTCCTTTGCTATCCAGCTGCTCGATATTTACACCATCGCAAGATTCTTCTTTGCCAACTGCTTGATTTACTTCGAATTTTGGCATAGGCCTTCCCCTCTTACTTCACTGGTGTCCTGTCTGCAATGCCCCTGTTTGCTAACTTCAGCGTATCTGCTTATGGGGCAATTTAGAAAGTGCTATCCTGTTACCTAATTTTACTTCTATTCAATAAGATACGTGCTATTTTGATTATATCCGGAAATTCCATAGCATATTAGTAATAAAATATAGACGTGCTGCACCTCTTCGGGTAAATTTCATTTTGTCCTATACTCGGTAATTCGTGGGGGCGCTCAGTTTACTTACCTATGTAGAGAGGTTTATTACCATTAAATGGGTTTCCACGAACTTGTTGTGATTTTGCTGCGATCCACTATATCTTTCTCTTGTCTCTGATGAAGTTTACTACAGGGACAAATTTATATTTTATTTTCAAAAAGTAATGAGGAACCTGCAGATTATTTTAGGTTATTTTTATTAGGAGAACAGCTATTAGACATTTATTTATTGTGACCGAGCTTGATAGCTACTCTTTACTCTTCCTATTTTCTATTTCTTGTCTGTTGATTAAACGCTTTACTGGGTTCGCCCGATTGGTACATCCGCGTCATTGTTAATGGACGCTCATCGTCATGCCCTTCTCAGCAGTGCTGTTTGCAAGAACATATTCTATTGTTTTTTTCTTTTCATCACTGTTCTACTTGGTTATGTTGAAGGAATATTTAGTGTCACACAATTATTGTACTAGTTTCAACTTTTGGGTCTGCATTCCTTATTCGCGTTTGTTTCGTGACTTTGTTTAAACGTTGCGTCTCGTCATTCTGATTGGCCAGTGCCCGTCACTGTAAATGGTCGTTCGCTTTACGCTTGGAGTCTAATGATGCTATTTTTAAGGACCGACGCGATTCGCTCTTACATACACCGTTGCTTATTCGCCGTTGCATTTTACGTTTTTCCTTCAGTTGGTTGGTTCAAGTGTACTTTAGTAGCTTCCCTTCATTTTGCCTTCAAACTATGTAAGCAACTGTGATTTCATGTATACAAGTCTCCTTCTGGTTCGTCTTGCTCTTCTTCTTGCGGTCGTGGGGTGAAGGCGTCAGCGGCGACACAATAATTTTGGCTTTTATGAAATAAACCAGCGATTAGTTGTAAATGACTTGACTGCTAGGAAAGGGGCAAGGAGTCGAAACGGTTAGGATAACTTAAGTTGTTAACATCACCTATTTTTGGAAGACCGTTTTGTTGTTTCTTATGGCAAGATAGAATGTCGGATTGGTGGTGTAATGATAACCTAACTGTAAGAGTTGCAAGGAATTGTCTATCGGATTGTAATCCGCTTATCGCAAATTCATGTAACTCCTTGAGCATACCTTTATGATCACGCTCCGCAAAAATCTGGAATCAATTAATTTTATAGACCATTATACAATTTTTAATATTCCTTTTATTGTATTCGATACTCCCCATCACAATGACCTGTAAAATCTTAACTTATAGTACACGGACGAAGTGGCATGACACAATCCCTCCCTACCTTAGCAAGCAAATTTTGTTAAAAAATGTGCTGAAGGTTATCGTGAATGTTGGTTAGTTTTACAACTAGAGGTTGCTATTGAGGAATAGCGCAAGGCTTCAGCTTTTGCTGTCGTCGCCTAGATTCCACTTTGTTAGTCTAATGCACTGATGCGTCGTAAATCTGATGCAAGTTTTCTTGCGAGTCAACTAATCTTCAGGACTATGGAGTGAATTAGTAAATACCACACAAGATAAAGTACTAGAAACAAATTCATCGAAACCACAGGCCTACTCGTGGTCTGCGTACAAACGGCTGTGAGTAGATGTCCATAAGTTCTGGTGCTGTATTCATTTTGCAAGCCTACTGGCCAAGCTGTGCGGATGCAACAGATGGACCCCATGTTCGTGAATATTTTCGACAGTCTTCACACCGGCTTGTCTGGCGCATTCGGCTGAGGGCAAAATAGTTGCAAATATCTAGGCGATTCCATCTCTGTTTAGCTCGTTTAATCATTAAGAATTCAGTGCGGTTACCTTTACTTTAAATTCGTTAGGATCTACTTACTCGTTCGAAAATCCGTCATGGTAGCAAATGGAGGACACAGTCTACTGAAATCAAATCCGGATGGAACGAAGGGTCTTACAACTGCAAGTGAGAACATAAAGCCAGCGCCACCAGAGAAAAAAGTTTGCGGAAGCTCACACTAGTTGATGTAAATAAAGGTTGTTTAGTAAAAGAAGCAAGCTTTTTGAGCACTCGCTACAGCTATTCATAAAGCATTAAATCATCGAACCAATCGACCAAATCGACCTAGTTCCCGAAAGTGTCATTGCATACAGTGAGCTGCTTTCGAGAAAAACACGGTTAAGTCACAGAGTAAATGCACAACTGACCTGGATTTAAACTCCGATGAAAACAAATCATGGGAAACCAAACTCATGCGTTGTGACCATCGGAAACTACCATTTGAACGCGGGCTGGAGAATGGATGGGTAGCAACAGAGAACTGGATCAAGGCACCCTGGATCCATTTAGATCAGCGAACAATTACTTAATCACTAGTTTTAGGCAGCGGTAAATTGCACTAACAGCTCGGTGATAGACAGATGCCGTGCATCCACCTCACTGAGCAGTCTCACAGCGTAACATCAGATCAGCGAGTCACCAGTTGGGGAAATATCGCTCCGTCTGCAATGTGAATAACACACCAACAATACATTTTTGTACTTCCTACCGGTGTCGAGCGCCATTTCAAGCTTGAAGACATAAAATATAGACAAGCAGATATATCGTTCCCATTAGTGCTTAAGGTAAGATTAATAAGTTGGTTAGGCACGAACCAGAGCATAAAAGATGACAATTGTTTACTTTGACAGGTTAATAACATCCGGATGAACCAGATGAACAGGTGTATTATTTAAACCATGTTTTGGATTCTAATGACGCAAGATACGCAATCATGCCTTTGTTCCTAGAGATGGAAAAGGCAATCGAAAGAGTACTCCACAAACGACTGCTGAAAAAGATTTCGTTTTGGAATCCAAGAGCCACTCCTGGGCTGGCTATTGTCATAGTTGAGCGGCCGTTCTCAGGTAGTTACCACGCATTCACTCTTTATCACGTCAATCACTACTGATGTTATCCAAGGGAGTGTACCTACTCTCTTACTGCTCCTGCTATACGTCAGTGACATCAGTACGCTTATCAGACATAGCATGTCTTTCCTTTTTCCAGATGTTAAAATTGGGAGACAACTCTGATAAGAATTTGAGCCTGATACGATTGTCGCTGGCACGGTTTGAGCACGCCTACGATAACGGCTTGAAACGCTGGCCAATCGAACAGATTCGCGCTGACGTAGTGGAGTTAGCTTAGCCCGGGGTACACGCCGCTGAGGCGGAAAATCGCGCTAGCGTGAGAACGTTCCTAGCTAAACCTGTTCGGATAGACACTGAGCCCTCGTAACGAACGAGGCCACGCACATGAGAGGAGGTGACGGTAGACGCGCTGGTGGCTTAGACGCGAGCGCTGCCCGGCTATCGGCGCACACAAAAAATTACTTGACCGAACCGACTCCCAACTAACGGCGGAGCGAAAGCAAGACCAGTGGTCCACTGAAGGCTCTTTTACGATCAACGTAGGATGAATTACAGCCAATACTACGGGTCATTAAGTTAGTGAAATTAACTACCGCGACGGGGTGGTAGTTTGTAAAAGAACATTGTCAAGATGTGCGCTGTTGTGCCGTGTCTCGATGTGGCTGAAATCCGCTGCGTTGGGGGGAAGAATTGAACTCCGCTTTCCATAGCCAATAGGCCGGAGTTTGTGGCGCGTTTTTGAAGGGAATATTTGACCGGCCCACAACCCAGATGACAAAATATAATCTACATACTCTGACAAGTTGAACTTCAAGATACACTGCCACTCATACAGGAGGAGATCCACTCACTTGAGAAATGGTGTGCTATCGATTATGAAGTTCCAGGCGAAAAATCTAGCATTATGTTGTTCGAGGTCCGAGGGATCAATTACGTTCAACGACGAACACCTATGTGTACAAACATCTACCCGCGATCCCGAATCCGGTTTCCTTACAATATCGACTTTTCCGAACAAAGTGAATATCAGCTGGACGGGGCCAGAAAACCAGTGTTTAATATACTGTATAAGATCCATAAAACACAAGCCAGATGAGAACTTTTCAAAAACAGCTTCATCTGTAGCAGCTTGAGGAAATCCGACAGAGTATCGCAGGAAGTACAAAGGCGTCATTTACCAAACGTCTGCTAGGCGACACTTCTACTAAGAACTTCGGAGCGCCGCTAACGATTCCAGCTCGATCCGCTTTGGTCAAGAAGATTGAGGCAAAACCTGCTGTTAATGTACAACACGATTCATCAAAACTCCCACTGCTATTTGCCATCTTTAGAACTCCAGCGTAGTTTGACGAGGCAGCTACGCAATGAGGAATTTGCCCTGAGTCTACCCAGGTGCAGGGTAACTCTGCGGTCCAACATTTTCCTTGTCAGATCTACTGTCCTTTGGAGTAAGCTCCCCGTTGTAAGCATATGGCATGAGAGCGCAACGGTCTTTCTTGTTAAGCTCGCCAATTACCCAGACTTGTACACCGTTATGACCCTGTGCTCACAGCAATAGATTAAGTCCTGTGGTGTACCGGAGAACACCGTGAACAAATGGGATTTAGAACGTATTAGTAGAACGTAACGAAAACACTATTGACGGCCGACAAGGCAAAAACTGTCAGTTTTCCCACTTAGCTTTTATAGCATCCATTGACATCCTAGATACCATCAACTAGTCTGATTTTACGCGATTGCCTATGGCCTTTACAACAGGTCCGCCGAAAATGAATGATTAGTACTTCTGAGATACCCTTCTGTGATGGGTTACCAGACGGACAGTTCACGATACCAAGCCTGACTCGAGGCCACATTTCTCGCAA
The DNA here is from genome assembly GCA_944474145.2 of Dicrocoelium dendriticum. Lineage (NCBI taxonomy): Eukaryota > Metazoa > Platyhelminthes > Trematoda > Plagiorchiida > Dicrocoeliidae > Dicrocoelium > Dicrocoelium dendriticum. The sequence continues at coordinate 51,223,678 of OX104071.1, forward strand.
CTTGGCTAACATCTTAATCCGTTGGCCACATTAACAGCTTTATATGCAAAGCAGCCTGCATTGCAGGTTTGGGGTGCCGTGACACGGACGAGGCGACAGTGGAGAATACGAACTACCGAATGCCCTAACATATATACAAATATCAGGGAATTCCTCACATCTCAATCACTATGAAAAATATACATCATTCAAAACTCCTGCTAAGATCATAGAACAGCAGGTGGATGATTCCCGGTTCATTAGTAAAAATTCGGTAAAAATAGGGAAATTTATCTACTCGGTTCAGAACATAAAACAGGATATTTCACTGAACGTGCATACACTAGCAAGCAGTACATCGTGGTAAGTATTGCTGTGAAGTTCCCTTTGGGTCACTTAATGGTACAATCAGCAGTTTCACATGCTGTCGGTTACAGTCAGATCGTATGAAAGCGCAACAGCCCTTCGCGTTAAACTGACCAATTACCTAGACTGGAACACGATTATGATCCAGTTCTCTTGGGAGAAATCATTTGGTGATATTTTCCAAGAAGTGCCAGACAACATCTGATGGGTGAAAGGAAAAAGATTCACACAGTGCGGCGCCCCTCTGGTGCGGTTAATAGCCACTAGTCCAACTAGTGCACATTGCGTTGAAACACGCTTGTGAGTGACAACATACACTTAAAACAACAAAGCAAATGAAACCACACAATTGTTTACCAGTCATGCATGAGCATGATCATTTATGTAAACTACGATCTATGCCAAATATGGACACAGTTTCTTACTCGATGATAAATATACCTATTGTTATGATTATTATTAAATCCAGTTCGGATGACCGAACCCAACAAGAACCAGTGTGGATCAACAAGCAAGCCAGTTTCCGTGTACGTGTGTCCTTACCGTGACACAGTTACCTACGATGACCGGCGCTGACCGTCCTATTTAGACAAAGCACTCGATAATCTCCTCCCTCGACCAAAGATGACCGGAGAGCGCAACGTTCGACTGCAACAGCAGATGGCAAGATTCATGACTGTGCCATTAGAAGCTAACAATATGGATCTTGTTCTACAGCAAACCCCACAGAGCTCTGTCCATACGTCGAAGGGTAAAGTCAGTAATGGTAACAACCCAACAGCATCTGCGCCACCTACTCTGACGATAACTAAACCTTTAATTGGGCGAGTCATCTCCGGTGTGACTGCTCGTTAACTCATACGTAGATGCCACACCTGACGAGTTGGTCACAACACCGCAATCCGGAGCCGGGTAACGTACGCATCGATGGCCTCGATAAAAGCGCCAGCGGCACCCACCGTAAGTCCATCTTCTGGACCAAGCACGAGTAATCCGACGCTATTTTCACCACATTATTTATCGCCTGCTAAACAACCCAAGTTGCCAGCCACAACACGCAAACAAAAATTCGCTAACCAGAACCGTAGTGCATCAAATATCGTGTGCGCTAACGTACCTGAGTCCAAAGCTGGGGCAATTAATGGCACATTGTTACATGATCGCAACCAGTGGAATTCCATCTGGGATGCGACTGGTATTCGGGTTGAGCCGCCTATGCCGATACGCATACTGTGTCACCCTACTTTAGTGCACTTTAGCGAAGCACGAGTTCTTTGAGTAGCGCTGCACTCAATTGAGGAGACAGAGACCGTCCTGCTGTTAGCAATTTATCTAAGCAAATCATCGAGTAAGACAAGCATTCTATGAGTATTCTTTGGAAAGGGCACTCAAAGGAAAAGGAAAACCATAACGGCCCTTCTACAAACGAAGGCGAGAAAACTGTATCTGTTCATAGTGTTCCCTAACTACCGAATTCTTCTGATCATGAGAGATAAACACATGATCGAGAAAAGTGGTGCTACATCTGCGCAGCACTCTCTCCCTCTCTCTGGAGCACGCTGTTGCAAAATCGTTGACGAGAATTCCTCCATCTCCAAGTTGCAAGAGCTGCGGTCCGCAAACATTGGAAATGGTGCTACACACCGGGGGAGTGACAGAACTCTTATTGCTTAGCTGGTTGAAGCAACACTCCAGGTTGCCAAACGAGCTGAGGCTAAAGCCAGCAAGCGCACGCTTACGAGGGGGCAGTAATTCGTTGGAACATGCAACCTCAGTTAAACTTTTACCTACAGAATCCTGCAGAGTGAGAGACGCAACAGAGCTTGCGACACTTAGCAGGACAGGGGGATGCACGAGGAAACATCGCGATCTGCAACGCTACGTGCTACCATGCAACCTACCCGAAAGTCAACAATCAAAGGTTCGTGCAGAAATGGATTGCTGACCGACAGACGAACAGTCAGCTTAAAAATGAACACAAATTTGAGGTCCACCAGCACTCTTCTGAAAGAAGACACATACTTGTTTTTATGCCAACGCACAAGTGCTTCTCAGTAAACTGATAGAGCTTCCGTTACGTCATGCTACGAGGTCGCAGACCTCAGCATGATAATCGAGACAGGGTTGTATGAAGCCAGCACGGACACCGAAATTGTACTGCCCGGAATGTCCGTTCTGCGGGAAAATCTGTATGTGTTTTGGAGGATCCCGAAACACGAAGCACCGCAAGATTGATGTAAACAGATTAATTGATCCCTCTGTCCAGGCGAGCTATCAGTCTTCATTGGCGTATGCACTCAGTTGCAATCCACCGCAAGTAGTGGAACAACACTGGACTTGTATACGGAAGGCAATGACCATTTCCGGACAGTCATGCTACGGCCTAACTCGACGCCCATTGAAGGCTTGGATCTCTGCTCGTTCTCTGGAGCTGTTCGAACGCCGCAAAGATATACCCGCGGAATCAGATTGCAACGAGCGGCGCCGTTCTGCCAACCGGCTACTCAAGTAAAGCCTACGCAAGGATCGCGAGACATGGTGGTCTGAACGCGCTTTAGAGATGGAGACCGCTGCCCTCTCTGGCAACACTCGCAGGCTTTTCCAACTCATTCGGTCCACTGGCCTCAGGAAACCTGGTGTCAGTGAGGTCATTTGTGAGGTGCATGAGTCTCCGATCACCAACCAACAGAGGCGTATGGACCGTTGGGCCGAGCACTTTCACTCGCAGTTCAACTGGCCTCCACCATCCATTAGTACATGCAGTACACGTTGTTGTCCACCCTGGCTCCTCCCTCTGAATCCACCCAGCGAAGCGGAAGTCGGCCTTGAGATTCGACGCTTGAAGCGCTTCAAGGCTGCCGGCTTAGACGGACTTCCTCCGGAGCTATTCAAGTACGGCGGTGTGGCGATCATTAACCAGCTGACCGCACTGTTCGCAAAAATTTGGCATGAAGAGAAAGTGCCTTCCTCTTGGGGAGAATCAGTCATTATCCCGATTTTCAAGAAAGGCGCTCGCACTTCGTGTGCAAATCATCGCGGGATTAGTCTTATTTCGGTTGCCTCTAAACTATTGGCATCCCTTCTGCTTCGCAGACTATCGTCAGTACGTGAATCATACTACCGTGAAGAACAAGCTGGTTTCTGTCCTGGCCGCGGATGCGTGAATCAAATCTTCACGCTCCTCCAGCTCCTCGAACATCGCCACATTTATCACAGGCCCACTATCATTGCATTTCTAGTCATACGTGCCGCTTTTGACTCCGTTGATCGTCCTGCTTTATGGCGTTGCTTACTAAAGAACGGGGTGCCAGAGAAATATACCGCCATCTTACGAGCACTTTACCTTCATACATGCGGCAGAATGAGGGTCTATGGCAAGCTTTCCTCGCAATTCACTGTCAATAGCGGTGTGGGACAGGGCTGCCCTATGTCCCCATTCCTCTTCAACTTCGCAATCGAAGACGTTCTGTCCAATGCTCTAGAAGGTTTCCAACATTTTGGCCTAGAGCTTCTACCGGGTGAGCGCGCGACCGACTTAGATTATGCTGATGATATCGCCTTACTTGGTGACGACCCTCAGAGTATGCAACTCATTTTGGATCGTTTGGCGGTTGAAGCATCTAAGTATGGCATGAGCTTCGCCCCATCGAAGTGTAAAATACTGCTCAAAGATTGGTATTCGCCTGCTCCCGTACTCACTCTCGATGGTGCACAACTTGAACAGGTAGATAGTTTCGTCTACCTTGGGAGCTGTATTTCTGCTGATGGCACTATCAACAAAGAAGTTTCTCTTCGTATCGCTAAAGCTCGATCAGCATTTGTCAATTTGAGGCACTTGTGGCGTCGTCGCGACGTCTCATTCTCACTAAAGGGCCGAGTTTACAGTGCATCAGTTCGCTCAATATTGTTGTATGGGTGCGAGTCCTGGCCGCTTCGCGTGGAAGACATGCGTCGTCTTTCTGCGTTCGATAACGGTTGCTTAAGGAGGATCGCGCGTGTTTGGTGGCAACATCGAGTTAATAGTAATGACATTCGACGTCGCATCTTGGGGAATGCGAGTATTCCTTTCAACAAACTGGTTTTGTTGCGCCAGTTGAGATGGCTCGGTCACGTTCTACGCATGGCACCTAAGCGTCTACCGCGTCGCGCTCTATTCGCTCGTCAAGGACCTGGCTGGAGGCGACCGTGTGGTGGTCAGCCTTTTACTTGGCGGCAGCACATGAAATCGCTGACGTCGTGTCTAGCCGCTGTAGGATCTATACGTCTTCCAGGATGGGGACCCAAAGATGAGGAGTGCCAATGGCTTAGCACTCTTGAAGATATGGCCCGCAACCGGAATCAGTGGAAGAATTGTGTACATTATTGTATTGATTCACACGTTTAATTCTACAAACATTAAAATGACAAAAAAAAGAACAAAAGCGGCGTGTGAAAAACAAACTAAAAATGTTTTGTTCTGCTTTTTATCAAAATGTTCCATTCTTCCTGCGGCATATTAGTTGAAGTGTGTTGCTCACCTTCAACTAGCATGCCACGATGATTATGTCGCCATGAATCTTGCTTATCTCCTTATCTCCATGGTTTTAGGCTGGCTCTTTGTCTAGCTAATAGACCGTTGAGAATACATACATACATACATACCGTTCTGCGCAACGATTGCCCGAGTAGAAGAGGTGGGGTACTACTCTATTACCTCACTGAGCTGTATGCTAATCTAATAGATGAACTGGATGTCCAGGTTGACGACGCGCTTTGGTGCCGTTTTCACCTATGACGTAATGACACATAATTAGTGAAAATCGTGCACCGTCCTCCGTCGTCTAATACAGAACTAGACAATCGCCCAACTTCCACTATGACCACTATCCTCGCACAGGCACGCGGCCACATTCATTTGACTGTTGGCTTTATCTTCGCACCATAGAAACCTCAGTCTGGCTCGATGAGAACTACAAAATAGAACTGCAAGAGCTGATCATTGGATTATTATCATCCTCATCATTAGTATTATACATGTTAGCTGGAGGTGGTAAACATCTCGGCTACTGTGCCGCGATACATAAAAGAAATAAAGGAAAAATGCTAGGGACGCAAGCCAATTGAACTACCGGTAACGGATGGGCCTCGTTCCGGTAAGCTGCCAGCCGGCTACTATGCAGAAACGAAAAATTTACTATGCTAAATTAGATAAGGCAAAGAAGTGAGATGGTGTTTGGACGGGGAGGCTAAGAGGGATGGGGTGGGACTAAGAAACTTACAGCACAAATGCCATTGTGGTCGGCTCCTAGCCATGTCAGCAAGTGCATCCAGCCATACGTGTTCATCGTCTTTCGGACCTCAACTAGGGAACCGAGAAGCTGCAACCGCGGCCAGCTCAGAAGGGAAGACCTTCATTCCTCTCGTCAAAGTCATCCCTTGGCCAACCGTCCTCTTCTGCCATCCCTACCTCCGGCGCGCAAACAACGCACGTCGCGGGAGTCGGTGGGCTGGCATACGTAACACGTGGCCGAGCCATCGGAGCTTGGTAAATGAAATAACGGTGCTGAGCGGTTGGTTTCCTTTTATTATGCCGTAAACAAGACATCGAACACGCTCATTGCTCACGCGGTGTTCCCAGCAGAGGTGAGCCAAACTGTGAAGGCACCGGTGGTCGAATGTAACTAGCCTCTTTATGTCGGCTGATCTAAGTGGCCAGATTTCACAACCGTATAGTAGGGTGGAACGTACCGCTGCACTGTACACTCTACACTTTAGGGCGCGAGTAATGTCGCGCCGGCGCCATATGTGGCTTTTACTACACGGTTCATGATCTCATCTTCAATCGCACGGGCACCGTTACAACTTCCCAGGTAGTTGAATTTTTGAACGACTTCTAGCTGATCCCTGCTGTATCCTGAGAAAGCAGCAGACCAGAGCAGCACTAGAAGGTATGTATGAAGAAAACTGTCTGAACATACGTGCGTAACAATCAAATAGTTAGTCTTTCGGACGGCAATCAATGCAAGATCACATGGTTAGGCCAACGAGTGCTAAATAGCAGTGTGCGCATTAGAAGTGAATAGAGAGCAAAATCAAAGCAAAGCAGTTGAACACGGTATTGTCCCCTCATCTATTCGTTAAAATATAAGCACTATTTGTCCATGTGCGATCCAATTTAATGACAGCCCCTAGAAGAAATATCGTGTGGTGTTATCCGTTAAAGCTATCCGTAGACAGGGCAGCTTATCCGACTGGGATGTCATAGGTGTGGTTTTAGTTTGTATCGAGCGCTGTGTTGTAAGTGCCATCCTCTGCTCAATAGCACGTTGGGAACACGCTGTATGCAGCCGTCTCACATTCAGCCTTGTCCCATCAGCTAACTTGTAATTTCCTGGCGTGCACACAGATTCCACACTGGTCCGGGGTCCGAACTGTTTACCTCCTTTCTGGGAATAGGGTAATCTCACACAAACAAATGTCCCTGAGGGATACATTCTCCCAACGCGCCTATATTTAGCCTGGTAAACAGCTAGTCTTTCGTATTCCTTGTGATCGGAGGTTGCTTCGAATGTAAAGGCTGCATTTAACCTAGTTCGAATTGTTGCCCAGGTATTAGCTCCTAAAGGGTCGCTTCCGCTGCAGTATGTGGCGTGTTTCTGGATACCTCTAAGGTGGATACAAATGCATCATTTCAGGATTCTCCCGAAAGCCGAAGGACTAGTAGTAATTCTTTTAAAATACGATTAGGTCGTTCAACGAGTCCATTTACTGCAGCATTATAAGGTACAGTCCTCGTGGGTCGGATGCCATTACGCCTTAGGAATTCAGCATACACGTTACTACAAAACTGTGGCCGTTATCAGTGACTATTTCTTCTGGCAAACCGTACCTTGCAAACAAACAACAGAGCCCCTTTATGATGATGGTTGTAGTTACATCCTGGCATAGAACACCCTCTTGCCATTTGCCGTAGAAACAGGTAGCCACTAGTACGTTTCGCTTCTGCGGGGATGCATTGGCAAACCGTCCCAGCATATCAATGGCAACTTTTGCCCATAGCTTCATTGGGTACACGATGGGTTGGAATGGAGCATTCAGGAGCCTCGCACTCTTATCGGATTGTTACCAGGCGTAACCTTCCCGAATAACCGCATCGACGCTGGAATTTAACTTCGGCCACTAATAGTAATGTTGTATTCGACCTTTTGTTTACACAACCGCCGGATGACCTTCATGTGCACATGCAACCACCAGAGGAATAATGATTACAGGGACCACGAACTGCTCGGCTCTAATAATGCAGTTGCTCGCAGTAGAAAGCCCGTGCCGCAGGGTATAGCATGGAAGTAACAAAATTTGAACCTTGGTACGACGGGGCCATGAAGTGGATATATACTCCCGAAGCTCCGCTAGGACAGGGTTTTAGTCAGTGTGCTTCCGCATCAGGTCAAATATTATTGTAGATGTTCTATCTGAAAGATGCAAAATAATTTTCCCCTCATCTAGGTCTTCGTTTTCCCCTTCCTTGGACAGTGGAAGACTCGACAGGTCATCTGCAAGTTAGCTAAAGCACCCTGGCATGCATTGTTCTTCAGAGTCATAGTTCAATAAACATGAGTACTACCGATTAAAGTGTACTGGCTTTTGGCCTTTGTTACCGCGACTTAGTAGCGTTGTAAGAGCAGGATGATCGGTGCGCAAAGTGAATCGACGTCCGAATAAGTAAAGGTGTCATTTCTCACACGCCCACAAACATGAAAGGGTATCATTCTCGCCCGTAGAATAATTTCTTTCAGTACGGGACAAGGTAGACGATGCGTATGCAATCACTTTCACCTCGCCATTGCGCAGCTGGAACCGAACTGCACACAAGTCAAAATCCGAAGCATTCGTTGAAACAAACGTTGGGCAGAGCTCATTGAAGGTCACTACTGTAGGAGTGGATTCAATCACAGAATGTATGTTCATGCAGGCATTGCCTTGTTCTGTGGCCCAACGAAATTCGTAGTTTTGGCGCATCAACTTCCGTAATGGCCCGGCAATAGTAGCAAAATCCGGTAAATCTCAAAGGTAAAAAGAACACAAACCCAAGAAATGTTTCATCTGTGTAATATTGCTTTGGTTTTGACAATGGAGAATGGGTCAGATGTTCTACACATTAGGCTTAATACGCGAAGTAGAAATACCACGCCTAATAAACTCGACCTCCATTACGGCGAACTGGCATTTACTGGTATTCAGGCAGAGATTTAGTTCAATGAGTCTATGCAGCACGTTAGATTTTCCTGATGTTCGGTGAGGTTACTAACAAAAACGCAAACATCATCCATGTCATTAGGAGACATTCATATTTTTGTGAACGAGCTTAATAGCTATTCTTTACTCTTCCTATTTTCTACTTCTTAACTGTTGTTTAAAGGCTCTACTGGGTTAGCTCGATTGGTCCACACTCGTCGTTGTTAATGGACGCTCATCGTCGTCCTTTTCAGCAGTGCCATTTGCAAGAACACATTCCATTGGTTTTTCTCCTCATCACTGTTTTACTTGGTTATGTTAAAGGAATATTTACTTGTCACACGATTATTGTACTAGTTTTTAATTTTTGGGTCTGCATTTCTTATTCTCGTTGGTTTCGTGACATTTGTTTAAAGGTTACATTTCGTTATTCTGATTGGCCAGTGCCCGTCATTGTAAATGGATGTTCGCTTTACGCTTGGCCCCACGATGCTATTTTTAAGGGCATATGCGATTCGCTCTTGAGTACACGGTTGCTTATTCGCCCGTTGCATTTGAAGTTTGTCCTTCTGTTGGTTGACTTAAGTGTAATTTAGTAGCTTCCCTTCATTTTGCTTTCAAAACTATATAAGCAACTTTGAGTTCATGTATACAAATCTCTTTCTGGCTCGTCTTGGGACTTCTTGCGGTCGTTGGGCGAAGGCGTCAGTGGCGACATAACACATGTACACAACATGTCCGTTGAGATCTGAAAGCAATAGATTAATAAATTTCTGCCAAACTGCTGCGGCATTAAAAAGGCCTGTTGGTAGCACCTTGTACTTATGCAAACTGTCTTGCGTGAAGAAAGCAATCAAATGTCGGCAATCTGGAGTCAGTGGCATGTGGTAGTATGCACTGCGAATATCCAGCTTTGAGAAACATTTGGCCTTTGAAAGCCTAACCATCAACTCTTCGAGAGTAGGCAGAGGGAATTTGTCCACAATTATAGATTGAGTAAACGCTCTATGCTTGGGGCCTACACGAATACAACTATTTTTCTTTTGAACGGCAACAAGTGGATGAACCCATTCACAACACTGTATGGGTTCTAGCAAGTCTTCGGTGACCATAATTTTTAAAACTTGCGACAACGCCTCTCGCTTGGCCAGAGGTACAGGCCTAGGTTATGAAATGCTGAAGAGTTTGTTATCCGCGCTCAACCGAATGCGGTGCATTGCTTTTGGGACCTGAAGGACTAGTTAATACTAGTTTGAGACGGTGCGCGAAATTAAGCGCAGATATCAGAAGACAATGGGAGTCGGACACAGCGGACTGTATTCGATGGGCTACAATAAGAAGCGGACGGATGAAGCGAGGCGAGAGCGTACACGTGAGCGCGGGAACTCACAAGGCAGTTGTGTCGAGCAGGTTGTAAGGACGATTAAAACAAGAAGGAATAATGTACAATCGGTCAACAAGTAACTTGTACATGAAAGCTAAGAGTTATCTTTTTGGGCGCTACAAAGCTCCCCCCTAGAAGGCTCTACCTAGAAAGCCTTCGAAATCGAAAAGGAATGTTGAAACCAGGTTCATAAGGCAAAATCCTGCGGAGTAAAAATGAACGTACGTTCGTGTAAATGGGGGTTTGTCGGAAGTCGGAGTCCGCTGCGCCGTTCATGAAGTATTATTTATTGATTGCAGGGCAGGGTGCATTTCGGCGAGCCGTTGAAGCAGGCTTGTCGGACTACAAATGCTGGCTAGCCCAGAAAAAGGCCGACAGGATCTCAACCTCTGCTGCTGCCAAACGGTGCGCTCGGGAGTGGTCTCTCCCCCCGCCGCACCGTGCCCCGCGCCAAAACGACCCTCGTCCCACGAAGAAAACGACCATGGTCCAACGTAGAAGCGACCCTCGTCTCGCGGAGCAGTGACCCTCGTCTCGCGAAGAAGCGACATTCATCCCGTGGAGAAACGACACTCATCCCGCAGAGAAACGACCAGTGTTCGTGGCAGGGTCCTCTGAAACATTCCTCGTGTGGTCCAGTTGATCGAAGGGGAGGGTTGGGGCATGTAGAGACGAGAAAATAGAAAAACACGCGCAGAAAACGCCAAAAGGAACAGACGAATGCTCTGCGTGTTCAAATTTTTTTTGGTTTTTGAATACTCTTTTTCGAAACAGGTTTTTCGGAGGTTTGTGATATTTTTGTTTGTTTTTAAAACGTTAGTCGACCAAAAATGGGGCAAGTATATACAATATCTACAAAGTTAAAAGTATTTGCACTGTACATAGCCGGAAAAACGAATGGGCTTACGCACCTCCCGACCACGGCGATTGGTCGTGGGAGGCGGCGGACTAGGTTCGGGAGATGTCGGGACGGCTGAAGCTTGTAGACCTTGATCGTGGTCTGGTTGGACTTCATTAGCATGCGGAAAACTGGTGCGGTGAGTTGTGACGTCGCACGAGGCACTACTAGACGAAGTAGGCGAGGTAGTTTCTTCCATAAAGGCGGGTTTCAGACGGTCGATGGTGACGACTTCGCGTCGACCACCGCGGTCAATAGTGTACGCCTTACTCGCACGATGTAGCACCTTGAAAAGTCTTACGTACGGCGACTGAAGAGGCTGTCGAACACCGTCTGCGCGAAGAAGGACGTGTGAACACGTAGACAGCTTCTCGGGCACGTACACTGGTGTCTTCTGCGATCGAGGAGCGGGTGGACGTAGCTCACGCATCTGGTGAGCCAATCGATCAGTGTAACTTCCGTAGTCAAAAGTGGAAGTACATGGGGCTGGTGCTACCAGCTCTTCGGGCAACCGCAGCGTGCAACCGTAGACTAGCTGCGCTGGTGTGGCGTCGAAATCGGTTTTAACCGTGTTTCTTAAGCCTAGGAGAACGAGGGGAAGCGTTTCAGACCATGAAGGATCTGCGTGCGCACGTAGCGCTGCCTTCAACTGGCGGTGAAAACGCTCCACCATGCCGTTAGCGGCCGGATGATACGCTGTCGTCTGAACGTGGCGACAGCCTAATTCCTTAAGCAACATGGCAAATGTCGACGAGAAATGTGACCCTCGATCGGTGGTCACGATGGCGGGACAGCCGTATTGAGCTACCCAGCGCTCCATAAAAGCTTTCTCTACCGTTTCTGAGGAGCAATTTGGGATAGGGACGGCCTCAGGCCATCTAGTAAATCGATCGATGCAGGTCAGTAGATATACAGAGCCTTTGGAAGGCGGCAGAGGACCTACGAGGTCGACGTGCACGTGATGAAAACGTGCGTCTGGCGTCGGAAACGTGCCTAATGGGCTTCTCGTGTGCTTGTGCACCTTCGCGCGTTGACACGGAAGGCAAGCAGCTGCCCAGGTACGGACGTCCCGATTCACATTGCGCCAAACGAATCGTGCGGTTACGAGTTTAACCGATGCACGAACGCCCTGGATGAGACAAGCCGTGCAACGCGTCGAACACGGTCTGCCGAAACTCGCGCGTGCCCAGAGAAAACTCGCAGAGTATCGTACCGTTTGATGATGTCAACGGAACGGGTCGTATATCCAATGAGGGAGACCTGCGTAGTAGATCAAGCTCAGGATTGTTGAGTTGTGCTGTGGCCATGGCTGTCAAGTCGATAGCAGTGCCGGCGTCAGCGGAGATAGTTTGGATGCGGGAAAGTGCATCGGCGACGACGTTGTGCACACCTGAGACATGCAGTATATCGGTCGTAAACTGAGCGATATAGTCAAGGTGGCGCGACTTTCTAGAAGAGTATCGGTCGGTAGTCGAGCCGAGCACGTAAGTCAGGGGTTTGTGGTCGGTAAAGACGACAAAGGAGCGGCCTCCTAGGACGTGTCGAAAGTGACGTATCGCTAGATATACGGCTAGTAGTTCTCTACCGAACGTGCTGTAGCGAGATTCGGTAGGTTGTAGGCGTTTGGAGAAAAACGCTAAGGGCTGCCACGTGTCGGCTACTCGTTGCTGCAAAACAGCGCCGACTGCCACGTCCGAGGCGTCAGTACTGAGGGACAGTGGGGCGGCCGGATCGTGATGCGCTATAGAAGCTATGTTGGCGATAGCCTCTTTCAGCGACTTAAAAGCAGCGCGTGCTGAGGCAGGAAATTCGAATTTCTTGAGTTTCCCTCGGAGAAGGTCCGTGAGGGTTGCATCAGCGAGGCGCAGTTGGGTATAAATCGTCGGTAAAAGTTGACAAGCCCATCAAAACGCCTGAGCTGTTTGAAAGAATGAGGCTCGGGGTAGTCGATGATGGCTTGAATTTTATCCTGCAGTGGCACGACGCCTGCAGAAGAGATACGATGGCCGAGGAAATTGACTGAATCGACACCAAACGAACACTTTTCTGCGTTGATCGTCACCCCGTGTTGAGATAAACGATCAAAAAGTGTTCGTACGTGGCGCATGTGCTCTTCTCGTGAAGAGCTTGCGATTAAAATGTCATCGAGATACGCGTAAGCGAAGTCTAAACCGCGACAAACTTGGTCGATGAAGAGCTGAAAAGTTTGCGCGGCGTTCTTTAGACCAAATGGCATGCGCAGAAACTCGAACAAACCAAATGGAGTCGTCACGGCAGTTTTAGCGATGTCCGCTTCGGCTACCGGAATTTGGTTGTATGCGCGTACCAAGTCGATTTTGCTGAAGATACTTTTACCTGCCAGACTGGCGGTGAGATCCACTATGTGTGGGATCGGATAGCGATCAGGCGTGGTCACCGTATTCAAGGATCGATAGTCGCCGCAAGGACGCCAGTCTCCCATGACCTTCTTCGGGACCATGTGCAGAGGCGACGCCCATGGGCTGTTGGACGGTCTGACGATACCAAGTTGAAGCATGTGGTCAAATTCGGCTCGTGCTGTGCGTAGTTTGTCTGGAGCAAGCCGTCTTGGTCGTGCACTAACTGGTTGACGACGCGTAACTATGTGGTGAGCGACCCCTGTCGTGACTGGCGGAAGCTCTGCAGCCGGTCGAACCAGCCGCGGGTGTTTGGAGATGAGGCTCAAATAGTCGGACGATGCGTCTGCGATCTGAAATACAGAGCTGATTATCGGGGTATCTGAAAGAACACCATCAACACCTAGTTTCATACGATCGTCTAAAAGTCTGTGGCGACCAGCATCAACAAGCAACCCAAAATGTCGGGGGAAGTCGATACCGATAATTGCGAATGGTACAGACGCAACCATGAAGACTCACGGAAAATCTCGGCGAAGATTGAGGTCCAGGTTCATCATGCGCTGACAAAATGAAGCTATCGGAGAACGGTTGCCCGCACGCAAATTGTACTTAGGCTCTGAGTGCTTGTCGTTAGCGGTCGCTGGGATGACGCTGACTTCCGCTACTGTGTCGATGAGGAACTTGATGGGAGAACGTCGATCCTTAACGTAAAACAGTCGGTTTGCTTGCCTACTGACGGATACGTTTGTCTTGCTAGTATGTGGGCTATTCGCTTTTTTTGAAGCAGCTGGGTCGCGCCTAATGCAGGAAGCCCGACAACGTCTAGCTCTTCCACCGTATTGGCGGGGATACCAACATACTTCGACGGATTAGGTAGCATCTGACTGAGAACGTGTAGCGAAAATGCTGCGCTTTCGTGCAGAAGGAGACATACTCGGTGCAGGCACAGATGAGCCGCAATGAAAGGTAGCCAAAACGTGGTCAGCATTTGACCGTGGCCCACGCTGCTTCGAAACCTTCACCACTGCTATTCTGCTGGGAAGTAGCGTAATTTCCTCGTTTTTAGAGTCAGATCGGCTTAACGACTAGGAACAAACATAAGATTCGGTTTTCATCGGTGAGAATACGTCACCGGAGCTACTGGTCGTCTGTTGCGGAAGACGTTCAAACGCAGCGGCTGCACTGGTAGCTAACTCTTTCAGGGGTGTATCTATAAACATGGAGAGCATTACCGGCAACGGCTCTGGATGACGTGCAAACCACAGCTCCTTTATCCCTTCTTCGCTCAAGAATAAGTGACCAGCGATGCGCTGAAGTTCGCGGAGCAACGCAGTCGGCTTGCGGTCTTCAAGCTTGAGACCATTGAGCTTCTCAAATCAAGTTCGTGCGCTGGGCCGTAACTCTTTAAAAATCGCTTGCTCCATTGTGTCATACTTTGCCTCATTCGATGGGCAGAGTAGAATGTCCTCAACCAGCGTCACAACCGAAGAAGGAAGGCGTGGGACGAGCTGATTGTACTTCGGACGGTCCGCGGTAATGCCCTTATTTTCTAGTTCGATCTCAAATATCTTAAACCAAATTTCTGGACTGGGTTCCATGAAATTTGGAACAGCCAAAGTAAGCATGTTTAAGCTGTGAAACGACTCCGATGCCACTCTCGAAATGTGAGTCGAAAGATAAAGAATAAACAAAATACGATAAAAGTGCCAAAATTACGCAAGTAACAAATGAATACAGGTATATAATCGAGAAAAAGGAACGAACTCGCCAAAAAATACAAACAAGAAAAAAACTTGAATTCGAGCGTGCTAGTCGGGGTCACCAATTTGTAGGACTACTTAATACTAGTCTGAGACGATGCGCGAAATTAAGCGCAGATATCAGAAGGCAATGGGAGTCGGACACAGCGGACTGTATTTGATGGGATACAATAAGAAGCGGACGGATGAAGCGAGGCGAGAGCGTACACGTGAGCGCGGGAACTCACAAGGCAGTTGTGTCGAGCAGGTTGTAAGGACGAATAAAACAAGAAGGAATAATGTACAATCGGTCAACAAGTAACTTGTACATGAAAGCTAAGAGTTATCTTTTTGGGCGCTACAGACTCTACTAATATCCGGAAGAAAAAGATTTGGGTAACTGAACCGTAAGGTATAAAGATTGATGCTGGCAATAGTCATCTGGCTGATGCAGGGTGATACGTTTAATAAGACAATGGCATTACTTCCAAATAGAGCCTTACTATCAGGTATAGCGAAGTAAACTTTACCTATACGCTTCATGCTGTTTATAAGAAATATTGAAACCGTAACAAAACCGAGTATGTGAACATCACCATTTGAGTAGCTGCTGAAATTTTAAACGGAAGGACGCACAGTTAACTGACCACAATGCTACTTGTAAAAATAATATGGCACAACTGTGATTGGTGACTCGGAATCTAGTTCCAAGTCTAGACATATGGTTTTGTTTCTAAATTTCAAAAACACGCAACGAATATCCGGCGAAAGCAGTTAGGGTTCTGGAGTTGGAGACAAATTTTGTGTTCGCATTCACTAGCGCCATATATGGAGTAGCTGTAGAGTCATTTGCAGAATCAACTAAAGATAGGACACTGGAACGACTAACTAGAGCTAAATGACCGGTCTTACCTCAATTCCGGCAAGTTGCACTCTTTGCAGGATACGACAGCATTTGCACGGTGTTCAGCATTTCCACAACGGTAACACTTATTTCTAAACGAGGGTCGTGTCAGAGAGTGTGTAGAATCCAAACGGTCAATTTCAGTAGCTACTGTGTTAGAGAGGGAAATTTTGTTTTATTCCATGACTGCAACTTTCGCGCGAGCTACGTCACAGGCCCTGTCCCATGTGAGCTTTTCTGTGTTCTCCATTAAGAGACTCTCTGATCCGAGAATCCGCGAGGCCAGAAATCAATTGTTGTGTTAGCATAGTTTCTTACACTTTTGTCTTAGGAATACTATGGTAGGCACACTTGCGAACATTAGAAACAAGGCGAGAAATGAATGCATCCACTAATTCACCAGATGCCCGTTTAAACTGCGAAAAATGTTACCGAGAAGTATAAGTCTTCACGCGAACACCCTAATGTTTATCAAGGGCCAATAAGGTCTGTTTCAATGTGGGTTTCTCCCTATGGTTTAGAGCACCAAATATACGTCGACCATCTGAACCGAGATGCAAGCGCAAAAGATTTAACGTATCCTCCGCCTTCAGCGTAACCTATGGATGAGAACCGGTGGCACATAAGCGGGATCATAAAAACTATTTTTCCAGTCTTCCCAGCATTCTGCATTTGGGCTAGCCGCAGGGTGAGTACAGTACGGTGCAGGAGCAGTAGCATGCAAAGACATCGGTAACACTGGACGCCAATTTGTTGTATCCCGAAAAAGCAGCAAACTATAGCAGCACTGAAATGTATATACGGAAAACTGTCTGCACATACTCGCATTACAACCAAACGGATAGGCGTTCGAATTGCAATCAATCAAACGCACGATCACATGGCTGGGCCTACGAGTGCTAAATAGTAGAGTCAGTGTTCTAAGCCAATTGAGAGCAAAATCAAAATAAAGCACTTGAAAGTGACATCTCCATCATGGGTCAGCGCTTGAGGCGGTCAAGGCCAGTTTTGGAGGAAGACTTTGCATTTCGACCGTGAGAAGCAATGCCCGAAGTGATTGACAACAAGTTCCAATCTGTCCAGAGTCACTTGGCACGTTTGTGAGCTATCACAGATTAGAACAATATCGTCAGCATACTCCAAGTCAAGAAGTCGTTCGCCTGGGAGAAGATTCACACCTTCTATGTAGTGTCCTGGGGATGCGATTTCCACGCCTTCATCAAGAGCGAAGTTGAAAAGCAAAGGTGACAGCGGGCATCCTTGCCTCACGCCGCTGGAGATATTAAAGGGCGACGACAACTTTCTGTAAGCCCTCACTCTGCCCGAGATACGGGCATATAATGCTCGGATAATATTCATATATTTCTCGGGCACATCTTTCCTGAGTAGACAGTCCCAAAGTGCATGTCTATCCACGGAATCGAATGCACCTTTACTATCGAGGAACACGACAACGGTGGGCTTCCAATATGTGTGATGGTGCTCTAACAACTGATGCAAACTGAAGTTGCGGTCAAGCAGCCACGACTTCGACAAACCCCGGCTTGCTCTTCACGAAGCTGGTTTTCAGGAGTGCCAGTCAGCCTGTGAAGGATGACAGTGGCACGCAATTTGTAGGCGATAGAGGACAGGCAAATTCCTCTATGATTATCGCATTCTAATCGTGAGTCGCCATTGCAAACAGACACGATAACTGCCGGGACAGTTTCCTTTTCCCCTTAAAGTTCATTAGTAACTCGTGTAAATCATCAAGAAGAGCAGAGTCCTAGAAGTTGAATATGGCTGGAGGAAGATAGCCTGCTCAATCAGCTTTATCCAACATCAACAGTCCGATCTCACGTTCCACTTCTGAACGAGAAGGTAGATCCAAAGGGACAGCCCAGGGAGCAAGGCGATCAGTGGCCGGCGAGAAATCTGACAATTCCGACCAATTAAATTGCATTTCGAATTGATCAGTCCAACACTCCCAGCGTTTTGCCAAGTTGTTGATAGGTTGTCCACTCTCGTCAAGTATGGTTTCACTAACCTCAGGTCTTCTACTGTCCATTTCCCGTATCAGCCGGGATAACTTACGACGGTTAACAAAAGCAGCGGACATTTCCATCTCTGATGAATGATGAGACCACCAAGATTCGCCGTCTCTCTTCAGGCTAGCACGGAGTTTTGCGCAGAGGTTTCTGCAATTCTCATTGGTTTCGCTTAAAGCTGGAATGTGCCGCCGAGTATGGATAAGTTCCAGAGACTGTGAAGAGACCCAATACCCACGTTGGTGATTAGACTTACCAAATGTGGATTTAAATCTGATAAGGCTTTCATCCTAATAGTTCACAAGCTACATAGCAGAGCCTAATCCGGGAAAGTGCCAGACGCGTTTCGCCCTATTGGTGCTCGTCAATGGCGCGTATTCCTTCGGTCCTCTAAGGACGTCATCGTCTTGCAGGCTAACCACTGTCAGTGACAGTGCTAGATAGGTGGTGCTATATCCCAGTTAGTTTGCAAATTATGTCACCCAGCCAACGTCCCCCATGGCTCAGTGGCTTAAGCTGCTGGCTAGTTGGCATCTGCCTCTGGCGGTCATGGGTTCGATCCTCCTTAGAGGACCGAGGGAATGCGCGCCACTGACGAGCCCCAATAGGGCGAAACGCGTCTAGCGCTTTTCCGGACTAGGCTCTGCTATGTAGCTTGTGAACTATTAGGATGAAAGTCTTATCAGATTTACAACCTAAATGTGCATTTGCTTGCTGCTAGTAAGGTCTGGTGAACTTCCGACCGTTGACCATCAATTGTCTTCAGTGAGCGCTTACTCAACTCGTATGTCAGCGTATTTTGCTACTTATTCAGAACAGCTGGCTTTGTCAGTTGGCTGGTGTCAATGCGCTCACAGCGTCGTCGTGGGCGTCCACCAAGACGCATCCGCAGATCAACACATACATGTGCATTTCCGATGTCCACACATGTGTTCCAAAGCGGGCGACGGTTCTGGACGCAGCCACTCCAGCGATAAGTTATCGCAATATTATCGATTTGCTTCCATAGCTGCATTCATGCTTGTGGGCGCCAAGTCACCCTCCGGCGGGTCCTCTGTCGGGAATTGGTGCTCACAAGAAATAAGCGGGCATCTTCACACAAATGAATTAACCGCTCACCGTTATCATTAGGGTATCTTGCGCCGTGTTGCCCTCCTAGATGCAGTTCGACAGTGGATAATTTTCCAACTTAAGTGATCAGATCCCCAGCTAGCACTACAGTGTCCGTGCTTCTGCTGTGGCGAAGGAGCGTTTTGTTGACGATAGGAGTCGTCTTTTACCGTCATCCCTACAGTCGTGGGGTGTAGACAGCGATGACAAACAAGCACCTATTGGCCGCACGTGACTTCGATATTTTGAGGGAGCCAGGGAGTCGAACCATACACATCCGGGCTACTGATTAGGATCCAGACAACCAGAACAGCTTCAGTCCGGGGACTCAGGACAATACCAACACCGGCCTGGCCGTTGCTCGAAGCTGCATAGTCACAAGATAGGCGCGATGGGAAAGTGCTGCTAGTCTTGCACGCAGGTCTCCGATAAATAGCAGATATCGATCGAGAGGGTCTCTGAGGTCCGGGCAAATACTGCCTGTTGACCGAGCTGTAGCAATATGCGTAAATTAAAGATCGAGGAGACCAAATGGAAGTCGAAGAACTGGGCCTGGTCGCTTGATTGGACGTGCGCTTGAGACAGGGCAGGAAGGACACACCATGTTTACATATGAGGTGAAACTAGAAGCTAAACGCCCATCAAAACAAGGTGGGGTAGGGTCAAGAATTGGGCGTGGAAAACAGGGGGACACATGTGAAGAGGGAACGGGACGATACGGTTGAAAAGCGAAAGAAGCGGAATAAGAAGACGAAAAGGCTTGAGCAGTAGCATACAAAACCCTATCCACCCAGCACGATGCAGCAGATATGGCACCGATGATTATCCTCCGCGGTGGCCAGTCGCTCAGGAATTTGCTTGACGAAAGGTTCATAGTATTGCGTGGGCAGGATACGATCAGGTTGCCCAGACCTAGATAGGAGAGTGATTAGGGTTTCAACCAAAGCCTTGGGTCTCAAAAACTGAGAGCAAGGCAGCGGGTTTGGCGTTGGGCTACAAAGAGTCCGTTTTAAGGAATTAGGAGCCATCCTCATTCCAACCCCAAACCTGGAGGACCAGGATGCTGATTTTGTCTGGCCTCTAACCATTGACCAAGCTGGTATGAGTGGACCTGAAGGTACAAGAAAACACCATCCAGCATTGCTCAATGGATCGCCGAGGTACGCAAAGTATCACAACACCATAAGGTCTAGCCGCATTGGATTAGCACTATACAACCATGTGACCTCCACATCAAGGTTCAGGACACGGAACCATCCAAATATCCTCGATCTCGTGTTTACAAACGAGGAGCCTATTGTCCAAACAATATCCATAGCTAGTCCCCTGGGCAGCAGCGATCATGCAACGTTTTTGTTCAACTAAGTCTGTTATGTAGAATAATCCGCAGATAACGCCGACTACGCTCAGCTTATTACCGATTAGGCCGTTCTGACCACACACATTAATAAAACTGACTGGTCCTTTCTATCGGAAGCACCACCTGGTGTCGCTTAGAAGGATATCATTTATCAATTCAACAAGTTAGTAACCAGTGCTTAGAGGAACATGCCGCTCTCATCCCGCGAGATCAGCCTGAGGCCATTCATATACAGCAGGACGCGGAAGTGTATGATCACAAGAGACTCCCTCTGGTGAAAGTAAAAGGAGTCATCGGGTTCCGAAACCTGAGAAGCGAACACTATCCAGCGAAATCGTTGAGTGAATCTGGTACGCGATTATAAGCTAAAAAATCAACAGGATCCAGCAGATAATTTCTTCTTAGACCCCAAGCTCCTTTTCAAATGTGCTAACAAACTCTGTTAAGTGCAGCGGGATAGTACTGCCCTCCGCACGCCAAATGGATGAGCATAAACCACAACAAAAGTGGTCAACCCACTATATCATCAATTCTCTCCAAAGCACCTGACCCCGATTATGTCGCATGTGCAGTTTACGCCAGCCATATCGCCACCAGGAATTAACCATGTCACGTTTGCGGTTACAGATGTTTTGAAAAGGCTAAATCCCCTACACGAGCGTACCTCTCCTGGTGTTGAAAATATCCGAGTAAAGGCGTTGAAGTTAGCTGCACTGAACTTGTCGGATCCGAACTCTATGTTCCTCCAATTGATGTCTCGAATAGGTCTGTGTTCCCACAGTGTGGAATTACGGAATCGATACTTCCATTCACAAAGGGAGAAATCGTGCGCATCCAGCCAAATCTCACTTGATAACACTTCTTCCAAGGCCACCAAAAAGTCATGGAGTTTATTATTGCCGAAGTGCTCATACAATACTTAAAAGCATGCAAAATCATAGCACCAGAACGGTGTGGATTTCGCCAGAAACCATACTGCACCACAATCCCGCTGCTTGCTTGCTCAGTTGGATTGAAATGGTTGACAGCTGTGTGGGAGTTGACGCAGTCAATCTGGACTTCTGAAAGTAGTTCGGCCTTCTGAACCACCGTATCCTCATTCACAAAGTTCAGAGCTGTGGAATTGTCAACCCAATTCTCAGGTGCATAGGTAAATTTCTGATTCAACCACATCTGCATGCGAGAGCTTGCAGCGCTATCTTTACCTTTCGATGTTAAGTGCCGATTGCCACGAGGATCAGTACTTGGCCCACGCCCATTTCTGTTTATATAAACTGTCTTACAAAAATGATTACTTCCAACTTCTTACACTTTGCTGAAGAGCTGAAAATATGGCAGGCAAGCAAAAGAACGAGTGACAACGTATCGCTTCAAGATGACCTTGAGCGGTGTTATATTTGAGGGAACGCCTGATACGATTGTCGCTAGCACGATTGGAGCACGCCTACGAGAACGGCTTGGAACGCTGGCCCATCGAACGGATTTGGGCTGACCTGATGGCCTTAGCTTAACCCGTGGTACGCGCTGGTGTGACGGAAATTGAGCGAGCGTGAGTACGATCCTAGCCGCACGTATTCGAGTAGGTGCTGAGCCCTCGGAACGGAAGCACACGAGAAGGGGTTACGATAGACGCGCACTAGTGACTTAGCTGCGAATGCTGCCAGACTAACGCCGCACACAATATCACGTGACCGACCGGCTCGCAACTAAGGCGAAGAGGAAGCAAGATAGGTGGTCCTCTGAAGGCTCTTTTACGACCAGCAAAGGACGAATCACAGCCAATGCAATAGGTTATTCAGTTAAGGAAAATTTCTACTACGACGGGTGGTAGTTTGTAAACAGAACACGGTCAACAGGTGCGCAGTTGGGACACGTCTCGGAGTGGCTGAACGCTGCTACGTTGTGGGGAGGAATTGGCCCAGGTTTCCACAGCCACTATGCCAGAGCTACTGGCGCGTTTTGCGGGGATATTTGGTGGGCTCGCAACACTTCTGTTTGAAGAGAAAGCGTACCGCTTCTGACGAGGATTGACAGGAGGGATTTCGGCGATCTCCGGATTTTTCCTGTTCGTCGGCAAGGCAGGATATGTATACGCAGTGGCGACCGGGCGGCTTCGACCTTGGTCTCTTGTTGTGTAGCTAATCCAAACGTATCCAACAGGATATGCAGCGGCCGATGCACAGGAAGGCTGTCTGGCGTGGAGGTTTCTCCATGGCGTGGTCGAAGTTCATTGCGATGACGTACACACTTGTCATCACCCACGGATGCATCTTGAAGCATGTCACCTTGCCTGGCCGTCACTGTTGCTTTGAGCTGGCGTAGATGACCTGCTCGATAATCACGAGCCTAGACCGGAGCTCCAACGACGAATTCTTTGTGCTGATTGCAGGCATTAGCGCTACAAGGTAGCTTCTCAGTCGGAATGAGCGCGTCGTTGGTGATGCGTAGCTTGCAGTCCATCAATGTTTCAGCTAGTGACTGGCATCCTGGCGTAGCTGCATTCGGTGTGGACCGGTGCAAGAGTAGGAAGGCTTGAAGACACTCATTCCCGGTCCCCTCCCCGCGAGATTTCAAAAGCGCCCTCTTGAAGGTGTCAACAAATCTCTCCGCTTGACCATTGGACTGGGGGTGGTAAGGTGGTGAGCAGAGGTGTTGGATGCAGTGTCGGCGACGAAAGTCTTCAAAGATGGAAGACACAAACTGGGTACAGTTTTCGGACGCCAAAACCTCAGGAATGCCATGTTGACTGAAGATGCGTTGGAGACAAGCCAGAGTGGCGGATGCGGTTGGTGAGTTGACGGCAACCCCTTCTGGCCATTTGGAACAGGCGTCGACCACGACCAGATAGGAAATGCCATCCATGGGACCAGCGTAGGCAATGTGCACTCGGGACCATGGTTTTGCTGGCGGATGCCAAGGAAACTGTGATTGGTGTGGTGGCACCGTTGAGGCTTGTTGACATTTCGAGCAGCGGCAGACCAAAGCTTGTGCGTCGTTGTCATTGCTAGGCCAATAAACATAACTGCAGGCAATTGCCTTTATTCTGTTCTGGCCGGCTTGAGCAGAATGGAGCTGGCGGAATACAGCTGGCCAGAGGCATGAAGGAACGACAACTCGGTCTGCAGTCATGAGGCAGCAACCGACCACAGAAAGATAGTTGCGGCGTTGATGTATTTAATTGAGTTCACCAGACACGGCAGTGTTTGGCCAGCACGTCTGAACGCAAGTGATAGCTCTTTTCAAAACATGGGCTTGCGCAATTGCACGAGGTATGTCGGCGGCAGTAATGGGGATACTTCGGATAGCGTTCGAGAGTTGCTACCGAACGTCGTCCTCGGCGGTAACTGCGGCAATCACGGTGTCTTCTACTGAGACGTGTTTTTAAATCTGGCGGGAGAGGCGGTCGGCTTGACTAAAATCCTGAGTACGGCAGTAGCGGATTTCGAAGTCGTAACCAAGAAGGATGACTGTCTAACGCTGAAGTCGGCTAGCCGAGTATGCGGGAATGCCCTTCTTTGAACCGAAGCTTGAAATTAAGGGATTGTGATCGGTTAATAGCGTGACCCGCCGGCCATATAGCATATTGTAGAATTTGGTAACGATAACGACGATGGCAACGGCTTCCTTCTCGATCTAACCATAGTTATTCTCCGCAGGTGTCAGGGTACTGGAGACTTGTATAACACCTTTCTCGAAACCATTTGGGAGTCGACGGGAGAGGATTGTTCCGATCCCGTGGGCAGAAGCAACAGCAGCGACCAAAATCTGCAAGGTTGGTTCATAATGGGTCAACAGTAGGTCAGCGCTCAGCATGGCTTTCAGGCGAATGAAAGCTTTCTCGCATGCCAGAGGCCAGTGCGAAGGAACATTCTTCTGCAGAAACCGATTGAGCTGGGCTCGAACATCGTGTAGCGATGGCAGGAAGGCGCTGCAGTAACTGATGAGACCCAGGAAGGACGGCCGTTGTGACACATCCGCTGAAGCTGGCATCTGCTGGATGGCTCTGACGTTCTCAGGATCAGAATGGCAACCATCGGCATCGAAAGTGCACCTAAGGTATTTGCTCGACGAAAGGAAACATTGGCATTTCTCTGCTTTCAGGCGGAAACCGTACTCTTGGATCGGTTGAAGGACTGCAGCCAGGCGCTCTCGAATCACTTCTGGGGTGCGACTAACAATGGGTAGATCGTCCAGGTACGCGGCCGTACGCGGAACGGCAGAGATCATAGCGTCCATCGTCTGCTGGAAAATGGCTGGAGCCGTTTTGGCACCAAACGGAAGCCTGGTGTACTGGAGAAGACCCCGATGCTTACTAATTGTCAGGAGGGCTTGTGACTCAGGAGCAACCTCGTTCTGCAGGTAGACGTCTGCGAGGTCTACTTTTGCGCATCACGTGCCCCCGTTGAGTATTGTGAAGAGGTCGGCTGGGATCGGTAGTCGGTAGCAATTTGGCTCTAGTGCTGCGTCGAGACGGTCGAGAAATCGACACAGATGCGGAGGGATCCATTCGGCTGCTTAACCACGACGAGCGGCACTGCCCAGGCGGAATAGGATACAGGCACCAGGACGCCCATGTCTTCCAAACGTTGGACTTAGGCATCGACCAAGGGTAGGGCTGTGTATGTAACAGGCGTTTTGGGACGGAATACCGCTTGAGCACCATGTACAAGCTGTAACGCGGCGTGAGTGCGTGCACAGCGGCCAACGCCGTCCTGGAATACCCGAGCAAACTGCCTGATGATGTCGTTAATTCGGTCGTTTGCTACTGTCGGAGAATGTACCGCGTTGCAGACGGCCCGAAGCGGAAGATCGGCCAAGCCAAGGGTTTCGAGCTAGTCGAGACCAACCAGGTTGAGCTTCGCCTTTATGATGTAGCAGATCGCGTGGCGCCCCGGAAGGAGACGGAGCAGTGCAGCTGACCAGTTAGTTGCACACGACCATCACAGGCGCTGATGGCACGCTGGGAGGTCTGTTCGAACGGTGGCTTGACAAGGGATCGCCAGAGATCCTCGGAGATAATCGTGATGTCCGACGCAGACTCCAACTACAGTCGGACGGACTGACCGTTGATCAAGACGTCGGCGAATTTTCTCCGATCCGCAGCTTTGATTTGGAATGTGGCCAGCAGGCACAGGGAGCTGCCAACCGGACCAGGCTTGGGTGTGCGTCTGGGTCGGGACCTCTTTTTGGTTCGCGGGTTGGGGTCAGTCCAGTTTTGGCCCCCTTGGGAGATGTGGGATGGCAGTAATCATCCCTGTGTCTCAGTCTGCCACAACCTTGACAACGATGATGGCGGCAATTGCTGTCCCGGTGGAAATGCCAGGCACCAACGAATCGGCACGCGTACGGTGGGGACTTCGCTCGGTCAGAGTGGGTGGGACGCGCGGATGATTGCGTCCTCGGTGCTGCGACTGCCTGGACCATACCAAGTGCGGCGGCGTTCTGGATCATGGCAGAACCATGCTCCAGGTTGAGCAGAGTTTGACACTCCTCGGCCAGGTTCTGGAGTGTGACCGAGCTATCCTGTTGTAACTTGGACAGGAGGCGCGTCCGGATATCGGCAACTTGTGGAAGCTGGAGGCCAGAGAGGAAAATCAAGCATTTGAATTGGTCCTCGGTGAGTGCGCTATTTTGCAAAAGTTGGCATTCATGGTTGACCACGTCCGCGTACTTGAAGAACTCGTCGGCATCACGCTTGGCCAGCTGTAGACATTGATAATGAGCATCGAACAGGGAGGACTGCTGGCCAAAAATCTGGGACAACGTTCTGACCGTCTCGTCAAAGGTGTCGCATGGGTTCCTCGGTAAGATGAAGTTGGTGTAGTGTTGGTGTTCAAGCGCACCAAGTTTGAACAGAAGCACCCGGACTTTCCACGCGTCGTCCTAGCTTGCCAATTCCATGGTGAACAGGTCATCGTACCGCTTATACCAAGATTCAAACTTTAACCCGGCCTTGGTATCGTACAGAAATTTGCTGATGCCCCTAACCACATGGTCCATTGACTGAGAATTAGCAGCTGGACCTGCATGAAGGGAACAACTGGAGAGTATGTCGGTTATGACGGACATCAATTTAAATTGTTGCTGCAGCATAAGTTTTAAATCGGCGTACTCGTTAGTCATGGTTCGCAAACTCAGTCGCCACTGTTATAATTGAGGGAACGTAAAGGGTCGGTTCGATCTCCTTTAAAAGCTGAGGTTGAAAAGGTTTGGGGCCTACAGTCGACAATACCTGCGCCTGCGCGGTGGTTTTATAATCTCATATTTGATGCTAAGAAATTCAAACAATGCTTGAAGTCATCTTCTGAGGCTGAATCACAATACCACTGAGAGCTCACCTGAAGACCGAAGGATATAGCCGGTTAGAATGCCGCCAGCATTTCTTTTCACTTCACAAGTGCCAACCATGAAACGCCCTCCCCACTTACGTTGTTTCTTCCCCCACACTAACGGTATTCAATATACGTCTCGACGATGCACTCAAACATATACACTATGTCATCTCATCTTTTATACCCGGGCGTAAACCTAACACAACAAACCAACGTGCGCATTTCCCTTTCAACCTACCAGTTAATAAACGCTACTATTGTGGAAATTGGATTTACCTAACCCGTCGGCCCAAGAAAACTGCACACGAGTAAGCGTAGTCATTTCCAGTATTTATTTTTCTTCACGGATTACGTGAACTATGACCGCTTTCCATATTTCTTTACGTGCGCACATTCAATTCCCACTTCAAACTATCATTATACAGCGGTGCAGTTAGATCTGTTTTCGTTTAAACTAACGATTTTACTTAACCTTTGATCTATTGCAACCCAACCATCCTACGGGACTTTTCAAGCGCTTGCATTTTACGTGTGATGAATCATATTGCAATGGTCATTCATCATAAAAGACTATACAAGAATTCTTTGAAATCGTTAACAATTTTGAAAAACATGATAAATTTGAAAGATAATCTAAAGTAATCAGCTCTGTGCTACAGAATCAGGACGTAGGGTTCGTACTTTTGGCTCTTAAGAGTACGCGATATCTATTCAAACAATAAATGAGATGGAGTACATCATTGTAAAGTGGAAGCATCATTCCCGTTCCTGAGTAGTAGATTACACCGCCAACCGATCATTTCGCATTTTATCCGGCTGTCTGCCACCAGTAGTACTAAAGATGACTAAAATTGTTTAAAATAAAATTTTTGGTTAGTTTTTCTGTTCGCTTTAGCCAGTTCGTTGTTGCTGCTAGGAAGATTCCCCAGAGAAGATTTAAAAACAGCCGCCGTGTTTATTCCTAAAGCAAACTGTCTTAATTAACAGGTGCTTTGGAGGTTACACCTAGGTATTATAATGGTTAACTGCTAGTTAGTTTCGTTCACTGAATATTCTACTGCATTTTTTGTGTCAAATCTGATGCACATTAGCGATTGATAACCATACGGTAAGAATAGTTGCGCGGAGAAGCATAGTAACATGTGATCTGAAGGTACCGTAAATCCAATGGCATGCGTACACACACACATACACAAATATTATTGCATAACTGCCGCAGTGATGAAGTCGTATCAGCTAGCGGCAAGCTCGATAAGCATGCCAACGTTCACTTCGACAGCAATCATCTGTGTCTGTTTTGGAAGGCGCGTTGTACAGAATATGGAATTGCCACATGTCATCGCGTGCCAGCTCCACGGTTGGCATGTGCTCCGGCAGCTGTAGTTTCGATTAGTTAGTGCTTTGAAAGAATGAAAAACTTAGAAAGAGACAGCCAACTAGAATGAAGTCTGTCCCGTGGGACTATTGACTTGACGAATGCTATCTTACCATTGGAACATTGATAGATGATTCGCTTTCTTGCAGTCATTTACTGGGTGCAAGACAGGCTTAATGATGCATGATCTAGGCGATAATGTTGATCTTCAAACTCTTCAGGAAGAAACTTGTCCAACAAACGGTGCTGAAGGTGGAAAACTAATGCACAGCATCAGGTTGTCTACAACACATTAGGAAAATTATTATGAGAGATCATGGCTTATTTTTGGGTATCAGATTACCTGCCAAATGCCTTGGTCGTGACGCAATTTCGATTGAGTCTCGGAGCTACTCTCTCTCTCTCTCGACAGTGCACTCCAGTACTGCGAGCGATCAGCTCCAAAACTTTCTACATCGTGAATTAATTTTTCGGTCATTACACTCCCAACATTCACAGATTCATTTGACGGAAAAGATGACCCACCGGCCAAGTGAATCCAGTCATGAAGGGGTCCTGCGAATCAAATCCAGCTAGGGCAAACCTCATGTTCTCCACGACAGCATAAGTATCATCATCCGCTTTGTAAACATAATCGTATGGAAAGTCCACGCGAGCCACAATCGGCCATATTTGTCTCATTTTGCGCCACAATTGACTGCGGCCTTCTTGAAACGAAACGTTCGCATCTGATAAGGTGTGGAAAATAGTGGGGAGGCGTACGAAGATTGCACCCGTTACAAGTTATACGGAGAACAAAAGAAAAAGTGGAACAATGACAAACAACCTTGAGCGGGAAAGAGGACAAATAGTAACTAGTTTCGAGGTGGGATCCAGTTGTACAGCACATGTTGAACGGATACACCACAGACAAGAAAGGTCCACGAGTCAGTGGACAAAGTATGTTATTCACATTGGCAGAAATGTAAATTTGCTATTTTCGTGTTACGAGGAGAGGCCGGTAAGTCTAGAGATTTATCGCATTTTATCGTTCCTCGGTGGACTTCAGTCATACCATTTAACGGAAACGACATAATATTTCATCCAGTAGTTTTCTTAACTTCACACCACGTGGGCACCAAGCTAGCACATGTCCTAAGAACTTTTCAAGCCGACACAACCTCATGAAACATTTCGGTGACATTGCGGCGGGCTATAGTGTTTGGCTTGCTTCAACTGGTAAACCCTCAGGTTGGCATCGTGGCTACCTTAGAAATGGGGGTGAACGCGACTGGCGTATTTCAAGATTACCAAGTGAGTATGAGGTCATCTCGCGAGAAACATTACATTTCAGCACATTCTGTAAGGTTTTCCAGTCAAAGTAGATGTGGGAGATGGAACAAGCACATTCATTCTTATTGGTATTTGCTAATCACTTTGCGGATAGCATAATGTATGCGTAGCTTCCAAAATAACCCATGACTCCATAATAGATAAAAAGATGTGGACAACTCATGTATCTCATGGGTAGAATGTTTGTGCATCTCCTTGATCACATACAGCCAAACCCGCTTTATTGCCCAGTTTTTCAAAATACAAATTATTTTCCAATGAATAGGCTAAATTTTCATCGTCTAGTTGCCCATTACCGGGGTCGTCCCACCACTTAATTGCCCAGCTGCGTAAGCTGTGCTCTTATCAATTTGTCAAATTATACACTCTCCTTGACTCTTTTATTAAGAGTGCCCCACACTTAGCCTAGTAAGATCGAGTCAAGAACAACAAAGATGTCGGTGGCGTTAGAAAAAAGAAAGATAGAAAATGAAAAGCAAATAAGTAATGTTTACCTATGTCATTCGATGCACGAGCAAGCTAATTGTACAGCCGGATGTGGGCAAACCCTCGGCCCTATTCAAAATTCGAGAACTCCGCAAAATCGGGTAATCTGTCCGCTTCACCTTTGTCACTACTCTATTGGTTTCACACAATTTATCAAGTAACAGAAAGGATTTTTACTTGACAGAAATGTTGGAGGTTTTGGACAAATTAAAACATATCCACCAGGAGCCTTATAGGCCAAATGGAGGCGTGATTTACAGATTTCTCGTTGTACCCTAGTCAGGTTGATTGTCAATGAAAAGGAACTCCGGCAGAATTTTCGCATGGCACTGCATGCTGTCAGAAAAGGAAGCGCAGTGGAAAGGATGAAGAAGCAACTGCATTGCAAAACTGGATGTTCTCGGTTCGTGAGCACAACCAAACTGTTACAAGCATGCCTCTGAAGAACAAGGCAGAAGAATTCGGCAAAGGACTTAGAAAAACCTGTGCTGTCACTGAAGGATGGTTGTAAACATGGATGAATAGAACTCAAATTGTGTATAAACATGCACGTAGTGAAGAAAGTCCCGCGGACAGAGCAGTTTGTGAAAAGTGGCTGAATGATGGACTGCCTGATCTTTTAAATGCTTTTTAAGTTAACAACGTGTACACTACAGATGAAACAGGTCATTTTTACCTAGTAACTTCAGAGGGCTCTTTGTATTTTGCTGATGACAAGCGCAGCAGTAGAAAAAGCCATACTTAGGACCACTTTTCAGTGATGCGCGAATATGTCAGGCACGTATAAAAAAAGCAAATTAAGAAACGAGGGAAATATTTAGGTGTTCTCCTCACAACACTGGCTTGAACCTACACTTCCGTGACTTACAGAGCTAACAAAAATGTGTGGATATTAAAAGCACTTTTCACCGAGTGGGTCCTCATATGGGACAAGGGGCAATGCGAAATTGGTCTAAAAGTTATGTTGCGCTTGGATAAATGCAAAGTACGTCCACAGGTAGAAGGAATGAAAGACATTCAAATGGAATTTTTGCAGGCAAACACGGTCAGCATTCTTCAACCCATGGACCAAAGTCTGATTATAAAACTGAGAAACAGTTAAAGAAAGGAACTTGTGTACCGAATTTCTTGTCAGGTCGAAAACAACGTGTTATCTGGCTCAGCATAGGCAGCGGGTGTTAACGCCAAAGATTTCTGCGCACAATGCAATTAAGTTCTTACCAAAAAGTTGGAGACAGTTTACCTGTGCAAAAATAAAAGCCTGCTTTCGGCATACTGACTGCAATCGACTAGAAGCCAATGCAATTTCTGATGACCCCGTCATAGCTGAAGACGAAATCAGCGCTTGCACAATCCAATTCATGAATTCAGGAGAGTTCGTCGCTATTGACATCGAGGTGGAATGCACCTCAGACATGACAACTGCTTACGATGAAATCGTCAGTAAAATTTTAGAGAACCGACTAGAACAAAAAGAAGGCAGTGACTAAGAGGATGATGTGTTGGATGCCTCCCTGAGTAACAGCAATCAGCGCGCGTCGCAATCAAGGACAAATAAATGTGTGCATGATCTGTGCAGCTAGGGACTTTTGCATGGGCAGGGTAACGATTCCTTACCCCAACTGGATTTCATCGGAGCAAGAGAGACTGGAGTATCTGCACGAAATAATGTACAAACGAAGTTGGACTTTTCTCAGCGAAAATAAAAAGCAGGGCCAATTTCTATAGCTATCCAGGTAAGATGATTTATGCTATAACTTTTAAATTATAGGTCATGCTCTTCTGAATAAACGTTTTTTAAGGCTTCATTTAAAAGTAAGCGTTTATCTTTCTTAGCAGGTTACCATTCAAGGGATACACTGTACAATAATTCAATGGTAGCCCACTCCGCTTTATCGCCCACTTTTGAGATATCCCGATGGTGGGCAATAAAGCGGGGTCGGCTGTATGCGCTGTAAACAGAACCCGTACAGGAATTGCGTTGCCTGATAATACTACTAAGACTCTTAGAATAATGCGGTACTAAGGAGCCCGGTAAATTCTGAATTCATAAGAGATAAATTATAAAAAAATAAGTATAGCAAAGGCTACGGGATAGCACAAGCAAGTATACAACAATAGAACAATACTTATTATCACATGTTCTCAAGTTTGAACTAAATATACATCCAAGTGAAAATCATTTTCTACACAAGCAGTCGTTGTTATGGTAGATAAAAACAAAGGAATTCTGGGTGAGTATTTGTCTTTAAAGCTTAGGTGTTCCGTTCATGTTACGCTATTTCTTCTCCTTACCGATCACCTGCTTACTATGAGAATCCGTTGAACTACCGGCAATACAATGTATTCACGATATCTGGGGTGATGGGAGGCTAACCTGCCTCCATGCAAATTATAAATTGGTAATCGTGCAGCGCTGCTTGTGAAAATGTGTAGACAGATTGAGCACAACTTATCAGAAGATGGAGGTGGTATAGCGAAGCCACACATCAAGGTTACAATCGTGCGGACACAGCTCTGATCGGATACGCGACGCCAAGTGATGGGTATTTAAGTGAATCCCTATGAAACAGGTCACACATATTCGCAACATAATCCGATGCGCGAAATCTGAAAACAATGACGGAAATAGACGAAACACATTACCAATCGAGAAAGCCCCAACTAGCTTAAGCTCAAACCACTTCCTTCCTCGCTGCGCAGTTATGTGCAATGAACTATCGGCGACTTTGGGAACGTGTGACTAAAACTGGTTTACTGCACTCTACTAAACAGAGAGTTGACAGTGAATAAATTGTGTGACCTGCTCAGCAAATATTTGAGTTTAGCCACGCTCTATGAGGCAAGACCCAGCGCTATAGCATAACCAAATTTCACTGATTCGTCAAGTCATTCAACCTTCAAAACGTCCAACTGCTCCGCCGAAGCAACAAAGCACAAGGAGCTCTTGACAAACTGCGTTCACAGATGCATTTGAAACCTGAGTTTGCCTTCAGTTACTTTCGTTTTACACGCTTTTCTGTGCTCAGAGATTCACCGTAGGACGTTGAGAACTATGCGCAACAACAGTAAATTGTACAGCCAGCTCCACCCTGCATTCTGCTCTTGCTGTGCTTAGTCTGACAGTGTGCGGTGCCACTGATTCAAAACAACTGCACTGATATGTCTTAGAGTCACGGGCTTAGCTACAGGTACCGGTCCTTTGCTACTTCCCACTACCCTGCACTCACTTTTCCATATTATAAACTTACGTTACAACTTTCCTGTCCACCTATAAGTTGAAGAATGAGACAATTTGATATGCTTTTCTAATTCTTATTTTTCTGCTATTAGCTTTTCTTTATTGTTTGAGCTATGCGCGCCTTATCATTGGCAATGGTGAATCAAACCCCAGTGTATTAGTCAGAATCTTCGGGCTCCACTTCCGTATATCTCACGCCTCCTATTTGTAAACAATGGCATCTATTGAAATGCTCTAGTTAACACATCTGACCTTTCTCACATAATGATGCGTAATTTCTTTCCATGGGTTGGAACGTGCCATAAGATTCGCAGTAAAACAAAGTAGAAAAGCCGAAGGGCGAAGCGAATTAGTGTCGCCGATCAGGAAGATAGCACTGAATTCAAGTCTCGTGAACAAGAGGCAATGTTCAGGCATTGTTCGCTAGTGATCAACCTGACTGATGCTCTGGTGTCGATTTCCACGCGCACTGGTTGTCCCTCTATGTCCAACTTCACAGTATATAGGGGTATCACTATGATATGAGATGTGGTAGTGTGTGATATTAAGTACGCTGTGGACGCCTCAGAATTTTCCAGTGAATGTACAGTGTTTTTTGCAGGGCGGGGTACCGATCACTGGCAAGATGTCAAACTTTGCCGCAGTTGTGACAGGGAGCTAGCTTGTGTTTAAAGTCAGCATCGTTTTCATGATATTTACTGCATCGGTAGCAAGTAAAAGAACCTTTAACGGTTAGTTGAGGACGCGATTTAAGAGCGTGAACTGCGTCGGGAAGAGAACCGTTCCGATAGTGAACCGATTGTTGCACCGAATTCCCGCGCTGTCTGACCAGCTCACATGTTGTTTCCCAAATAAGTATGTTCTTGTCTTCCGAAGGTAGACTTTCTCTAGATTTCTCCTCCCGGATACCAACTAACAGACCCTGGATGGCCATGGTCTCTTCAAACTTCGGGGGTGGAATTTCATTATAACGGCAGTCTTGGAGGGATTGTTGTATACGGCTGATGAGTTGCTTAACACCTTGCTCTCCCTGTCATAAGCCAGAGTAGCTCAGGCGTGCCGTGAAGACATGCTGCAGCGGCCCCCAAATGCAATCGAGTGCATTAACACTGTCGGAAAAAGATGTGTTTTCGTACAAACGCAGTGCATCAAAATGCCTTTGACCTTATGCACCAAGGTGTTTTCTCAGGAGTTTGACAAACTGGACTTCGGTAAGATTAATGTGAGGATTTGTTACCGGGAATAGTACAAGGTAGTCGCAAAAGGTTCGCTTCCAGCGAATCCAAAACGCTGAAGTTAGTTTATAAGACGCATCCTTCCAAAATGGTTCAGGTGGAGTGAGCTGGCTCATAGCAAAATTATTCACAATTGATCCCCATCACTAAGGTTACACTTCGGCCAGTACTGAACCACGACACAGTAGAAAGTAGTATTCGGCCCGTAGCGCACGAAAGTAGGACACGTCAGTTTCAGCAATACGCAGAATGTATTGTGGCCCACAAAGACAACTCTTCAGACAGTCTAATCAATGGGTAGCTGGCTTTAATGGATACACAATGGCTCTGATGGATCCAGGCAATAGGAACAGTTTAATCGACTACTGACTAGTGTTGGACTGCCACGCAGCGCAGATGTCAAAACGGTGTTTGTTATTTGTGTATAAATAACACGTCTTAGGGCTTGTGTGGTCTAATTCCGTGAGCAGACTGCGGCGGTATGTGTTATTAACTAGTTCACATCGAAACGAACTATACTGCGCATTACAAACGTGTGAAATCGATAACACCACGTTATAACCACGAGAGCCGTGAATTGAATTTGCATTGGTCCATCTGACACCCAGTCAAACAGCCGATAAAGCGTTGACTACCGTAACTCAACTGTGCATATACTCAGTCTGGAATTAGTTGTCTTTGTTGGATTGTGGAAAAAATATAACCACTGTGTTTTCCCACTCTGTCTCTATCTCAGCTATCAATCCGCAGTTAAGTTCATCAACTATTAACTTTGTTGGCATACTTATCTAGTATGTTCCCTGTTTTCTCAATGCAAGAAACAAATCGCATATGTTGATCGACAGATCCATCCGTCATAATGAAACAAACGACGGCGAGAGTGTATGCGGGCT
This sequence comes from Dicrocoelium dendriticum, assembly GCA_944474145.2. NCBI lineage: Eukaryota > Metazoa > Platyhelminthes > Trematoda > Plagiorchiida > Dicrocoeliidae > Dicrocoelium > Dicrocoelium dendriticum. The sequence continues at coordinate 51,258,931 of OX104071.1, forward strand.
TATTTTCTGGAGCCCTATGTGGACTCATGCTTTTCTCCTACATCAGTTTGGAGCAGATCGCCTGGTTGTGGCGACAATCATTGACCTGTGGCGCACCATGGATACTTGTAGCCGAGCACAACTTCACCGACGACATTTCAGTCGAGGTTCGCCGATTGCTCCATGCCCCCAAGCTCTTCTGCCTCGTGTTGACCTATCCAGCCAATTATGATACGAAAGCCATCCACTGCCAAAACACGTGGGTACGACGATGTGATAAGTACTGGTTCCTTGGTAGTGAGCCTCACGCATCCCTGAAGCTGATTAGTGAGTTTTGTATGTTAATAAGACAAACTGTGTCATAGTATTCTGCATTATCACGGTTTTGGTTACCATGGGGCGGTTTCACTGAGCCAGGCTCAGCGCGATTTCCTTCTGCTTGTTTGTCCTATATACCATCGTTACATTCGAAATGGGGTCAATCATACAAGATTTTCCTCTCATATCGAAATAACCGTTGACTGTTATAGCATCCCCTGTTGTGCCTGTGCTGAATGCACCGCTTTGTTCCGAAGCACCTAAACGGCACTCGGTCAGTTTCCTTGATGTCAATAATCCCAAGAACTTCGAGGATTATATAATAGATTCTCTTCTATGAGGATAGGTGTTCGTTTAATCGCAGAAGCTCGCATATAGTTAGGGCTGTGTTAATGACCGCAGTTTAATTGTAGGGTATAAAGAAAACAAACCAGACAGGCTCATCTGTCTAAGTTATCTTAAACATCCCGATAAAACTGTCGTCATTCGACGAGTTTATATAAAGTCATTAGTTAAAAGTTACTCTGTTCTTCTCACACAACCACTGAGGGAGTATTCGCTGGGTAACTAACAGACCAGGTACTATTCACCTATCAATGTAGCCTATAAGCTTTTCGAATTGCTAATAATCTGCACGATCTATGTATTAGGGAACGATTATTCCTTTGTATTAGAATTAACTATCGGCCTGCTTTGCGGATGCAGCTGAAGTGCATGCAGTGCTGACATTAAAATATCGTAGATAGCGAGCAGTATTGGGGCTGGGTATTGGGTTTCTGTACAGATTCGTTGCAGTTAGACCCTTAGGTAGACAGCCGGTGTACATTGAGGAAAATGCTTTCCTGGATGTGCAACTGCTGTCTGGTTGAGTTTAACTGTGGCGAACCTCAGGAATCATCGTAGATAGACCTCATTATTTATCCTTAGGTTGATAGCCAACATTTAATGGCAGTCGGAACGCATCTCCTCCCATTCACTTGTACTCTCTGATTAGCGAGGGCTTCCTACTCATACCCTATTTTGTTTCCAAAGAACAGCTTGTACGCTGTGTGCACCTAGTGTGTCTCAATATTGACAGCTGTCAGCAGTGTGCTCTCCTGTTGTTGATAAGAGCATTCTCGCTGCGGCCTCTATTTGTCTCATGATCCATTAATCCGTTTGCTCATTTACCTTGCTTCGATAGATTTCAGAGTACGCCCGCAGATAGTGCTTTCAAGCCTGCATGTGGAGTCTATGGAACGCGTATTTGGACTTTATTGTGATCAGATCTATTTACACATATAAAACTCCATTAGTTTTCAAAACTTTGAAGCGCCGAGACTTCCTTTGAGCCGGTGTCAAATTTTGCAAATGCGGCTAGTCCAGGAGCAGTGGTTAGAAGGATATGTGTGGTGTAATATTTGAAGCACTCTGAAGATTACATCTCCTACATCAACGTTGTTTGAACCTACGTTACCACCAGCGTCAAGAAATTGTGAGCACTAGAGGCATGCGCAATTTGCAGGCCTGATAGTAGTTATCCTTTCTAACGTACTTTACCTAATTTAGCTTACTGTCCAATGACTCTCTTCCTCTCATCCCGGGGAAGGTAGCGGTGAAAATAACCCGAACATCAAGCCATGTACACGTTTTCGTATCTCTACTACTCTTGTAAATGTGAACCTCTGTCATTATTCATTATTGTCAGTTTTATTTGTTAATGGTTAAGTAATCATCCAAAAGCTTTGCAGGATGGTGCACATTATTTAAGTGGCCCGGTTCAGCGACCTCCATACATAGTAATTTTGGAAATGGTGATGTGTTTTGTGGTACCCCGGGTTTGAGCGCAATCGATTTCAATATTGATGAGAACTAGCTTACCATCAGTTTTATGAAGTTCACTCCTTTTTGCTGGTTGAATTGTGTCAGATCATGAGAGTACAATCGCCGGAGGCTGTTGGCCAAACAGTGTGTCAGTAGCTGAGACTCATCCGCTACCTTACATTTGGGGTTTTCACATATGTAGTGTTATCCTTCGTTATTGATGATTTAGATGAGAACCAATGATATCGAGAAAGTTTACGTTGTAATTCCAATTCCGTAGAATAGTTATATGGTCCGTATACTATCTGCAATCGCAATGGCCCTCTACTGATAAACTCGTGTACACACCATTTCGAAATCCATTGAAGAAGATTTGAAGAATACATGAACTGAGCAATGAGCGTCATTGCTGCCTCATATTCTGAAATTTCAGCGCTGCAGTAGGTAACCACCAGCGAAATACCAACAGCCAGGCGTCCATTGGAACAGCACACCAGCCTTATCACAAAGGCTGAATACTTGTCTAGAGCACTTAATGACTGGATTTCACATAAATTGTACTGCTACATGCACGCTTAGCTGAGACTGTACATTTTAACCGACTAGAGTTAACATACCGTGTTACCGTGCTGGAAATACTGCATCGTAGAGACGATCATAGTGAATGATATTCTTGTTAAGGAACAGAATGAAAATTAGTGGAGCCAACCCATTTCTAAGTCTCATACTGTAGGGACTTGGGGTGCGGAAATGAGATTTTGGGATCAAGTACTATTTAGTTGCCTGATTTTTGGAGTCTGGCATTTCAGAGGAGTCATGTGGTCACATGCGCTTACTGGATGTTATTGTTTGAATTTGTTTATACTGCTGGTGTAACTAAGAAACGCGATATAACTTTTGGGGATTATGTTGACCAATGAGCTCTGGGGCATCTACAGGCTGCAGTTATTTTGCGATAATAGAAATGTGCTTGTAATGGTCACCTATGATAATTGATTCTCATCTCGTCTTCCTAACTCCAGCAGGTACGGTTTACCTTAATGATATAACTCGGATTTCACTCAACTGACAAATGAAAAATGCCTTAGGGAGAGGGAAGGGCTTGTACTTCATAAATCTTATTAGGTTGTCTAGACAGTGTTTTTAAGTATGCAATAATTGATGATTGAATCACCTTTTCGACACTCAGCAGTCCTGATCCTAAATGCGTGGGAGATATTAGATCCACTGTCCATGCTGGATTAGGTCAAGGAAAACCATCGGCTAGCGAAAGCAAGGTAGTTGTCCCGGAAATAGAAAGAATGACTTTCATGGAATGTACATGTCTGAGTGCATCATCCGCGGGCTATCCAAATAAGCTTACTGTGGACACGGAGACGGTGGTTGTAAGAAGTGCGTTTCAGGGCATGAACACACTAGCAAAATGTTTACATCTGAGTTGGATATACTGTTCCATCCGTTTTAACCAGCACTCCATTGGGTGTCACTTCTTAGCCCCGATTAAATACCTACACCCATGATATGGAGTATACCGAATAAGGCGAGTCATTTCATCCTTTAACTGGTTTTGCTCTCTCCTTAGTACTTAAAAAGATTTTAGGTGGTAATTGCATGAAAGTTCCAATAACGAACTATCAGGCACAACTTTGAGTAAATCTCAGAGGAATGAAACCGTGTTTTAGCCATGGCTTCTATGACAGCATTGCGGATTGAACACAAATATGCTGATACTTTACAAGGACATTGAAATGCTTAAGTATCCTACCAACTTGATCGAAAGTTGCGTTTCTTATCTTTTTGACTTCTGTGTTTCTTGTGCTTCTCTAGAAAATATCACCATGAAGCAGTACGCATAGGACTATATAAGAATTTTGTTGAGCACATGGAGGTACACTTTTCAATGTGGTGAGCAGTTCACAGTTGTCCACTTTGAACTCGAATAGTTCTCAGGCTACCTCTACCGCACCCCGCCTAATTTACTCTGGAGTGGTTGATGACAAGCATTTGTCTGAACTCATCATCATATGGTGCAGTGGTAGACATACAAGAGAAATTCAATCAGAAAGGGACTCTCACATATGGACAACCATTTGCTCGAATGATACAATAAATCCAGCTAGATAACCTTAACTTCCCCTCACACCCTGTTTGTCTTAGTCTGATTGTCCACTGCTTCTAGCAGATTTCGGTTGCTTACATGCTGTCTTTAAGCGTGTTGCTTGTGAAAAACAATATGTAACTGTTCTAACCACACCTCCGTCATATCGGAAACGATGAACCTTAAGAGGCAGAGAGGCACTAGAGAATTAGTTACGGAACAGTAGTTGGAAGATGCAGTCCGACACCCATCTTCGTGGTTCGGAGTGAATATGTCAAGCTTCCAAATTGTAAGGACCTGGCTTTACTCCAATAAACGCTGAAACGACGAAATCACAGGTGTATTGTCCCACAAAGCCTTCGGACGCGTAGCCCTTAATCCTGGAGCACTGTGCATGACTAAATGTGATGTATTCCTCAATAAAACAGATGAGCTTAAATAGGTAGGCATTTATGGAGCAATTAAAGTGATAACACAAAACGAAGAAGCCGTTTGCTATTCGATGATACATTAGACCATCATTGTTGATTCATCATCTGTGGGGAGGGTGGATGATACATTTGAATACTCAACAACGACTGACACATTTATACTGTGAGTATT
>OX104071.1:51263750-51325435 GCA_944474145.2 Dicrocoelium dendriticum
TCTTCCCCTGCCGATGCGGTATTGTTGGAATATGCAGATGACGTATGTAAAGTCCGAAAGGAACTTTGATATATCTTCAACCTGGATTGCTTACATGAGGACACGGTATCCCTATTCACTGATTATAATGCTTATGTTACATTGCTCTACTGTGTCCTACAAGCAGTTACCATATTGCATATTTATTCCTTTCACTCGATCACTGACATACTTGACGTTTCAAGGTCATTCATCTTGCATATTACTGTGACACTGCACAAATACTCGCACGCCGCCGCACATTGTACTAATGCTACCCGCTTGTACTACGGTTAAAAAACCTATTCGTAAGTCATGTATTGTATTTAATATGTCTTATAGAGCCGCGTTTACAGGATACTTAGTTTTATTCTTCAGCCCAGACCGTGTGTTAAGTCTAGGTTTATTAGTTCTTAGTTTCTAGTTTAGTTTTCATACGGCATAATTAGTTTAGTCTTGGTTTCGTTGGTACAACGTAGTCTTTGGTATTCAGCAACCGACCGCAGCCTCATCAACTACATTGCAACCCTATTGGAACAGCCTTGTGCTGTGCTCTAGAGCTTACTTTTTATCGTTGATTGCATCAAAATGCAATAACGTCATTTTCTCTCTACATAAGGTCCATGACTCAGCAGCTTCACATGGAATACCTCGAAGTTCACACAGATGGCAAGAATTTGCACTCCAGATTGTCAGTGAAGTGCCTAGGAGTAACACTCGGTCGTGATCTTTCCTGGTCACTCTATGTCGATGACTTTTACAATGGTGAGGAGGCTTTCGGTCCACGCACTTCGTTTGCAATCCTCATCTATCCTCCGCCTTGTGTCTTACCCTTTTGAACCTATTGCTATCCAGTTATATTCCCTGGTTTTCTAAAGAAGTACTTCAAATACTAGGTAGGTCACTGCTTCAATTATCTCGGTGTAGTGGAATTATTAAGCCGACATTTGTCAAGACACTTGTGTCAACTCACATCAATTTCTGCATAAGGCTTGCTATGAGAATACTTACTGATACAAGTAACCCTCTTCATAGCCCACTCTCTGAGTGCGTATCAACATCCTCAAGCTGACAAAAGTATAGATTCATTTTTGCCTGCACATGGGCTCATCACTCATGCGTTATTCCATATCTGGCACGCTTTTTGTGCGACCAGACATCAGTAGTCCTGGAGCTTAAAAATAACTTTGCATCATAACCATACTGCTGTTTATTCCAGTTATTACTCTGCTTGTGTATTTACTGCTTTAATTCCTTTACTATATGAAAATCTGTGTGCAACTGTTGAATATTCCTGCTTATGGGTACCTACAGCAATTTCTTGAAAAAAATAAAAAGATGAAATGGCACCGTCTATTTTCAGTTTGTATGGTTAACTGTAGACTGATGCAGCTGCAAATTAGTATTACTATGCCAAATATGAGATAAAATCAGTGTTTAGATACATTACTGACTTTTGTTATGAATTGCTGTGCACCTTCGAACAAGTTACACATTTAATTTCCTTGGCTTGTCCTTGGTTAATCGGCTTGGAAGGTTTTACGAATAAATGATTTGTAACCAGATCCTTGCACTAGAAACAGTGCGGACAAAATCGCTTCAGCGCAGCTTTTCCATTCTCCCCTCAAGTGTAGTAAAAATTCCGAAGAGAACCTTGATTATGCGGCTAAACGGAATTAAGTATTTGTGGACATGATTTCTCGATTCCCAAACCATTCACGTATGTGCTTACAAGAGAATATAATGTTTGCTTTGATCATATTCAATATGAAACACCTAACATATTCACTTCTTACTATTGGCAAGTCTTTGACTATTTGAGTTCATATATTTCACCTTTGACCGACGGTACCGTTTCCGCACACAACCGCACCTTTTTCAGTTTTTGCCCTATCTCTCTATGATTTCAAATCTAATCGTATGTTTATTACGGTCTTTAATATGAACTACAGAATTAACGTAACCGTATTTTAGGTTATATCTTCTCTGCCTAGACCGCACGTATGGTATACGGGCACAATCACGAACTTTTCTTACCCAGTCCCGTGAGATTACGTAGTCTAGACTTTGTTTATTTTCGCTACAGGCAGCCTGAGACGGACAGAAACAACTACTACGAATAACCCGATTACCAAACTTGGGATAACTGAACGAGCGTTTATTACCAAGAAAATCCAAATCCTAATCATCTTCATGAATGGGATGTAGGAGAATCGCGTATTCAAGCTATGGCACACTTCTGGAAAAGTACCAAAATATGCTGCTAAACAGTTTTAAATCCACCTCGCTTGATGTTATGTGAAAAATGGTACGCACAGGATTGCGTCAATTAAATCCTCTGTCCATGAACAAGATTTGTCGTCAAATCGGTCTTGGGTACAGTTAACATGGGGTACACATGACGCGTTATCATGTCTGCTCACATAATTCCAGTGTTTATAAAGTATTGTTATATACCAATGTTATGAATTTTAAATTACTATTTCCATGTACAGATTGTCACGCACCTCCTAAAACGGAGTTATATCGCTTTCATTTTCCAATCATCTGTCTAAACGTATATGAACGTTTCGCAGTTGTCGTGCATTTCGACGAATTTTGGAACAAAATCCACGGCGCAAGAATCAATGGAATTGGATCCACAAATATTTTTGCACAGCAATTGTATGAAACCATTCTGCAATTCCTTTGTAACTTATGATCGGACCAGCTTACCTGGACGGTGCCTCACCTAGATGAGAATATGCCAATTATAATTGGGCAAGTTTCCTATGATTAAGTTATTCGGAGGGGAAAACGCCGAGTTTAGCAATTTCGCCTGGTGTTTGCTATCACTTCTGTTTACGCTCAAGCATAGTTGAGAAGAAATCCATCCTCCTGTTCCAAACCTCGTTAAACCAATTTCTATCTTTGCATTTGCATACAGCTGCACTGAGGGCGGAGGCGCTCCAAAAACCAAAATATGGGTTTATAAATTCTAAACCAGGCATTGACCACAAAGTTTTCTAGTGCAGAAAAAATAGGTTCACTGGAAACCAATGATGTCCTAGCTTGGCTTCCTAGCTTTGACCCAAATTACCTGATGAGTTTAAAAACAGCTAGATCGGTAGCCCATTTCAATGTTCGAAGCAAATAACACTCAGAATATTACCTATCTGGATCAGGACTCTGTGATCGGTACCAATAATTAATGAAATCGCAGCACCAAATATGACAAAGCGTTGTATGAGTTAGACAGATTTGCCGATGAGTATCCATGGCACCGCTCAGTTATGTCAAAGTCGACAGTTTAATTTGCACACTAAGCTGGGCTTCGGGTGCAAAAATACGCCGGATCCACAGTAATACACTAAAATGAAAGAAATTGAAAGGTGAAAACACAGTGAACACGAACAGTCGCTCCAAGAGGCGCTGACAACAGTTGACCATCTCGGATGTTCTTGGATGGATATAGCGCCACTCACTATCAGCTGAATTGACCCAAAACTTAAGCCGCCAACTAACCTATGGCGCAATAAGCAGTTTGGTCTGCGTTCTGATTACAAGGAAATAGTAGTGAGAATTGAATGGTATAGGTCGAAGTTCATCACTTCTAGGCTCAGTCAGATAACGATCACACGCCCATGAAAGCACTTCAGAGCAGTTTCCTCCCTTGGGGAATCGTTGAAACTTGCCAACTCCTGTATGACCGCACTTGGAGTAGGCCAGGAGCTTGAGGCGATGTTGGTTATGATGGACGGCGCAGAATAACGAACACAGTTATTGCGTCACATGCTATCCAGTTTCCGGAGTAGTTTACGGCTTGTTTCCGTTGTTTGGGCGCATAATATGCGCTAGTGTATGCAAAAGTCAGCATTATAATACTTCTACCAATATTTTGATGCTCATCACACTGCAGACTATAGGAAAATAATTCGGGTTATGTAAAAGTGATGTACTTATTAGTGCACAGGCTTTGAGTAAAAGTGTAATATTGTAGAGTTCCATGGGTGACTGTTACTTCACCGATTGTCGGTGGCTTATAAGTGCTTGCAACCAAGTTCAAGTGAAAACCAAGTTGGTATAAGCTTTATGTACCCAAACGGGTGCATTTGTAGAATTATACATTGTTAACTGTAAATTTACCAAAGGGTCACCTTTAAAGAAACTTAGGCTTACAAATGGGTAGTAAAAGGACGATGCACTGTCACAGATCCATTGAGCAACGATCCCAAAAAGCTGAACTAAATCTCCGGGATTTGTATCCATTGAAATCGGAAAAGGTTTCATTAAAATGTTTCATCAGAATTCACTGCAAATGACGTAGATTTTATGTCCGGAGACAATATATCGGTGATCGTGCACGATGTCTCGAGTGCATATTGAAAGTTGAGAGAGTAAATGGTCCTAATAACCTTGGAAATTGACCTAACAAAATACCTGTCGCTGTGATCGTGCAATACTGTGGTACATACAGCAGATAATGTAAAAACGATGTTCGGCGGAAAAAGGCAACGGTCGATTTAAAAACCTTGCCACCTTTATGAAATCTCAAGATTTCAAAGCAAGCCTTAGTTCAAACTAATTAGGACATGGTCAACCACCATAATTAAATTACCGAGTAACTAAAGGAGCAACTGAACACTAGATTAACAAGTGAAATTTTCACCTTTGTTAGTAACATGTGATGGGCTCATCATAAAACTAGGCTATCGACCGATTTCTCAGTGGAAGTTTGATAATCCTTCTTTGAACGAAAGTGTTTGTTGAGTAGTCCGTACTGCACCAAGCAGGTAGTAACAAGCACTCGTATGAACTGGACTACAGCCTACTACTCCTGGTTAAGCAACTGAGATTAACCATACTATAACAACACCAAGCTCAGCTTGAATAGCCTTTGCTCCTGAATACTCCCCGAGAAGACAGGCTCTTCTTTGCTGAATTTGCTTAGAGCAATAAAACTGATGTGCGACATCTTCCGACCCTTCATATCAACTTGGTTGGGCTTATTTCTGTATATATGGTTGAGGGCAACTGGTTCTAGGTTTACCTGTCAGTGCGGCCTCCATACTACAGCCACAGTACGCCTTCTTCTACAGAGGGACCATGAGTGGCTTGCGCTTCACCACCCACAGCTCCATTCACACACCCCATATCCAGTGTAAACGCGAAGGAATAAGACCGGGAGGCATGACGATGGGAGCCACGTTTCATCAAAGGAGCCGGCCCGTACTCTTTCAACATGCACAGCAGCAGCATCCATGTCTATCTATGTAAAAAAAGCATGCGTACCAGAAGTACACAAGTCGGTGGCTGGGCCGTAGTCCGCTCCAAACGGGATGAAACCACTCTTTGCGCCTTGCACGGTCACGAGAACTGTGCACTCCGTCCCCACCCCTCCCAGCAACGATTCGCAATCTGCTGGAGCCAGCAATCGAGGTGGAGGGAGCTAGACAAGTAGGTACCTTGTCAACATACACATCAAGCACAGCCACACCTGGGACAACAAAATCCAACATAGAATTTGAGGGAAAGCAAACACGCAAAAGTGACACAGTAGCTGTAGCAAAAGTACCGAATTGAATAAAGCAAATAATGTGGAGTAAATATTATCCAGATTAAAACGATCTAGTTTAAGTGTAAGTCGGTCTAGCCCAACTGCAGTGAAGAAGTACCATGTAAGCAACATCAAGCTCAGCATGAGGCATAGTTCTGCATATATATACGTTCATTAATATAAATAGCTATATACTATAATTTGCAAGTACAGCCGCTCCTGGAAGAACGTGCTCGTGTTATATAAACTTGAGGGGAAACTAGCGGGATTAAGGGTGACCGAAACTGGAAATTTTCAAGTTTTAAGGGAAATTTCACTTCCGGTCACATGTTCTATAATGACTTACATAGATATCTCTATCTATGACGTGGGGCAGCAAACATCCATTACCAGCCGAAGAAAATAAGCTCAGTAGATAGTCCAACATTTTACCAGTTTGCAGAGCACTCGATACCTGGGGTTATTGCAACCGATGTCACTCGTACCCTTCCAACTTAGCTGGAAAAGCCCCACACGTAAGTACTAATTTGTTTAGGCCGCACAGCTATGATTCGCCGCTACTCAAATCAACTGGCTGTGACAGACCGGTCATTGGTCACTTAGCATGCTAGGTTGTCGGTAACTAATAGAAGTAATGGCTAATGTGGAGTCCGTCGGGGATCAAGGGTACCGGTTCTACTGCAGGGCACCATAAGCTAGTGATAGCCTTGGTATTTCCTATCCGCAGTGACAAGCAGCAGGATGGTCGAGTTTCACCGTCAATTAAATAACCATCACCGCGCTACTATCTCCTAGCCTCGTTCTGGGTAAAATTAACATTGCGCTGGAAAGATAACTTGCCTGTGATACAGGTTACTCTAACCTGGTCACTTGTATAACTCCATCAAATCGTCCTACCGAGTGCCGTTAAGTTGGTGGACACCAACCAACATTCAGTAGTCCGCACCGTACATCGGGTAATTCTCATGAATGTTAGCATCAGCACGAATATTGCTTTGTTTCATGAAAAAATGTTCCCTAATGTTTTTACTCATCATGTATAATGTCTGCAACCAATAGCCTGCTTTGCTTGCAAAGCAACGACTTTAATGTTTCGAACACCGATCCGAAGTTATTCTCTACCCAGAAAGAAATAGCAATTCAATAGCTATAATGAATAGACTCGATTCGAAGATGCAGGAGCTACATACCGCAAATTTGTCCATTACGTGGCTGATAGTCCACCCAACCTTAGCACAGCAGTTGTGTTCTTTCTCTTCCTTAGGGCTTGACCTTTTGCGATCCGGGTTTGAACTTCATCTTTTGCACTTTACACTGACAAGTGTTCCTTCCATGGGATTGTTTTCAACGGACACGAACGAACGGGGTGAAAGAAACACTTTGTCACAACAAACAGGTACTCTCAGTCAGGGTATCGTAAGTATTCGGATCCTATATCAGAGCAAACGAGTCTAATCAAGCCTGTGCTCTCTCTACTATCTCTCTACTATTGGATCAGAAGTCTGTACGCACCGGTCGTTTATCTGCCTACCAACATCCAATTTTCAGGCACTTTATCCAAACTGACAGAAATCAGTGTTCTACATAGTTTACACTAAAAGCAAACCTCCTGAAAACCTCTCCCAAATGTAATGTATATTTTAGTTACCTAGAAGAAAGCGACTATGACGCCTTCTATTGCCTTGTATGAAGAATAAGTCATATACATGCACTAATCTGCACAAGCTGATAGAATTAGACGACTTCCAAACATTTTCAAAGTATATGGCTAGTTCAGATGAACATCAAATTAGATTACGAAATTTACTATAAAAATCTGACGTGCTTAGTGCCATCTAATTCATTATAGCGTAGTGTGTAACTATTAACCCAGTCCAGTCAGTAGACCAAGGGGTAACACTACAGGCGACACACACAGAAGCACTGTTCTCAGGTCCAGTCGTTGTCAGCACAGGGACCTCTTATGTTTACTTTATAAAAGCTCAGTTCTGGTGCATATGCCAATTCTTACACTTTTTGTAATTACACTACCATCACGACTATTTGGGCTGAGTTCTGCTGGCCGTCCGTTGTCTGATCTCAGGTCAATAGTTTGCATTCTTTCGTCAAATGTAAGTGATCTCCCACCAGAGTCACATACCCGTTGACAGCATCCTATGAAATAGACCATCCTAGCTATAATTGTGGCCTTCAATATCCGCAAGAAAAACAACCTACTGCAACTAGTTGTTGGCTACAAAGTTCTGTGGGATAACTATGATTTTAGATCCTATAGATTGATCACAAAGCTGTACCCGTATTTACAATTTCGGTATTAGCTAGAATATCCATCTAACACGTACATGCTACAGGGAAGTTGGTATTGTACTGTTAACGTTACGGTATCGTGAATAGTTTAACTTTATTTTACCTGGGGGTATACATATGTGTGCACACTTTGGCCTGTCCAAACACCTCGCTCCTCTCTGCTTGTTTTTGATGCTAGGCCTGAATGATTTTTTACTAGGCTACAGAGCGTACACGCCATCGCCTATTCTGGTCATTAGTAATATTCCACACACACACACTGCAAAGCCAGCAAAACGATCGTGTGAGGTCCGGACCGAAGAGCTGATTTGATACTTGACTGCGTAAATCGCGCACCACTGCACGGTAACAACCATTAACCACTGTTCACGAGAAGCCTATAGAATCAATGCAACAACATTCTGTCAAAATGTTTGAATTACTCCTTCAATGTCCAACGGCGTTTGTATCCCTTGTGTGTGGTTGCATAGTAAATGTGCTACACTCTCACAGATTTTCACGTCTTCCACTTCACCTAACGCAGTCGTCATACACTCATTCTAATCGGATTAACTTCCCATGTTCATTAGGCAGAATTTTACAGAATCATTTCTTTATCTTTGTGCTACCAGTTGTTTTAGCACGCTTTGTGCTCATGTCAAGAAGAGCCAGGGTTGCGGCACTGCAATCGAGGAATGATTATCCGCGTTATCTGGTCGTCCTAGAATTACTCCTACAGGATCATTTCTAACGAAGTTACGACTCAATTTGTGGTTTTATTTGCAACCGGCAGTAGCTGACACTTGATCGCTGACATCAAACCACTACCAAATGATGCAAATGTCCTAACTCAATAGGAACACCGGGTAACCGACGCCGACCATACTACCGGAAACAACGAACTCGAGGATCGCTTGCCCTTTACCTCACGTGAACGGACCATAGCAGCACCCCATTGTAACAACGGCTCTCACTGAACACGATTCCACTTAAACGCAAATGTTTTGATCCAAAATGTGCTCAAGAGGTCAGCAGAGGTGTTACTTATGTAACTTGCGGCTTTGTGTTCCACTCTAGGTGGTGGTGCAATTCAACTAGAAGGTAAGATACAAATCCATCTGACTGATGCGCTCTGGCGTTGCCAAGCATACAGAGCAATTCCAATAATCAAATGTTTACTAGTGCTTGTTAAAAGCGATGAAAAGGGACTGAAACATCCAGCAGATATCTTACCTCAGGGCCTTGCAAGCGAAATTTAACCAGATCGAGCTTTTTCTACAGCAAATCACCCAGCTTCCTGCCCATAAGTTGAGAGGTAAAGTCGGTTTGGTCAACCGCCCAACTGCATCTGCGCCACCTAATAGGACACTTACTAACCCTTCAAAGGGGCAAGTTATTCGGCATTACTGCTATTAACTCATCCCTAGGTGCCACGTCTGAAGATTTGGTCACAACATTGGCAATCCAGAGACGGGAAAGATACGCACCGATGCTTTGATAAAACGCCAGCAGTACCACCTGTACGTCCATCTTCTGGATCAAGCACGTGTAATGGGACGCAGTTTGCACGACATTATTTAGCGTCTGCTAAACAATCCGTTGCCAGCCACAACACTCAAATAAACATTCACTACACAGAACCCCGGTGCGTTAACTATCGTGGGCACTAATATTCCTGAGTCCAAAGCTGGCACAACAAAGGGAAAGTTGGTACCGGATCGAAACCAGTGGAATTCCATTTGTGATGCGACGGGCATTCTGGTTGAACCCACTATGCTGAGACGCGTAGCGTGTCCCTAGACTTTAATGTAGTACATTGAACCCCGATTTCTCCGGGCGACATTGAAATCAACTGAGGTAGCAGAAACCGTCCTACTCCTAGCAGTTTGTCTAAGCAACTCATCGAGTGTAGTAAAATTCTACAAGCCATTCCTTGGAAAACACAGCCAAAAGAAAAAGAAAATCATGGCGGCCGTTCTAAAAATGAAGGCAAAAACCGTATCTGTTCATGGTGTCCCTGACCTACCGAATTCTCCTGGTCACAAGGCGCAAACACATGACCGAGAGTGGTGGTGCTGCATCTGCGCAGCACACGCTCCCACTGGAGGACGTTGTCGCAAAGTCATTGAGGAGAATTCCGCCATCTCCGAATTACAAGGGCTGCGGTCCGAAAATATTAAAACTGGTGCTACGCGCCGATGCAGTGCAGAACTCAGATTTGATAGCTAATTGTAGCATTGCTCCAGGTTAGCAATCGAGATCAGGTAAAAGGTAGTAAGCGAACCACCACGACTGGGCAGCAATTCATTGGAACATGCAATCGCAGTAAAAGTTTAACCTCCACGATCCTGAAGAGGGAAAGACAATAACGCTCCTTATAACTGGCGGGACAGGGGCATGCACTCGAAAACACCGCGGTTTGGAACGCTATGTGATGCCATGCAATCTGCCCGAAAGTCAAAGCGAGTTGCGGGCAACCGACGAACCGTCAGCTTAAAAATAAAGACAAATTTGACGTCCACCAACGCACTTCTAAGAAATAAGGCACACACTTGTTTTTATACCAACGCAGGAGGACTTCTCAGTAAACTGATAGAGCTTCCGCTACGTTATGCTACAAGGTTGTGGGACCTCAGCATAGTAAGCAAGATATAGTTGAATGAAGCGATCACGGACGCCAAAATTTTACTGCCCGGAATGTCCTTTCTGCGCAACGACCGGCCGAATGTAGGAGGTGATGTATTACTCTATCACTGCATTGAGCTGCATATTGATCTTATCCATAACTGCATGTCCAGGTTTTCGACACGCTTTGGTGTCGTCTTCGTCTGTGATGTATTGACACTTGATTAGTGGGCTTGGTGCACCGCCCACCGTCGTCTACTTCAGAAGTAAACAGTCGCCTAGCTTTCACTATGAAAGCTATCCTCGCACAGGCAGACAGTCACATTCTCTTGGCTCGCGATTTAAGCTTCGCTCCACAGTAACCCCAGTCTGTCTCGATTAGAACTTCAAAGTGCAATTGCAAGAGCTGATCATTGAATTATCAATATACAACCACTTTGCCTCCACCGCAAGATTCAGGACGGGGAACAATCTAAGTATCCTCGGTCTCGTGTTCACCAACGAGGAGCTTATTATCAACACGGTACCGATAGCTAATCTCTGGGCCGCAGCGCTCATGCAACGCTCTTGCTCAACTACTGTTATGCAGAATAATCCGCAGACAAGCCGATTACTCCCCGCTTATTACCGAGTACGCCGTTCTGACCATACTCATTAATGCAACTGCCTGGTCCTTTCTAGCTGAACTATCCGCTGATGTCGCGTAGTGGGAATTTGTTCATCAACTCAAAAGGTTAGTAACCAGTGCTTCGGAAAACGTGCCCATACGTGCGATGAGAGTAAAGCCATTTCGTACCCAGCAGGACGAAAGAACGCAAACCTAAACACGTGCTTAACGGCCATCTCCGCAAGCTGGCCGTGTAGAAACACTCAGAAGTGTCCATGTGTGTAACCTGGATGTATCTAAACTGCATTAACATACCACATCTGTCAAATCAAGCAACACACTAGTGAGCGTTGTCTTTGCCTTTTTTCTTTCTCACGCATTTACTGAACTATAACGGCACTTTATACTATTTTGGGTGTAAACATCCCATTCCCACTTCAAACTATTCTTATGCAGTGGTGGACGCTTAAAATAACGATTTACTTATTCGATGATCCTTTAAATTTTAATTTATACTCCAACTACCCTACGGTACTTTCAAGCACATGCTTTTTTACCCGTGATAAATCATTGTTCATTGAAGTGTATGATCAGAAGATATGCACTCTGGCGGACCTAAAGGAGTCACTAAGGGGCCCAAACATAAGAAGCCTACACTACTTAGTGAAATGATTGCATGAAGCTTGTACCCGAGGATAAGCTAAAACGTCAATAGGATCTAGCCGATAAATTCTCCTTAAACCCCAAGCCTCTTAACATACCTGTTAGAATTTCTGTTAAGTGTGGCAAGGCATTCCTGCCTTCCGCACGCCAAATGGACCAGCACAAACTGCAACAAAAGTGCTCAGCGCCCTATGTCGTCAGTTCTGCCCAAGCTGTTAGAACACGACTTCTTCGCCTATGCTGTTCAAGCAAGCTATACCACTACCAGGAAGTAGTCATATCTCATCTACGGCTACAGGTGTTATGAGAAGGCTAAATGCCCTACGCCAGCTTGCCTCACCTGGTGTTAACAAAGGCGTTGAACCTATCTGCATTGAATTTGGCGGGTTGAGTCTTTAGGTTTTTTCAACGATGTGGAAGCACGGAATCGTCACCCCCATTCACATAAAGGAAATCGTGTGGATCCAGTCAACTATCTCCAGAGAACACAAGTTCCGATGCCCTCCATTTCATGGAGGACATGGCCGCAGAACCCATCATAAAATACTTAGAAGCATGCAAAGTCATAGCACTAAAACAGCACGGATTTTTCCAGACCCGGTACTGCACCACCATCCTGCTGCATACTCGCTCCATTTGGACGGAAATCCTTGACAGCGGTGTGCGAATTGACGCAGTCAATCTGGACTTTTTAAAAATGTTCGGTCATCTGAACCACCGCGCCCTCATTCATAAACTTTAGAGCTGTGGAATTGGTAACCCAATTCTCAGGTGGATAGGTAAATTTCTGATTCAACAACATCTGGATGTGACAGTTCACAGCGCTTTCTTTAACCCTATCGATGTTCAGAGAGGGGTGCCACAGGGCTCAGTACTTGGTTCATGACTATTCCTCATTTATATATACGATCTCGTGAGAGTAATCACTTCCAATTTCTTACACTTAGCTGATGAGCTAGAAATGTGGCCGGCCATCGAAAGAACGAGTAACCATGTATCGCCTCAGGGTGAACTTGCAATTGCATACGGATGGGCGACTCAGAAGCTGTCTTATTTCAACGTTACCAACTGTAAGATATTGAGCATACACCACCAATCCACTTGCCAGTGCAGGCTGGGAGATCAAGCTTTGCAGCCTGCTACTACTGAATGCGAATCTGGTGTGATAGAACGGGAGGATCCTGGCTATTCACGATAGGCCGAGAAAGCGTCTCAGAAAGCCAATTAAAACCTTGGCCTTTTGCGGAGAGCATTCGTGCATTGTGGTCCTGCAATCTCCTCTCAGATGCCCAGCGTTTATACAAGGCTCCATTCGGAGTATGCCATTCAAGAATGGCAGCCGCGACACAAACACGACTTCACCGCACTTGAACTGCCACAACGAAGGGACCAAGAAAGTAAAACTAAATGAGGTTGAAAACCCTTGGGGCCTACAGTGGACCATACCGGCGCCTGCGCGGTGGTTTTACAATCTCATATTTGCTCCTAAAATATCCAAACAATAATTGAAGTCATCTTCTGCGGCTGAATCACAATAACACTGATAGCTCACTTGCTGACCGAAGGGTATAGCCGGTTAGAATGCCACCAGAATTTCTTTTCACTTCACAAGTGCCAACCATGGAATGTCCTCCCCACTTACGGTGTTTCTTCCCCCACACCAACGGTATTCAAAATACGTCTCGACGATGCACTCATACATTTACACTATGTCATATCATTTTCTATGCCCGGGCGTAAACCTAGCACAACAAACCAACGTGCGCATTTCCCTTTCAAGCTACCAGATATTAAGAGCTACTATTGTGGAAATTTGATTTACGTATCTCGTCGGCTCAAGAAAGCTGAAAAGTGTAAGCATAGTCATTTCTAGTATTTATTTTTTCTTCACGGATTATGTGAACTATGACCGCTTTCCATATTTCTTTACGTGCGCACATTCAATTCTCACTTCAAACTATTGTTATCCAGCGGTGCAGTTAGATCTGTTTTCGTTTAAACTAACGGTTTTACTTAACCTTTGATCTATTCTATTTCAGTCTAACCATCCTACGGGACTTTTCAAGCACTTGCTTTTTACGCGTGATGAATCATATTGCAATTTTCATTCATCATGAAAGACTATTCAAGAATCCTTTAAAATCCTTGACAACTTGGAAAAACATGACAAATTTGAAAAGTAATCTAAAGGTAATGAGCTCTGTGCTACAAACTCAGGACGTAGAGTTCGTACTTTTGGCTCTTAAGAGTACGCGATATCTATTCAAACACTAAATGAAATGGAGAACATCATAAAGTGGAAGCATCATTCCCGTTTCTGAGTAGTAGATTACACCGCCAACCGATCATTTTCTTATGTTATCCGGCTGTCTGCCACCAGTAGTACTAAAGATGACTAAAATTGCTTAAACTAAAACTTCTGGTGAGATTTTTGTTCGCTTAAGCCAAATCTGCACTTTGTTGTTGCTGCTGGGAAGATTCCCCAGGAAAGATTTGAAAACAGCCATCGTGTATATTCCCAAAGCAAACTGTCTTGTTTAACATGCACCTTGGAGGTTACACATCAATATTATAATGGTTAACTGCTAGCTGCTTTTTCCACTGAATATTCTACTGCATTCCGTTGTGTGTCAAATCTAATGCACAGAAGCGATTGATAACAATACAGTAAGAATAGTTGCGCGGAGAAGCATAGTAACATGCGATCTGAAGGTACCGCATATTCAATGACATGCGTACACAAACGCACACAAATATTAGTACGTAACTGCCGCAGTGATGAAGTAGTATCAGCTGGCGATGGGCTCAATAAGCATGCCAACGTTAACCACGGCAGCAATCATCTGTCTGTTTTGGAAGGCGCGTTGTACAGAATATGGAATTGCCACATGTCATCATGTGCCAGTTCCACGGTTGGCATGTGCTCCGGCAACTATATTTTTCGATTAGTTAGTGCTTTGAAAGAATGAAAAACATGGAAAGAGACAACCAACTAGAATGAAGTCTGTCGTGTGGGACTATTGACTTGACGAATGCTATCTTCCCACTGAAACATTGATAGATGATACGCTTTCATACAGTCATTTAATGGGTGCCAGACAGGCTTAATGATGCATGAGATAGTTGATGATATTGAGCTCCGATCTCTTCAGGAAGAAACTTGTCCAATAAACGGTTCTGAAGGTGGAAAGCTAATGCACAGCATCAGGTTAGCTACAACACATTGGGAAAATACTCAGAGAGGTCATTACTTATTTTTGAGTATCGGATTACCCATCAAATGCCTTGGTTGTGACGCAATTTCGATTGGGTCTCGGAGCTGCACTCTCCCGACAGTGCACTCCAGTAATGCGAGGGAGCAGCTCCGAAACTTTCCATATCATGACTTAATTTTTCGGTCATTACACTCCCAACATTCACAGATTCATTTGACGAAAAAGACGACTCACCAGCCAAGTGAATCCAGTCATGAAGGGGTCCTGCGAATTAAATCCAGCTAGGGCAAACCTCAGGTTCTCCACGACAGCATAAGTATCATCATCTGCTTTGTAAACATAATCGTATGGAAAGTCCACGTGAGCCACAATCGGCCATATTTGTCTCATTTTTCGCCACAAGTGCCTGCGGCCTTCTTGAAACGAAACCTTCGCATCTGATGAGGTGTGTAAAATAGTGGGGAGGCGTACGAATACTTCATCCGTTACAAATTATATGGAGCACAAAATAAAAATGCAACAATGACAAACAACCTTGAGCGGGAGAGAGGATAAATAGTAACTAGTTTCGACGTGAGGTCTAGTTGTAAAGCACATGTTGAAAGGATACACCACAGACAGGAAAAGTCCACGCGTCAGTGGACAAATCATGATATTCACATTGGCATAAATGTAAATTTGCTATTTTTGAGTTACGACGAGGGGCTGGTAAGTCTAGAGACTTATCGCATTTTATCGTCCCTCGGTGGACTTCAGTCATACCATTTAACGGAAACGACATAATACCTCATCGAGTAGTTTTCTTAACTTCACACAACGTGGGTACGAAACTAGCACAGGTCCTAAGAGCTTTTCAAGCCGACACAACCTCATGAAACATTTCGGTGACATTGCGACGGGCTATAGTGTTTGGCTTGCTTCAACTGGTAAACTCTCAGGTTGGCATCGTGGCTACCTTACACATGGGGGTAAACGTGACTGGCGTATTTCAAGATTACCAAGTGAGTATGAGGTCATCTCGAGAGAAACACTACATTTCAGCACATTCTGTAAGGTTTTCCAGTCAAAGTAGATGTGGGAGATGGAACAAGCACATTCATTCTTATTGGTATTTGCTAACCACTTTGTGGATAGCATAATATATGCGTAGCCTCCCAACTAATCCATGATTCCACACACGGATAAAAGTATGTGGACATCTCATGTATCTCATGGGTCGAATATTTGTGCATCTCCTTGATCACATACAGTCAAACCCGCTTTATTGCCCAGTTTTTCAAAATACAAATTATTTTCCAATGAATAGGCTAAATTTTCATCGTCTAGTTGCCTATTACCCGGGTCACCCCACCGCTTAATTGCCCAGCTGCATATACTGTGCTCTTATCAATTTGTCAACTTTATACACTCTCCTTGACTCTTTTATTAAGAGTGCCCCACACTTAGCCAGTGAGATCGAGTCAAGAACAACAAAGATGTCGGTGGCGTTAGAAAAATAGGGAGACAGAAAATGAAAAGCAAATAAGTAATGTTTACCTTTGTCATTCGATACACGAGTAAGTTAATTGTACGGGCGAATGCTAACCAACCCTCTGTCCTATTCAAAACGCAAGAACTGTACAAAATCAGGTAATCTTTCCGCTTCACCTTTGTCACTACTCTATTGGTTTCACACAATTTATCAAGTAACAGAAAGCATTTTTCATTGATAGAAATGTTGGATCTTTCTGACAAATTAAAGCATATCCACCAGGAGCCTTATAGGCCAAATGGTCGCGTGATTTACAGATTTCTCGCTGTACCCTAGTCAGGTTGATTGTCAGTGAAGAGGAACTCCGGCAGAATGTTTTCGCATGGCACTGCATGCTGTCAGAAAAGGAAGCGAAGTGGAAAGGATGAAGAAGCAACTGCATTGCAAAACTGAATGTTCTCGGTTCGTGAGCACAACCAAACTGTTACAAGCATGCTTCTGAAGAACAAGGCAGAAGAATTCGGCAAAGGACTTAGAAAAACCTGTGCTGCCACTGAAGGATGGTTGTAAACATGGAAGAATAGAACTCAAATTGTGTATAAACGTGCACATAGCGAAGAAAGTCCCGCGGACAGAGCAGTTTGTGAAAAGTGGCTGAAAGATCGACTGCCTGATCTTTTAAATGCTTTTTATGCTAACAACGTGTACACTACAGATGAAACAGGTCATTTTTACCTAGTAACTTCAGAGGGCTCTTTGTATTTTGCTGCCGACAAGCGCAGCAGATAGAAAAAGCCATGGATAGGATCACTTTCCTGTGCTGCGCGAATATGTCAGGCACGTATAAAAGCAAGATAGTATTGATTTAAAAAGTAAGAAACGAGGGAAATATTTGGGTGCTGCTCCTCCCAACACTGGCTTGAACGTACTTACACTTCCGTGACTTACAGAGCTAACAAAAATGCGTGGATATTGAAAGAACTTTTCACCGAGTGGGTCCTCAAATGGGACAAGGAGCTAGGCAAATGTGGTCGAACAATTATGTTGCTCTTGGATAAATACCCAGTACATCCACAGGTAGAAAGACTGAAAGATATTCAAATGGAATTTTTGCAGGCAAACACGGTCAGCATTCTTCAACCCATGGACCGAAGTGTGATTATAAATCTGAGAACCCGTTACAGAAAGGAACTTGTGTCCCGATTTCCTTATCAAGTTGAAAACAACGTGTTATCTGGCTCAGCATAGGTGGCGGATGTCAACGCCAAGATTTCTGTGCGCAATGCAATCAAGTTCTTACCAAAAAGTTGGAGACAGGTTATCTGTGCAACAATAAAAGCCTGCTTTCGGCATGCTGACTGTAGTCGACTAGAAGCCAATGCACTTTCTGATGACGCCGTCATCGCTGAAGACGAAATCAGCGCTTGCACAATCCCATTCATGAATTCAGGAGAGTTCGTCGCCATTGACATCGAGGTGGAATGCTCCTCAGACATGACAACTGCTTACGATGAAATCGTCGGTAAAGTTTTAAAGAACCGACCAGAACAAAAAGAAGGCAGTGACTAAGAGGAAGTTGTGTCGGATTCCTCCATGAGTAACAGCAATCAGCACGCGTCGCAATCAAGGACAAAGAAACGTGTGCATGATCTGTGCAGCTAGGGACTTTTGCATGGGCACGGTAATGATTCTTTATCCCAAATCGACTGCATCGGAGCAAGAGTGACTGGAGTATCTGCACGAAATAATGTACAAATGACGTTGGATTGTTCTCAGCAAAAATAAACAGTAGCGCCAGTTTCTATAGCTATCCAGGTAAGATGCCTTATGCTAGAACATTTAAATTATAGGTCATGCTCTTCTGAATAAACGATTTTAAGGCTTCAATTAAAGTAAAAATTTATCTTTCTTAGCAGGTTACCATTCAAGTGATACACTGTACAATAATTCAATGGTTGCCCACTCCGCTTTATTGCCCACTTTTGAGATATCCCGATGGTGAGCAATAAAGCGGGTTCGACTGTATGTGCTGTTAAGAGAACCCGTACAAGAATTGCGTTGCCTGATAATACTACCAAGACTCTTAGAATAATGCGGTACTAAAGAGCCCGGTAGATTCTGAATTCATACGGGACAAATTACAACAAAATAAGCATAGCGAAGGCTACGGGATAGCACAAGCAAGTATAAAACAATAAAACGATACTTATTATCACATGTTCTCAAGTTTGAACTGCATATACATCCAGGTGAAAATCATTTTCAGCATAAGCCGTCAGTGTTATTGTGGATAAATTCAAAGGAAATCTGGGTGAGTATATGTCTTTAACGCTTAGGTGTTCTGTTCATCCAACGCTATTTACTCTCCTTACCGATCACCTGGTTACTATGAGAATCCGTTGAACTACCGGCAATACTAGGTATTCACGATGTCTGGGGTGATGGGGAGGCTAACCTGCATCCAAGCAAATTATAAGTTGGTAATCGTGCAGCTCTGCTTGTGAAAATGTGTAGACAGATTGAGCACAACTTATCAGAAGATGGAGGTGGTATAGCGAAGCCGCACGTCAAGGTTACAATCGTGCGGACACAGTTCTGATCAGATGCGTGACGCCAAGTGATGGGTATTTAAGTGAATCCCTATGAAACAGATCACACAAATTCGCATCATAACCCGATGCACGAAAGCTGAAAACAATGATGGAAATGGACGTAACACATTACCAATCGAGAAAAGCCCCAACTAGCTTAAGATCAAACCACTTCTTTATTTGCTGCGGTAATGTGCAATGAACTATCGGTGACTTTGGGAACGTGTGGCTAAAACTGGTTTGCTGCACTCTACTAAACAGAGAATTCACAGTGAATAAATTGTGTGACGTGCTCAGCAAAGATGTGAGTTTAACCACGCTCTATGAGGCAAGGCCCAGCGCTATAGCATAACCAAATTTCCCTGATCCGTAAAGTCATTCATCCTTCAAAATATCCAACTTCTGCGCTGAAGCAACAAAGCACAAGTAGCTTTTGACAAACTGCGTGTACAGATGCATTTGAAACATGAGGTTGCCTTCAGTTAATTTCGTTTTGTACGCTTTTCTGTGCTCAAAGATTCACCGTATGACTTTGAGACTTATGCGCAACAATAGTAAGTTGTACAGCCAGCTCCACCCTGCCTTCTGCTCTCGCTGTGCCTAGTCTGACATTGTACGGTGCCCCTGTTTCAAAACAACTGCACTGATAAGTCACAGTCTTATCTTCAAGTACCGGTATTTTGCCATTTGCCACTACCCAGCACGCGCTTTTCCATATTTTAAACCTACCTTACAACTTTCCTGTCCACCTAAAAGTTGAAGAATGAGACAATTTGATATGCTTTTCTAATTCTTATTTTTATGCTATTAGCTTTTTATACTTGTTCGAGCAATCAGCGCCTTGTCATCGAAAATGGTGGATCAAACTCGAATGTATTAGTCAGAATCATCGGGTTCTACTTCCTGTATATCTCACGCCTCCTATCTGTAAACACTGGCATCTATTGAAATGCTCTAGTTAACACGTCTGGCCTTACTCACATAATGATGCGTAATTTCTTTCCATCGATTGGAACGTGCCATAAGATTCGCAGTAAAACAAAGTAGAAAAGCCGAAGGGCGAAGCGAATTAGTGTCGCCGATCAGGAAGATAGCACTGAATTCAAGTGGCGTGAACAGGAGTGAAAACTGATAATCGGAACCGATGTGTTTGCCGAATTTCGACTCATGAACCCCTGAATTATATGAATTGTTGACCGTAGAGTAGCGCAATCAAGCTCTTTGTACAGAATGTCTACCTACAAAAGGACGCATATTACTAAACTAATGATTTGTCCCCTTCATGGGTTCAGTCGCCTGTTCAATCGAGGTAATGAATATTCATTCTTTTATTTGGACTAATGGCTGATCGGTAATAAAACCGACATTCAATATTCAGATACTTCGCGACATGTTTGTTCTAGTTGAAATTGATTTAGACGTTATAATTAATTGACCAATAATGCAACAAAACTTCACAGTGTTTTTGGCTAGGCCAACTTCAGCTGATGGTTGTCAAGGCTGACACCCTATTTACGCCGTTCAGCTGAGTCAGTGTAAGCAGTGACCGTTGAGGCAAAGGAGTCAGTGGGCAGATAAGCAGGTCACGCGCGCGAATTCGAAGCACGGCCAGTGGACTAGAAAAGCAATCAACGCCGCCAGTGCATATCGGCCACGCTTACACGGGCCGGATGAACATTGAGGAAGTTGTTTGCAATCGTGTGCGTCAAGCACGTTTTGGTCTCCGACAAAGGCAGGCGAACCGCCCTCCCTGAGTGGATGCTGCATAATGCAATGACGGCTGCTCGATCGAGTGAGCGGAACAGACGGAGTTGGCAGGTGAAAAGCCAGTCACCGCCGTCGAAGAAAGCTGACCACATTTGCACAGACAGAGTGGACAGCCCATAAATGGGTTGGGGTATTTCGAACAAAGCGTAAATACGTTCCAATCAAGGTGCGCGTGTTCCTAACATCTGGGAACGAGCAATGTGTGCAAGTCCGCGCACTCAGGCAGGTGGATAGCAAGCATCGACAGTGTATAATAGAAAATGACGCTTTTTCCCGTAATAACTGATTTTTGATGGTGACATAAACTTCTACTTTTGTTTTGAGAGTTCTACCTCCAGCGAAACCACACCGTTCTCTTACAACCTCAGCTGAGTAGACAAAATGGTCTAATCTGGTTGATGAAAAGGTAATACCATCCAGTACTTTCAATGCACTGACTTACAAAAAATTAATAGATTATTCTCGAGAGCATCGAGCCAAGACTTATCAGACATGATCAAAGTTTTACAGACAAGCTTTCGCAGTAGGCACATTGTGTTGCATGAATAAATGGGGAAAGCACATGTGAGGAAAATATCTAAGGTGAAGTGTCCGTGTTGATGTAGCGTAGTGTGGAAATTTGAAGGCTGTGACTTCATTATGATCGGTAATTGTATAAAAAGTGACATGTTAACCAGTAACATACGGGATTTGTGTGTCTGTATGTATGAACGTGTATGTGTTTGTGGCGGGAGAGCCTATGGTGCGCTGAGCCTTGTGGTGGCTATATCCTGACATATGGTCTACACACTTCTGCTACTGTTGTGCCATGGGCTTATGTCCTGGACGCCTCCTCGTGGCGACCGCTGGGTGGGAGTTGTGTTACGCCCTTCTCCATGTTATGATCCAGGACACCAATCCGCATGAGTTAGTGAACTGACTATGTGTTAGACCCGCTGCCTTTCGGGTGTACATTTAATCCACGCTTTGCCTGAAGACCCGAGTCATTCTCCTGTCAGGTGTGGGTGTTCTACCAGTATCCTAGTCAATCCTATTCAGAGGTTAGGAAGTGGTTGATGGCACTCTTCCCGTAAAACCTACACACGGGAGACAACAGGTCGACGGCTTATAAGCTCACAACGCGATTGACGTAGAGCACGAGCGCCACGCATTGTCACTAACAGTGGTAGGGCACCTCTGGGTGTTCAATGGTTTGCTACTGCCCGTCTCAAGCCAGGCAGCCCCTGGTCAGATTGGTGCAAACCCGCCAAAACCCACCTGCGTCTGGCCGTGGTCGCAGGTGCGTATCCTACTACGGTCGCAAAACATATATGAATCGTTCCAGTACCTCAAAGGCTGCGTGTGGCGGCTGTCAAGCAGATCCCACTCCGTCTCTGCAATCACATTCCCGAGCTGGATCTGCTCCCTGCTACCTTGTGGGTCAGGCAATTAAGCCAAAGGCTCCAGGTGGAGTCCCTCAAACAAACCTCCGAAGCACAACGACCATCTCGCGTGCGATTGCACACCATTACAATCGTATGCCTGCGCACAAAGCACTCAGCATCGGGTACTTGAACGTGCGCCCACTACTGGACCGGAACTCGAGTGAGCGCCACGAGCGGCGAGCTGCACTGGTCGCGATGGAACTGGCGCGCTACAACATCGATATTGCGGCGCTCAGTTAAACCCGGCTAGCTGAACAAGGTAAGCTGCATGAAGCAGGTGCTGACTACATATTCTACTGGGTGAGCAACGCCGCCTCAGCACCACGTGATCATGTGGTCGGATTTGCTATATCCGATCGCCTACATGACCACCTGGTGGGTGTACCAGCTGGCATCAACGCGCGACCGATGACTGTTCGCCTACAACTCGGAAGATGTAAGTTTGCCACCTTTATACGCACTTACAATCCGACCATGTGTTATACTGATAACACGCGTGATCAATTCTACACTCAGATATACGCCGTGATACGGTCTGTGCCGAGGAGCGACCGACTATTTCTGCTGGATTTCAACACGCGCGTTGGGCGTGATGCATCGGTGTGGACAGATGTTATCGGTCGGCATGACATTGGTTCAGTGAATGCGAACGATGACAGATTGCTCTCACAGTGTGACAATCACGACCTGACGATCGCAAACACTCGGCTTGCAGTGAGCGCGAGTGATATAGCGACTTGGACGCATCCACGGAGTGGTCACGCTCACCTGCTCGACTATGTCATCGTACGTCAGCGTGATATGCGGGAAGTGCGCATGACACGTGTACTGAGTAGAGCTGAGTGTGGCTTTGATCACAAATTGGTGTGGACCAAACTGTACAAATATTTTCTAAAATATATGAATTTCACTCCTGCCATGAATCGGCGTAAATTTAACATTCTCTCCCTCGGTACTGTGGAGAAACGTATTGGGTTGGAGAAGGCGATGGCTACACGCCTGTGTGAGGTGGAATGCATAGCCACAGTAGGCGACCTGTAGCACCACATTCGCGACTAGGTGACAGTTGTTGCTGAGGAGACCATCGGGCGCGCAAACTGTAAGCGGCCTGATTGCTTTGCTGAGAACAATACGACGATTGGCGCATTGGTGTGTGAGAAGAATGCAGCATTCGCTGCGCATGTGGCAGACCCCAGTGACTTGGGAGAGAATAGTCAATTTCGCAAACTTTGATGGCGACTGACCCGAGAGCCGCGTTGCGTTAAAAATGCATGATGGACGAAGAAGGCGGGGTAGATGGAATGCTACGCCGAACGTCTCCCACACAAGGAATACTTTGACATCTTTAAACCGGTGTATGGACCGAGATTGGAGTCGCTGCGGGCGATGATCTATGGTAGCTCATGCGCTGCCTGCACACAGACTGCAGACATAATGCAGATCTGGTGGAAACACTTTGTCTGTCTCTTGAACAACGGTTCAGAGATCGACTGGCCTACATTGAACGGCCTAAGGCAGCACGATGTGAAGGCGAATCTGGCGGGCACGCTGACACTGGATGAGACGCAGAGAGCTCTTGCTCAGCAGCGAAACGGCAGGCGTGCTGGTGCCGACGGGATCCCGCCTGAAGAATTGAAATACGGCGGACCCGTGTTGGTGACGGCGCTGCACCACTTGGTGCAACGCGATTGGATTGAGGAGGAGGTGCATCCTGAGCTAAAGGATGCGCTTGTGCTACCACTGTACAAGTGCAAAGAGAACAAGCAATGTTACACGAATTATCGTGGCATCAACTTGCTGAGTTGTGTGGGCAAGCTGATTGCCCGAATCCTGCTCAACCGTCTCGTCAGTCAGGCTGTGGAACCTAACGTGGTGGAAGAGCAGTGTGGATTCCGTTCGGGTCGCAGCACTAATGGTGTTTGCGACTCGTCAGTTGCAGGGGAAGTGCAAAGAACGACACCAGCCATTGTACTCACCTTTTGTTGATTTCACCAAGGTGTTTGATACGGCGAACCGAGAGGTTTTTTGGCTAATGTTGGATAAGTTTGGTTGCTCGCCTAATTTTGTAAGCTTAATTGAATGTCTGCACAGTGGTATGCGGGCGATAGTGCAACTGAGTGGAGAGACCTCGGATGACTTTGCAGTTGTCTCTGGTGTGAAGCAAGGCTGTGTCTTAGCTCCTGCCCTGTTTAATATATATCTTCATGCAATGTTGTCTTGTGCTTTTGATGCGGCTTGTGCTTACGGTGTTCGTGTGGAGCACCGTATTGATGGTGGGTTGCTGAACACCCGTCGTTTCGGTGCGAGAACTCTAGTCTGTGAGACAACTATCCGTATGTTGCTGTTTGCTGACGACTGTGCGTTGTCTTCACACAGCGCGGATGAGTTGTAGCACATGACAAGTGCTCTGGCTTCGACAGCGGCCAAATTCGGGCTCACCATCAACATAAGCGAAACTGTCTGTCTCTTTCAGCCTTCACCGGAGGTGCAATCTTCAATATTGCAGCGAATCGAATTTGGTGCTGAAGTATCGGAAACCACCTCCTGCTTCTGCCATCTTGGGAGTAGGATGTCGACTGCTCAACAGCTACACAGTGAGCTGCGTATTCGCGTGTCGAAGGTAGCGGCGGCATTTGGGAAGCTAGAGTTCTGAATGCGCAGCAACCATCAGCTTACCATTGGCAAAAATCTGATGGTGTACAAATCCATGGTGCTGTCCGTTCTTCTATGCGGCAGTGAAAAGTGCACAATGTACCGGCGGGATGTGCGATATTTCGAACGGTTCCAACAACAATGTTTGCGAAGGATTTTACGCATCGGATGGCGCGATAGAGTTGCGAACACGGAAGTGCCGCGACAAAGGGGAATGTGTGCAGCGGACTGCATACTCTTGCTGAGACACCTGCGGTTGCTCGGTTCTGTGAACCGCATGGATTCAACGCGGACATCGAAGCAGCTATCATCTGGTCAGCCGAGCATTGGGAAGCGGCATGTGCGGAAACAAAAGTTACGTTACCAGAACATGATCAAAGTGAGCCTCTCACCTTCTAATCTTGATTGCAGGTCATGGGAAACGAAGATACGTGATCGGCGTGCATGGCGCGATCTAATCACAAAGGCAGTTGCTGAAGTGCAGGAGAAAGACCACATACATGCAGAGAAGAAGCGGCACTTGCGGAAGCGGCAATCACAGATGGGTTTTACTCCATCAACATCAAGCGCATGGTGCTGTAGCACATGTGGTCGCGAGTGCATGAGTCAGGCAGACCTAGTGAGCCACAGGCCACGCCACTCAGGACCACTACCGAAGCGACGACAGGTCCTGCAGGAATGGTAGGCAGAACCGGCGAGGCGTTTGTAGGTACGTTGCATTCGATTTACTAACCACACGCTTGCAAGCTAAGTCTCTTGAATTCAGGTGGTGAGTTTTCAAGTTTGCCTTAACGCTTTTCTTTTTCACATTAATCTCTACCTGTACTATATTCTATAAACTTGCGCAAGTCAATGAAGCTAATAGTAGCTAGTTTCGATAACATTTCAGAGCTTGTGGCATTTTCTTAAAATATATCTTCTGACGTCTTGAACTTATCGCAAATTAGTCCGTAACAAATTAAGTTTATACGCCTATTTATTGAAGACCTATGCCACCGTATCTGTTTGCATTAATTGAGTTGTTTTATTTCAGCTTGTTGTTTTAAGTTGGTGACTGTTTCTTGATATCCCCCGGTGTACCTGCGCCTGCTGTACTTGTAGACAAGGTGCCTACCTGTCTGTTACAGACTACGTAGTCCATCTCGCTCCAGGAGACAGTTGGTCGTTGCTGGAGGGGACGGGGTGCACGGTCCTTGTGTTCGCGCTAGGCTGGAAGAGTGGTTCCACGCACTCAGTGTGGAGCGGACTACGGTCCAGCTACCGCCTTGTGTGCGCTTGATTCCCGAATACAGCGTGCTTGTGTTTGCCTGTGAAGGAGTGTGGGCCGGCTCCGTTGATGAAACGTGGCTCCCATCCACATGCCTCCCGGTCTTATTCCTTCGGGTTTACACTGGATATGGGGTGTGTGGTTGGAGCTGTGGGTGGTGCAGCGCAAGCCACCCATGGTCCCTCTGTAGACGCAGGCGTCCAGGGCTTGGCCAGAGTGACAAGCAAATCCGAAACCGGATGCCGCCAACCATGTATGTTTTTGTTAGCATTGTGACTGGACTTGTGAAAGGTGACTGAATTCGTGAATGGATCAATGTCATTCTTCAAATAGGATAAGGTTTGTGATGTAGGGATCCTCGGGATGGGAAGACGCAATGGCTTTATTTAGTTGTGAGTCACATCCGCCACGTCACGTTGTTGTTAAATGGTCCTTTGTTGCATTTTAGAGGGAGAACGCTTGTCAGACGAAAACCCCCCACGCCCTGGAACACTGCCGCCGAAATATTCGCTAAAACGGGAGTAACCCGAACCACTTAACTTTCATCACGTGGAGGTCGTTTGCTTAGCCAGATACAAAATGCAATTTGCGAACAACTGGATGCACTGTACGTATTCTTATTTAGTGACCAGGCTGCCAACGGCATTTTATTGGTGAACCTTGTTAAGGCACTCAGCTTGACTACTGAGCATATCTGCCACAATGAATTCCTAAGTTATTTCCGCCTAATACTGTTTAAGCCGACCAAACATTGATAAGTATTGAGAATCAATCAAGCGCCACTTATCCTATGCCAAATAACAAAATGGTCATTCATAGGTACGGAGAGTTATGTCGAACAGGAAGCAAGGTAACCGGTCGTAAAATCCCCCGCATAAGAGAGATTATTGAGCTAAATATATTCACCAACCAAAAAAGCTATAACTCATAAGCCATAGGCACCCGTATGGATACTTTGTTATCCCTAGGCGATGCATGTGATATATCATTGGTTCTCATTTGTGCTTAACTTTTTAAAATTAAAACCGTGGGAATCCAGCTCCCAATGATTGCCATGGACTGCGCAGTCATACCTCCAAATATTACTGAAGACGTTCTCATTTCGGTTTGCCTCCCCAGTAATTCTTGTCTCCTGATGACCAAACATCTGGCAGGTCCAAAGCATATGCTTAGCTGATAGTCTAACGACATTAATGTTAAGCAGCGCTGGTACCCATTTACATACAGTTTCAACTCAGAATAACTGCTTGCGCGGTAAATAAATGAGCACGTTTGCAGTATGGGTTAAAACCTTCCAAACAACAACTAAGTGGAAGGGTGACGACGTTCCTACTCAAATTACTGGACACAAAATAACCTTCTACCAGCAAGTTCATTAGCACAATATAGCGTGCACTGCAACCCATCTACTCTTTCATCTTCTAATTGCGGTAGAATTTATCAAAGGGGATCAAGTGTTTAAGGTATGCATATCTGAAAAGTGAAAGATAGTAAAGTTGGCGCCAATTCAGAGATCAAGGATTCAGCATGGATGATGCTCGATGGATTCTAGAAGAAACGTTCGAGAGCTAAACTAGCCAAATTAGTAGTAACTTATTCACAATGATCCACTTACTTCTCTCCGAGGGTGCTACACTATCTAAATGTGTGGTATGACAATACCACAGTCTACATGACCTCCTCGTTTTGGGCTGCTGACGCAAATATCATAAGCATTAGCGGGATACTTAGGTTAATTCGAAGTGCGACCAGGTAGCAGTATAAACCGAAGAACAGGCAAACGTTAGTATTACCTTTTCCGCTGATAGAGTAGATAAGCAACGCCTAGAAGCCGTCGAACAAAATGGAGGAGCAAAAGGATTTTCTGCGGATGCATGGAACTTGTTTCCTCAGAAGGAATATTCCAATGTAATACGAGAAGTTGCAACTTCGCGATGGTTTAACTTCGTCCTCAGATTGCTAAACATGGCCCGTAGCGCATATAAGAAAAAGAACACACTGAAATTGGATGGAACCGTTTAAATACTTCCTATATTACGGTGGTTAGAAATTCCGCATATAAAAACCAAGGAAATAAGGAATGTATGGCAGCGTCATTAGCAATCAGTCATGCGCGTGCCTGTAGCTACAAACAATACTCAACTACATACGTGAAAGTTCCTTTCGCCGCTTCTTTTGTTAACTTTGGCCAAAGATTTAATAACAATAACTAAGAGCTTGGCAGTTGTGTAACATAACAATCGAGGCCGCAGCGAGAAGGCTCTTATCAACAACAGGAAAGCACACTGCTGCGAGCTGTCAAGATTGCGACACACTAGGGGCAC
The DNA here is from genome assembly GCA_944474145.2 of Dicrocoelium dendriticum. Lineage (NCBI taxonomy): Eukaryota > Metazoa > Platyhelminthes > Trematoda > Plagiorchiida > Dicrocoeliidae > Dicrocoelium > Dicrocoelium dendriticum. Next base: position 51,292,197 of record OX104071.1, read on the forward strand.
ACAGTGTACAAGCTGTTCTTTGAAAACAAAATAGGGTGTGAGCAGGAAGCCCTCGCTAATCAGAGAGCACAAGTGAATGGGAGGAGATGCGTGCCGACTGCCATGAAATGGTGGCTATCAAACTAAGGATAAATAATGACGTCTATCTACGATGGTTCGTGCATCTTCGTCACAGTTAAACGCAATTAGACAGCCGTTGCATATCCAGGAAAGCATTTTCCTCAATGTACACCGGCTGTCTACCTGAGGGTCTAACTGCAACGAATCTGCACAAAAACCCAATACCCAGCCCCAATACTGCTCGCTATCTACGATATTTTAATGTCAGCACTGCATGCACTTCAGCTGTCTCCGCAAAGCAGGCTGAAAGTTAATTCTAATACAAAGGAATAATCGTTCCCTATTACATAGATCGTTCAGATTATTAGTAATTCGAAAAGCTTATAGGCTACATTGCTAGGTGAGTAGTACCTGGTCTGTTAGTTACCCAGCGAATAGCCCTCAGTGGTTGTGTGAGAAAAACAGAGTACTTTTTAATTAATGACTTCATATAAACTCGTCGAATGACGACAGTTTTATCGGGATGTTTAAGATAACTTGGACAGATGAGCCTAACTGGTTCGTTTTCTTTATACCCTACTATTAACCTGTGGTCATTCACGCAGCCCTAACTAAATGCGGGCTTCTGTGATTAAACGAACGGGTATCCTCATAGAAAAAAACCTAGTATATAATCCTTGAAGGGCTTGGGAATAGTGACACCAAGGAAACTGACCGAGTGTCGTTTAGGTGATCCGGAACACAGCAGTGCATTCAGCATATGCACAACAGGGGGTGCTATAACAGTCAACGGTTATTTCGATAAGAGAGGAAAATCTTGTATGCTTGATCCCATTTCGAATGTAACGATGATACATAGGACAAACAAGCAGAAAGAAATCGAGCTAAGCCTGGCTCAGTGAAACCGCCCCACGGTGACCAAAACCGTGACAATGCAGAATACGGTGACACAGTTTGTCTTATTAATATCTAAAACTCACCAATCAGCTTTAGGGATGCGTGTGGCTCACTACCAAGGAACCAGTACTTGTCACATCGTCGTACCCACGTGTTTTGGCAGTGAATGGCTTTCGTATCATAATTGGCTGGATAGGTCAACACGAGACAGAAGATCTTGGGGGCATGAAGCAGTCGGCGAACCTTGACTGATATGTCGTCGGTGAAGTTGTGCTCGGCTACAAGCATCCATGGTACGCCACAGGTCGATGGTTGTCGCCACAACCAGGCAATCTGCTCCAAACCGATGTACGAGAAAAGCATGAGTCCACATAAGGCTCCAGATAATAAGCCCGCATACACTCTCGCCGCCGTTTGTTTCATTATGACGGATGGATCTGTCGATCAACATATGCGATTTGTTTCTTGCATTGAGAAAACAGGGAACATACTAGATAAGTATGCCAACAAAGTTAATAGTTGATGAACTTAACTGCGGATTGATAGCTGAGATAGAGACAGAGTGGGAAAACACAGTGGTTATATTTTTTCCACAATCCAACAAAGGCAACTAATTCCAGACGGAGTTTATGCACAGTTGAGTTACGGTAGTCAGCGCTTTATCAGCTGTTTGACTGGGTGTCAGATGGACCAATACAAATCCAATTCAAGGCTCTCTTGGTTATAACGTGGTGTTATCGATTTCACACGTCTGTAATGCACAGTATAGTTCGTTTCGATGTGAACTAGTTAATAACATACTCCGCCACAGTCTGCTCACGGAATGAGATCACGCAATCCCTAAGAAGTGTTATTTATACACAAATAACAAACACCGTTTTGACATCTGCGGTGCGTGGCAGTCTAACACTAGTCAGTAGTCGATTAAACTGTTCCTATTGCCTGGATACATCAGAGCCATTGTGTATCCATTAACGCCAGCTACCCATTGATTAGACTGTCTGAAGCGTTGTCTTTGTGGGGCACAATACATTCTGCGTATTGCTGAAACTGACGTGTCCTACTTTCGTGCGCTACGGGCCGAATACTACTTTCTACTGTGTCGTGGTTCAGTACTGGCCGAATTGTAACCTTAGTGATGGGGATCAATTTTGAATAATTTTGCTATGAGCCAGCTCACTACACCTGAACCATTTTTGAAGAATGTATCTTATAAGCTAACTTCAGCGTTTTGGATTCGCTGGAAGCGAACCTTCTGCGACTACCTTGTACTATTCCCGGTAACAAATCCTCACATTAATCTTACCGAAGTCCAGTTTGTCAAACTCCTGAGAAAACACCTTGGTGCATAAGGTCAAAGGCATTTTGATGCACTGCGTTTGTACGAAAACACATCTTTTTCCGACAGTGTTAATGCACTCGATTGCATTTGGGGCCCCCGCTGCAGCATGTCTTCACGGCACGCCTGAGCTACCCCCGCTTATGACAGGGAGAGCAAAGTGTTAAGCAATTCATCAGCCGTATACAACAACCCCTCCAAGACTGCCGTTATAATGAAATTCCACCCCCGAATTTTGAAGAGACCATGGCCATCGAGGGTCTGTTAGTTGGTGTCCGGGAGGAGAAAGCTAGAGAAAGTCTACCTTCAGAAGACGAGAACATACTTATTTGGGAAACAACATGTGAGCTGGTCAGACAGCGCGAGAATTCGGTGCAACAATCGGTTCACTATCGGAACGGTTCTCTTCCCGACGCAGTTCACGCTCTTAAATCGCGTCCTCAACTATCCGTTAAAGGTTCTTTTACTTGATACCGATGTAGTAAATATCATGAAAACAATGCTGACTGTAAACACAAGCTAGCTACCTGTCACAACTGCGGCAAAGTTTGACATCTTGCCAACGATCGGTATCCCCGCCCTGCAAAAAACACCGTACATTCACTGGAAAATTCTGAGGCGTCCACATCGTATTTAATATCACACACTACCACATCTCATATCATAGTGATACCCCAATATACTGTGAATTTGGACATAGAGGGACAACCAGTGCTCGTGGAAATCGACACCAGGGTATCAGTCAGGTTGCTCAGCTCGCGAACATTGCCTGATCGCATTATGACACCGACTCAGTCTAGGTTACGCTCTTACAGGGGAGAAGTGCTAGATGTATTGGGTGCGGGTGATGTGAGGGTAAATCATGGAAGAGATATGTTGACTCTTCCGTTAATCGTGACGAACAAAGATGGCCCGAACCTGCTTAGGAGGAATTGGTTATAACACATACCGGAAATACTTCGAAATGTAAAAAAGGTGGACCGCATCCCAGATTTGCCCACACATTTGGAAGCTTTGTTACTGTTTTTGATGCAAATCTGTCCGGGAAATTACGTGATTTCCAAGCTCGTTTCTACATCATGCCAGGTACGCAACCGAAATTTTTCAAAGCAGGATGTTTGCCTTTTGTTATCCTTCCGGAGGTAGAGTCGGAACTGTAGCGTCTTCAAAAGAACCGAATATTTCTCTTGTGGGCCACTCATCCTGGGCTTCACCGATCGTTCCGACACAAAAGTCAGATAGCTCCATTAGCATTTGTGGTGGCTACAAACTGACGGCTAGTCAAGCGATGACTATGAAACACTAGCCTATTCCACGAATTGATGACCTCTATGCAACTTTGTCGGATGGACACAAGTTCTCCAAACTTGAGCTGAACCACGCTTATTCACAGGTGAATCTTCATGAATCTGCTAAGGCATTTACGACAATCAATACACACTTGGGGTTGTTTCACTATGACCGTTTCCGTTCGGAATGTAGTGAAAGGTATACCTGATGTGTGTGCTTACTTGAACCATTTCTTGGTTACTGGCAGTACAGATTACGCGTATCTGAAGGTACTACCTAATGTTTTGCAGCGTCTGCAAGATAACGGACTTAACCTCAAAGAATCCAAGTGTGTCTTTTTCTCTGACAGCGTTGAGTACCTGGGGTTTCGTTTGGACAGACATGGGTTATATCCATTACGGGAGAAAATTCAACCCATTCACGATACGCTGACACCACTTAACATTTCCGGATTGCAATCATTTCTCGAGATGTTGACTCACTACAGCCGTTGTTGGCCAACATAGCAACTACGCTCGCACCCTTGTATGCATTGTTGCGTAAGAATACCCGATGGCTATGGTTACCAGAATAACAAAACGCTTATGCTGTTGTCAATCTGGCTATAAGTAAGAGCAATTTGTTGGTACACACTGACCCAAAGTGATCGATTACTCTCCGGTGCGATGCATCACCCACAGGGCTCGGAGACGGGCTATCTCACAACATGGATTACACGTCTAAACGACCCATCGCTTTTGCATTCAGGAGCTTGGCACCAGCGGAGAGGAAGTTCACCCAGCTAGAAAAGGAAGCCTTAGCAGTCATCTTTTGGCTCGAGCGATATCACCAATACCTTTGGGAAAGAAAGTTTGAAAATTTTACAGACCACAAACCCCTATTAACTTTTGTCAGTGAGGAAGAGGACATCAACCAGACGGCATCCCCTCGTTTGCAAAGTTGGACCTTACTGCTTACGGCTTACCTCTATAAAATCACATATGTTCCAGGGAAAGCGAATGGAATCGCCGGCCCTCTGCACCGCTTACCGTTAAGTCAGTTATCCGAGTGCGTACTGAAACCCGCTGAACTGGTTACACTGCTTCAGCATTAAGAGGGAAATCTAGTGTTAAGTGCAGATATCCGTCATAAAATGGAACGTGACATACTACTGGCCAGGGGCAAACGTTTAGTATCCCCGGGAGGGCTTGATAAATGTGAGCCGTAACTGCTATGCTACTTTACTCGACGCTCCGAGCTTAGTCTTAAAGATGGATATCTACTCTGGGATCCAGAGTGATCACACCATCCCGATTGCATCCAGATGTTCTACAAGAGCTGCAGGAAACTCACCCGGGAATAACGAAGATTACTGAAAACTAAAAACTGAATACTGAATACTGTATTTTGGAGCAAGAAGAAAATAATTCTGTACAACTCCATCGGGTGATAATCAAAAACATTTTAAAAAAATAAACACGTCCGGTGGTGATCCTGAGATGGTTCAGCAACTCCTTTTGTAGCGCACAAAATGCTTGTTCACACAGTGAGTCACAAGTGGGTGATTTCATTGTCAAGTGGCAACCGTTCTCTGAAACGTATGTTAGCAAAGTGTAAATCCAACAAAGATTTGAATTTCTGCACAGATTCGGCCTCGACGACGTGTTCTGGCAGACTGTTCCAGGCGTGCACAACCCTCTGCTCGAAACACAGGGGGTGTGGGATTTTCTTCAGATCAGGTACTAAGAGTTTGTACCTGTGCCCACGTGTGGTGCATGGTACTCGCAAGTAGAGTAACGACCTCAGCATGGGGAAATGACCGAGATGTAAAATACGGTAGGTCATGATAAGATCCACTCGAACACGGCGATACGACAAGGTGTAGAGCCCAAGTTTCATGCACCAGTTTTCATACGCTAAGCCTCTCAAGCTGGGGATCAACTTGGTGGTGGAGATGAAAGGACTTGTGCGATTCTAAGAGTGCTGGCCCAATATTGACAGCGACATTGATGAGTTAGTTCGACGCTGCGACACTTGTCAAACCATACAAAGACGCGCCCTTCCTGTACCACTCAGCCCATGGAAATGACCCAGTAAACCATGGGGGGGAGCGTACATGCTGACTTCTTCGACTCACTCGATGGGAAGGCGTTTCTTCCCTTGGTCGACACTTATACGAAATAGATCGAAGTTTTCCCGCTAACACTAGTTACTTCAGAATTTCATGTATGCAAACGTGTTTTACAACCTTTGGTATATCGCACACTTTGGTGACAGACAATGGCTCAGTGTTTACTAGTCAGGAATTTCAGGAGTTTCTGAAAAATAACGGCGTACTTCACGTGAATTCGGCCACTTATCACCAAGCTTCTAATGGCTTGGCTGAAAGGGCGATGCAAACGGTCAAGAATAAGCTTCGAAAACAACTGCCGGCACCATTGGGAACAAAGTTAGACAAATTCCTTTTTGGTTGTCGCTCCACACTAAACGAAACAACTGGTAGGAGCCCAGGTGAAGTAATGTGCTGGCAGAGATTTAGGACGCGGTCTTACGTCCGAGGGGAAGCTTAAAAATTTGACAAGGAAGAAGGGACAGCTAGAGCAGCTGAGAATTTGGTACACAAACTGTAACGGCATAAGGAATAAGTAGAAAGAACTGACGGTAAGTTTCAAACTTGCCTATATAGTTGCAGTTACTGAAAATTGGCTCTCCCAGAGTGACCCAACTTGTAACTTACTTTATGACTTCTCCGAATATAGAGTGGAGAGGCCTGGCCAACATGCAGGTGGGGGTGTGCTTTTGCTTATCGAGAGTTAATACTCGAAATGGAAACCCCCTCTTCTCTATGTCAACACCTAGTATCCAAGTCGTTTCGTGTTTTCTGCGGTTGGAGGAACTGTTGGAAATAATTATTTCGTGTATCGTAGTCCGTCCTCTAAGCGAGTGCGAGATACGGAACTTAGTAGGCTGCTCAAACAAGCAGTGGTAACAGCACCGAACTTTGTGGTCATCGGTGACTTAAATAGCCCGCATGCAGTTTGGGTTCATGCAAAGAACACGACAGATACCCTGGAGAGAGAACTGGTAGAATGAGTGCATGGGAATGCTTATGTCCAGCATGTTAACTTCCCGACGAGGAAGCGAGTTGGTTTTACTGCTTCAGCACTGGACGTTGTGATAACCAGATATGGTCACTTAACAGAGGTACACGCCGAAGCTCCCATCGGTAATTGACCACTGTGTGATTACTTTCTCTTTAAATTCAAAAGGTATCCAGCAAAACGCCGGCTTGTGAGGAAGCTGGGCCCGTATTGACCTTACTCAGTTACGAAACCGAGCCTTGAAGATAGACTGGTTTCCCGAACCAGAACAGGCCACCTTAGAGCACCGTTGGAGTTTGATTAAAAATGGGCTTGTCCAATTATTAGATGAGTTTGCTCCGTTGAGGCCGAAAAGACAAGGTACCAGGCCGCGTTGGTGGCACCGAGAAACAGATCCAACGATCAAGCGACGGAACGAATCTTGGAAGCAATTTCAGACATCTGGAGAATTTAGATACTGGCTGCATTACAAAAAATGCATTAAGTTTGCAATCAAACTGCAAAGAGAAGCGAAGTATTGATTTGAGCTTTGATTAGCTCAGAATGCGAAACCTAAGACCAAATTGTATAACAATTAGGTCCAGTCAAAAATTCTTTGACTGATGGTGTTAGTAACCTTACGATGGGGAGTGAAATTCATGCTACAGAAAATGCGGATAAGACGCAGGTGCTACTGCGTACCTTTCAGAAAGTGCATCGTGTAGATGAGGGGCTTTTAGTCCCTTCACAACCACATCGTCAAACCGGGAGTACAATGCCAACCACTCCGCTAACGATATCAGAGGTCTTTAGTGTATTTGCTACCTTAGACCACAACAAATCCTCTGGACAAGACAATGTGTGTCCCGCGATTGTCAAACCACTCGCGGACATACTCCAGCACCCGGTCTTGGAGCACTTCGACACGTCGCTTCGAGAAGGCAGATTACCACAAGATTGGAAAGGACATCTGTAGTGGCAATACATAAGGGAGGCTCCAAATCTGTACCCGTCAACTATAGACCTGTTAACCTCACAAGCGCGTTGCTTAAATGTTTGGAGAAGCTTTGCAGAAGCCGAATTTGTGAGTACTTAGTTGCTCATAACTTGATGAGAGTGGGATAACTCGGCTTTGTCAAGAATAAATCATGTCTTACCAATTTATTTTGCTTCTTAGATGAAGTAACGTGTTGTCATGGTAATGGGTTTTCAGTACAGGTTTGCTACGTTGACTTCATCAAGGCCTTTGACTCGGTAAACCACCGTTTTCTACTAATGAAGCTGTCTTGATTTGGAATTCATCCTCAGTTGTTGACTTCTATATATCTGCATTTTTTGGAAAGAACATTCCACATTAGAATCGATGATGCCATTTTAAGTATAGGCACCATTCACAGTGGTGTTTCCCAGTACTGTTGTAGGTTCCCTGTTATTTCTCATATTCATAAAAGACTTGGCACCTGTTCTTGATGATCACTGTTACATCTTTGCCGTTGACCTAAAACTGGCTAGCAGGGATAACAGGGACACGTTGTTTAAGGATCTCTACACTGTAGCAGAGTGATCAGTCATGTGGGATTGGCCCCTTAACGCCAGTAAATGCCAGCTGCTGACTTCCAGCAATGATGGAATTACGGTGCAGAATTCTACTGGACACCTGACATTGCGGCCTGTTGATAAAGCACGCGACCCAGGTGTCATTATTACGAATAACTTCAAACCTTCAACACAATGTCAGTATGCCGTTAAAGAACAGCGGTAGGAACTCTTCCGCCTCAGGAGGACCTTATGTAACACTAGACTGGAGGTTTTCACCCTCAATATCTAAAGCGGTGGTACTGCCCCACTCAGAATACCGTGTCCAAGCGTGGGCGCCCTATTTCCGGAAGGACGTTATCTGTATAGAGAAGTTACAGCAGCTGGCGACTAGAATGATTCAGGGTCAACGTGAAAAGCCTATGATGAACGTCTAAAGAGCTTGGGATTGTTTTCCATGGAAAGGCATAGATTGTGAGGTGAGCTAATAGAACGGTTTCGGATCATGAAGGGCCTTAGTGGCATCAAGTCTACCGACCTGTTTGAGTCAGCTACATCAGACTACCTGGGAGATCATCATCTTAAGCTCAGCCATCGAAAGTCTCGACTATATATCAGGGGGAAATACGTGGCGAACCGCGTTGTCGGCAGCTGAAACAAGCTTACCCTTCGTTGCTGAATTGTGTGATGGTTGACGCCTACAAGAGAGGTCTAGACAGATGTTAGGTAAAACATTTTCCAGAACTATTACAAATTTGTTGATGCTCGTTGCAGAGGACTCATGAGGGATGAAAGTGCGAGATTGCTTCTTTGTGCTTCGTCTGCTTTTCAGAAGCGGGAAATACAAATGGAAGTTGAAGTACCGGGGACCCCTGGTTTCTTACTGGTGCAAGCAGCAGGGCGCTCGTTAGGCGGAAGCCTGTAGCGTTCTGGGAACCTGACATGACCTCGCCTAACTTGCTGTTTCCCGATCAGAGGATACTTGTCGAGGCCAAACAAGATAACACTGTGGCCGAAGATGATCGGAGAGCGATCGATTGACAAAGTTTTGAGAACGAAACGGTTTGTATCAAATTGCCTAAGGAAACGAACTGGATGCGTAGAGATCTGTGCGGAGTTTGGAGACGAAATACAGAAGTGGCTCTACCAGACGGCAGAGTAGTCATTCGACACCGGCGCATTCGGATTTGATGGAGATACGGTGTAGTGCCATCCAACGTGAGCAGCATGGCTTTAGGCGAACAGTAAACGGAGGTCATAAAATTTGGCGCTGACTTGTGGTCAATAAAATTCAGCCAGGGAAATAAGGACTATTGAACCAGATCTATCCAATTAATCGCTTTGTGAAAGAGCAAGTGCTGACGTCTGAAGTAAACCAGTAATAAACGACCGTCGACTTCTCTTCCGTGTGCAAGGATTCTAAGATAAATCTAATCACCATATGTGAACTAAGAATTATGTAGAATTTGAGTCTAGATTACAGGACATTAAGTAACCTCACTACAGTTTGTCAAGTATACCTGTTGTGTGCCTGCTTCTGCCAACCGCGTCAAGAGAAAGAGAACACACCGGCTATGCACACAAGCGCTGTATTCACAAGTCTCAGGAAAAGTATAACTAACTGTGCTTTTAAGAACTCATCTGCCCACTCGATCGATCACTGATCGAGCACAACGTGGCAGACGATTCCATTAGCCCCAACTCTCAGTCCCATCACATCCTTTCCTTTCTACTTTTTTATGATGTTGTTATAATAAGTTTCGTACAGTTTTCCGCGGCATGTACGCTTGCTGTCTCGGGCGGAGGTTTCAGCTACGCTTTCTTATTGCTGCTGCCGATGCTGGTTTTGCGGAATCCACCCATTATGTGGTCTCCTAATTTGCACCCGATTCCGTCTAATAATATTGCTCCCTGTCATAGCTTCTTTCACCCCTGCGACCCACAAGCATTCCCCTCCACCATCGTTCTCCTGAATCTGGCATTTGTTGCACCCATACTACTTCTCCTACAGCTAACTTTGGGTGGCATCTGGACCCACGATCAGAGTACTTCTTTTGTTTTAGCATTCTCTTCCGTAATCGGTTATGCACAAAAGCATCCGGTGCCATCCCGGGCTGTAGCAGCATTGTAGCGGCCGGTAGCAACGTTCTTGTTCTGCGACTGAGTATTCGCTGCACCGGACTTACTCCGATCGCGGTAGATGGCGTGTTTCTTCTCTCCAACAGCATAGTGTAGGGATTGTCATGGGTCTCCTTAACTTTGCTAAGTACATTTTTCGCCTCCTTCACTGCTGACTCAGCCTTCCCATTTGATTGGCTGTGGTACGGGCTAATGAGCCGATGCCTAATATCCCCTTCTTGCTAAAAGCGCGAAATTCTGTCCTACCGAATTGTTGCCGGTTGTCGGAAATCACCACCACGGGGATTCCATGTAGAGCGAATCGACACCCGTAACTTTTTCACTACGGCTTTGGCGCACGTTGACGTAAGGACATCAATCTCGAAGTAATCACTGAAATAGTCGACCACAATCAAATAACCCTTTCCGTCGTAAACAAAAGGTCCAATGCGACCAACTGCCACAGCTTATCCAGAATCTCATGAAGCATCATCGGCTCCTTCGGCTGGCGCACATCCTGTGTCCTGCACGTTAAACAGTTTGATACGTAATCACGTATTTGGTTAATCATTCTTGGTCATAATATCAGCTCAGTGCTCTTGACACGCAATTTTCGATTCCCTAATGTGCACAGTATACCATCTGCAGCATTGAACGTTTCAATGCCTTCGGAACCACTATCCTGTTACCCTTGCATACTAATCCGTCTTGGGTGATGAGTTCTTCGGGTAAATGAAAGAACGGAGTTAACGCTTTGGGCAACTTTTTCATGTCTTCAGGCCATCTGTCTACTATCGTCTGCCTCAGTAGCCTGTACTATTCGTCCTTCCCCGTGCACCGTTGAAGCTGCTGCAAATGTCCCTTAGTGACCGAAATCACCTGTGTTGCGTGGACAAAATCCGGGTCTTGTTCTATTTCCGATGTGTCTGACAGGACAACGTCTCCTCAAAGCGCATCTGGGATCCTGGTCGGTAGTCTATATCCAAGTCATAGTTTGCCCTTGGCAACCATCGCAAGTTATTCCGTCTGATACGGGAAACGGGCATCAGGAGACCTGGTGTTAGTGAAACAATTTGTGATGAGAATGGACAGCCTATCCACAATTTGTCGAAACGTTTGGAGCGTTGGGCTGAGCATTTTGAAAAGCAATTTAATCGGCAAGAATTGTTCGATTCGCCGGTGACTGATCGCCCTGCTCCGTGGGCTGTCCATTTGGATCCACCCACTCGCTCAGAAGTCGAACTTGAGGTCGGACTGTTGAAATTGAACAAAGCCGGAGGACCAGATGATCTTCCTCCAGCTCTCTTCAAATTCGGAGGCTCTGCTCTTGTTAATGCTTTACCTGAAATACTAGTGAAACTGTGGAAGCAGGAGATTGTCTCAACCGACAGGAGCCGCTCCGTTATTGTTCCTATCTTCAAAGGCGGCTTGCGCTCGGAATGCACATGCTCGGAATCCACACACCCCATATCCGGTATAAACCCAAAGGAATAAAACTGGGCGGCATGTGAATGGGAGCCACGTTTCATCAACGGAGCCGGCCCAAACTCATTCACAGGCAAACACAAGCACGCTGTATTTGGGAATCACGCCCACACAAGGCCGCAGCCCGCTTCACATACAAACGATATGCATAGAACCACTCCTTAAGTCAAACATGGTTACGAGGTCCTTATATCTGTCCACTCCAACAACCATGAACTGTCTACTGGAGTCAATATGGACGAGGCAGTAATAAACAGACAGGTAGGCACGTTGTCAACTTGCACCTCAAGCGCAGACACACCGGGGATTTTAAGCAACAACCGAATACTCGAAATGACTAGATCCAATAAAATAAATCGAATAAATCCTGCGGATATGCTGCCTTAGCTTTTCACCAAATTAGCGAATGAAATAAACTCGTTATAAACATATCCACGAGAAATTCAAGATGGCAGAAAAAGAGACAAAAACGAGAAATGCAACGAATGCAAGTAAAAGTAAAAATAACCTTTACTTTAGGCGACGTGTGTAAATAAATAGAAGATTATTCCGATAGATATTAAAACGAGGTAACAAAGTGAGTATTAACAAAATATAACAAACCGATCACCAGAAGTAAATTGACTCAGCTCGCAAGCACGCGGTTAGCAAATCGAATGCAGCATACCTACCAACGCTTCTCCGGTTCTGCTTACGTTCTCAATAGGAACTGTCGTCAGAGGAATGGGCATTTCGCCCAGGGCGGCACTTTTAGTACGGATCGTTCTTTACTACCAGATGTGCATTCATCAACATTACTTTCATGGCTGAAGCGGTAAAAACAAAGGATGATTATCATATTGTGGCTGAAGCTGAAATTGGTACAACAAGCGTTGATAGCAGTGCCACAAACAGCGATATTGACATCATGGATGCAAGGCAAATGTTTGTAATGCAGATGCAGACGAAGCGCGTGAAATCGAATATTTGGAAATGCAACCACACTTTGGCCTGAATACACACACCCAGCAATTATATTGATATCTGCCAGCGGGCTGTTAAGATTGTCAATAAAATTCATACTATGCTTGTCCGACTCGGATCTACTCGCTTGCAACATACCAAGTATGAATTTAACAAATAGTGCTGCCTGGAATGAATACAAGGTTGAGCCTAAGAAGCCAAAAACGAACTGTTTTCTTCCGGGCTTTGCGAAACGGTGAGCAAACTATGGTATTCCAGCGTTCCCGACGACGCGGAAGTAAAAACGCCCAACTAGAGCACATGGAAACCGTACTCATTGAATTCGGAATTACGCTCAGTTCAAAAGCACATTAAAAGGAGAAGCGTACAGTATTGTTCTTATACAATCCCCACACAAAGTTTGCGAACACGGGTGGTGTGTGCTACTACAAAAGTAGCCCAGTTTGTGACAGGCAAGTTCGAAACCGGATACCGCCAACCCTATATATATATATATATATATATATATATATATATATATAATAAGGCTCCGCTGTTGTATTGTACATCTTATTTGTGTAGCATTCAACTGGTAACCGTATTGATGACATTTGTTTCCTTATTCCTCTATCTGTCTGTATCTAGTGTTGATGCCCATACTTCTGACTAAATTTATAGCTGCCATTTTTAGGTTAACGCTTAAATGTTAACTAACCAACGACAGTCGTATTGGTTGCTTAGATAATTGTACGTGAGATCTTCCAACACTAGTGGAATATGGCTGTTATTTTTACATTCAATCCATACGCGCGCACGTTCGTAGTGTTAGATTGCTCATAAGGGTCATTGTTTCTCTATCTAGTTTGTGGTAGTCCATAAACCCGTGTGAACAAATGCCCGTTCGCAACACTACAGTGCTGCAACTCGCACGAGGGACCTTTGGTATGTCAACTGATATCTCATGTTGAATGACTAAGTGGAAGACAGTTAGAAAAGCTTGTAAGGATCCCACTTCAGTCTGACAGATTGATGGCATTTTCACTCGCGTGACACCATTATCTGCTGGCTCGATGCCTAAATGGGACTCGACTAAATTACAAGTCCCGCTAACATCTGTTTGTGTCTCGATACATTCCCACTTGACAGATGGATCTTATTACATTTCTGTCGTGTGACACCGTGGCTTATTGCGGGTTGCCAAATGAGGTCGATGTATCCCATCTCAAGTGTCTCTGTACGCACGCCCCCTTGTACTTCTGCCGCCTTCAGGTGAACGCACTGAGATTCAGACAAGTCATCAAGGTTGATTCCCGGAGCAGCGGCAATACGTTGCGACAGCCAAATCGAAATGCTTGGCTACACGTAGCATTCTAGACACAGATGAATTGGTCGACATATGCTAGCGGTCAGAACACATGACCAAGGGGAAATAAATAGTAACATACGACGGACTGCCTAGAATGGATGAGCCACAGCTAAGCTAACTCTATTAGGCTTATTTAACTCGATTGTATTTCGCCATGACTTCACATATTGCCCATTACAAGGTTGTACTCATCATGACCTATGCTACGCTATTCTTGCTAACTTTTCAAGTGGAGTCTAGTATGGTGACATAACGAGAGAGTGAGCTACGGCATCTTCCTCTTCGTATTCTTATTCGGCCGCGATTCACAGCAGTGTGGAAGCTCTAAGGTACTACTCACCAGACTATGATATCTATATTCTGCTTCTTGAGATCGATTAGTAGATTACATAACCGTAGCTTGACCAGCTGCTCAATGCTAACTAGCATGACGCTTAGAGAGCTGGTGCATCACAGAATAATGGTACAGTCCATCCATGGGGTCATCCGTAATTGACGTGCGCGAGGCGTTTTCGCGCTACTTGTGGGCTTGATACGGATCAGTGCTAAGGTGGCAAATTATTGTGTATGTTTCCAGTTTCATGGAAGGTTATCATCGCTTGGCCGCTTACATTTCGCATAAATTACCAAGTTTGAAATTTGGAACACAATGTTCAACGATTGTCCTTCGTGTGACCATATTGGATTATACATTCGAAGAGAAATTCCCCTGGAAATTCTGTGTCTATTGAAGAATCCCGACAATTAACCGACGAGCGATTATCACAATGTCGCCATTTCATGTCCCACTCCGCAGGCTAGTTGTGGTGAATTAAAGGTAGATACTACTGCGCCGGGTATAAGTAGTGTGGTGGTGCAAGATGACACACCAACAGCGAGGCCTGCCGACTTCCCCAAAGTTGAAGATGACATCAGGATTACAGTTCCATGCGCACGAGGAGTAAACACAGAGGCAAGCACCAGTTGGGGAACACTGCATGGAGATCACGCAAATGAGCGGACGCTTCCAATGTATGAACGAACACACCTAGTGTAAGCCACTTTAGTACAAAACGATCACCGCCTGCCCCTTGGGTTCTAACGTTTGGTACCGTGACCTCGCAAGCCATGAAGATTCCCTGGCCGGGACCACTCGAAGACGGGGATGTGAAGGCGTTTTTGGATGATTTCGAGGAGGTGGCAGAGTCGGTAGGACTGGAGACGGACCGGGCGAAGATGGCGGCCCTGCGGAGTCTCCTCAAGGGTAGGACGAAGGCGGTTCTAGAGGCGGCGCGAAGAGGTCCGGTCAAGTAGGAGTGGGCCACCGCGAAGGAAGCTTCGCTCTCTGGCTTGGACAAGCCAGCGGACCGCCAGGAGGCTATGCGACGGTTCAAGGCGTCGCGGCTTGGTGCTGGGACGGATCCCCTCGTGTTTGCGGTGCACTTCAGGAGCTTGTTGGACCGCGCCTTGCCGGGATTGGATGGACCGTCAAAGACGCAGTTGCTGGTGGATCAGTTTTTGGCCGGCCTCTCACAGCCAACCGCGGAGCGCGTTCGGATTGCGAACGCCACTCGGAAGATGCAATTGGAGGAGTTGGCGCAAGTTACTCGAGACCTGGGCGACGCACCACTAGCTGCGCTGAAAGAAGAGTCTCATGAGAATGTGGAACGGATGGACAAATTGGAACGGATGATGGAACAGCTTACGGAAGACATCAATGGGCTTCGCGTTCAGCGTTATCGGGTGCGCACAAAGGGAGGTTGCTTCATCTGCGGGAAACCGGGGCACTGGAAGAGACAATGTCCGCAGAGGCGTGGTGTTACTCGTGTGACGAATAGACGTAGGCAACCTTATTTTTCTTTTCGGATCGAGGATTGTGTACTTGGGGCGTTGAGCAGGAGTGCGGTTGAAGCAATGATGGAAGTAGATGGAACGATGGAATGGTATTTGATTGATACGGGTGCCGCGGTGTCACTAATCAACCATCGGCGAGGTGAAGAGCTTCAGTCGTGCTGCACGATCGTAAGAGTGGTTGGCGGTCCTTCAGTGGGAATTGATGGGATAGGCGAACACACCGTGGAAATCGGGGGACGAAAGTGAACACACTTCTTTCTCGTGTCACCAGATGCGAAACAAACCATATTGGAAGCAGATTTCCTGGAGCTCAGTGAAGCTGTCATTGATCTAAAGCGTGGGAAATTGCTAATGCAATGCGGGTCACTACCACTCATTAATCGTGGAGAAATGAGATCTTCGCAGTCGGTCGTTGCTGTGTTACATTTGAGCCCATCTTTGCAGTGGCTGGTCAACAAATACCAACCCTTGTTTACGGATGACAGCAGCCAATATGGGTTTTGCGATTGGATCGGGCACACCATCCCGCTAACTCGCCAACCGTATCGACCCCATGGACTTCGAAGGATACCAATCCATCTGGAGGCCGAGGTGAACAGGCAAGTGCAGGAAATGCTGGACGCGGGCGTGATTGAGGAGGCACATAGCCCGTACAACTCTCCTGTGGTCTTAGTGAAGAAGACGCATGGGAAGTAACGATTCTGTGTCGACTTCCGAAGACTGAATGAAATTTCCTTGACTCGCTTCGTTCCAGTTCCATCAGTTGCTGACATCTTTGATCGGCTGCAGCAGTCGAGGATATTCACGGTCCTGGACTTGAGATTAGGATACTGGCAACTGGCAATAAAACGGGAAGATCGAGAGAAGACGGCGTTTACCGTTGGTGAGAAACAGTACCAGTTTAAGAGGATGCCCTTTGGATTATCAGGAGCCCCGTTTACCTTCCGACGTCTAATGCTGCGATTGCTGAGTGAATTGGGAAACGCGCTTGTGTACGGGGATGATATCGTGGTGTATAGCCAATCAGCAGCGAAACATGTCCATCATCTCGAGGCAGTTCTGGAACATATTCAGCAGTCGGGACTTCGTATAAATGGACCAAAATCCCAGCTCGGAAAGACCTGTGTCACCTTACTAGGCCATAAAGTGGGACAAGACGAACTGAACCGCTACCTGAGAAGATAATGATGATACAAGGCAGCCCAGTTCCCACCTCGAAACGCACTCTCCGGACATTCCTGGGCCGCGCCGGGTACTGCAGCAAATTCGTCAAGGATGTTAACACCTTAGCCTCACCCTTGTACGAGCTGCTGAAACAAGACAGGAAATTCGCTTGGAATGCAAAAGCTCAACGAGCCTTTGATCAGATTCTACAGGAAAAGGGAAGACAGGAGTTAACCCTGAAATTGCCCATTGCTGGTGAGTTGTTCACGGTAGCCACTGACGCCAGCGATGTCGGGATCGGTGCGGTGTTGAAACAAAACCATGGGACGATTGAGTATGCCTGCCGAACTTTGACACCTGCGGAAAGCAGATACTCAACCATAGAGAAAGAATGTCTCGCAATTGTCTGGGCGTTAGATAAATGGCGGCCGTATCTCCTGGGTCAGCGATTTCACGTCGAAACAGACCACAGACAGTTGGAGTGGATTAAGTCTGCCAAAGACTCTAGAGGAAAGCTGGCGAGATGGGCATTGCGCCTACAAGAGTATGATTTCACGATAAAACACGTGCCTGGGAGGGAATCTCATACGGCGGATTTCTTGTTACGCATGATAGATGATGACGACCAGCCGAGCGTAGCTTTCAGTATTAACGGTATACTGTGCGAGCAAGATCCAGAACGGTTGGCAACTGAGCAATGTAGTGACAACCTCCTGCGCAAGTTGATTACCGCGCGATTAGCTGGTCAGACAAACTTCAACAAAAATCAACTTAATCAGCTGGGACCGTTTGCAAAAGACCTGGGAAAGCTGCAAGTGAACGAAGCAAGGATCTTAATGTGGATACCAGGAGGTAGCAACCCTTCGGTGCCAGTCATTCCAATGAAACTAAGACGGAATCTGGTAGTTTCTTGTCAAGAGATGGCGCACACCGGTTGTTCCAGGATCTACGAGCTGCTGAAAAGACGCGCGTATTGGCCGGGGATGAAAAGGGACGTTAAGAAGTGCGTGCTTTCGTCCACACAATGTCAGCTCATGAAAACGGATTGCCGAGGAATGCAGCAACAAATGATGAGGATCCCGGGCCCGGAAATTGGTGAACTTTGGTCGGTCGACGTGATGGGGTCGTTTCCATTGACCGGGCGTGGCAACCAATATATTTTATTGATGACGGAGCACTTCACGCGATGGATTAAGGCGACAGGAATCCCGGATCAACTGGCTAGCACCGTTACCAATGCTGTCATGAATCACTTGGTAGCGGCTCACGGAATCCCAAAGGCCATATTAACAGACCAAAGGCCGTGCTTCGAGAGTGAAGAATTCCGGAACTGTTTGGAGAAACTTGGTATTAAGAAATTGCGCACCACCCCATACCACCCGCAAACAAATGGCCTGACGGAACGTAACAATAGAACAATCAAGGAGTGGATAGCAGCAAAAGGTGGAGACTGGGAGGAAGCGTTGCCGCTACTGTTGCTGGCCCATCGAGCAACCAAACAGGCTTCCACAAAAAAATCACCATTCCATTTGATGTACGGTCGACAACCTCGTCTACCTGTGGACATAGAAATTGGAATGTGTCCAACTTGCCGTATATCTCCCGAGGAGACACGGAATAACCGGAAGACCGCCAACCGCAACCTACAGGCGACTCAGGCACGGAGGATGGCGAAGTTCCAGACCAGCAAAGGTGGAAGGAATATCGAGTTTCAGATTAGTTCGAAAGTGAAGTACAGGGACCATCAACGCTATCCCACTTGCGGCCCAAGGGAGAGGAAACTCCTAGCGAAGTGGAAAGGACCGTACGAGGTAGTCGACCGGCGAGGCCCAGTGTATACAATCGCTCGGCAAGGTGAATCGCGGAGGGTGAATGCCAGCGAGCTGAGGAAGTGGTACGAATTGGAGGAGGAAACACGCTCATACAGTGAACTTCCTCGGCGGTCAGAAAGACTCCGACGGAAGGCAGCTGACGCGAGTCCTTTGGAGGAGGAGGAGTGTGGTGAATTAAAGGTAGGTACTACTGCGCCGGGTATAAGTAGTGTGGTGATCCAAGATGACACACCAACAGCGAGGCCTGCCGACTTCCCCAAAGTTGAAGATGACATCAGGATTACAGTTCCATGCGCACGAGGAGTGAACACAGGCAAGCACCAGTTGGGGAACACTGCATGGAGATCACGCAGATGAGCGGACGCTTCCAATGTATGAACGAACACACCTAGTGTAAGCTACTTTATTATAAAACGATCACCGCCTGCCCCTTGGGTTCTAGCGTAGTGATGAGAGTGAGCATAGTTATAGTTCTCGTTGTTCCTCAGCCATATTGAATTTACCGGGGCTTATGAAAACCCACATACTAAACGGACGAAAGGCAGACGCGCAGAGACGCCCACCAGAAGTTGCATTGCACATGGCGAATCTTTTGGATTGGCTAAATTAAAGGGGATGGTACGTCAATGTGTTAGTACATTACATCGGAAAGAAATCGGTGCATAGCGACGATCGTTTTATGCGCACCAAGTAGCTGCACCCAAGACGTACGAGATAGATCGTTAGTAAATAGCTTATGGCCACAGTAGAGTACATGTTGGTAGGTACAAACGGTTGAGTATTTGGACATTTGCAAATCAATGCGAACACTGTTTGTGAAGTCGCATGTTCGACAGTGGACGGCGGGACTTAGTTGATGTCACCTGTCAATACCAAAGGTTGCGCATCAATCGTTCTTGGAGTAGGTTCACATACCTCGGGCAGCAGATGACCGAAACAGTCGGAGACACAAAGAGCCAGAAGTGAACATTGAATCGCATTCGCATGCTGCGTGATCTCCCCCATCAGCTACTCAAACCAGACTGTACATGTAGAGCGCAACACCTAAGTGCACGCCATTTCACTTTACCAGTAGTTTGGTTATCATTCTACCTAGCAGTTGCTTCACTATTGCTATATCGGGTTCCTTCAAATATGGATGCCCAAGGTTTAAGGCTGTCAGGTCCAAATGTTGAAGAACAGCTCAACAGTTCGTATTGGGTACTTATTGTCGGGCTTGCGAAGTAGTTGTTAGCCTGACCTTCAAGCGAAAGCCATACACGTTTGTCGTACCATTGATCATGATGTCTAATGTGTTTCTATCCAGTTTGACAGCTCACACTTAAGATTGGCTGAAGGCATGTGAACAAATTGTATTCGAACTGCCATTGGATACGGACGACGCCAATCTTTGTATATATCTATACCGAATGAATTCGACAACTATACCCATACCGCTTTTGTACGGCTAACTTGATGCAGGGAAACGGCACTCGAGCAAACCGAAAATAAGATTACCAGCACATGAAGAATGTGAGTTTATGACAAACTCATATTAATTTCAGGTGTTGCGAACCCAAGGCAAATTGCATCGATGCGAACTCCGTGGACTGAACATAAAGGAGGTTGGTCAGGTGCAGGAGAAGGTACTATAGCACGCGGAATAGAAGCATGATGCGTACGCTCCCATACGATTTACTAATCCAGGCCAATAAGGCGGTGTACATCGTACGTTAGCTTGCGTTCTGAGCAACCTTGCATTTCAGAAGTAGATGTTGTTTGAGCTTCCCGGTGTGGATGCACCTGATGTGAATCCTGACAAGGTCCCTACGTGTCTACTATCCACTATCTCGTCTATATTGGCTACAGGAGACAGTTGGTCCTAACTGGAGGGGACGGGGTGCACGGTCCTTGTGACCGTGTTAATCTCAATGAGTGGTTCCATGCAGTCAGTGTGGAGCGGACTACGGTCCAGCCACCGCCTTGTGTGCGCTTGATTCCCAAATACAGTGTGCTTGTGTTTGCCTGTGAAGGAGTGTGGGCCGGCTCCGTTGATGAAACGTGGCCTCCATTCACATGCATTCCGGTCTTATTCCTTCGGGTTTATACCGGATGTGGGGTGTGTGGGTGGAAATGTGGGTGGTGCAACGCAAGCCACGCATGGTCCCCTTTGTAGGCTCAGGCGTCCTGTGGCTGTCCCCATGGTTGGCGGCATCCGGTTTCGGATTTGCCTGTCACTGTGGCAAGCCACAGGACGCCTGCGCCTACAGAGGGACCATGGGTGGCTTGCGCTGCACCACCCACAGCTCCAACCACACACCCCATATCCAGTGTAAACCCGAAGGAATAAGACCAGGAGGCATGTGGATGGGAACCACGTTTCATCAACGGAGCCGGCACACACTCCTTCACAGGCAAACACAAGCACGCTGTATTTGGGGAATCAAGCGCACACAAGGCGGTGGCTGGACCGTAGTCCGCTCCACACTGACTGCATGGAACCACTCTTTGATCCTAACACGGCCACAAGGACCGTGCACCCCGTCCCCTCCAGCAACGACCAACTGTCTCCTGAAGCCAGTATGGACGAGGTAGCAGGTAATAGACAGGTAGGCACCTTGTCAACATGCACATCAAGCGCAGCCACACCGGGGATATCAAACAACAGCCAAATACTTGAGAGAGAGAGAGAGAGAAAAGTACTCGATTGATGCATAAGGAAACGGTGACATAAACCTTAAGTTAATGAGCATATGAAATAATTTGTTTACAAACAAATCCTAGATAAGTTCACGAGGTGAGAAAGTATACTATACGGAAATGCCACGAAGACAAAAATGTTATGGAAATCGAATACAATTGGCTTAAGCGAGGTGTGCAAGTTAATGGAATAGAGTACAGGTAGACATTTATATGAGAAAGAAAAGCATTAAGGCAAAATTGAAAACTCACCACCTGAAATAAAAAGACTTAGCATGCAAGCACGCGGTTGGTAACTCGAATGTAGCGTATCTACAGACGCTGCGCCGGTTCTGCCTACGTTCTCTGCAGAACCCGTCGGCGCTTCGGTAGTAGTCCCGAGTGGCGTCGCTCATGGCTCACTAAGCCTGCCTGACTGAGGCAGTCGCGACCGCATGTTCTACAGCACCATGCCCTTAATGTCGATGGAGTACAATTCATCGGTGCTAGCCGCTTACCGAAATTGCCGCTTCTTCTCTGCATGCATGAGGGCTTTCTCTCGCACTTCAGCAAATGCCTTCGTGATTAGATCGCGCCATGCACTCCGATCAACCACCTTCGATTCCCATGATCTGCAATCAAGGTTAGAACGTGTGAGGTTCACTTTGATCATATCCTGGTAACGTAACTTTGGTTTCCCCACGTGCCGCTTCCCAATACTCAGCTGACCGTATAAGAGTTGTTTTGGTATCTGCGTCGAATCCATACGGCTCACATGACCGAGCCATCTCAGGTGTCTCAGCAAAAGTATGCAGTCCACTGCATACATCCCACTTTGGCGCAAAACTTCCGTGCCTGCAACTCTGGCGCCCCAGCCGATCCGCAAAATTCGTCGCAGTCGCTGCTGATGGAACCGCTCTAGATATCGCACATCCCGAAGGTACATCGGTACGTACGTACGTACGGTATATATATATATATATATATATATATATATATATATATATATATATATATATATATATATATAATTTCACAATCTTGCTTGCAAAATATGCGCCGTCAGCACAGTGTAAAATCCGAATACCCTAATAAAGTAATATAGCATAGTTCCTTTTGTGCTTTCCGCACATCGTTTTGAGCATTTCTTTTAATTCTCCATTGAAATTTGATTTTGCGCACCAGCACGGACAGGCCGTCGATGACCTAGGGGCTCTGGTGATGTTACCGAGTTGAAACATTTGCTCTGCAGTTGACAGTCACAGTTCGGCAAACGTGAGGACAGCATGCTTGTGGCATGTCTGACTAATACCGGTCAACATACACATGGGAGTGCGTCATGTTTTCATGAAGTCTGTGTGATGCTCCATGTGCGCCGATTGGCCTTCCAGTTTACCTGTACTCATTCGGAGTTGTTTGGCATTTGGTGAGCCCCCGAAGCCCGTGCAAACTGTCGCACAGACCATTGGATACCAAGTTTCGACACAGATTGGAACAATGGAACAAAAGTATAACACGGGTGAAAATCTGCTGTTTGAAAACTCTCGTGGGATACTCTGTAATAACTACACAAGCCCAAGGCGAGAAAAAAGTGGCAGCAAGGAAGGTCATGCATCTTTGGACTCTTCACAATACACTCGCTACACACAAGTAAATCCGTCCAGCCCGAAATAGTTGGCTTTATTCAACATAACTTTTGTATGCATTTTTCTTCACTCTGTGAGCCGGGCGCATGTCACGTAATGCAAAGGTGGCAACGCATCGTACCGTTATTTTTCAATAATGACCAACGTGGGTGCAAAAATGACTAAAGTCTGAAAGCGTTCCATGTCTAACAAATTCCAAGGGCAAATATTCCAAGCACATTCCAGTCGGTTGTATTGGGTGACTGGTTTCAGCTGTTGGCCGCTCAGTTTTGTGTTGCAGATGGTCTCAGGAAATAGCCGCAAACATCACTAGAGTTTGCGAAATCTGATGCGCCAGAATTAGGTCACCTTGCAGATGGCGATAAATTCCGGTACACTCCTATGGCTCTCATTCACAGCAGACAGGTCAAATGAAACATTTCCTTAACGATTTTGGCTGTCCTTCGCTTTGCATTTTCCAGTGCAGCCAGATCACGTTATATTTAGGATTGCCACGTCTGAATCGTTTTCGCGGCATGGAGCCTCATATGCAAGTAGAGTATTTGCGGAAGATAGGCCGGTGGAATTGCCCAGACGGTCTCCGTAAGCGACCAACATGTTGGTTACGTTTTAGACACCACGTATGACTCCGAACAGTGGTGGTCATCTTGATTCACCACACATAAGTAGCACACTTTTATGAGGCTACCTACAAGATGTGGACTCCTAGCTTATAAGTTGTAATGGTTTTGTGCGGATACTACACTTTGCGCTTACTAGCGTTATAAAGCAGTAGATGTGTCTTTGGCCATCCAAAATCAAGATTTATGTGTCGTTGCAGTAGGTCATGATCTACCTGATTAGCGATCATTAGCCGTATCATGATGTCATCTAGAAAATTTAAAGAAATTCGACGATGAGATTTGAGTGATCTCTTATTGAATACCATGAACAACACGTGGTCGCAACACCAATTCTTGTACAACATAACACATTCCAATTCAGTAGGATCGGAGCATTGGCAGCGAAACTGCTCCTGCAGCCACCGCTAAGAAAATATCCTTACTATCCATACAAGGAGAAGCTTCCCAATTCCGATGTTTGCAGCGTTAATAGAGGAATGCGGTGATCCAAGCAGTCGAAAGCTTTAGAAAAGTTGTGATATATGAGATCAGTACTGTCGCCTGTTGCGTTCCAATTGCCGCACTAAATCAGTAGGTTGGCAGTACATGACCGATGTTGACGCAATCCATGTTACTGCGACGCTATGATATCTTCTTTTACTTGGCCTATGACGGATTCCATCGCTTTTGAGAGAACTGATAGGAGAATAACTGAGCGCTAATTGTCCGGCTACGAACGGCTACCCCCAGTAAGATTCCTGATAGTGATACCCTACTTCCACACCTTAGGATATTGCTGTTCATCCAAACATTTCTGAAATAATCCGAGTATTAGCTTGAATGTCCCCAACTCGACCATGTGCAGTGCTTTAATGTGCATGTTGTGAAGTCCAGGAGAACTATGGATATGCGACGACAGCAGCTTCCTCAAATGAACTACTAGAGTGACATTGACGTGTACAAAATCTGTCGTCTGGAGGAATGGGACAGGTATGTGACAAGTGCTGGTGGTGGGTCAGAAAATTAAGGTATACTGTAGCAGTACGGCGTTGACTGTATCCTCTGCCGTTTGGGCACACCGTTTTAATGATATCAGTTGGGGAATATTAAACCTCCCTTTCGATGGCTGCGCATATGTTTGCACAGTATCTTGTTATTGGCTTAATGCCCTGTTGCTTGACTCTATTGGTACCCTAATTTGTCCTCACGGACAAGCGTTTACATGAGCACGCAGCACCAAATTGTTGTTCTGGATGTTAACCTTAATTTACTTCTTTCTGCACACCACGTGCATCCCTTAGCGCTACGCATTTTCGTGTTCTGCTCCGAATGTATATTGGTGCTCAAGTAGAACGAAAATGCTTACTTTTAAAGGCGCGTGTGATCAGAGCACCCAACTAAGCTGCAAAATACACCAGCATAATATGGATGGTATCGTTATCCAAATGCTTAAGGATAAATGCTCCGTCAAATTCTGTTGGTATGTGGTACAGGTTGATTACAGTAAACAAGTCAGTGGGTTTTTGTGGATTCCCCAAATAGTACCCGTAGTCGTAAAGCATGGTGACTCGACCACTCAACCCCAAAGGAATCTCCATCTTTAGCTTATCATTCATGAACTGATCGTTAGTGTGCAGAATCAAGCGCTGATTTTCTGTCACCTACTCGAGAGCTTGTGGGCAGACTGACCTACTGTGGAAGTAAATGCTTGCAATAAACTTGCAGTTTGCCCTTATACTGCTCCCTGTGGGCAGCTGGACTTCCAGTTATGGAACACGGTGTCGAGAACATGGCTGTATTCTAGAATTCATCAGGGAATGAATTACAACGGTTTACGCTTACTTGTGATTAGACACTGTGCTCACTTAAGTGCCTCTTCTCCATCGGTATTGGCAATTAAGACCAGAAAACTGACATACCGCGCTGTATTTAACACCTATCCACATAAAACAAAGTGATGGCACTATTCCAGCTTACACCTAGCTGACTCGGGCTGCTTTAAACTCGACACCCTTCGTCAAGTTTTATTGCTTTCATGGTCGACACAACCATGTTCTGATCACCAGTTCGTTATTCAGCTGCCTCATGTATCAACTGTTGTTGCATCAAACTGGGTTAGCAAAAGACGTAAATAATTTTTATCAATCAGTTGTGCAGTATACATGCAAAACACTAGGCGGAATACTGTAAAAGTGCTTAACGGATGAACCTGTGTAATATGGGCGTCATTCTTTATATGGCTCAACTTGGATCATGGCTCAGCGACAAAAGTCTAAGATCGCCAATATGACGGGTACTCCGCGATTTCAACTGACAGTT
Source organism: Dicrocoelium dendriticum (assembly GCA_944474145.2). Classification (NCBI taxonomy): domain Eukaryota; kingdom Metazoa; phylum Platyhelminthes; class Trematoda; order Plagiorchiida; family Dicrocoeliidae; genus Dicrocoelium; species Dicrocoelium dendriticum. The sequence continues at coordinate 51,318,343 of OX104071.1, forward strand.
AGCCTGTACCCGATGAGAAAATGTTGCAAAGTTGCCTTTGTTGTAAGTGCTTCAAGGATACTGGATGACCTACAGTTCCTAAGGGTCTTAAGTTCTGCACCAAATAGTAATTATGTGGCAGTAAATTTGCATGCTTTGTATGTTTTCCCTACAATAATGCCGATATCTGCGGCCAAATACATGCGTGCCCCCCATGCGGCGTCCCGCTAGATGTAACAGAGAAGATTTTCATTTGGCTGGTACTCAAACGATACGGATTTACCGAAACAAATCGAAGATCGCTTGAACTGGCCAATCCTATGGTCACAGGAATTGGAGTTTGGGGACTGTCTGCAGTCGCAAGCTGATCAGTAGTTCGAAGTAATTTAAGCTAATCGAACACCTAAAGCACAAAATGCCTACGGTTACCATTTGTGCTAGTAAATAGTCGTTTTCGTGTAAGTGGAACGGGATATATTTTCTAGTTTTTAAAGTAAATGGCTACTGCATATCCGCAAGTAGTGTTACTTTCATCACCAAAGTTCGGTCAAGCAGCGTCATGTGCAGCCACCTTAGAATGATTGACATCCTATCCAAATATAGTAGCCAGTAAGGTTGCTACCTGCTCAAACACGGGAATTATTTAACAACTAACTGTGTTGGGGTGAAGAAATCATTACCATTTAAACATGGTTTTTATGGTGTTTTGAGAACATTCCCGTCTTTACTTTCTTCACACTTTCAAAGCCAAGGATTTCAGTGGTAAAACAGGGAGCATTATCAGTAAGCAGTTGCACCCTTTAAACAACGCGTTGGTACTTTCCCTCTAGAAAGGACCTGAATCGCCACTTTTCGCGTCATTTCACAGCAAGATACAACACTCGAAGCCTTAGATCTTGGATTACTGGAGCGTATGTCATTCATTCATGGGTTTTGGTCGGTCATGGAGTCTGCCTGAGGCGCGCCATTACCTATCCATTAAAAGATGATGGCTTGTTTAGCTGCTTATAAACTGATTATTTCGGTATTCTGCCTTCAGAATAGCAGCGTGTTTGTCCCTTGATAGGATGATTTACCCCTTAGACAAAGTGATATTTTTAGGCTTTACACGAAAGTCAAGCGTTAAGAGCAATGAAACGGATCGGGCGTAATTTTCAAATGGTGTGTAACTATAAACGTGCTCAGTGAATTCACTTGAGTAAATATAAAGAACTTATGTGAAGAAAGGAGCAATTTGAGCACTCCAAGCAACGTTGATGCTCTCTTTTGTGTGAAAATGATATGGAATACGGGGGAGAAGAACACAATCGATGAAGCACCGAGGCGTCTGATTTCCTAAAAGTAATTCCCCAATCGGTCGGAAAGTTGAAAGGTGTGATTCTGGTCCTGAATAGCGGAGCAGCTTGGTTACTTAGCATAAAATGTCGAAAATAGTTTCACTAACTTTGGTTACAAGTAGACACTTGAGCTTGCTGCTTGCTGTACGGAGCTGTTATTGGTCGCCTGCATGCAAAACTTAGCTTCCGAGACCGTGTCATTTCGGTGCCCGATGCTTCGTTCATTGTGCTATTCTACTCGATTCAATGTGTTTTTGCGCTGAGTATAGTAACTCATGTTTTGGATTTATCCAAGGTACGAAACAATTAGTTCGGCCACAGAAAAATAATACACTTTCAGTGATTAAGGCTGTGTGTCCATTATGGACGCAGCCTCACACTTGATGAGAAGTACACCTATATCATTTTTATTATTGTTATTATTATTATAAGGCATTAATTACCTATGATTCTTCTGGCAACGATATGTATTACAGGCAGGAGTGGAGGACGTTAAAATCCAGAAATCCGCTCACAGTTCTCCACAAGTCACGCTTATTAAATTTAGTTGCTGGCACAGGACACACTGGGAAAATGCGGACTGAGGCCAAAGCTAGTAGTGATTGAACGTGCATACGAAGGATCTGCCTTTATTTTGGCGCTAAAGTTAGTCTCACCTACCATCGATTTAATCTAGTACAAAAAGCCAAACAACCGTTAAGCTAAATCACTTGAATTCAATGAAAATTCGCACAGTTTTATGGTGTGTGACGATGATCGCTAAATCAATTAAGCTGTTGTAAGCATGGAAGCATAATAAGGAATAGGTAAACTTTTGTTTGATTAACACCAAATGAAAAATAAAAATAAAATTATTCTCTGCTTGTTTTACAAGTTTGATAAAAACTGCGCCGGTAGTATCTATATCCATGTGTGCTTTAGTAGACCCTATGGCAAATATGTAGGAAGTGACGGCACTTTCATATGCTGTAATAAAAAGCTCTCCGTAGGGTAATGACTTTTACATGTAATTCGTCGCGGTTGTCACTCAAACGGTTAAACACTTTGGCAACGCAACGAAACAGTTGCCCTCAATGCCGGTTATGCGCTGTCATTCTAATTATTTCAGCAAGCAGACAAACTGAAACCACACATATTGAAAATCAAATCAACGCCTTGTAGCTGCACATTTTGTCTTAGACTACTTGAGTCACAGCATCACCCTCTGGACTAATTTAATCTGCGATACACGATACATTCCCATTACTGGTTTGACAACATTATTAGCTGTTGGAGGCTACAAATGCTAGTTCGGATCTCATTGTTCGGCTCGATTCAGGTAGATTTCCACTTTCTACATCTTCCAACCTTGAAACCGCGCCTTTTCTTGGTGCAAATTATGGACATTGACAGGATAATTGCTTCGAACTTTATAATATTATACGATCATGTAGTGATATGATGAGGGATAATTAACTACGTATATCGCAGCGTATCTGATCAAACTCAGTTGAAAGATGTGACATGTGAACTCGGGATCCATTCTATCCTCACTCGGAGAGATGTACAAGTATCCACATACTTTGTTGGGCAAACAACTTACATAGAACTGCTAGCCGTTTTTTAAAACAGTTACTTAGCAAAATAATCTCGATGTATTGATACGGGAATACGCGGTAGGTTGGAAGAATATCGTGTTTTCCGAAACTGCAATCGAACACCTCGTTCTTTTGTACAAAGCCTTCGAGTGGTTAGACCCTTCGATTTCCCCAGAATTGTTAAGATGTGTGTATGCGTCAACGTAAAATAACCCATCGGAAGCTGATTTCAGTCGCGGCACACGAGATTCCACAGAAAGGAGAATAAGACTGCTAAGGGTTTCTCCGCCATCAATAAAACAATGAAATGATTGTTTAATACGAGTAGATTAGTCACGTTGAATATCGCAAAATATTGAAAACATGGTATCAAAATGCAGGTGTCCACCGGTAGATTCACCGGGGCATACGTATTAAAGCTGGCTACCCAAACAACCTCCACATGGTGCCAGCTAGGTGGTTCGGGTTAATCCCGTTCTAGCGAATAGTTCGGCGACAGTGTTCCAGGACGTGGTGGGTTTTCGCCTGACAAGCGTTCGCCCTGAAAATGCTACAAAGTACCGTTTAAGAACCATGCGACGTGACGGATGTGACTCGCCACTAAATGAAGTCATTGCCTCTTTCCCTTCCGGAGGATCCCCACTTCACGAACGACATCCAGTTGGAAGAGTTCCATTGATCCATTCATACGATTGAGAACACAGCAAACAAACACACGAATTCAATCAAACTTCAAAAGTTCACTCACCATGTACACTAATACTACACTTACATACATAGACACAAAAATCCAATATGGCACTGCTTATCTTGCTATATTAATATACAACTACGGACCATGCCTGTTTGTATTATCACGATCACGCCTTCGCAGGCGTGGCCCGCACTGCCGGGAATAAAGCATGCATTTATTTATAGGGCGCTTGTATAAGTCATGTTATTTCCTGGTGAAAACGTGCAAGAGACGAGAATAGTGGAACATCTTCCTTAGTCTGATCGACAGTGAACTCTGTCAGACACTCGTGTTTGGGAACGAAGGATAAGTCATGTGATATGGTGCAGCGAAAAGGAGTGCGCAGTCAACTCTGGCTCCGAAACTTATCAGCGTAAAAGCACAGCTGACAGTTCCTGGCAGAACATTCCACCATTCGCAAGCACGTACGGAAAAGAAATTCAGACGACATTGCAAGCAAGTGTACTGTTCTGCCAGCTTATGATTGTGGTATGGTAGATAGCTGTTATGGCTGTAGTTTCGTACATCGTAGCACAAGTAGTAGGAAGTCTCACCATCTACTAATTCGCAATCACAATACGCAACGTTGTTACCCGGAAATGACGGATCCAAGCTAACTTAGCCTTTGTTCATAGGACATATTGTACAAGCCTTTGATATTCTTGTTGTCCAGCGTCAACTTATCTCCAGAGCGATAAGATCACTCTTAAACCATGGCTGCCAGACCTGCATCGTATATTCCACCTGTTTTCAGACACATCCAAAAGACTACACCTGGCCGGTCTAGGGAAACTGCAAATAAGCTGCACTAAGTCCATCAGTCGCAGACTGTAATATGTTAAATAAATGCAGCCTTTCATGACTCCAGCTCCCTACTTTCTGGTTATAGCCAAGAAATTATCGCCACCCATTGGTGTGTATGCACCGAGCAGCCATTGTAACATTGACGGGTCTAAGTGTCTGCATGCGTGCCACAAGAGTTAGACAAGACGGTCTATGGGTGCACATCGGACCGTGTCAACGCAAACAGTGTGACTTTGTGACGAAGTACTAGATCCTCATGCGCACCACCCACAGTCACAACAAACTCTTGGAACCTGACGACTAGCTTTATTCAAGGCGCCGCGGTTTACAGTTAACTAGCAATTATTGACATTGAGTGTTCCGAATGGCTCGTCTCCCAAGTTGTCTCCGATTTGAAGCGTTGTTGTGGCTTGCTTCATCTGTGTATCTACTTTATCTGTAAAGAAAAACGACCTTGTGTTCTTTCCGCCAACCGTGTTCATCAGCAAGCGGAGAGAGTTAAGCAAGTGGCGCATTCATTCGCCACCTTATGAAACCGAATTGGGCGCATTCACACCTGTGTTCAGTTGAGCGGCACACGTAGGTTCGTCGACACGCGCTTAATTTCGCTGGTGGGTTTGTATTTTAGTTGTACTTACTCTGATTTTTTGTGGTTTTCTCTAGCGTTGATTTTTACTGGCTATGAGCAATAGTTCTATTGAACTATCCATTGATGTTGGGAGTTACTACTGATTGACATTGCCTGTAGAATAGTCAATAGGAAACACAGGGTGTAAACAGCAGTGTCTTGAGCCGTGCAACTGTAGGATGGTACAAATTTTAACGTTGCTCCTTACGTGATAGACTTCAGCATCTTCCCAGTTTTAGCAAGTCCACTTTCGACATTCTATTCCTTCGATAATTGCCTCTATGTGCTCTCTGCAGCGGGACTTTGATGTTCACTGCTGATCATCACAAAAATCGCTTAGTTGACTCTATGCATCTTATGTTCTTTCTGATATCAACCGGGTCTTTCAAGAACAGCGCTGTGTGTGTGGTGAGAAGTCTGGTTAATGTTATGTAATGAAAACAAGCGGCTTTACGCTAAGACATCACATTATTGCTTATGAAATCATTTGGTCAAGTAGCCCTCAAATTAGCTTATTGGCAGCAAATGTGACATAACTTATGGTATTGAACTCATAAGCCACGCAATTTGATAAAGAAGCTTAGCTCAGGTTCGCAAAATTGACCCACTATCCTCTATACATCTGTATATAAACTTTACACCAGTACCAAACCGTATGAATACAGCTCACCCTTCAGCCCGCATGGGTACGCAGCGGTTTATACATGACACGAAAACGACACACGCTCTCCAAGTGACGTTGGTGAACTCAGCCAATAACAGCTGTTCAAAATCCCTTTACTTAATAAATAAATGGATATTTTATCCTCAACAACGCCAGGCAAGCCCATACAAGCATGATCATGTTAACAGGACGACCAGTGATTGGGAATTGTACAACAAATACATGTGTATCATAACAGCGAATGTATATATGTGCGATAACATATGTACATAAGTGCGTATGTGTAGCTGGATTGTATAGGTGTTGTATAAATGCTGCTGCCTTTTTGACTATTGAATCGCGTCACTAATGTGAACTCGGCGGAACCCGATATCATGAAACGTTTGTGACCTGGAACAAATCTGCGTGCCAATCGTTCATCCGAACATGTTGTTCCGTCGCTCTTTCAAAGCTGATTTGGTCACACAAACGCGCGTTCACGCTCATGTGAACCAGTTCCATTAGTGCTACCTAGTGCATTCCATCTTTCGGATCTGGCTTGTGTGGTTGTTTTTTATCTTTACATTGGGGTTTTCTCAGCATTCCCATAGAAAACCATAAGCGCTCGAGCCTTGATCGGAATAGGATAGGATAAGAAGCAAAGGATTGTGAGTACGGAACAAAAGCCCATGTTACCGCATTTAGATGGCCAGTAGTTTGTGACCTTTCTTCATGCCATAAAAATGTACGAATTGGAATACAGTGTGGCAATTACCTTGGCAAGTTTTGTCGTACATGTTCCAAGCTCACAGTGAACCAGTTAAAGCAATACAATAGCAGACCAGGTTCACTGTGGTTCTGTTCAGTATGTCTAGTCATCCCACTAGTAAAGATCGTACGTGAACTATCGCAGAAGTAGGAAAGACTGGTCTTAATACTTGAACAAAAGAGGAGCACCGAAAGCGATTCATTTAAAAAACATGTGACAGAGAGTAAATCTCAGTCATTCCCAGCAGGCTCCGCATGAAAACTGAGAAAGACAGCTGTGAAATGCGGTAAAAGGCACCGTCCGTGGCTTTAAACGTCAATACTATCAGTGACTCAAACATGTCTGAAACAACCACAGCCAGTCCGATGACAATAAGAACGGTCACGGCCTCGTCCATCCTCCAAACCGTGATGCAAATACAGAAGGACTATGGTATCAGTGCTGGTTGGAACTTGGTTGATACCAAAGCTGACCGAACACCTAGACGTTTGGCCACCCCCATTGGATCTAAAGTAAACAAAAAAGACGTACCTGTTTCCCCATATTCTCCATCGGCTCTATACAGACCAGCTGGTCGCTTGGTCAAAACGCGAGTTGCACGTAGCATACCAGCTGTAATCTGC